>CM066044.1:217493025-218135759 GCA_033557465.1 Ichthyophis bannanicus | reverse complement strand
AGGTGTCGTCATCAACACTAAAGGGCATGTTTATTAAACAGCATTACACCACATGCGCTAAGCGCGCTGCAGTAAACGTTCGCGTGGACCTGCGCTAAAAATCCCACGCTAGTGAATGGGCGGAGACAGGGCTGCTTGGGGCAGAACATGGGCATTTGATGGTGCATTGTGGCTAGAACGCGATGGGTGCGTGTTAACTGCGATTATTGCCATTAGTATGAGTGCACAATGCCACTTCAGTGGGTGGCGGTAGGTGTACCCGTGTGCCAGATTCCTTGGTGTCGTGCATTAGCAACATGCCAACAGCAGGGCGATAGACGCACACGCCCACTGATGTTGGCACAAGCTTCCACACTGGTTTTATAGCCCGATCATGCACTACCGGTGTACTTTTTAGTAAACCCCTCCCTTAGTTCTTTTATGCCTCAAAGACTTATTAGGTTCGTTCTCTCATAAAGACCGGGAATAATTCCTCTCCCGCAATCCATCACCCTTTCAAAGCTCTTTTATCTTCGTTGCAGGCAGGTTTATGATGCTGCTCTGATTTTACTGTTATCCACTTCCTCTGGGGTTAACTCTTCCCCAAAATATGCAGTTTCTTGCAGACCAAACTGCCATTATTTAAATTCAGTTGGCTCAGTCTGATAGTGGCATCAGTACTGCAGCACGTTCACCCTTTTATTTCTTTATAAGAATATTTATACTACCCTGTTTGAAAAATTAACACTCAGAGCAGTTCAAAAAAATGAAATGAAAATGCATAAACACAACATGTGATCACTCTGTGGAGAAAATCACAGCACTTAAGATAATCACTTCCAAAGCAACACTCCAGAACCAAAAGAAATCGTTAAGTGACCTAATCTGTGGACCTCATCAATGGACACTTTTAAAACTAAGATTCCATCACAGATGTGCCATCGTCCAACCATTGAGACGTTCTTTATTACCACTTGATATACCGCACCTTCGTAGCATCGGGGCTGTTTACAACTGAATCAAAATCAGTGTGGCCGAGGCCAGAAAAGGAAAAGAACTACAAATTCGGATAGGAAAGGTCACAGTCCTACGAGGATAGGAAGGGAGGGAGAGAGACAGAGGAATAATTAGGGGTCATTGGAAGGAAGGGCATAGGCAGTACAGAAGAGATAGGTCTAAAGAGGAGCCTTGAATCTGGGGAAGGAGTGCTCCCGGAGGACAGCGGAGGGTAAGGAGTTCCAGAGGGAGGGTTCTAGGAAGAAGAAGGTGGAGTGACGTGTAGATTCCAGATGAGCACGAGAGGGGGAAGGGAAGTGTATGCCCCTTGTTCTATGAGATATTACTAACAACTTGTAGCCGTTAAGTAGATATCAGTGTTTAAACAGCATCTTAAAGGAGGGTGTCCATGCAATCAGTTACAAAAAGATACATCAAATCACTTCCCTATAGGACTTACAATCCAAGTGGACACCTGATGTATTGGGAGACAAAGAGACTCACTCAAGGTTAGAATGAATGCCAGTAGGAGACACCAGCCCATTACTCTAAACGCTAGCCCTTTCCAAAGACCTTACTTATCCAAGCTTTATTCTTGCTTCTCCACCATCCACTACACTTTCTGCTTGTCCCTTCTTCAATTGAGCTGTCACCATGACCCTCACCACCTTTATTAGAAAACTGGGCCATGCATCCCTTTCTGAGAAGAAGTGCTATGAACAGTGTTTCACCCAGGCACAAAATCACACCTCAAGAATATGCCTTAATCTGCTCTGGATAGAAGTCTCATTCTGAGCTGAATGGCAGCCCTCAGTTTCATGGTGCTTAAGTGGGCTAAGAGGCTGCACATAGGCCCCACGGGCAAGGAACTGGTATATAGGGGAGGAGTAGCCTAGTGGTTGGGGCATGGTACTTCAGGCCAGAAGGTCAGGGGTTCAAATCCCACTAGAGGACAGCAACCTTGGGCCGGAAGGACTGGGGTTTCTAGTCCCACAGATGCTCCTTGTGGTCTTGGGCAAGCCACTTAACCCTCCATTGCCCATGTTCCCTGTAAGTATTAGTGTATGTGTCTCATATCCCCGCATGTTAAATGTATCCCCCAATTGTTTTGTGACCGCTTTGATTGAAGGATAAGGCGGTATACAAAACTGTCTAAATAAATAAATAAATAAAATAAATATCAGGACTCCTGTCCCCTGCCATCATACCACCGTGTGGTTTGGGTAAGAACAGATGATATTTCTTTTTATCACTAGATTTGGCTTTAATAAATACAAATAAAACAAAACAAACAATATGTGATACATTTTTTTTGATTGAGGCAATACATTTTCTTTGTCTAGCTTTCAGAGGGCGAAACCTCCTTCAGGTCAGGAAAGCATGAGCTAGAGATGGCAATACTAGACAATATAAGTGAATCATAAAAGCATTCAGGGGGAAGAGGTAGGGATGGGGGGGGGGGACAGTTGGAGAGATGGAGTTGACAAAGCAATAGAATTTGATGGTTTATAATCTTTACTAAGTCTTTCATGTTAATGTCATCTTCCTGGATTGTTTGAAATTTCCTCTTGGTGTTCTGACCATAAAGTCATTGCTGCAGTGCTCTGGTGATTTTACATTCTTTTATTTGGTTGTTTTATTTTTAATTAACATTTAAAATGCACTAATATGGCAACCACGCTATTTGATCCTAGATTTGGCTTTGGAGGTTACGGACAATAGCTGTAGTCCGATTAGAGACCTCGGTGTGCTTGATAGTTGCATTGCAGTGTGGATATGGTGGTATGAATCTCATCCCTCTCTCTTAGACCAGCCTCCAGCCTTAACTTTTTCATATCTAAGAGCTGAATGACTGTGTAGTGAAAAGTCAAAGAGGAGCTGTATTCGCTTAAACATGGAGATGTAAAGGTCAGCAAACGCTGTTTGTTCCAAAGTTTTCTATGGTTCTCAAAAAGTAACAAATGCCAAAACACTCTGCGGTTGCATTTTGGAACAGAGAAGAAAAGGAAAAGAGAATTACAGACATGGGTTGATGAGGAGACAGCGGCGAGCTATATTGCACCATTAGTGCCCGCTCCTTGAGACTAAAGCACGATACCGCAGCAGCTCCGCCTACTGGCGCCAGTGTGGGCGAAGGAATCATGGGAATATCGGCAGGGTCTCTGAGACAGGATTTTCTCAACTTCACAGCTGATGCTCACTTACAAACCTCCTGATTTCTCCAGCTGCCTTTTTCTCTCCTTGCCTTTCTCTGGAGCCATGACTTTCTCTGGAGCCATGACTTTCTCTCCTTCTCCTTGGCTTGATGTGAGCTTCTCAGTCGCAAAGCTCTGACTTACTCCGCCACCTTTATTTCAGACCACAAAGATGCAGTAGTTGGTATCTGTTCTATATATTTGCAGCAGAGCTGAAACCTCGGCTGTTTACATGCTGTCAGCATCCAGGGCTGGTTTTAATCATTAGGCAAACTAGACAACCACCTATAGTGGCAGATTCTGGAAGGCAGCAAAGAGAGGCTGCAGTAAAAGCCGCATAAACTCAAAGATCCATCCGCAGCTACCTGTTACTATGGGGGGGGGGGGGGTGCAATTTTCAAGCAGCCTATTTACTGAGGTAAAGAGTTTCTGGAAACTGCCCTCTTTGGAGGGGGGGGGGTAATTAAGCATTTTCCATTTGTAAAGAATGTATTACACACAGAAAAGAGCTCTCATATAACAGTGCGGAGGTATATGCATGTAAAAAGTAGACCGATGGAAACAGTGCAGCTGCTCTTAGGCGATCTGCAGCTGGGCATCCCCGGGGCATAGTTTGAGTGGAGTTGTGATGCACGCATTTACTTTATTACATACATGAGTACATGCACAAATTTACACCTTCTTCAGAGCAAGTATATATTTGCACACTACGTTCCGGATGCTCATACTTATAAAAAGAGATCCTTTCTGAGGTTTTCTCCTAGGTGCCCTGTTATAAAAGGATCCCAATGATATTTGTGTATGTCTGTCTGTATATGTATATATATATATATATACTGTATATATGTAAAGGACAGAATTTAATATTTAAGAAATAAAGGGGCCCTTGGATTAAGGTGCGCTAAGTGATTACTGCGGGAAGTAGTGCATGGTAATTGGGAACGTGGGCCTGCACTAATGGTTACCGTGTGCTGATTCCTGCAGTAACTGCACATGGCGCAATGAGGCGAGGAACGGGAAGGTTAAGGGAGGAGAGTAGGCACCTCAGCACTGAAAGATAATCATGGAAGGGGAGGCATTAGGCTGAAGGTTTGTCAGCGGTACTGAAAACCCTTGCCTCAGCCGTACTAACAGTGCCGGCTGCACTGTCTGTCTGCCTCTACTCAGGTCCTCCCAAGCTGGGGCATAGTAACATAGTATATGATGGCAGATAAAGACCAGTATGGTCCATCTAGTCTGCCCAGCCAGGCAGTAAGAGTAGGTGCATTTGCCGCTCCATGTAGGTCATCCTTCCCCATGCCTTTGTTTAGGGGTATACCCACCACCCCATGTAGGGCACCCCTATTTGTTCAGATATAAGAAATAGTTACATTTATTTTGATTTTATCCTGTTGCTATAAAGGGATCCACTGTGTTTGTCCCATGCCATTTTGTATTCTGTCATTGTATTTGCCCCAACCACTTCCAACAGGAGGATATTCCAAGCTTCCACCACCCTTTCAGTGAAAAAGTATTTCCCGACATTGCCCTTCAGTTTACCCCCTTGCAGCTTCATGTTATGCCCTCTAGTTTTACAGCTTCCCCGTCTTTGGAAGAGGTTTGTTTGTTCATTAATACTTTTTAGGTATTTAAAGGTCCGAATCATATCCCCACTGTCCCTCCTCTCCTCCAGAGTGTACATATTTAGGTCTTCAAGTCTCTTCTCATACATCTTCTGACGCAGGCTCCAAATCATTTTAGTCACCTTCCTCTAAATCGTTTCCAGTCTTTTTATATTCTTTGCGAGATACGGTCTCCAAAACTGAACACAATATTCCAAATGAGGCCTCACCAGTGACTTGTACAGTGGCATTAGTACCTCTTCCTTTTTGCTGGTAATTCCTCTCTGTAAGCAACCCAACATCCTTCTGACTTTGGCCACTGCCTTGTCACACTGTTTCGCCACCTTGAGATCCTCAGAAACAATCACTCTGAGGTCCTTCTCCTGGTCTGTGCACATCAACCTCTCGCCCCCTATCGCGTACAATTTTGCTTACCAAGTGCATGACACTGCACTTCTTCACTTTAAATCTTAACTGCATAGCATTAGACCATTCTTCCAGCTTTTGTAGATCTTTCCTCATGCCATCAACTCCCTCAGGGGAGTCCACGCTATTGATAATTTTCGTTTCATCTGCAAAAAGACAGACTTTTCCCATTCAGTCCTTCAGCAATATCACTCACAAATACATTGAACAGTACTGGTCCCAGGACTGAACAAGTAAGCAATGAATTCTCTAAAAGGCAAAAATGATCCCCAAAGTTAAAGGGCTAAGAAGGCAACAAGAAGAAAAGATCGAAGCTTCCTGTACCAGCGAGATCCAGAAGCAGCCCTCTAGGTAGTAGGTACTTTTCCTTAGCCAGATATGAGGAGGATAATTTTATCAGAGGCACCTAGCTTAATGCACATTTTTATGCGTGTTGGTCACACCTATTTTATAAAGTCAAGTGTGTGCCTACTTTACGTTATAAAATACAGGCGTAAGTCATCTAAAACGTGCATTAAATCTAGGTACGAGCACTTACAGCAGTCCTATGACTGGTGTACATTCGCACACTTGTATTTCTCAAGAGCATGCATAAATTATAATATTTTATCATTTACATGCATAACTTAGTGCTCTGTACATGCTCCACTCAAGCTCTGCCCACGCGCATGCCCCCAGTGAAAGTAGGGTGCCATACCTCTAGAAATAGCGACCGGCTAAAGTACTGAATTGCACAAAGGCCCATTAATGTGCATAAGTCAATGGAAATATGTGCTTTGCAGACATGAGGCCTTTAGGTGGCCCCTTATAAAATTACATCCTAGATGTCGCCATTGCAGCAGTCCCACCTTTTTTGCTTCTCAACAGGACACCTTACTACAGTGCAAGGTGAGTTACATTCAGGTACAGCAGGTATTTCCCTCTCCCCAGAGAACTTGTAATCTAAGTTTCTACCTGAGGCAATGGAGGGTTAAGTGGTTTGCCCAAGACCACAAGGAGTATCAGTGAGATTTGAAACCTGGTCTTTCCACTTCCAGCCTGCTGCCCTAACCACCAGGCTACTCCTCTACACTTTTGAAGTTCAGCTTGCAAAAAGAATCAATAAACATGCCAAAGCTTCCAAATTACCCAGTTCTAGGAGGGAAATTTTACAGTAGTCCTGGACAGGGCCTAATTGGTAGATACAAAGGAAGAAGAACTTGGAGGGGGGGAGGGCAAGGGGATTGGGGCTCACGCAGCTGTGACCTGTGCAAAGAGGTGGACCTAGAGGCAGGTGTTCACTGTACACACATATTCTCTCTCATATGCACAAACAAACACACTCCTCCACTCCTCTCACTTAAGAGAAGAGGGTTTGAATAAAGGAGTAGAAATCTCTGTTGTCTGTTCCAGGCTCACCCCCTTCCTTTTAAACTTCCCTGCAGGCTGTCTGAAAGGAAGGGACTGGAGCAGAATAGCCCTGCTGCTCTGGCTCTAGAGTCTGAAATGAAGTGGTGGAACTGTGTTGTAGGCCATTCCCCCAGAAAATAATCCTTGGTCCTGGATTTTTGACAACTCGATCGTGGTGCATTATGGGACCAGGCTGCAGCTCTGATATCAGTAGGTAGACTCAGGGACTACAACTACCACTCTACTTTGGGATATAGAACTGGCCAAAAGGTCTCCCCTCTGAAACTAGGTAACTTGGTAGTACTGTTATTCCATTCACATGTCTTCATTTGGGATGAGAGGTAGCGATGGAGCAGAGCAGTCAAAAGCAGGGCTTCTCAGTCCGCTCCTGGAGGCACACCTAACCAGTCAGGTTTTCAGGATTATCACAATGAATAAGCATGAGAGAAATTTGCATACAATGAGTCTCCAATGCATGCAAATTTATCTCATGTTTATTCATTGTGGTACTCCTGAAAAAACAACTAGCTATGGGTGCTCCTCCCACCTCAGAGCAGGTCAAGACGCACTGGTCTAGTAGTTAAAACCATGCTATAAACTAGGGAAACCAGAATTCAAATCCCACTTCCCCTATTAGCATTCCTTATGACCCCTGGGCAGTGCCTTTTTCTCCTGTTGCCTCAAGTACTCATTTACTTTGAAAGGTCTCTTGGGAACGGACTTATTGTATCTGGAAAATGCCATTTCTCCTGTTCCTGTTTGCTCAATGCTCACCCACAAAATATCAATGACTCTGCAAGGGCGCTCTACTTAAGAGGGCATTAATGTCCCATGTGATCTATGATAATACTGAGAATAAGAGAAGGGATTACATTAACGCAGGGTACTTCGGATCACCTGTACACAAGGAGCACAGATGCTGACATGTGGTCAAAATCTTAACATAGTTGTTCAGAAAATACATCCGCTTACTTCTGCCTCCCGCTGAGCATCTGTAGGGAATCTGGCGTATTCACCCTGCACAGGAAATGGCTCATTCTGCTTTTTCCAAACAACACAGGCCTACTAATATAAAAGGAGGCCGCTATGGTTCTCAAAAGAAGTAGCTGAAAAGGTTAAGAAAGCGGGGGGCCTTCATGAAATAAAAGAGATCACAGAGAGATGAAGACAGGCATCTATATTTAGAAAAACTTAGAGAAGCTAGCAAAGTAGTCAGGAAAGCAAAGCTTCAAAAAGAAGAAGAAATAGCCAATGCGATAAAATGCGGGGATAAGACATTTTTCAGATATGTTGGTGAGAAGGAGGAAGGACAAAAGTGGTATTGTCAGACTCAAGAGTGCAGGGGAGGAATATGTAGAAACTGATGAGGATAAAGCAGAATTGCTTAACAAATATTTCTGTTCTCTGTTCACAGATGAAGGGCCAGAAGCAGGACCTCATTCTGGAGAACTACAGATTGATGAGCCTTAGGTCAATGCCAGGCAAAATAGTAGAAACTCTTCTAAAAACAAAGTTATTGAACATATAGATTTACATGGTTTAATAGAACACATTCAATGTGAATTGAGCCAACTGACGTCTTGCCTCACCAATCTGTTATATTATTTGAGAAGTTAATAAATATGGATGAAGATATATTGTATTTGACTAGTTCCTCATGACAGACTCCTGAGAAAATGAAAAAGTCAGGAGTATAGCCACGTCCTACTATGGATTTCAAACTGGTTAAAAGAGAACAAATAGAGCAGGGTTAGTCAATTTTTTTCAGTGTAGAAAGGTGAATAGGGGGTTCCATAAAGAACTGCACTGGGACCTGTGATTTTTAACCTATTTATAAATGATCTGGAAATGAGAGCAGTTCATAAGCAGTGGAATGGGGCTGGGCCACCAATGTTTTGCCCAATACAGCATCAGCAACTAGAGATCTTAGGAAGGGTCTAGAGAGCATTTGGTTTCTTCAACCACAAAAATGTTCCGCTGGTCCTGGAGCAAAGTGAAAAGTGATCAAATTTTACAGATGAGGAAAACTTATTCAGAACTGTTAAATCATCGCAAGTAGATTGTAAGAAATTGTAGGAGAATATGTGAGACTGGGCATCCAAACGGCAAATGAAATTTAATGTGGTTAAGTGCAACGGAGGCAATACATGCAAATCTTTCTCATGCGTATTTATTCTGGTTATCCTGAAAATCAGACTGGCTTGAGGAACACTGCTCTCTGGTGCCTCATCCCTCTTTGGGCTGTCTGCTATTACAGATCAAGTTGGCAAGGTCGCCCCAGTGAGAAGCTCCTGCTGTACTGCCACCCCCCTGCTGCCACCCCCCAAATTCATCTTCTTATATTGTGGAGGCCCAACTTCATTTTGAGCTGCTAACGCTTTCAAAACAGAGTCAGGCAGCCCACCAGGGTATGCCGCCCTAGGTGACCGCCTAGTCTACCTAGTGGACAGGCCAGCCCTGCAAGTTGGGGCTGGTTAGGAGAGCTGGAGGAGATGCTGTCAGCTCTCCTCTAATGATGGAAGTAGAAAGATTGGTGAAGTTTCTGAAGGAAAAGGAAAACTATGAATTAAAAGCTGAAACACATAGGAGACAATATCTTTGTTTTCTCACAGAGCTACAGCAGGGATGGAAAACAGAGCCAGACTGAAGACTCCACGGGCACCATTCACTCGCCGATATCGCAAGGTATGAGACCAACACTGTATGATTATCAGGAAATCAGAGATAAGAACATGGTGGGGAGAGATGCTATCCTGTCACCAGGATATTAATAATCACTTGTGTGCTTGGCTTTTAACTCTTAACAGGTACTCATACTTTATGGACCTCAAGGTCTAAAGAAATTACATAAAGCATATATATACTGCATACAGCAGATGAATGGCAGCCTAACAGTAAACAAATCTACGCAGTCATCTTTAAACAACAACTACTCATAAAATAAACTATATATAACACAAGAAAAACTAGTCAAATCAAAACATTAAAAATAAAATTCACAGAAACAACAGTTTTTGATGGATCAAAACATTTCTGATAAACATAAAAGGCCCGATTCCGTCCCGGACGTACAAGCCCTCTGTACACCCAGTCTGAACCGGACGTACAGTGGGCATCGCGATTCTGATCCCGCAGGGCATGTCTAGCCCCACAGGAGCAGAATCGCGATCAGGCCTGTATGTGCAGGCCAGGATTGCAATTCAGCCCAGCCTGCATGTATAGGCCATGCCCAACTAACTCACTGGGCTTTACAATGGAGCCGCAGCACCATGGTGTCCGGTAGCCATGGCCCTATGGCTCCATTGTAAAGCCATGATCCCAGCCACCAGCTCCTGCATTGCATTCCCCGCAGCCCGACCCCCGATCTGGCCTCCCAGGGCCAGGGTCAGGCTATGGGGAATGCTCACTGCCCCTTCCTTCCGTTTTCTGGCCCCGGGCCTGCTGACTCCTGGCGACTAGGGAAGTTATTCCACCTCAAGAGATGGAATAACTTCCTCATGCAGGTCACTGGCCCTGGACGTCCAGGACCAACGACTGCCTACTGTCTCCTTCCCTTCCCCGCCCCCATCTAACTTCCCCATACAACCAGCAGGGAAGTTAGTCGCCGGCGGGTAGGGGCATGAATAGCAGGGATGTCAGGTACAAATCAATACCTAATAATAAAGAGATAACACACTCTCCTTCCACTTCCTGTGCAAGCTACTTTGCAAACTCTCAACCAAAAGAGCACAACTAGAAGCCTTCATTGCCACTGGTTAATATGAGTTTGGGACTTTGTGCTCTTATTTCTTGGATCATTTTATAACAAAACACCTGCAATAAAAGTCCAAATAGGCATCTCTTTTATGTCTATTTGTAAAGGCTTGTTCAAGGCCCCCTGTAGCACTGAAATGCTGTCATGCAAATTTAAACCTGCAACAAAGACATGTCGAAATGTGTGTGTATCCTATGGGCGTAATGTTATAAAATGTTGCCTAGATTTATGCACGAACTACTCGTGTAAATCTAAGTATCTTAGTCATATAGGGGCATAAATGGACACTTATGTGGATATTTGACATGGTTGCTATTCAGAAATTACAAGGTGTCAGGCCAATTGTACATATTTTCACTGCTGGGATCTTCAGGAGCAGAGTGAGGACAGAGTACACAAGTAGGCACATGAATTATAAAATTTAGGCATGAGTATTTACCCCAGCTGATGAAGCAAGGATGGACGAGAAGCTGTATGCTGCCAAGGATGGCTGCCTATGTCTCAGATAAATGCCGATGATCTTGAAAGCTGATGATCCCTGAAGCAGAACTGTTGTTTAAAGGTGACAGGAGTTTAAAACAAAATGCTACATCAGAATAAGTGATCGGACAAGTTGAAGTTTAAAGTTTGGTTTAACACAAGCATTTTGAGGAAGAACAATGAAGAGGGGAGGAACTATTTTGGCCTTTTAAAATAAATTATTCAATAAAAGGACTGTTTTGTATATGACAGCAATGTTGCTTTGCTGATTTAAATGGTTCATAAATTCTTTTTTGGGCTCAATAGTGATTGTGTTATATTTTATAGGTCAACCCCATTTCGTGGTTGTTGTGCTTGTTAATTAACATAGAAATATAGAAAACAGCAGCAGATAAAGACCATATGATCTATCCAGTCTGCTTATTCATACTAACCTCTGTTGCTCTACAGTCCCTTTGTCTCCATCCAATGCTTTCTTGGATTTTGATACCGTTCTCATCTCTACCACCTCCACGCATCTACCACCCTTTCCGTTATCCTCAGATTATTCCTAAGTCTATCCCCTTCCACCTTCATATGTCCCCCTCATTCTAGCGCTTCTTTTCAACTGGAAGAGGCCCACCTTCTGTGCATATATACCATCTCTCTCTCTATCACTGCTCCCCTCTCCCACCTTTCCACCAGAGTATACATATTAAGATCTTTAAGCTTATCCCCATATGCTTTATGAAGACCACCGACCATTTTAGCAACTGCCCTCTGGACTGACTCCATCCCTTTTACTACCTTTGGAATGTTTTTTGACCATTTACACCCCCTAGTTTATAAGTAAAGTGCAGACATACTTTATTTTATATAATAGTTACAAAATACCCTTCACGTACCTACATGCATATATGCATGCACATTGCAATTCCAGCAGAACGCCACGCTCGCTCCACCCAAATGATACCCCGGGAATGCAGCATCTAGATCATGAGAAAGTAGCAGCTGCCATGCGGTGTTCCTATGTTGTACATGTGCATACCCCAGCATTTGGTTAGAAGGGCCTGTTTCACGTGGAGAACATGCTTTATAAGGCTTCATTACTACTGCAGTAAGACTAGGAAGCCCCTCCATTGGTTTCCTTCCCTCTTGCTATGAATCAGCAGCAGTCAAGCTGCGATTCAGGAGCTGCTGAAAACCCCTTAGCACCTGTTTGTTACTGACCTTAGCCCCATTGTGTCCTAAGGCTTAACTAAACCTTGCTACTGTCCCTCATCTTCAGCTCATCTCTATCTCAGATAAAGTTAAGCCCATTAAGGTCGATCCTGTTAAGCTGAGACAGGGCAGGCAATCAGATGGTACAGGTAGAATTAAGGTTTGTAGCTACTTACTAGTCACAAAAATCCAAATTTGTCCTGCTTCGTTCTCTGGGGAGCTTCTCCCACTGAGGCACCAATGCGGTAACCTTGCGTTAGAGCCATACACTAAACCTCGTGGCACGGTTTTCTAACGCAAACAAAGAAAAAATTGCGCAGTAACCAAATAGTCTGCAACTAAGCTGTGTGCAAAACATTTGTGCTAAGACTAGAGAGCGCATCAGAAGCATCTGCATATGGGTCTGCGCTGGCAGCAGCTATATCTTGCACACACAAAAAACCTGAATCGGCACTCCAACGCATGTGTTGAAATACTATTTAGCACATAAATATTGTTGGTATCGGGAAAATTGTACCCAGTTAGAAGGGTCTAGATACACATAGAGTTTGCACGTAAACATCAATTTACTCTGCGTAGAAATATCATTGTACCTGTGTTTTATTAGCCTGAGTCCAGCACTTTGGACTGTTGACATAACACAATACGATATTTCTGTGCAGAATAACACTGATGTTTACTCTCAAGATTGCATTTGAACATAGAGACATGTTTATTCCAGCACGCCTCCCCCTCAGTGCCTCAACCCCTGCCGTTTTGTTATACCCTTCCCCTTCAACAAAGCCAGGAAAAAGTTGGGGGTACATCATGGTCACAGTAAAGAAAAGAAACAGGCGCAAGATCCTCACTAATGCTGGCCGCCGAAGAATGAGCTAAGCTTTTATTCCACCTCAGACCTAAGCCCCAGCATTTCAAAAAAATCTTGCTTCAGTCTTTGGGTCTTCTGAGTTTAATAGCTAATGCCTACATTACCATGGCATTGAAATGAGCTTGCGCTGACGTCAGTACAAGTGCTTACGCAGAGTTGTCTTGCGCATAAACCACCTTTTTGCATTGGGCGATGGCAGCTGCACAGAAAATTGTGTGGAGAAGCTGCGCTAAACCCTGCATAAAGCCTTCCACGTTATAGTCGATTGGCCCCTGAGGCTTTCAGTCGCTCCTTTACCCTGATTGGCTCTTTCACTTGGATGCGCAGGGGACTCAGTGACTACAGAATCCTCTTCAGCTTGCCCTCCAATTTTGGAAGTCTTAGGAGCAAACGCTCTGATGATTCCTTCATCAGGAATCCTACAAGACCAGCCACGTCCTCCATTTGGACTTTCTAGCTCTGTAGGGGACGATGAAAGGAGCCTTGCTAGCAAAACCACCTGAAGCTCCCTCTTTTCTATCACAGGACGCTGGCGGATAGTGGTTGTGGGGCTGGGCAGGCCCGTACCATCTTCACTTTGCCACGTGGGTGCAGAGAGCTGCAAATAGCATCTTCCGTGATTGTCCCAGTCTGGCTGCTTCTTGCACTGCCACTGTGGGGCTAAAACTGAAACAAAAAGGAAAATAAGGTAATACCTTTTTATTGGGGCCATGGTTGGATGGCGGCAGTGGCCAGTGCTGTATAAACAGCTGGCTGTCGCCACTTTAATTAAGACCTGGATATTCAATATCAGCGTCATATCCAGCCACCAGAGAATCATATTCAGCAACTGCCCAGTTATCTTAATGCAGCTAAATTTAGGCAGAATAAAGCTGTCCTAACTTTCAGCTGCGTTAGCTAACTGGTCAGCGGCTGAATATCACCACTGCCCAGTTAGACCTCTCTACCCATGTTGTGTGCATTGGCCCAGTAGTGAGGGTCATTTTATAATTGCATGGATGCACAGAAACTACAAACGTGCTCCACTCTGTGTGGGCTTTAGTGAATCGTCAAACTGAAAATATGCATCTACCTCCGCTTTGAAATTACCTCAGGGAATTTATGCATTTACGTTCCTTCCTCTCTAAATCTTTGGAGAAACTGGTCTTCACCCAGCTCACCTCTCATCTAGACTCCGCCCTCACTCTCCAGCCCCGCCAATCCGTTTTTTTGCCCAGGACACAGCACTGAAACTATTCTCGCTTCTCTTCTCATGCCCAGGGGATCTATCCTATGGCTGTCGCCCTTGACCTGTCCTCTGCCTTTGACCTCGCGGATCATCATACACTTCTCACCCACCTTTCTGAAGCCAGCCTCTGTGGTTCTGTACTTCATTGGTTTCACTCCTTTCTATCCTCCAGATCCTTCTCCATCCTCTCTGGCCCCTCTTCCTTGCCCGTCACCCCCCTACCCTGCGGTGTCCCTCAGGGCTCCGTTCTTGCCCCTCTCCTCTTCAACATCTTTCTGGCTCCCCTTACCCTTCTGATTCAACAACACTGTATCTCTGCTTATTTCTACGCAGACATCATTCTCCTGCACCATACTGACCTCACCACCACTGTTCCCTCTAAGCTGTGCGCGTGTGCGTGCGCACACACCTTGCCGAGCGAGTGCACATACTTTACAACAGAGCGCACAAAAATTACGGTTCTGATTCTGATAGAAAACAACACAGACGTCTTAAAATGTAAACGTTGATATGTATTTACGGTTTTCACAAGTTCTACAATGTTTTCTAGTGCAATCAATGTGGTGTACATACTGTATTCTGATGTGTAGTCAAATTTTAAAGTATATAACTCCGAGTGTCGTTATTTGGCGCACAAAAATTTAACATTCCTTCAAAAGCTGCACAGCTGATATTTTATGCGTGCACAGCCTACAGAAAATTAGAGGGAACATTGCTCACCACCCCTGACATTAACCCTCTCAACAACTGCCTCTCTTGTGTCAGTGCCTGGTTAACCTCAAATTTCCTCCATCTCAATTTAGAAAAAAACCAAGCTATCTGGTTCACATTCGGTCACCCCATCCCTTCCCTAGCACCCTCACTTTCCTCGTCCCCCTAGTCCCTGCTCTACGTTACCTTGGTGTTACCCTGGACTCTGCCTTGTCTTTTCATGATCATTTGTCTTCCATAATCTGCCGCTCTTTCTGTTCCCTTCGCCAGATTCGTGCTGTTCGTCCCTTCCTCGCCACCTCCTCCCTGGTTACTCTCTTCCTGTCCCTAGTCATGAGCAGGATCTGCTATTGCAACATTGCCCTTGCTGGTCTCCCTCAATATCAGTTACGTAGACTTCAATTATTACAGAACACTGCAGCCCGTATTGTCACTCACGCCTCTCGCACTGACTATGTAACACCTCTTGTTATCCATCTCCACTGGCTCCCCATTGTTTACCGGATCCAGTTCAAGGTCTTAATCCTTGTTCACAAAGCTATTCACACCGGCTCTGCTCAATACCTCTCTAACCTGGTACATCTCCACACTCCCCAACGTCTGCTCCGCCATATTCTTGTTAACCGTATGTCTCTTCCCCCCCCCGCACATCTGAAATCCACCCACAACTCTGCCTCCTTCTTCCTCAGCCCCAAACTCCAGACTTTCGGCTGGAACTCTCCTTTAACAGGTTTTGCTCCGCTTTTGACTTCTCTGTCCCCGGCTGAGGTATCTGTTCCCCAGTTTTTCTTTCTTGTGTCCTGTCTCCTCTCTGCTAATCTCTCCTTCTGTCCTCTTTGGTTTCCTCTTTCCTGTCACGACTATGGCGTTCTTTTCCCTTTTCTGGCAGTATGTTTTGAATTATTGTAAACCGCTCTGCCGTATTTTCGTAGGGCGGTATATCAAGAATCTAAATAAACATGAACATACCTGGTCTTTGGTATACACAAATATCCTTGGTTAATTCACATGCATACTGTACATGTGTGTTTTCAAAAATCTGCATGTAAATGCAAACTCCTCCCCAGTCCTGACCCTGGCAACACATTGGATCAAGTTATGTGTATACAGGTTATATGCACATAAATTAATGCAGATATCTGGTGAGCAATTTTATAAAATCCTCTTTCTGCATGTAAGGCACTGCTTTGCATTCAGAAATGTTTTTGAACTGTGCAATTCTGGGCACCGTATCTTAAAAAGGACATAGCGTTATTAGAAAAAGTACAGAGAAGAGCCACCAAATTGGTGAAGGGGATGGAAGGCTACTCCTATGAAGAGAGGCTAAGAAGGTTAGGGCTCTTTAGCCTGGAGAAGAGACGGCTGAGGGGAGATATGATAGAGGTCTATAAATTAATGAATGGAGTGGAACGGATAAACGTGGATCAATTGTTTATGCTATCAGAGTATAGAAAGACTAGGGGACATGTAATGAAGCTACAGGGTAAAAACTATTTAAGACAAATAAGAGAAAATATTTTTTCACTCAACGTGTAATCAAACTCTGGAATCTGTTACCGGAGGATGTAGTAAAGGCTGTTAGTGTAGCTGGGTTTAAAAAAGGTTTGGACAAGTTCCTGGAGGAAAGGTCCATAAACCATTATTAAGAAGGGACCCAGGATATCAATGCTTGACTCAGTACAAGCATTGTGGAACCTGTGTCTTTTGGGGAAACTGCTAGATACATATGACCTAGATTGGCCACTGTTGGAAACAGGATACTGGGCTTGATGGACCTCGGTCTGACCCAGTATGGCATGTCTTATGTTCTTATGTTCTTAACTGTATCAAAGCTCACAAAGGACCTGCTCCCTCCTCTCTATCAGAGTTGATCCAACCTATCCCCTCCAACAGGCTTAGAAGAATCTCGGAACTAAACATGCTTAAAGTTCCAAAAGAATCCTTAAAATACATCTCTGCAACTGTGAACCGATCATTCAGCTTATGTGCTCCAAAACTGTGGAATACCCTCCCACCACACATTAGGGCCATCTCTGATATCCCCCAGTTCAAAAAGGCCTTGAAGCATCACCTTTTCATCATATACTTTCCAGAGAACACAATAACACAAGTTCATCTAAACAGCTCCAATCCCATCCCTATCTAACATGATACTTTTTCAAGTAATATTACTATCATATGTATATAGTTCAAGTTCTATTATCCATTGTTACTATTACCCCTGTTTTCCAAGTTTTTCTTCCTGTTACATGTAAAAACAGATATATGTATCTTATCTTATCTGATGTTTTGTAGTTCTATGTAAACCGCGCTGATGATGAATAGTGCGGTATATAAAAATGTTAAATAAATAAATAAATAAATAAATAAATAAAATGTTTTCTTTTCACCTTAATATTTTTCCTTTCAAACTTTGTTTTTATTATTTTTTCAATGATTATAAAAGAGAAAATTCATCTAGAATGGTGTGACAGTGAGAGAAGCCCAACACTTAGATGCAAACAAAGTGTTTCTGTTCACTCAGATATATGGGCAGTGTGATTCTGAACAGCATGATTTAGGAATACTAGGGATTAGTTTAAATGCTCTGCAGAGAGTAATGCAAAATGACTGACTTTATATCTCACCACAGAGAGAGAACACAAAGAAGTCCAACGATGAGCAAGCAACTACGGGTCCGATGGAGACAGACACAGAAATGGAAACGGAACAGGAGGCTGGAGAACCAAGAGAGTTCAAAGTAGGCATGCAACGACAGTCTGAGGCCAGAGCAGAGACTGAAGTCCGAACAGAAGCTCAGGATGACAAGGGGCCTGATCGAGTTCAGAGGGAACTAGAAGCTGGAGGAGAGGTTCGACCTCAGAGGGAATCTGCAGTGGGAAGAGAGACTGGATCAAGAAGAAATGCTGAAAAGGAGGCAGAGAACTCAGCTAAGCCTGAAGATCCACATGATCGATAAGTGTCTAATTATTATTACGTGTCTGCTTCTTTACAGAGTAACCCACTCCTTTATGGTATAGGTAAGGGACTTCACTTTCAGAGACCACAGTTTAAAAGTGTTTCATTGACTGCAGAATCTAGAATCAGGTTCTTGAAAGTAGGAATAGCCATTGTTGTGAGGCCAAACCTAGGGGGATCACCCAGTCTCGTGTACCACTCAAAAATAATCCATGCCTGGGTGTGTTGGTTCCAAACCAAATTAATTTTACTGACACAAAAAGGAATTAGCTAAACAGCAGGACAAATGTTGAAAAGTACAGGAAAATAACATGGAAAGCCCCATGGTCTGAATACACATTTCTTAAGCTGATAAAATGCACTTTATCCACTCAAAATCCACTGCTCAAGCTTCTTGAGCATGTAGAAAGATTCTCGGGCCTCCTAATGTTCCCGATGGGGATCTCTGTCCTTGAGCCCAGGAAAATTGCCAAAATCCTCCTCTCCCTCTTTGAAAGACAAAAATTTACATCAACTACTTTGTTGGTGAGCACTGCTACAAGGCAAATTTCCTAACCCCATAACCTTGGAATATTCACCTTCCTGGACGGTGTTCAGATGAATCTCCTCAAGACTCTTCCAACTGGTGCAATGAGAACAGCCCACTCTTCTACTGGGAGAGAACAACCACTGCTCTTCCCTCCCCTGAAAAATGTAGTATCCAGCTGACTTCCACCTGTAGGCCTGATGAGGAGGAGAGGTCAGGGGGATGCGTGACCCCAGGCCCCTTGGATCTCTGAAGGGGTCAGCCTTGGCCTGTCTTACTCAGCTATGTGCTGTAGGCCAGCTGCATCCCTCCACCTCTGACAGGAAATGTTGGAGGGGGTGGGACGCAGCCGACTTAGAGTGTATGCAGATGCTGCAAAGCCCATTGCTGCCTGGAAATGTTATCTGCCCTGGGGCCCATGCTGGCTCTTAACATCTCTGTCTACCTGCTCCCTGGTCAACAACACTCCTCTATAGGTCCTCTATATACTGCTGCCTCATCCATGGAGATGGGCGGCACCTCCTTACCATTCTGTCACACTACAGAGAGCCTCCTCACCGTGAAAGAGTCCCCTTTTCAACCTAAGGAAAATAAATATCTTCATAGGGCCCTTGGGTCTCTACAACAGTAATAGTAACAGCTGTAGCAGGGGTTGTAGAGACTTGGCCGTTGATTTGAATGGCTAGATTGGATAGGCTACATGGTCATTTTCTGTTTCTTCGAAGGTTGCCTTACAGAAAGGTATGGAGGTGCCGAGCCTCTAAACCTTCTTGTGCAGGAGAAGGAGCCATTTTTTCCTTTATGTTTAGGGATCTATTTTCACAGTCAGTGATCATTGCTTGATAATTCCTCTCTTCCAATCAGAAAATATCTAGAATACGGCAGAGCTTTAGATTCTAATTGCTGATATGGATCTTTCCAAACATTTCTAGAATTCCCATTGCACTGAAGAGTTCAGTTGTTTCTTAGCTCATGTTGTCTACGGTGTCTTAACAGCGAACTAGGATGTATGATAGCTGCTCCCAACAATGAAGGGGAACATCAAAGGGACAAAATAATACTTTTCAACCATAAAGACCTTAGTTAAACAAAATTATTAATCAACACAAGGTCAAGTGACTAATGCCCAAGACAAAGTTAAAGGTCATTGGAGGTCATAATTACTATTATAAATCTGCCATCAAATTAACAAAAAATATTCCATTAACTTTCTTTTAGATGACTGTGCTGACAATAGATTGTAGCCCCTTGTCTGTCCAGGCCACACAAACACTCAATCATTCACATTGGGTCCTCCAAGGGTAACTATGATGGAATGACTTCTTGGTGGACTTCAAACACAATTCATGTGGTTCCCTTCTCAAATAAAACTTTACTTTTCATTGAAAAACAAATATTTACAGTCCAAAAACACAGGTTTCCCTTCCAGCCAAAAGCAGCGATAATGGGACAGTTCTTTCCAAGGTCTCAAGTTCTATTATGACAAATGAGCAAGGTTCTGGAGCCTCCCTCGGATGCTCTGATTTCTTGGGGAATCCGATAGTTGTGTATTTGTTAACTTGGGAGGAGGGCTGGAGTGGTTTGTTCCTTTTACCAGTTCCAGGCAGTCTCCTTTTCTAACTGGCACTTCTAACATGACAAAGAAATAAGTCAACTGTTGAATTCTTCACTCTAGAAAAAAGTTTGTTTTTTTTTTTAAATACACATGTATTTCCATTGTAAAATGGAAAACACACTTATATTTTAAAGGTTCACACACTCCCTTGAAATCTGTATGTGCTAAGATATACATGTGTAAGTATTTGCTTTATATGTGAACACTAGATTTCTACCAATGGAAATGCCACCTAAACCTCTACCCATTGTAGCCTATCAGGCCACTCAGCCACATGGAACCAGAGCTACTGCTAAAACCCTCTAACATTTTGCATTAAGCTCTTTGCCATACATTCGTTCAGCCACAACACCCATTGTTGGATTAGGCAAGCGCGGTGGATAGAGCTCTTAAATATGTAGCACTAGATTTATTTTATATTTAGCTCGTGCGTTTCCAGAAGTAATGCAATCTAACTTTGTACCTGAGGCAATGAAGGGTTAAGTGATTTGCCCTAGATTACAAGGAGTGCCAGTAGGGTTCAAACATTAGTTTCTTTAGTTATCAGGCCACTGCCTTAACCACTAGGCTACTCCTGTACTCCCTGTTCTCTCTTCACTTTTAGCAATTAAGGATCCCATGTGCTTATCCCAGGCCCTCAAACTCCATTATTGCTTAAGCTATTCTCCCCCACCCCAAATATTTTTATTATCAATAATATAGTATAAGCTTTGGTGAGATTTGAACAGGTGATCTTTAGCAGCTGAGGTAAATATCCCTCTCCTGAAGCCACTGGCCTCTCACTATTAAAGAGACAGTGCAAACCAGAGATGTGTTCTGAAACACAATAGGAGGATTTCAAAATGTGGACTTTTTATTTAATGGGTACAATATGTGTCTTGTCCTGTACTACTATAGTCTGATAGCTGGGCACAAGCACAGCAGAATGTTGAACATACTGAAGCATATTGTGACTGCAATGGGTTTGCAAATGTGCCAGAACCAACAGCCTTGAGTCAGTAGACAAGCAGAGTAATGGATAAGGTGAGCAGATGCCATAAGAGACAGATTTATCCAGTCCACATGGCCATGCCTTTTATTCAGAGAGAAACTGGGATTCTGAGTTACAGTACAGGCTTCAGATGCTGCAGAGGGCACAGTGATGAATGCATCCGTTGTACTACAGTAGGAATGAATTAATAGTTATGCTGCGGGGGGGGGGGGGGGGAGGGACATTGTCATTGCACAAGGAAAGGAGAGTAATTGGTTGTGTCACAGTGCAAGAGTGGGGAAGTTTCTTTCCTCTTACAGGTTTTTAATTCAGGTGGCCTAAATATGAAATTCTTGGATGCTTGATAATAATTTGAAAGGTGATGGTACATAAAATACCATCTCAGATTTGATGGGTCAGTAAGAAGCATTCGTTCCTGCCGTCATGTCATCACACTGGCATGAGACTCAGGCACTTCCCCTGTGCGGCAGAGCAATGCTGGCCGGTGTCATTACTCCTGGCATCCAGCCAGCCTGAGAGCCACCAATACCACCCCAGCACTGCCGTTACTTCATGCCTTCTGGCATCCAGCCTTTGCGAAACTACATCTCGTCTCAGCACTGGTGTGGCAGAGTGCTGCTGTTGTGTGCTTATGGAGTCTTTCTTTCTCTTTACAGGTTTAAAGCTCCCATCAATTGGGACACAATTGAATGAGATGAGTAGTACAAACACACTCACAACCGACACAGCCTCCAGCGAGGGACTTTCAGCACAGAAAGGGCCTTCGAAATTCAAACAGCGGCAGTCCCGCACGTTCAGTAGCAAACCGCCCAAGAGAGGTGTCTTAGGGTAAGGTGCAGACAGATTGCCACTTTATTCTCTATTCCTTTCCTAGCATTGTGTGTGCTCTACTCTTCTCTACCCTGAGAGGAAGATTTCAATGTGCTCTTCATGATGCAGCCTGGATCCTTTTCTGGGTGCCTAAATGGATCTTGCTCTGACTCAGCATGTCTTTTCTTATGATCTGTTGGCCCTGAAGAGAGGAACATAAGATTTGTTGTACTGAGTCAGACCAAAGGTTCATCAAGCACGTTATCCTGTTTCCTATATTTGCCAATCCAGGTCACAAGTACCTGGCAGGATCCCAAAGCGTTGACAGATTTTATCCCTGGGATAAACTACATGGAATCTGTCAACCTTTTGGAAGCCCGCCAGGTACTTATGACCTGGATTGAGCACGTTTGGAAACAGGATAGGATTATTAGGGGTGACTTGATAGACCTTTGGTCTGATCCAGTATAGCAAATTTTATGTTCTTATGGAGGTGACAATCAAAGTCTTTGGGAAAGGGGGAGGGGGATCATGTAAGTTCTGCTGTCAGGGAATGAGGAGGGACAAAGCGTCATGAAAGTACTTCTTACAGTCCATAAAATGGAGAAGACAATGTGGGGGTGATGTTCACAAACACTAGTGATGGAGGGAGGGATATAATTCATGGATGTGATAGTCATAATGTTGGGTTCTGGAGAGGATGATCATAAGTGTGATGTGGAAAGTTGATGGTATTTCTCAGCATTGCACCACAGTGGCAAAGCAAATAGATTTTGTGGACTGCAGGTGTCATTCCTACTCTTAGCTACTAGGTGGCAATATGTACATGCCACCTAGTGGCTATGAGCAGGCATGACAAGTAGGAGGAATTATTATTTATTTATTTTATTATTTACATTCTCTTATATACCGTGCTATTCTGCATCAGTGCGGTTTACATTGAACAAACTGAAATTACATTGAACAGGGCATTATAACTTGGAGATAACTATTTTACAGGGAACATGGGCTATGGAGGGTTAAGTGGCTTGCCCAAGACCACAAGGAGCACCTGTGGGACTAGAAACCCCAGTCCTTCTGGCCCAAGGTTGCTGTCCTCTAGTGGGATTTGAACCCCTGACCTTCTGGCCTGAAGTACCTTGCCCCAACCACTAGGCCACTCCTCCACTCCATGCTAGAAGAAAGATGAGAAAAAGCCTAAGTGACACAATGTGCCAAACCTTGCCTGTTCTCCCTCCTCCCTTTACCACAGACTAACAGAAAGTGATGTTGTCTGGCCTAAGGAATGATGTAGAAAACTAGTACAGTCTTTAAGAACAGATAACACCACTTTTAAGCACACTTACTACTACTGACAAATGCAGAAAAGAGACGGACGCATGCGTAAACAGCAAAGGAAAAATTAGCGCATAATTAATGCCAAGTATTTAAATGAGAGGCAAATGGGTTGCACATAATGAAACGGCATGCAAATATTGCCTGCGCCCAATGCACAGAAACACATAGAGGATTTCGTAACCGGTCTTAGCACCAATATCCCTACTTCTGGTCTTGAGGTGGCTTAAACATCTAATGCATGCCCCTGACAGTATTTTGATGGCATCTGGTTCTTTCCCCAATGCCTGGATCATCTGAGGAAAAATGTTAAAGATGACCTAGGCATCGTGGAAAGTCCCAGATGCCATCAAAATACTGTTGGGGGGCCGGTGCTCCCAACAGAAAGCAAATCCCTGGTGGCCCAATGGCCTCAATCCCCCCCACCTACCAAAGTAAAATAATCCCTGGTAGCCCAGCAGCCCCAATCTCCCCCACTTGGTAAGTTTATAAACAAGCGGGAGCGCTGCCCATGCCCTCCCACACCGCCATCATGAAAAATGACAGCACCTGGCCCCACATGGTGCACCTTGGGATGCACCAAGCAGGGGTGAGACTGCTATATAAATGCCTTATATGGCAGTCTGACCCCACCAGTGCATCCCAGGATAAACTGCACAGGACCAGGCACCGCCATTTTTCAAGACAGCAGCACAAGAGCAGGAGTGTGTGGGCAGCACTCCCACTCATTTGTAAAGGTACTGGGTGGGAGGTTCAGGGCCATTGGGCCACCAGAGATTATTTTTAGTTGGGCGGGGGAGGGGGATTTGGGGCCATTGAGCCACCAGTTTTTTTTTAGTTGGGTGAGGGGTGCAGGCCTGCTGGGCTACCAGGTTTATTTTTAATTTGGTGGGGAGTGGAGAGTTCAGAGTCGCTGGGCCACCAGGATTATTTTTAATTGAGTGGGGGTGGGGGGATAGAGGCCGCTGGGTCACCAGGGTTATTTTTGGTTGGGCAGGTGGGAGGATCACAACCACTGGGCCACCAGGGATTTGCTTTCCGTCAGGAGCTCTGGCACTCCAACAGTATTTTGATGGCATCAGCAGCATTCCACAATAGGTGGATCATCTTCAGGCATTGGAGAAAGCCCCCGATACCATCAAAATACTGTTGGGGCTCATATGCAAATAAGCCACATGGTGCCCCTGTTTCTCTAGGATAGCATGCCAAACGGTGCCAACTTCTGTATGCATGCGATTGGCTCGCTTTCCCAGTTTAATGCTGCTATTTGCGCACAGTTTAACGAATCGCTAACATGTGGCTGATTTGCATATGAGCCACTGTCTGCATGCCGGCACTGAAGTGGTGAGCTATCCGTGCATTGCAAACCGGCATAAAAAGTTGATAGCATGCCACTTCCTTGCCAGCTTTCTGCTTCGGCCTGCTAGTTTGTATCCTGCTCCTAAGCTGCTGCCCTTCTATGATAGAAGACGATTAAGGGTGGAAGAACCAACAGAGGTGAGCAAGGGAATACATTTTAAAAAGTACAATTAAAAGCAAGATGAGGTAATGCGAGTAGAATACAGAGCAGGATTTTGGGATCTGAAGATGATACGGCCTAATATGCACCTCTTGGATCTCACACTCCAGCATGTTGGCCCAGAGCCATGCCCAAGGCCTCTGGATCCCCTTCCTCACATCCATCTTTGAAATGAAAGCAAGCCTGTTCTTCCTGTGATTTGACCCCCTCTCTCTCTCTCTCCAGCTTAGGTAACGATATCCCAGGAATGGATGGACTTGGCACAGGTTTGTTCACGTTTTTCAAAACGGACTATTTGATCCTGCATTTACGTTACACAATAAGGGGAACAGAACTGTATGTGGTATTAGGGAAGAAGGGAACCATGAGAACTGAGAGCATGTGGTGTGCTGACCGATTACGAGGCATGTTTGAGTAAAGTAACAAGATATTCCCAATTTGTGGGAATTTATATATTTATGCCCAACTGGTCACCACCAAAACTAAGTTGTTCCTAACTGGATCTTTGTTCTTGGAAAGTATTTCTGCACATGCTCCTTTCATCTGTAGTAAAGGAAGGAACCGGCACTGCCGCTGTTTCAGCTCCTTGTTGCTGCCGCAGATGGAGGGGAAAGAGCAGCACAAGTTGGGGAAGGTTCATGAGACTTGTGGTGGAAGCTGAAGGGGACCTCACCAAGCCAGTTTTGGGAGTAGCAAGATTCATTCTTAACTGCTGATTATGGGGAGGGCGCAGGAAGAGCATATTAGCCATAGATGAGCTAGAGGACCCAACAGATGGTAGCAGGAACAGGATACACCTCAAAGGCAAGATGAGTCCACCATAAAAGGATTCAGACCCCTTCCCTCAGGCCAAAGGAGGAGTTGGCTGGCAGGGAGCAAGACCAGAAAGATTCCGGACCCCTTCCCTCAAGGCAGAAACAGCAAGAGTGACAGGCTGGCAATGAAAACAGAAGACCTCACCTGCCCAGAGCTGACCACAAGTGAGAATGGGCAGATGTCAGTTCTCCCCTCATCTGTACCCAACCTCCTCCCCCTCCCCCCAGGCTGTACAGCTGCTGGAATCCACCCTGCTAGCCATTGAAAACCAAAGTGAAAGAGACTCATGGGACAAAGAGAGCCTATACTGTCAACTGCCACGTACCAAAGTGAGAAGGTCTATAAGGAGCTTGTAGGAAAGAAGGTGACCAGCATTATAATTCTAGACTATAAGAGTTCCAAAAGCATAGTATGTCTGATAGATACAGTATGCTACAGGAACACTCGGTCCATCTACATTGCATGATGTTTGATACAGAAAGTTTGAAGTGAGGCCTGCATTACCTGGCCATTGATTATCATTTATTTTAAGGACAATTTGGAGACACTTTGTTAAAAAAAATCACCATCACATGCACAATTTTAAGTAGAAATATTTGAACAATATGAAAAATAACTTTGTATGTTCCTGCTGCTATTCCACACAGACCCCAGTTTGCCCGATTTAACAGTCCTCAACAATTGCCTGTCTCTTGTGGCTACATTATAACTATTTAAAACAAAACCCTTCGAACACCTCTGCATTATGCTTAACAGGATCATCTTTGTCCTCATCAGTTTCGCCTGCATTTGACACTTTCTCTATTCCTCTCGTTGCCTCGATGCGCTATCTCCAAGTCATCTAAGATACTTCTTTCTTTCCATAGCCACATTAGTATGGTAGTGAAACGTTGCTTTTTCACTTTATGTCAAGTATGCTCTATCTGTTTCTATCTTCCGGATTCCTCACGCCTCATTCTGCTTCTTACATTGGTCATTACTTGACTAGATTACTGTAATGTTATTTATGCTGGTTTGCCACATCATCAACTCAAATGTTTATAGTCCATTCAGAATACAGCCATTCACCTTTTTCATCATGCTTCCAGGTTTGACCAATTGTCCCCATTACTCATCGAATCCAGTATAAGACCCTCACTCTCACTCATAAAATCCTACATGCGAGGGTTCCCACATACCTTTCCTCTCTCCTCGTATTGCATGCTCCCCCTCGGGTGATTTGTTCTATACACACAGTCTAGGTCTGCATTTGCCTCCCCCCTCACAACTTCGCTTTGAAAGCACCAGACATGCAGCTTTTTATTTTTGGGTCCTCATTTATGGACTTTCCTCCCAGCTAATATCATGCCTGGACCCTCTTATATCAGGTTTAAAGCTGTGCTAAAGACTTTTCTTTTTAAACTTGCTAATGAGCTGTCTTCTTAACCCCCATACACTTTGGCCATTCTAGGTTCTGCTAGCTGCGCCGCCCCCCCCCCCCCCTTCCCCTGGTTTATCCTGCCTCTCATTCCCCTTATCTTTTCTTTAAGACTTTAATTAGAGTGCCTTTCCCTTTTATTTTAATTGTGAACCACTCTGGAGTATTGAAGGGCAGTGCATCAAGCTTTTAATAAACCATAAAACAAATCTACAAAATACAAGAGAAGAGGAATGCGGGAACCTTTCACAAAGAAATGGGGCAACTTCTGCCAAAATGTAAAGCAGAGTCCCAGAAACCCACTGCACCTTTATCACCAATTCCTGCACATCAATATCCTCAGAAACACAGCAGTTCACCACAGCTTCAACAGATCCGTAGAGATAGCTCAGAGAGGGCAAGGAGGCCACCGTTAGCAGGTTTAAGAATCTTGCTCTAGGATCACTCAGCCCTTGGATGCAGCTCTTCTTTATCAGGATAGATGGCTTGCAGGAACTCATGCTTCCGTTTCATGGCATGATTGTGCGAAATTACTCTAAACCACAAATGTCATCACTTGTCTGTTTCGCAGGACGTGCTACTCAATTTCAGGAGTTTCCCAGCAAAAACAAGGCATCTGCAGCTAATGGAGTTAATCTAATAGTTTTAATTAGTCTCCCAAGGCCAGTAAGTCCTCAGATGAAAAACCAAACAGCCATATGGAAGACTGGTCAAACTCAATAACAGGAAGCAGACTGCAAGAAAACAGCAGGAAAATAGAGAGAGTGCTCCAAGAACAGGGAAAAGACAAAACTAGCAGGAAGAGAGAATTTGTCCTAAAGATATGTACAAGAATAATGTACTTTTCCTCATTATATATATACAAAACAAAGGAGCCCTTTTACTTTGTGCTATGGTTTTGTACTTAACCCTGGCATGTTCAGTGCAAAGCCACCATATTACCTGGCATACACTATTTTTGGTGCTTTTTGAAAAAAAAAACACAAAATGAAAAAAAGCCTGTTTTTCTCATTTTATTTCAAAACAAGTTGATGGTTTATTAGAGCTTAATATACTGCCCTTTGTGGGGTTTACAAAACAAAATAAAACAAAGAACAAAAAAAGAACTACAATATATAATAGGATCGATATACAAGCACATCAACCAGCACAGATCAATCATACTACTAACAAACAAATAAATTAAATAATTAAGATACTGATAGCAAACAAAAATCATAAATTAATAAATCAAACTCAACCTGCACCACTGGTACCTGCGGCCTACTAGCTAAAAGGACCAAAAGCTTGTTCAAACAAGTAGGTTTTCAGCAAGTCTGATAGAGGAAGAGAGACAGTTCCACAAAAATGGAGCCAGGGATAAAAAGTGATCATTTGGTTGATTCACAGTTAATGATGGCCAGAGAGGGGATCACTAGCCTATGGTCCTGAAGGGAACGTAGGAACCAGAAGTTCCCAACTCCAGTCCTCAGGGAAACCCTAGGCCATTAGGGTTTTCAGGATTCCCACAATGAATATGCATGAGAAAGATTTGCATGTTCTTCCTTCATTGTATGCAAATCTATCTTATGCATATTCATTGCAGGAATCCTGAAAACCTGACTGGCCTAGGGTTCCCCGGGGACTGGGTTGAAAACCTATGACGTAGTCAGTGAAAGGGGACGTAGAGAAAGATAAGAGAAGAAAGATAGTGTGGACAAGAGTCAGAATCTTAAATGAGACCCGTTGAGGATATGGGAGCCAATGGAGATTAATAAATAACAGAATAATATGATCATATTTGCAAACATATGAAAGCAGACGAGCAGCAGTATTCTGAATTGATTGAACTTTCTTTAACGAATACTGAGGGAGTCCAGAGAAGATAACTTTACAATCATCCAACCATGAGATTACTGTAGCCAGAAGGATAGTGGTAAATGCAGATCGATCAAGAAGTGGTCGTAGCGCTCTACAACGGCGAAGGGCAACAATATGAGTTGAAAAGGAAAGTGCCGAGTCAATGTAGACTCCTAAATATTTAAAGGTAAGAAAGAGAAATGGGGAAGCTATCAAGAACTGGAGCTAGAGATGGTGAGCAATCCAGGTAGCTATGGTTTTGGAGGCATTTAATTTTAAGAGACTGTTTGACAGCCAGGCAGAAGCAGAAGCAAGAGAGGCAAATGAGAGATCAGGTGGACAGCTATTGACTGGGAAGATCCGCAAAATATCATCTGCATAGATATAAAACAGGACGCCCAGAGATTGCATTAAGGGAGCCTAAGGACTAAAGAATACTTTAAAAAGAAGTGGGGAAAGAGCAGAGCCTTGTGGAATACCACCAGGAAGAGAATATGAAGCGGAAGATGAGTCGTGCAAAAGGACTTGATATGTTCGGTTACTGAGAATGGAAGAGAACCAAGAGAGGACCTCGTCACATAAACCAATATCGGATAAATGTGTGAATAATATGTTGTGATCCACTACATCAAATGCAGCTGTTGAGTTCTAAAGAAACAGTGAGAGCAAATGAACCCTGGTCCAGGATACGATGTAGATCATTAATGATGGAAGAAAGAACTGTTTCTGTTCTGTGATATGAACGGAAACCAGGTTGGCAAGGATGCAATGCTGAGGTATGTTTGAGATGATTGGTAAATTGGGCTAGGACCACCCGCTCGGCCAAGTTGGATACAAATTGGAGATTGATGATAGACCTATAGTTAGAAACAGTGGAAGTATCCGAGTGGGGATTCTTTAGAAGTGGTCAAATTAAAGCAGGTTTCCAACTAGTGGGAAAGGACCTAGTGGAAAGACTGAGTGCAATCATCAAGTGAGTAACTGGAAACAAAGCTAACGCTGGCAAGTGTATCCAGGCAGAAGGAATAGGGTCTAGAGGACAAGTGTTTTTTTTATTGGTTTTTAGAAGATGGGATAGCCTGTTCATAGAAATGAAGGTAAAAGAGCACCAGGGGTGGGCTAAAGGAGGAACAGCAGAGGATACACTAAATGGTACAGGGGAGGATGGGCAGGAAACAGTAGCCAAGGAAAGGAGAAGACGACCTTGGCGAATAAACAGAATCTTTGTAGAGAAAAAGGTAGCCAGACTATCAGAAGAAGGGGCAGAATTGGGAATGGGAAGCGTAACTGAGGAAGGGGAAGATAATCGAGCGACCAGGAAAAACAATGTCTTTGGATTGCGAGAGGAATCCGCAATGACAGTAGAGAAGTAAGTTCTTTTAGCAGCTAAGATCCGAGAGTGGTAGAATTGATGACTATTCTTGAAAATCAAGAGAGAAGGGGGGCCAGGAGTCTTGCGCCAAACCCTTTCAGCAGCTCTTAATTGACATCATAAAAGGTGGAGGCCAGCATACCATTGAAAAGGGTGACATTGGAATGGGGAATAGAGGGGCTAGAAATCAGCCCCTGCAACTGGTCTGCAAGAAGAGAATTCCAAAGAGTGACCTATTTGTCAAGAGAAAGACAGGAGAAGTCTGAAGGAAAGATTACATCTGCAGAGGGAAACCTTGCCAGAGCGTCCTGACATAATGGACCGGCATGGGGGCGGAAAGGGCAGTGTGGATGACATCCGAGTAGACTGACTGCGGGGGGAGGGCCCAGAGAGGGAAAACCAGAGAAGAAAGTGGTCAGACCAAGAGAGAACCAAAGTAGAGAATTGTGTTGGCAGAGGTGGGTGAAATTATTAAATCTAAAGCCTGCCCAGCCCTGTGTAGGACCAGGGGTATGCTGTATAATGCCATGATCTTCAATGAAATGAATGAAAGAATAGTCATGAGATTTAGAAGGTTTAAAATAGTGGATGTTAAAATCCCCAAGCAGTACAAGATTAGAAAAAGCCAGTATAGACTGCAGAGTAGAATCCCGAAAAGGTTCTTTCATAGATGGGGTACAGTAGAGGAGAAGCAGATGAAAGGGGTTGGGAAAATCAATTGTAAGCAAACGTTTCTCAGGTCCTATCCAAAGATCCATAGGAAGCTCTGAGAGAGGGATTGAATATCTATAAAAGCACGGTTATCTCGCCTCCCATGTGTGTAGGCAGAGGGGTAAAGAAAGCAGTGTAGCCTGGAGGTAAGCAGCGCTGTAGATAAGGCTCATCCCCTGGTCTGAGCCATGTTTCAGTTAAACATAATATGTCCAGATTATTGCAGACGATTATCTAGAATAAGGTCCATTTTTTATTTTAAGGACCTACAATTAAGTAGGGCAATACCAAGTTACAATGCAGAGGGGACGGAGAACGATAATTAGAATGAGTCGGTAAATGGGGTATTCTGCTTCAAGGTATCAAATATCTTATCCTAGGTGATGGAAGAAGTGAGCGACGTAAGGTAAAGGAAGGCCTGTAAGACACATGAACCAGAATTAAAGCCATGGGAGAGGCAGTCCAACCACCCCACAAAAGACGACCTACGCCCCTTACAAATATGACAGCAAACATGAGCAAAAGGTCCAGAAAAGGATACTTTTTATCATAACCCTGGAGATGCCCCAAGGAGCGCAGCCAAGGAGCAGGACCTATTTCTTGGGCGTGCTCCTTGAGCGCGCTCCTTGGGTATGCTCCCGCGGCACAAGCGCTGCTGAAGGCAGATTATTTATGTTGCTAGATGTACCAACATCAGACTCTGATGTTGCAGGTGGGAGGAGTCAACACGGAGCTGAACAGAGCTGAGCACAGCACACTATATGCAGCCCTAGGAGACAGCTTGGTGAGCACCTTAGATGAAAGGAGGGCTAAGAGGCTGCATTCGTGCTAGGAGAACAGCACTAACTCCTTACAGGAGATATTTGCAGCCTAAGACAATGGATTATAAAAAATGATGCACAACAAAGTCTAGGAAAAAACTGGAGAAATATATGTAAAATCTGTGAGACAGAGCTGGAAATGCTCAACTCATTTTCTAGCTGGCTGTAAAGTTCTAATGGGAGAAAATGTCTAATTAGAAAGGCGCAATAAGGTGGCACGTCTCATCCCTCCCACACAAAAGAATAGTCAAGAATTTGGCAGCTAAGATTTAATGCTAAAAAAAAAATGCAAGGTCATATATCTGGGCTGCCAAAACAAGGGAGTGATAAAGTATAGGGGATGAACTGCTTACACATGAAAGAAGAGCAGAACATGGAGGTGGTTATATTGGATGATCTTAAAAGTGGCCAAACAGGTAGAAAAGGTGACAGCAAAAACTAGAAGGATGCTTGGATGCATAGGGAGAGTAATGGCCAGCAGGGAAAATGATGATAGTGCCTTGGTACAAGTCTCCAGCAAGACCTCGTCTGAAGCATTGCTTACAATTCTAGAGACCACACCTGCAAAAGGATATAAGCAGGTTGGAATCTCTCCAGAGGGTGGCTACTAAAATGGTCAGCAGTCTTAGTCATAAACTGAGGATAGACTTAAAGATCTCAATATGTATATTTTGGATGAAAGGCGGGAGAGAGGTGATATGGCAGACACATTTAAATACCTCCATGGTATAAAATGCATAGAAGGAGAGCCTCTTTCAATTAAAAGGAAGGATGAAAGTGAAAGAGAATAGACTCGGGAGTAATCTAAGGAAATATTTCTTTAGGGAAAAGGTAATAGATGTGTGGAAGAGCCTCCCACAGCAGAGGTGGTGGAGACAAGAACTTACCTGAATTCAAGAAAGCATGGGACTAATATAAAGGATCTCTGAGGCAGAGGGAAGAATTGTAGAGCTTAATAGTTCGAATGGATGGGCAGACTAGATAGGCTGTATGGTCTTTATCTGCCATCATGTTCTATGTTTTTTGGCATATTAGATCTGGTGAGCTCCAGAAAGAAGCTCACTCTGGCACAATGAAAGTCCTACTGAGTGTTAGCAGTACATTAGAGAGACTGAGATTAAACGCCACATACCCTAGAGCTTAGGAGGTTCATTACTGCCATGATAAGCACAAAATTAAGTCATTTTGAGATACTTTCCTATAAGAGCTCTCTTGGGGACAGTAAAATGAGCACCTGGGCCCAGGACTCTACCAAGCTAGAAATGCACCTTGTGTGACTAATGAATCTGGTGCCCCCCTCCCCCCCCCAGCCACATTCAGTAACTAAACATTTTTGAACTTCCTGGAAGCCCAGTGGCAATATCAGTTCCCCCTTCTGTGCCTGCAATGTGTGCGGCTGCACCGCTCATACGACCCTGCCAAGGACCCTTTGGGTAAGCTTCAGGTTTTACTACTGCTATATTCCGACTTTCTGCCATGGTCCGTACACACAGACCACCAGGACATTGTCCTCATGTCCACGACGCTTCTTTTCTTTTCTTGTCTGCTGCAAAGCTCAAGTTGTGCGCTCTGCAGTGCCACAGTCAATGCCTTCAAATGAGAATCTTGCTACGTGAACCTACGACTTTCAGGCTTCAAACCAGGGTAGTAACTGCTGAGCTAAATGAGACTCCTCTCTGGCCGAGCTTATAGAGGAACTCTGTATTCTTCAGCTTGCTTTCATCCATTTGTACCCCACCCTGTCACATCTGCCTAGACGAGGGATTACAGCTCTTTTCTGTAATAAGCTTCCTGTCCCTGTGAGGCCAGTGCTATGACAGGTGCTTAGAGATTAGGGACAAAGAGATGTGCGTCAGATGGATTATATATATCTACCCTCCATCTCTGAAGCAAAATGACATTAATCTTTTGACAAAAGAACAACAACATAAAAAGATAAACTGGCATTACTCTGCAATCTCTTGGAGCATGGTGCCCTCTTCTGCACCAGCCTATTATTTGCATTCAGCATAAACACTCCTACCCATCAGAGCGACTCCTACCACAGTCCAGAACACGGTAACTCAAAATCGATCCCCACACTGGATTGATACAGCCCAGAACGAGCAAACTCAAGATGACAACTCCTGTTTGCCTTCACTATAAACACTGGCTGCTGAGGTCAATAACGCCCCCTGTGCTCAGCTTTCCTCTATATACACCATGCATTTCTTCTCTCCTGGGTTAAACAAACTTAATGAAACACAGAAACATGATGGCAGAAAAAGACCACATGGCCTATCTTGTCTGCTCTTCCATATCACCTACTACAAGAGTCCCCTTTTATCCTTTAGAGATCTTCTGTGTTTGTCCCATGCTTCCTTGAATTCAGATATTGTCCTCATCTCTACAACCTCCACTGGGAGACTATTCCACAGATCTACCACTCTTTCTGAAAAGAAATATTTCCACATATTACTCCAGATTCTCTCCCCTTTCACCCTCATCCTATGTTCCCTCGTTGCAAAGCTTGCTTTTAATTGAAAGAGGCTCTCCTCCTGTACATTCATGCCACAGAGATATTTAAACGTCTCAATCATATCACCTCTGTCCTACCTTTCCTCTAAAGTATACATATTAAGGTCCTTAAGTCTGTCCTCATATGCTTTATTATAAAGACCATTAATCATTTTAGTAACCACCCTCTGCACCGACTCCAAACTGTTTATACTCTTTTGTAGGTGTGGTCTCTAGAATTGCACACAATACTCCAAATGAGGTTGCATCAAAGACTTATACAGATGTTATGTCACCCCCTTTCTTCTGCTGACCATTCCTCTCCCTATGCACCCAAGCATCCTTCTAGCTTTCACCATCGCCTTTTCTACCTGTTTAGCTACTTTGAGATCGTCAGACACAATCACGCCTAGGTCCTGTTCTTCGTGTTCAGAAGTACATCACCCCCTATACTGTACAGGTCCTCTTGGATTTTTGCAACCCAAATACATGACCCTACGTTTTTTAGCATTAAATCTCAGCTGCCAAATTCTAAACTATTCTTCAAGCTTAGCTAGATCCCTCCTCATGTTATCTACACCTTCCTGGGTGTATACTCTGTTACAGATTTTGGTATCATCCGCAAAGTGGCAAATCTTACCAGACAGCCCTTCCGCAATATCACTAACAAAGATGTTAAAAAGAATCAGACCAAGGACAGATCCCTGCGTCACTCTACTGGTAACCTAATTCTCCTCAGAATTTATTTATTTATTTATTTAGTGTACACTTGTATCCCGCTACTTCCAGCGATCAGCAGCGGCTTTCTATACATAACAGTGTGGTTGTACAGGCCATGGATTAAAACATACATAATGATTTAGTGGAAAGATACACAACACAACACTCGGATTACAGGTAAACAACACAACACTCGGATTACAGGTTTACATTTGATTGCAGGGCATTGTTTTCACATGTATATACATATTTACAGGATGTCGGTTCTATTGGTGTCTGAATTACGGTGTTCTTTCGTTATGCATGGCAATACACTAGTGTTAGAATATAGTGACTAGGTAGGATTGAAATGCGTCTGGAAAAGATGCGTCTTAAGATTTTTTCTGAAGTCTAGCAAATCTCTGTTTGCTCTCAGCTCGCATGGTAGTTGGTTCCATAGCAGTGGCGCTATAAATGAGAATGCTCGGTTGCTGGTATTTGCAGTGACAGATCTCAGGCTACCCGGGACAAGGAGGGTATTGAGGTTTGTGGTTCTTCTGCTTCTGTTACTTGGCTGTGCTGTGATGAGGGTGTTGAGGTACGAGGGTGCTATATTGTGAATGAGTTTGAATGCAGTGACTAGGATTTTATATTGTATGCGTGCAGTGATGGGGAGCCAGTGTAGTTCCATTAGTACTGGAGTGATATGATCCTTCAGGCCTTTCCTCATGATTATTCTGGCTGCCACATTTTGCGCCATTTGAAGGATGTTGAGGGTTTTTTTGGGCAACCCTTGCAGTATGGCATTGCAGTAGTCCAGGTGAGGAATGAGGGCTTGACAAATGATCCTGAAGTCAGAGTGCTCTATGATGCTGCGTAGTGGTTGCAAGACTTTTATCTTATGGAAAATGGCTTGATTGGTAGTTTGGAGATGCTTTTCCATCTTTAGGTTGTAATCCAGTGTCACGTCAAGGTATTTTATTTCGTTCTTTGTGGCGTAGACGTTATTATTCATGGTGACTGTAGGTGGTGGGTTGAAGTCAGGTTTTCTGGAAATGCACATCACATCCGTTTTCTTGTGATTTATTGACATGTTATTTTGTTGCAGCCATATTTGGAGTTCACTGAGGCATCTTTCCAGTTGACTGATATTCGGGTTGTTGACATCAAGTTGAGTGTAGAGCATTAGATCATCAGCATAGATGTGATAGCTGATCTTGTGGTCCTGGAAAGTTTTACAAACTGGTCGTAGATAAAGGTTGAAGAGGAGGGAAGACAGGGCCGAGCCTTGAGGTATGCCTTGGGTTTGAGGGAATGCTGCGGCGTTTTCGTTGTTGAAGTGGACTTGCTGCATTCTGTTGGTTATGTAGGAGGAGAACCATTTCAGAGGGGTACCATGAATGAATGAACTCCATTTACCTGTACCCTTTATTGCCTAGCACACAACCAATTTCTAATCCAAGTAGTAACTTTAGGGTCCATCCCAACGGAACGGTGTCAAATGCTTTATTGAAAGCTAAATACACCATATCTAGGGCTCTTCCTCTGTCCAACTCCCTGGTCACCCAGTCAAAGGAATCAATCAGATTTGTATGACAAGACCTGCCTCTGGTGAATCCATGCTGCCTCGACTCCTGCAATCCAATCTGTTGGACTCCAGACACCTCACTATTTTCTCTTTCAGCAGGGTTTCCAATAATTTACTCACCACAGAGGTTAAACTAACCAGCCTGTAGTTTTCAACCACATCCTTACTTCCGCTTTTGTGTAAAGGGACCACATGTGCTTCTCTCCAGTCCTGTGGCACCACCCCCGACTCCAAAGAGACATTGAAAAGGTCAGTCAGTGGAGCTGTTAGAATGATCCCAAGTTCCATCAGTATATTCGGATGTATCCCATCTGGTCCCATCGCTTTGTCCACTTTTAGTTTAGCTAGTTCCTCACAAACACTGTCCTCTGAAAATCATTTCAGATGCCCCTCGCTTTTGGTTCCCATTTGTGGGTGTTGTCCGAGGTCCTGCTCCTGGACCTTCATCTGTGGATGCAGAACAGAAATATTGTTAAGCAATTCCGCTTTATCCTCATGGACTTCTACATATTCCTCCCCTTCACCCTTGAGTTTGACAATACCACTTTTGCACTTCCTCCTCTCACTAACATATCTAAAAAATGTCTTATCCCCCATTTTATTGCATTCACTATTTCTTCTTCTTTCTGTACCTTTGCTTTCCTGACTACTTTGCCAGACTCTCTAAGTCTGCCTCTCTCTGATCTCTTGTATTTCATGAAGGCCTCTCTCTTTTTCTTCACTTTTTCAGCTACCTCTTTTGAGAACCATAGCGGCTTCCTTTTCCTTTTATTTACCATTCTAAGAAAAAGGTTGGTTGCCCTTAAAATATCCTCTTTCAGTTTTGCCCACTGTTTTTCTACATTCTCCAGCTGTCCCCATACTGCTAACGACTCCTTGAGGTATTGGCCCATCTTGGCAAAGTTAGTTTTCCTAAAGTCTAAGACCCTAGCTTTTGAATGGATTTTATCAGCCTTAGTCCTAATTCTGAACCACACCATCTGGTGATCACTGGATGCGAGATGATCTCCCACTATAACATCAGAAACACTTTCCCCATTAGTAAGCCCCAAGTCCAGTATGGCCCCTTCACTTGTGGGTTCTGTTACCAGTTGCCTGTTTAGTTCTCCCTCTATAAAATCCAGGATCTCCTTGCTTCTAGATGACACCGCAGCAGGGATGCACCAATCAACATCCAGCATATTGAAATTCCTTATCAATAGCACGTCCCCTTTCCTGACAATGCTGTGTATGTCTTTTATTAAATCTCTGCCACATCTTCTTCCTGTGATAGAGATCTGTATATCATGCTAATGCAAATGGATCTCTCTTTTCCTCTTTCTAGCTTAACTCACAGTGCCTCCTCTCTCCCTTTTAAGACCTGTATTTTTATAGCTTTAATATTATTTACATATAGTGCCACTCCTCCTCCCCTTCTTCCTACCCTGTCCTTTCTGAATAAAGTATAGCCTGGTATAGTTATATCCCAGTCATGGTTGCCTGTGAACCATGTCTCTGTAACTGCCACTAAATCCAAGTCAGCCTCTCCCATTAAAGCCTCAACATCTGGGATCTCATTTCCCATTCTATGGGCATTTATAGATACTGCTATCCAGATGTTGCCCCTTTTACCTACTTCTATAAAAATATTTAATGTTTCACTTTCATGGGGGCTTTCTTCACCCATCCCCAATGAATCTAGTTTAAAGCCCTCTTCAATAAGTTAGCCAGTCTGCTGCTGAAGATACGTCAACTTTTCTTGGACAGATGGACGCCATCTCTGCTCTGCAGCCCTTAGAACATTATCCCATGGTCCAGGAAACCAAAACACTCTTGATGACACCATCCATGCATTTCTCTCTAGGCAAGCTTCTCTGCCATGGCCTTTACCCTCAACAGGGAGGATTGAAGAGACCACCACCTGCGCCCCTATCTGCTTCATCCTCTGTCCCAGAACCATGAAGTCACTTTTGATATGCTCAGCTTTGGCAATATGATTTTTCACAGCCATTGTTCAGTTGGTGGAGCTTTGGTATCTTGCTTTGAAATGGTAAGACCCTGAACCTTCTGCAGTTGTTGGTTTTCCTCTCTTTGACAATATTTCCATCATTGTTAATTATATCTGGTCCAATTGTTTTATACGTTCACATACTTGGGAATTTGGTAAACACATTCTATCCCTTCCACTTGCATTAAAAGACTCCCTTTTGACTTGTTTACCATCTTTAGTCACTCACTGTGGTTTTTCCCATAGATGCTCTATAAGAGGCTTAAAGAGGCTAAGCCTTTCCAAACCAACCATGACCTCTCTCAACCTGACAGGCAGCAGACGTGCCCCTGGCTCGCTGCTATGGTCAGCAGCCCGAGAGAGAACACAGTAGTGCTGCCAACCAGCTGACCCCAGGGAAAAGGTGTTCTTGCCTACTCCCCACTGTCATCTCTGCTGCTTTCTGGGCTCTGTCACTTGCGGCGGTGGCGGCAGCGGCAGCAGCAGCAGCAAAAAAAAAAAATACAAACCAGGTGTACAGACATCCACTCTGTATGCATTGCAGCTAGCTCTGCGGATCCCACTTCCTCTGACATACACTTCCTGCTTCTGATGAGCTAGCAGCAGCCACAGGAAGTTGATGCCCCCATGTCAGTTTTGTGTTTTTTGCTGTTGCTTGCTGGTGGCAGAAGGTCCTGAGAAGTGGCATTGGGAGGAGATTTGAAGGAAGTTGCTGGTCTGGGGGAGAGGAGGAAATGCTGGATTAGGAATGGGAGAAAGAGGAGGAAAAGGGTGACAGAGGAGATTATGCTGGATCAGGGAATGGGGAAAGGAATACTAGAGACACAAAGGGTGGGTGCTGGGGGGGGGGGAATAGGGTGGGCAAGGGAGATCTTTGCATGGGGAGAGCAGAGGGAGATAGAAGCAAAGGGTGGAAAGAGGATGTGGAGAGAGAAGAACAGGAGATTCTGGATGGAAGGGGAGGGATAGAGATGCTGGATGGAAGGGTAAGAGAGAAGGGATTGTTAGTGAAAGATTGGCAAATAAGAGGAAGAGAAATGGGATATCCAGGGTTAGGGAAAGATGGAAAGCCAGAGCTTTTTCGGAGGGAATACAAAGCGGTGAAGAGTACAGATACGTTTTTCAATGCCTGCTAAAATGACCCATGGTCCTCATATTTTAATGAAGGAGTTCCGCATGTGTGTACTGGCACTTGTTTTTCTTGAAAAATGCACTATGGAAAACTAGAGGTAGATGCAGTAAAAACAGAGAAATCTAGGACTGGATAGTAAGCATAAATGAAATCCGAGTAGACTGAAAAATAAATGGACAAAAATGGAAAGGAAAAGATTAAATGTCAGAGATAGATGTAGTGGAGGAAGTGAAGACAGAGAAAAATGACAAATGGATAGAAGCCCCTAGAAACAGAGTTAAGAGAAGACAGAGAAAAGCAGAAACTTAGGATTGGGACAGACATTAGTAGAGAAAGTAAATCGCCAGACAACAAAGATAGAAAAAATAATTTTATTTTTAAAGTACAGACTGAAATATGTCAGTTTTTGAAATTTAAATTTGCTCTCTTTATATTTAGCACAGTATGGGGGAAATGCATCAATTTCCCTGGTGTTGCACTGCGTGTGGAGTCTGGCTTCTTGGGCTTTCACTTAAATTTTTTTTCTACATATTTATATTTTGATATTTTGTCATTACTTATTCTATACTTGGTGAGGGCCTATCTATCTTGTGTGTGTCTGAATGAGTCCAGGTATTGTTAGCACTGAATGTCTTTGTAGGATTGATCTGTACTAATCCAGCTTGTTTAGTTTTCCCAATGGGTGTACTGATGTTTTAATACCCACAGTAGTGTTTTTTGTGCTGTGATTTCCTTCTTAGTACCCTTGTGCAACTCCTGGAAGTTAGCATTGCTAATGATTTTTAGATTTAACTTACGCCTTTCTCAGTAGTAGCTCAAAGCAAATTATATTCAGGTACAGTAAGTATTTTCATGTCTGCAGAGGGCTTACAATTTAAATTTGTATCTGAAGGTAATGGAGAGTTAAGTGACTTGACCAAGATCATAAGGAGTAGTAGTAGTAGTACAATTTGAACCCGGACTACCGTGGTTCTCAGCCTGCTCTAGCCATTAGCAAGAGCTCATACAGATAAACTAATGGGGCATTTTCAATGGTGGCGGCTAGGCTAGTGGAAAGCATCTAGCTACTGCCATTTTAAATAAAACTGGATGTTTAGCAAAAATATCCAGTTTCCAACACTGAATATCCAAGGTTTGCCTTTAGCAGCAATATTCAGCTGCTAACCATATAGCGAAAACCAGCTAAAGTTGGGACAGCTAGTTGGCCTAACTTGAGCCGGTTTAGCTATGCACCTAAACCATTCTGAATATGCTCGCCAACATGTTTAGAATATGCATTATTGCTGATTTACCAAAGCCAGCAGATCTGAAGCCTAGAGACTATTTGGCAATCTACCAAAAAACTGATAGTTGCAACCCTAAAAGGATTTGTCTAACTATAGGATTTCTGTTACAATGCTGCTGAACACCATTGCAAACATGGCCATCAGGAAGATGCTGGCCCAGGGGTACTCGTAGGACTATGTTGTACTACTTCTTTCAATAATAATCAAGATTTGGACAATCAGAATACAGTGTTTTCAGTCACTGTCCCCTGCAAAATTTTAATAAGCATTACTCCTATTTTTCGTTTATAGCATGTTGAATAAGTAGCCCTGTGTGGATGTTCTTGGCAGACATTCATTTTGAGGGTTGCATCTATAGGCTTGGAAAAACCAGAAGTGGATCAGCTTGTCAGGGTTGACCTAGCTCAGGTAGCAATCCTAGCTGGTTTATATCATCACCCACCTAGCATGGACACACTTATAGCTCAGACTATTTTCTCTTTTTTCTTCTCTTCTACAGATATCACTGTGATCTGTCCTTGGGAAGCTTTCAGTCACTTGGAGCTCCATGAACTGGCCCAGTATGGAATCATTTAAGGACACCTGGATTCAGTGCAGTAAACGTTACCGCTGCCTCTTGGCCTTAGATGTAGAACTTACGGAATTCTTAGCTAGAAAAGGCGCAGAAACATCAGAAAGAGAGAGGTGGCCAGTCTGAGGGGGTATGGTGAGATTCACAGCCTTTTGCTGTTTAGGGACTAGTGACTGGACACAGAGCTGCATGGGTGGACAAGGCTTGGATCAGTACCATACCTAGCCCTGTGTGAGCAGTGCAGCCACACAGGGCAAAAGAGGATTAGGGGCACATGTATGGTTGCCAGCCCTCACCCACCCTCCATTGCTATACTGCCACTGCCACCTTTTTGTTTTTTTGGAGGTGGCAGCAGCAGTGAGGCAGACACAGGTTTGTAGGCAGGTCGGGTCCCTCCTTCCCTTCTCTGATGTAGGTCGCATCAGAGGAGGGAGGGACCAGGCCAGCCTTTCAACCATAGTTCTGCAGGCTGAGTCCCAGTTCTGCCCTACTGTAACAATTCACTTCTAATTGTTGCTATCTCTACCACAAGACCTCAATGGAGACAAAGACTCAACAACAAAGCATGGCAACCCCTCTTTCACAGAAGATTTAGTGCTACAAGGTCTGGTGCCGAAGACCAATGATTTTTTTCCACCTTTCAGCATCTGAGATGGTCACCATACTCTTCCTGCTACAACTCAAAAATTCCCTCCCTCCAGGGTTCCTACTTGCACTTTTCCTGCCTTTTCTTCAACAAACTTTCCTACCAAAATTCAAAATGTCCTGCTTTAAACCCATCAATCCCGTTTGAGAATCGCTCTATATAAGGACAGACATTCACTGCACAGGGGCGGCGCAAGGGGGGTGCGGGGCCTCATTTGCATAAGGGGCCTCATTTGCATAATGTTAGCATACACTAACTTTTAGTAAACATGTCTCTTAATGAGTGTATGGCTAAAGAAAGACTAAAAGATTTCTACATTACTATAATCCAGTGTCAACCGCCAGGCACGTTAGGAACTACTACAAAACACTGCCCATTTAAAACCCATAGCAAACCCGCCGTATCATAACAGCACTACCAGGACTCACAAAGCACCAGACCCTACCTATCAAAAGGCAACACTACAAATATTAAACCAATACAGTTCAGAGAATAACAATACATGACCTACTGGGGAAAGAGAACAAGTGGAAATGTCAAATAGGAATTACATAAACAGAATACATCAGCTCAGTTACACATGCAGAACATAGACCATCACCAAACAAGGAATCACAATTTAGAAACAGGAAGACAATAATTCAACTGGGAACCCCAAAAGCCAAACTTGGAATGTACAACAACACTGTAGAAATAAAACTATAAATTAATTTCCTCTTGTACTAAATACGTAAAGCGCAGATGTTAATGATTCATATTTCCCAGAGCTGACATATTCCAGTTAATAAAGTCAAAATAAAGAGATATTTTTCTACCTTTTGTGCATTTTTTTTTCAGTTGCAATTGCTCCAGCCACTTTCTTCTGGTTTCTTCATGTCTTCTGCTAACTTTCCATTATCTGCTGTCCATTTGTCCTTTCTTCTCTCTTCTAGTTTTTTTCCATTCTCTCTCTACATCTTCTTTCTCCTTTTGCTCTTTCCTCATTACTATTTCATCCACTCAAATTTTACCCCTCCATCCTCAATCCCCACTTACTCTCCCAATACCCAGCCAATTGAAGATTTTTCTTCCCTCCCACACAAAATATTTTCCCCTGTCCATTTCACTCTCCCAGCCCCATCCCATTCTAATCCTCCCCCAACATAGAAACATGATGACAGAAAAAGACCACATGGCCTATCTAGTCTGTCCTTCCATATCAACAACTACAACAGTCCACTTTTTACCTTTAGAGATCCTCTGTGTTGGTCCCATGCTTTTTTGAATTCAGTTACTGTCCTCATCTCTACCACCTCCACTGGGAGACTATTCCATGGATCCACTACTCTTTCCGTAAAGAAATATTTCCGCATATCACTCCTGAATCTATCTCCCTTCACCCTCATCCCATGTCCCCTCGTAGCAGAACTTGCTTTCAATTGAAAGAGGCTCTCTCCCTGAACATTTATGCCACGGAGGTATTTAAACATCTCAATCATATCACCTCTATCCCGCCTTTCCTCTTACATATTAAGATCCTTAAGTCTGTCCTCATATGCTTTATAATGAAGCCCACTAATCATTTTAGTAGCCACCCTCTGCACCGACTCCATCCTGTTCACATCCTTTTGAAGGTGCGGTCTCCAGAATTGCACACTATACTCCAAATGAGGTCGCACCAAAGACTTATACAGAGGCACTATTACCTCCTTTTTTCTGCCAGCCATTCCTCTCCGTATGCACCCAATCATCCTTCTAGCTTTTGCCGTCGCCTTTTCTACCTGTTTAGCTACTTTAAGATCATCAGACACAACCACACCTAGGTCCCGCTCTTCTTTAGTGGACAAAAGTACTTCACCCCCTATACTTTGCCCTGTTCTTTAACATTTATATGCAGCCTATCTGTGCTTTAATCCGCTCCTTCAACGTCCACTGTCTTGCCTACGCTGAAGATATCCTCATCTATACACCTTTTACGATTGATCAACCTGACTTCTCTCCAATACTGAGATGTTTCGAAGCAGTATCAGAATGGCTTCTAACTCAAAATCTCCGGATCAACAACAGCAAAACTGACATCCTATTCATCACAAGGAATCGGAATTTCACGCCTCCCCCATCACTGGAGATCAACAATATAGAATTGAAATCAAAACCCACAATCCGATACCTAGGAATTACCCTCGACCAACGCCTTGATATGTCAGCCCATGTTACAAACACCACAAAAGCAATCTATCACAAGATCCGAACGCTAAGACACCTTTGCCCATTACTCAACTTCTCTGACTATAGATCAATATTCCAAGCTCTAATCATCCCACATCTGGACTTTGCGAATATCATCCTTCAGGGACTTCCACAGTCAACCTTAAACCCACTCAGACTTGCCATGAACACAGCTGCAAGGGTTCTAGTTGGGGCATCAAGGTCAGATCATATAACGCCTATCTTGATAAACTTACACTGGCTGCCTCTTCCTGCCAGAATCACCTACAAACTACTAATACTAACCTTCAAAGCCCTCAAGAATCAGCCCCCCACACCCATCAATGCACTTCTCCACCGTACCACAATCAACAGAACAAGAAGAAATATGCAGCTGAACACAATTGAAGTCCCCAAGTTCATAACAAAATGTACAAAATTAACAGCCAACAGAGCATTTTCTATTTTTGCACCGATTGCATGGAATGCCCTCCCAGCAGAACTCCGAGCCACCCAAAATCTAGTGGTGTTCCGAAAAGCCCTAAAGCATCACCTGTTCATACAGCACTACCCGACTTCCCAGTCTGAGAAACAAACACCCACCCCTCGAACCCCCCACCTAACTCCACCCACTGAACATCCCCCCAACGATAATGGTTAACCAGCCCTCCCCTCTCCCCATTCTGACCCATGTTTACTAGTATTCGTACAGACCCCTTACATACCTGCCGAGATTAATCGTTACTGTAACATGTACATAATCTGTATATAGTTTCCCTCAGTTCCTTCCAAGTTTTTTGAATATCCTGTTCTATGTAAGCTCAATGTGTTATTTCATTGTAGTAAAGTTGTTCCTACTGTAAACCGCACTGACTATAATAGCGCGGTATATAAGAAACATAAATAAAGAAATAAAGAAATACTACTATATTGCTCCCTTGGATTGCTGCAGCCCAAATGCATGACCTTACATTTTTTAACATGAAATCCCAGCTTGCCCTTCCTCTTCTCACCAATATATCTGAAAAATGTCTTATCCCCCCATTTTATTGCATTGGCTATTTCCTCCTCCTTTTGAATCTTTGCCTTCTTGACTACTTTGCTAGCTTCTCTAATTTTTTCCAGATACAGATGCCTGTCTTCCTCTCTCTGTGATCTCTTGTATTTCATGAAGACCTCCCTCTTTCTTCACTTTTTCAGCTACTTCCTTCGAAAACCATAGCGGTCTCCTTTTCCTTTTGCCTTTATTTACCATTTTAACAAAAAGGTTGGTTGCCCTTAAAATATCCCCTTTCAGTTTTGCCCACTGTTTTTCTACATCCCCCAGCTGTTCCCATCCCACTAACGACTCCCTGAGGTATTGGCCCATCTTCGCAAAGTTAGTCTTCCTAAAGTCTAAGATCCTCACCTTGGAATGGATTCTAACAGTCCTAGTCCTAATACTGAACCACACCATCTGCTGATCACTGGATGCAAAATGATCTCCCACTACAACATCAGAAACACTTTCACCATTGGTAAGCACCAAGTCCAGTATGGCCCCTTCACCTGTGGGGTCTGTTACCAATTGCCTGAATAGTTCTCCCTGTAGAGAATCCAGGATCTCCTTACTTCTAGATGATACTGCAGCAGGAATGTGCCAATCAACATCTGGCATATTGAAATCTCCTATCAGTAGCACTTCCCCTTTCCTAGCAATGCTGCGTATGTCTTCAATTAACTCTCTGTCCACATCAGTTCCCTTCTAGTTCCAGCCCCACCCAGCATCCGCTCCCTTCTAGTCCCCACATCAGCCAGTCCTATCCTAGCCCCACCATCAGCCCATTTCCAGTCCTATCCGAGTCCCTCCATCAGCTCATTTCCAATCCCAGCCCCCCATCAGCCGATTTCCAGTCCTTTCCTAGCCCCACCATCAGCCCATGTCAAATCCTAGCTCCCCTCCACTCAGCCCATTTCCAATCCAAGCCCCCAATGAGCCTACTTCCAGTTCTAGCCCCTCCATGAGTCCATTTCATTCCAAGCCCCCACCACAGCCCATTTCCAATCTTAACACCCCCCAACAGCCCATTTCCAGTCCTATCCTAGCACCTCCATCAGCCCATTTCCAGTCCTAGCTCCCTCCCCTCACAGCCCATTTCCAATCTCAGCACCCTCCAACAGTCCATTTCCAGTCGTATCCTAGCACCTCCATCAGCCCATTTCCTGTCCTAGCGCCCCCCCACTCAGCCCATTTCCAGTCCTAGCTCCCCCCCTCACAGCCCATTTCCCTTCCAAGCCCCCTCCCCATCAGCTATTTGCAGTTCAAGTCCCCCCTTCCACTCAGCCCATTTCCAATCCAAGCCCCCTCCCCATCAGCTATTTGCAGTTCAAGTCCCCCTTCCACTCAGCCCATTACTAGTCCTAGCCCCCCCCCACAGCCCATTATCAGTTCTAGACCCCCCAGCCCATTTCCAGTCCTAGACACCCCCCCCCCCCAGCCCATTACCAGTCCTCCCTCGATCACTCTCCTCGGCGCTGCTTCCAGAGCCGTGAAGGGAGAGCTGCCCTCTCGTGGTTCTGTTAAGCCAGCCGGGACTGATAGGAAACAGGAAATGCCTGTTCCCATCAGCCCCAGCAAGCTTAACAGAGCCATGAGAGGGAAAGAGTCCCCTTCGCGGCTCTGAAAACCGCGCTGAGGAGAGTTTTCGAGGGAGGGCTCTGTTGGGCGGGCGGGGGCCCCGCGGGAGACATTTGATTCTACTGCTGCTGCCAGGGTGGCAGCGGCAGCAGCAACAGCAAGTTAGTTTTTTCTTTTAAAGTTTTCCTGAGCTGATGGGCAGAATGTTGTTTGCACGGGGCCCTGTGCAAACAACATTCTTGCTCAATGGACGGGCCGGCCCTCTGATTGCATAACCACTTAACCCTGAAGAAAGTCACAGCATGATGGCTGAAACGTCGGTTCCACTTATTAAGACATGGAATGACCCGGAAAACTGCAAAGTTTATGATACTAGCCGCAGAAACCTAAGAGAATATGTTTATTGCATTTGCTTAACTGCCTTTCAAAAATACAAAGGCAAGGTACAACGATAAAGCTGCACAGAAGACATCGAGTTGCCAGCTTCTTCACATCATCTTGAACAGGCTGAACCTGTCCTGGTTTTGCCCCATTGCATGTATGGAGATGCAGTCCTGATTTCACTAAGAAAAATAGACTACATGAACAAGCATGCAATGGACCAACACAAGGACCGAATCAAACTAAGTTGGATCTGGGGTGAGGAGGAACATTTGTTTAAAACAACCTTTGCACATCCTGTTTCAAGATATCCTGTAGAAACAGAAACACTCTCCCAACCAGTGGGTTCAGAGGAGGGCAAAAAAAAAAAGTATTTTTACCACTGGGTTGCTTTGTGAAGTACCACAAAACTCTGCATATACAGTAAGTAGCAAACCTTCCACACCAAAATGACACCGATTCCCAGGACTCAAATAGCAACAACCATACCCATGAAAAGGCAGCGCTGACTGCATATATTACACCAGGCACTAGGACTAAGTTGCTTACCTGTACCGAGGATTCTCCATATATAGCAGATAATGGACACATTAGGTGACGTTCCTCAATGGCTGCCTGAATGGATACTGCCCTCCCAAAACACAGAGAAACTTTACTGGACGTGTGTGAGAGCTCATTCAGTTTTTTAAATCTGTAAGCCATAATAGACGTTCACTGTCCTCTTAAAAAACAAAACAAAAAAAACAAACACACACAACCACACTACAGAAAATTAACGAGGAAGTCATTGAGTGAGAAAAACACCCTCTGTCGTAAGATGCAGAAACAGTAGAGAAATAGAAACAGAGATGCATTTGCTCCTATACCTTGCAAAATACAAAGAATGTGAAATGTACATGGCCCAGAACTAACAGATCAAAATCAAAGTCTCCCTGCAAACGAATGAGCAGGAAAAACTGCATTACTGAGCACAAGCAGGTCAGAAAGCAGGCTCTAGCAGCAAAATGTGTGAGAGCAAAAAGACAACCGGCTCTTGTAAGAGGCTATTTCTTTTCTTTACTTGCAGTAGATCTATTTCCTTCATTGCATTATTTATCGCTTTGATAACATGTACAAATTGTCATGCCAATAGAGTACTTTTAATTGAATTGGGATTAGCCACCGGAATCTCAGCCACTTTTACTACATAACGGCAGAATCGCTCTTGCTCTTTTATTGCCTTTAGAGGTAGTCAGTCAACAAAATGTTGAACATTTCCTGCTAGCATTGTAAAAAGTGATATTTGTGAGATATTTGCTCTGAAAAGAAAATATTTGCTGCAGTCTGAAAAATAAATACTCAGTAGAAAGGAGGGGACATCTCCATAGATGCTCCGTGTAATCAAATCCACTCACACTCTCACAAATTCTGATTTCTACAACTACTACTGAACATTTGTACAGCATTACAAGATTTACACAGCACTGCACAGACATGTAAAAGACGGTCTCTGCTCATCAGAGCTTACAATCTAGTCAAGACAGAAAGCACAGTAGCCGTAGACACAGAATGCATCTAGGGGGAATGGTAAGGAAACTCAAAGATGATCGGGTGAGTCAAGATCCGAAAGCAGCAGTGAAGAGGTGAGTTTTCAGTCTGGATTTGAAAAGGGTCAGAGAGGACGCCTGACATATAGGCTCAGGTAGTTTGTTCCAGGTATAAAGAGCAGCAAGGTGAAAGGAGCGAAGTCTGGAGTTAGCAATAGAAGAGAAGGGCACAGATAGAAGCGATTTGCCAGAAGAGCGGAGTTCCCAAGGAGGGATGTAGTGAGAGATGAGAGAGGAAAGGTAGTGATGAGCTGCAGAGTGAATGCATTTATAGGTCAGCAGAAGAAGTCTGAACTGGATGCAGAAACGGATAGGGAGCCAATGAAGTGACTTGAGAAGACAGGTAATATGAGCGTGACAAGGCTGTTGGACGATTAGCTGCGCAGCAGAGTTTTGAACAGATTGAAGGGAGAGAGATGATTCAGAGGGAGACCAGCAAGGAGTAGGTTACAATAGTCTCTAGACGGAGATGACTAAGGAGTGGATAAGTGTCTTAGTAGTGTGTACAGAAAGAAAAGGCTGAATTTTGTTGATGTCATAGAGAAAGAAACAGCAGGTTTTAGCTAGCAGCTGTATGTGGAGGAGAGTGTCTTCAAAGACAACCCCAAGGTTGCACGTTGAGAAGAAAGGGAGGAATAGAGTTATCCACAGATACTGAGAAAAGGGAGAGGAGGGTTTAGGGGGAAAAAGAAGCAGCTCTTTGATTTGCCTCTAGCAATTCTCAGTCCCACGTCTGGTGTAGAGCAATACCACAGTTTCACAGCCTTCCTATGGAAGCAATTTTGACTCCTTTGTTCTTCAAAGACAGAAAAGTTAGCTGAAACGAAACCTATTTTATTACTTCTTCAATTTATTTGGTTAACCATTTTTTGTTTGGTGTATCAAGGCATTTTGCATTATACAAATAAATATACCTGGTTAAAATAAAAGAAATATAAATACACAATATAAAAAAATAATAATTATGTCAAAACATTTTTCTACCATTCCCCTATTTTTAAACCTTAAGGTTTCCTATGCAAAAGCTGTATTTAAAGAGCCACTACTACTTTTACAGCTAGAAAGCTCTGTGCTGTATTTAATAAAACATCTTTAGCCTATCATTATAGCAAAGGTAACAACATAATACTTATGTATTAATTCATATTAGCACCATAGTTTGAGTGTTATGTGCTGTTCTGCTTTCACATCTTAAAAGATATAGTGGAGCTAGAAAAGGAAAAGAGAAGATCAAAGTAATAAGGGGATGGAACGGCTGTCCTACGAAGAAAGTAGTATTTCTGCAAGCTGAAGAATTCAGCCTATTTATCATTTGTACAGTGCTTCAAAGAGTACTCAGCACAAGTAAGAGACAGTCCCTGCTCATCAGAGCTTACCATCTAGTCGGAGTCAGATCACACAACAACTGGGGACTAGGAGAATTCAAGGGGAATGGCAAGATACAGATACGTGATAGGCAGAATAAGGGGATCAGGATCCAAACGCAACCGCCGAGAGGTGGGTTTTTAGCCTAGATTTGAATAGGGCTAGTGAAGGAGCCCAACGCACTAACTCGGGTAGTTTATTCCAAGCATATAGAGCAGCAAGATGGAACGAGCAAAGCCTGGAGTTGACAGTGGCAGAGAAGGGCACAGATAAAAGGAATTTGCCAGAGGAGCAGAGTTTCTGAGGAGTGATAAGAGAGAAAAAGTAGCGAGGAGTTGCAGAATGAATAAGTCATTAGGAGAAGTTTAAATTGAATGCAGAAATGGATAGGGAGCCAGTGAAGTAACTTGGGAAGAGGGATTATGTGAGTGTAGCGAAAATGGTGGACGATTAGTCATGTGGCTGTGTTTTGGACAGACTGAAGGGGAGAGAGATGATTCTGAGGGAGACTGGTAAGCAGCAGGTTGCGATAGTCTATACAGGAGGGGACGAGCGAGTGGATAAGGGTCTTAAGTAATGAGTTCAGAAACGAGAAACAAAGAGACAAATTTTTCTGATGTTAGAGAGGAAGAAACAGCAGGTTTTAGCTAATCTGTTGGATGTGTTCAGAGGAGAAGAGAAAAAGATGATCCCAAGGTTGCGAGCTGAGGAAACAAGGAAAAGTAGAGATTATCCAGATGTAGAGAAAGGAGAAAGGTAGGTGGTGGTTTAGGGGGAAAGATAAGAATAAGGAGGAGAGGGACTATGATAAAATCATGAGCTGGGTGAAACGGGTACAAAAGGAACAGTTGTCTAATCATTTAAATGGCACTAAGATTACGGAGCCTTCACTTGGTTTGCAGCTTGTCGTGCTTTGAGGGCTTGTGTGCATCAGTGATGCTGAGAGCTAAACTATCGGTAGTTTAACTACTGGCAGGGTCTCCCAAGATGGACAGGTCCTCAGCTGAGGTGCCAGACCAAGACAAACCACCCTTCTGGGCAGCAGCAGAATGGGATAGTCTTGACAGCGGAGGATCACATTTCTGTGACAACGGCAACACCACCAAACTTAAACTGCACAGAAGAAAACCCCGGCAATCTACTTCTGCATCTTGCCATAAAAACCCAATGGATAGTTACAACAAAACAAATTGTGCAGTAGGGCTAGAAGATGAGACCCCCAGGTCGAAAGGCACTCAACTAGCTACTGGGGAAGAGCTGAAGACTTTTCAGAGTAAAGCCAGCATTTATGATGTGGTTGGATCAAAGCCCTCGGGATGTCTGACTGCTGATGTATCTGCGCATGAAATGAGAGTCAGAAGCTGTTAAGATGTCTTACACATTGGAACATGGAACGTACGAAGCATGAATCAAGGGAAGTTGGAGGTGGTCAAGAATGAAATGGAACGTGTACAACTTGATCTGTTGGGTGTCAGCAAACTGAAATGGACTGGCATCGGGAACTTTGCATCAGATGATCACATGGTCTACTATGCTGGAAATGAAAGACAAAGAAGAAATGGTGTTGCATTTATAATAAAGAAGAAACTTGCAAGAACTGTAATGAAATACATTGCAGTCAGCGAACGCTTAATCTCTATTTGTCTACGAGGAATGCCTATCAACACAACTATAATTCAAGTATATGCCCCAACAACAGCTGCAGAAGAGAATGAAATTGAAGCGTTCTATGAACAAGTACAAGCTGAAATTGACAGAACATGCAAACAGGATATCCTGATAGTCATGGGTGACTGGAACGCAAAAGTTGGCAACAAAAAAGAAGACAAAGTAGTTGGAAAATATGGACTTGGCAACAGAAATGAAGCTGGAGAAAGACTGATAGAATTCTGCAAGACCAACGATCTATTCATCTCAAACACCTTCTTCCAGCAACACGAGCGGTGCATAAATATAAAATTAAAAAACAAACAAACAAAAAAAAAACAATCAAGATTTATTGCCTGGGAATGTGATTAGGTCATCTTGCCTAGCTGGATTTAAAAGGTGTTTAGCCAAGTTCCTGAAGGAAAAATTCGTAAACTATTCTTAGGCAGAGTTGAGAAAGTCACCACTTATCCTTCAGCGTGACCTGGATTGGAAAGGATTAGAGCAAGTGGAGTAGAAGCCTAGTGGTTAGGAACCAGGGAAGCCAGGATTCAAAGACCATTAACGCTCCTTGTGGCCTTGGGCAGGTCACTCAATCCTCCATTGCCACAGCTACAAACTTAGATTGTAAGCCTACTTGAGACAGGGCAATATCTTCATAAGGACATAAGAAATGCCATACTGGGTCAGACCAAGGTCCATCAAGCCCAGTATCCTGTTTCCAAGTGGCCAATCCAGGCCACAAGAACCTGGCAGGTTCCCATAAAGGTACACAGGTTCCACAATGCTTGTCCTGGGGTAAGCAGTGGATTTCCCAGGTCCTTTTTAATAATGGTTTATGGACCTTTCCTACAGAAACTTGTCCAGACTTTTTTCTAAACCCAGCTACACTAACAGCTTTTACTACATGCTCCGGTAATGAATTCCAGAGTTTGACTACATATTGAGTGAAAAATTGCTCTCTTATTAGTCTTAAATGGGCTATATGGTAGCTTCATTGCATGACCTCTAGTCTTTCTACTTTTTGATGGCGTAAACAACCAGTCTATGTTTACCGGTTCCATTCAATAATTTATAGACCTCTATCATATCTCCCCTCAGCCATCTCTTTTCTGGATGCAACTTGCCTTGAACCAGTACTGGATATGTGTGAGCTAAAATACAAATTTTGATAACCATTGGAAGCAGAAAGCTGGGCCCTATGGACCTATGAGCTGACCCAGCATGACGACATTTCTTATGTTCATATACATAATTAACACCATCTGTTATCTTAATATAAAACTTTCTCCTTTCACTCACAGATATGCATCCTCTCGCACACTCATTTTGTTATATCTTAGTTGACCTGCACACGCTTTCCACATACATGTAAACGTCCTCATATTTCATCTTCTGTGGCAGAATGGATTGTTAGGTCTAGAGGGAAATCATAAAGCAGACAGACACACACTCTTAGGAAGCACGAGCCACTCACAGCACTTAGAACACTACTACATACCATCAATTCACTATCGCACGAGCTGATTTATACATGCAAGCTAACGTACACAGAATCAAAGGGCCGTACCAAGCGTGAATTGCACACTGTGCGACTTGCACATCGGGCACATGCCCCCCCCCCCCTCCATCCAGCCACTTTCTAGATGGCGGTGGGAGAGAAGAGGCGCGCCCGATGTGCAGCCACTGGTACTCTAAGCAGATCTGTCCGTCCTTGCTCTGACGTCACGTCAGAGGAAGGAGAGACCAGACCAGACCTGCTTAGAGTGCCACGGGAAGACCTTAAGGGGCACATTTCAGCTGCCTGCCATTGCCTCCCGCCGCTGAGTGAAGAAAAAGTGGCGGCGGCAGACAGCTGAAATGCACCCCACCCCTTAAGCCTGTGCGGCCGCACCACTCGCACAGGGCTAGGTACGGTCCTGCATAATCATTCACAAACTTCCTTCACACAACATACACCAACTTACAATTCACTCATATTTTTTGACTATATACAGCACTGGTGAAAACTTGTATATAAAAAGCAAAAACATACATAAAATATACAAATACAACTCTTGACCTACAGAACATTTAAACAAAAATTTGCAGCCATTTCTCCAGGCTCTTCTTTAAGGTCATTGTGTGGTATGTGGAGGTTATGCAATTTTCTAATTTGCAGTATGTTGTGTCTCTTCTACATTGTTTTGGATTTCGGATGAGGGCACTTCAAAAGTTATGAGTGATTCTGTTATGGGAGGCAGACGAGCATCCCTTTTTCCATCCTCTTAAATCTCCTTTACTGAAAAAGTGTACGCCATCAAGTCAATGCTCACTCCTAGTGACCCAGCCCCTGGGTTTTCTTGGCAAGGTGTAACTGGAACTTTCTTCCACGCAACAAGTCTACAGTACCCGGTATTCCAAGGTGATCTCCCACCCAAGAACTAGCCAGGCCCCACCATGCTAGTGTACCACATATAATATAGTTTAAAGTAGACATCTGGAGGAGTAGCCTAGTGGTTAGAGCAACTGCCTAGTACCCAGAAGAACAAGGGTTCGATTCCCACTGGCACTCCTTGTGACCTTGGGCAAGTCATTTACCCTCCATTGCCCTGGAAGAAAAGTCTGGCAATCTACTTCCAGTGATACAATGAGTCAACAGTGACTTGATGGCACTAAACCCCCCCCCCCCCCCAAAATTGTAGACACGGGCAAGCAAAATAATTAGTTTTATTTAGTTTCTTGTGTTGTTCACAGGGGGTTTTTGTTTTGTTTTTAATTTTTCATTTCAGGACAATTTTATGAAGAGGTGACTGCGGCTGCTTCCTAAACAAAAAAAATTAATGACCCAAAAGCTACTAAATGTTTCCAGGCAAATAAAAACCCCAAGATTGTTTATTCCCGTTTGTAACAGTTGGTTTACTGTTTATTATACCGCCTTTCCAGGTTACACAAAGCGGTTTAAAAAAAATAAAGTAAGGTAGACAGAAAGAGTCTGAAAAGAACTTCAATCACAGACAAGACAGAGAAAGTAAAAGAAAAGAAAACATACAGCAGACATCAGAGTAGGGTGGTCAAGCATACAAGCTGAAAGATGCGACAAACCTATAGCTGCTGTTCCCCAGCCCCAGATAAGACCCAAGGACTCCCTAATCCGAGAGATCAAAAGATTTCTTAAAGAGATACGTTTTTAAGGTCCATTTTGAAAATAGCAAAAGTTGCTTGACGTCAGAGAGTTGATTTGGCAGGCTGTTCCAAAGTGATGAGGTTACAGAAAAGGTGGTTTGTTGTCTTATGGATTCATAGTGTACTTTATTGGGTGCCAGTAGGCAAAGCCTATTGCTTTGTACTAAACGGAGACAGCGTGTTGGACAATAGGCCCAATAATAAGAGTAGATAAATACTCAGGAGGTTGTGTAAAGCATTGGTCTTCCAGGAGAAGCTATTATGTTTCTGGGAGGAGCTGGCTCTAGCCAGCCTATTCCTCACTGTGTCTTATATTTTTGTAAATATTAGTTCCTGTTCCTTGTCTGGCCTTATGTGCCTTCCTGGATTTTTTTGCCTTGGACTATTGACTCATTGTTTAGAGACTTACTCCAAAGACACTTCTTGTGCACATTCCTAGCCCAGACTTTCTAGGAATAGTATCCTGGAATTCTTGTTCACATTTTTTCCTAGTTTCATTTTTGGACTTACAATCCTGAATCCTTGTGCGAAATTCCCATTTACTATTATGCTATTAGAGACATTTACAAAGCCTATTCCAGATCCCATTCAGAAATTCTGTAAAACCAAGTCAAAGAAACTTACTCATGAGGATGCAAGAGTTGATTATTTGGATATTCTTAAAGGTTCTGGTGGTGACTAGATGACACTTTGGGGGATGCTATAATGGTGAAAGATAGGAGATGGTCAGAGAGAAGGAGTGGAGAAGCCCAAGGAGCATTTCAAGAAAAAACTAAGTCGAGACAATGGTCATGCCAATGAGTCGAAGAGTAGACCATAGTTACAGATCAAACGAGGAGGTTAAAGCAAGAACTTTGAGACAAGAGTAAGAAGAACAGAGCCAGTCCTACTACTAGGCACAATAGGTGTCCCCCTGGGGCAGCACATTTCGGGGGGGGGGGGGGTGGCAGCACAGCCCCAGCATATCCGGTAAACCTGGCACTGTCAGTGGCAACAGGTCTTTGAGCATCCGCACAAGCACGTTCAAGGCCTGCATGTCCCTCCCCCTCAGACATTCCTGTTGGAGAGGGTGGACACATAGGCCTTGAGCTGCTGAAAAGCCTGCCGTCAACTCGCTGCGCTTTTCTATGCGCACTCAGTTCCAGTGGAAATAGAGTGGCAGTGGTGTAGCAGCAGCAGCAGTGGAAAGGGAAAGGGAAGAGGGGAGAGATGCTGGACACCTTGGGGGAGGAAGGAAGGAGGGGGGAGGAAGGAAGGGGGAAGGGAGATGCTGGACACCTTGGAGGAGGGGGGGGAGGGAGGGAGATAGATGCTGGACACCTTGGAGGGGGAGGGAGGGAGGGAAATGTTGGACACCTTGGAGAAGTGGAGGGAGGGAAAGGGACACCTTGGAGAATTGGGGGGAGGAAGATGCTGGACACCTTGGAGGGGGAGGGAGGAAGTTTGCTGGACACCTTGGAGGAGGGAGGAAGATGCTGGACACCTTGGAGGAGGGAGGAGGGAGGGAGGGAGGAAGGAAGATGCTGGACACCTTGGAGGGGGGAGGGAGATAGATGCTGGATACCTTGGATGAGGGGGGAGGGAGGGAGGGAGGAGATGCTGGACACCTTGGAGGAGGAGGGAGGAAGATGCTGGACACCTTGGAGGGAGGAGGGGAGGAAGATGCTGGACACCTTGGAGGAGGGAGGGAGGAAGATGCTGGACACCTTGGAGGGGGAGGGAGGAAGATGCTGGACACCTTGGAGGAGGGAGGGAGGGAGGGAGGGAGGATGCTGGACACCTTGGAGGAGGGAGGGAGGGAGGGAGTTGCTGGACACCTTGGAGGAGGGAGGGAGGGAGGAAGTTGCTGGACACCTTGGAGGGAGGGAGGGAGGGAGGAAGTTGCTGGACACCTTGGAGGGAGAGGGAGGAAGATGCTGGACACCTTGGAGGGGGAGGGAGGAAGATGCTGGACACCTTGGAGGAGGAGGGAGGAAGATGCTGGACACCTTGGAGGAGGGAGGGAGGGAGGATGCTGGACACCTTGGAGGAGGGAGGGAGGGAGGGGGAGTTGCTGGACACCTTGGAGGAGGGAGGGAGGGAGTTGCTGGACACCTTGGAGGAAGGAGGGAGGGAGGAAGTTGCTGGACACCTTGGAGGGAGGGAGGGAGGGAGGAAGTTGCTGGACACCTTGGAGGGAGAGGAGGAGGAAGATGCTGGACACCTTGGAGGGGGAGGGAGGAAGATGCTGGACACCTTGGAGGAGGGAGGGAGGGAGGGAGGGAGTTGCTGGACACCTTGGAGGAGGTAGGGAGTTGCTGGACACCTTGGAGGAGGGAGGGAGGGAGGAAGTTGCTGGACACCTTGGAGGGAGGGAGGGAGGGAGGAAGTTGCTGGACACCTTGGAGGGGGAGGGAGGAAGATGCTGGACACCTTGGAGGAGGAGGGAGGAAGATGCTGGACACCTTGGAGGAGGAGGGAGGAAGTTGCTGGACACCTTGGAGGGGGAGGGAGGGAGGAAGTTGCTGGAAACTTGGAGGGGGAGGGAGGAAGTTGCTGGACACCTTGGAGGAGGGAGGGAGGGAGGGAGGAATTTGCTGGGACACCTTGGAGGAGGGGGAGGGAGGGAGGGAGGAGGAAGATGCTGGACACCTTGGAGGGGGAGGGAGGGAGGAAGTTGCTGGACACCTTGGTGGGGGAGGGAGGAAGTTGCTGGACACCTTGGAGGGGGAGGGAGGGAGGAAGTTGCTGGACACCTTGGAGGGGGAGGTTGGAGGGGGAGGGAGGGGAGGGAGGAAGATGCTGGACACCTTGGAGGGGGGAGGGAGGAAGAGGCTGGACACCTTGGGGAGGGGGAGGGAGGAAGTTGGCTGGACACCTTGGAGGGGGAGGGAGGGAGGAAGTTGCTGGACACCTTGGAGGGAGGGAGGGAGGGAGGAAGTTGCTGGACACCTTGGGAGGGGGAGGGAGGGAGGGAGGAAGTTGCTGGACACCTTGGAGGGGAGGGAGGGAGGGAGGAAGTTGCTGGACACCGTGGAGGGGGAGGGAGGGAGGGAAGATGCTGGACACCTTGGAGGGGGAGGGAGGGAGGGAGGAAGTTTCTGGACACCTTGGAGGGGGAGGGAGGGAGGGAAATGTTGGACACCTTGGAGAAGTGGAGGGAGGGAAATGGACACCTTGGAGAAGTGGGGGGAGGAAGATGCTGGACACCTTGGAGGGGGAGGGAGGAAGTTGCTGGACACCTTGGAGGAGGGAGGAAGATGCTGGACACCTTGGAGGACGGAGGAGGGAGGGAGGGAGGAAGGAAGGAAGTTGCTGGACACCTTGGAGGGGGGAGGGAGATAGATGCTGGATACCTTGGATGAGGGGGAGGGAGGGAGGGAGGAAGATGCTGGACACCTTGGAGGAGGATGGAGGAAGATGCTGGACCCCGTGGAGGAGGGAGGGGAGGAAGATGCTGGACACCTTGGAGGGGGAGGGAGGAAGATGCTGGACACCTTGGAGGAGGGAGGGAGGGAGGGAGGGAGGATGCTGGACACCTTGGAGGAGGGAGGGAGGGAGGGAGTTGCTGGACACCTTGGAGGAGGGAGGGAGGGAGGAAGTTGCTGGACACCTTGGAGGGAGGGAGGGAGGGAGGAAGTTGCTGGACACGTTGGAGGGGGAGGGAGGAAGATGCTGGACACCTTGGTGGGGGAGGGAGGAAGATGCTGGACACCTTGGAGGAGGAGGGAGAGGAAGATGCTGGACACCTTGGAGGAGGGAGGGAGGGAGGGATGCTGGACACCTTGGAGGAGGGAGGGAGGGAGGGAGGGGAGTTGCTGGACACCTTGGAGGAAGGAGGGAGGGAGGAAGTTGCTGGACACCTTGGAGGGAGGGAGGGAGGGAGGGAGGAAGTTGCTGGACACCTTGGAGGGGGAGGGAGGAAGATGCTGGACACCTTGGAGGGGGAGGGAGGGAGGAAGATGCTTGGACACCTTGGAGGAGGGAGGGAGGGAGGGAGGGAGTTGCTGGACACCTTGGAGGAGGTAGGGAGTTGCTGGACACCTTGGAGGAGGGAGGGAGGGAGGGAGGAAGTTGCTGGACACCTTGGAGGGAGGGAGGGAGGAAGTTGCTGGACACCTTTTGGAGGGGAGGGAGGAAGATGATGGACACCTTGGAGGGGAGGGAGGAAGATGCTGGACACCTTGGAGGAGGAGGGAGGCTGGGACACCTTGGAGGGGGAGGGAGGGAGGGAGGAAGTTGCTGGGACACCTTGGAGGAGGGAGGGAGGGAGGGAGGGAGGGAGGAAGTTGCTGGACACCTTGGAGGAGGGAGGGAGGGAGAGGAATTTGCTGGACACTTGGAGGAGGGAGGGAGGGAGGGAGGAAGTTGCTGGACACCTTGGAGGGAGGGAGGGAGGAGGAAGTTGCTGGACACCTTGGAGGGGGAGGGAGGAAGATGCTGGACACCGTGGAGGGGGAGGGAGGAAGTTGCTGGACACCTTGGAGGGGGGAGGGAGGGAGGAAGTTGCTGGACACCTTGGAGGGGAGGGAGGGAGGGAGGAAGTTGCTGGACACCTTGGAGGAGGGAGGGAGGGAGGGAGGGAGGAAGTTGCTGGACACCTTGGAGGAGGGAGGGCGGGTGGGAGGAAGTTGCTGGACACCTTGGAGGGGGAGGGAGGAGGGAGGGAGGGAGGAAGATGCTGGCCACCTTGGTGGGCGAGGGAGGAAGATGCTGGACACCTTGGAGGGGGAGGGAGGGAGGAAGTTGCTGGACACCTTGGAGGGGGAGGAAGTTGCTGGACACCTTGGAGGAGGGAGGGAGGGAGGGAGGAAGTTGCTGGACACAGTGGAGGAGGGAGGGATGGAGGGAGGAAGAGCTGGACACCTTGGAGGGGGAGGGAGGGAGGGAGGAAGTTGCTGGACACCTTGGAGGGGGAGGGAGGGAGGAGGAAGATGCTGGACACCTTGGAGGGGGAGGGAGGAAGATGCTGGACACCTTGGAGGGAGGGAGGGAGTAAGATGCTGGACACCTTGGAGGGGGAGGGAGGAAGATGCTGGACACTTGGAGGGAGGGAGGGAGGAAGATGCTGGGACACTTGGAGGGGGAGGGAGGAAGATGCTGGACACCTTGGAGGAGGGAGGGAGGGAGGGAGGAAGTTGCTGGACACCTTGGAGGAGGGAGGGAGGGAGGAAGATGCTGGACACCTTGGAGGGAGGGAGGAAGTTGCTGGACACCTTGGAGGAGGGAGGAAGTTGCTGGACACCTTGGAGGGGGAGGGAGGGGGGGGGGAAGATGCTGGACACCTTGTGCTGGCCATTGGATATGGCACTGCTGGAAGTTTCCATTGACCCTCTATGCAGGTAGCGAGGGTGCAAGTATCTGCTTAATGAAAGCACTTAGAAAGAAAACCACACAAACCACCTTGTAGTCTGAAAAATGTTTTTTTTAATCTTATTTTAGATAAGCCCATCCCCAAAATAAATATAAAAGCCAACACTGAGAAAAGTGCAATTGCAAGTACATATAACAGCATGTGCTTTAAAATACACAAATCACATTATTAAATTAAATTTTAAGAAAATCTTGCAACCTATTAAAAGTTCACTGTGCAATATAAAATTGTCCCTCAGAGATTGGACAGATGCAATCATTGAAATTTTGCAGTTACCTGGCATAAGATCAAAAACATATCCAGCCACGTCTGACAAAAGTAATCATGTCTATGGATCCCTCTGCCCACCAACACATTAGCATTCACAAATCCATGTGTGACCAGCGAGAGAGCAGCAGTAGCATACTAAATGGCCCCAACGTACTAAAGTGTTTTCTCCATTTCACATCTATGGGAAAAATGCTTAGTACATGTAGTCCAATGTGGCTGAAGCACAGAATCTCTCTGGAACCCGTTTATTGCTCTGTTACAGTGGATGAAGTGTAGCTCCGAGTAGTAAGTCAAAAAACAAAGTGTCTGAAGTTACCAACTGCACAGCAGGAATTATATGACTTATAAACCTTCTCCCACAAGGAGTAGGGATCTCATTAGAAAAAAATTATGTATATACACACAGACAAATATACATCTCTCTCTTTAGAATGTGCTTGGGAGCTGGAAATGGTGGCTACTGCTTTTGGATGGGTATGCATGCACTGATGTTGATGAGGGAAAGATAGTGTGTGAGGTGGAGCCACTGCTAAGGAGCCATAGTACATGGGGGAAGGGAAGGGGAGAGGAAGGGTGGGTGTGTGCGCGTGTTCCCCCTGGGAAGGGAGAAGGAATTGGAGAGTGAGTGTGTGTCTTTGGCGAAGAGAAGAGAAGGAAGGGGGGGGGAAAAGAGTGCCTTTGGGAGAGAGGAGAAGGAGAGAAAAAGATGCGTCTAGCACGGATTAGTAGACCTCTGCCAAACAACAGGCTTAGCAGTTTTCAAGAGACAGCCGTCTGCCAGGACCAGCAGTGTGTGCTAATTTGCATAGCTGTGTGACGCCAATGACACTGAGTCCCGGCATATTTAGAAGACATCAAGGAGGGTATCAGGTCCAATGGCCAAGTGGGCTGGACAATAGGGAAATCAAGTCAGGAGGAAAGGTCTACATCTACTTTGTTGATGTTTCATTAGGTAAGAGCTACTCATTTTGTCATTAGTGTTTAACTGTGGTGCAAAATGCGTATTTTCAAGACCCCCGCAGGTGTGTAGGCATTCCATGTCTGACAACAGCTTCAATGTTGTGGCCTTCAATGAAACCTTCTGCCTAGCCCTTGGTGATTTAGCTTGTGTTTCTCTGACTGTTCCGCTCTCCTTTTCTTCTCTGCAACTAATTTCTACTTCTTCTCCACCCAACCCATCCTTCACTTCCCAGTTAGTTTGAGAGCTACTGATCTCAGGCATTGGGCAGCCCAATGTAAAACCACCACCCTCTCTCTCCCCAGTTCCCACAGAATGGCAGGTGGACAACCTTTAAGGAAATCTCTCCTTCATGGGAAGTTTCACAAATGTCAAAACCCCTTCCAAGTTACAAAAGGCTACTCCTAAGAACACAAGATAAGTCATGCCAAATCAGACCAAAGTTGATCCAGCCCCACATCCTACCTCAGACAGTGGCCAGACCAAGTCACAAGTACCTGGTAGATCCCAAAAAAGCATGCCTATTCCTTATTTCCACGGTGGAGCGATGGCTTTCCTGAGACTTATGAGAAGAGACTCGAAGACCTAAATATATACACTCTGGAGGAGAGAAGGGACGGGGGGGGGGGGGATATGATTCAGACCTTTAAATTAATGAACAAACAAACCTCTTCCAAAGACAGGGAAGCTGTAAAACTAGAGGGCATAACATTAAACTGCAAGGGGGTAAACTGAAAGGCAATGTCAGGAAAGCACAGTTACTTACCTGTAACAGGTGATCTCTGGGAACAGCAGGAATAAGTCTTCACATATGGGTACGTCAGTACCGACGGAGTCTGCGCGGGAACGCTTCCCAGCGTCCAATCAGAAAGCTTTTGGAAGCATCCCAACATGCCTGCGTGCTGCCTTCCCGCCTTCCCAATTGCCTCTCCTCAGTTAAGTTTTAAAGCTGAGACAAAGAGAGAGAGAGAGCAAGGAAGGGAAAGATAGAGATAGAGAAATGCAACTCCTAGGGGAGGTGGGTGGGTTGTGAAGACTTATTCCTGCTGTTCCCAGAGATCACCTGTTACAGGTAAGTAACTGTGCTATCTCCAGGAACAAGCAGGAATGAGTCTTCACATATGGGGACTCCCAAGTTCAGATGCCCGGAGGGAGTCCTAGCATGTTGCAAGTCTAGAACGAGCCATGCTATTCCTCAGGACCTCATGCATCCTGGGGATGGAGGGTAGGAGTTGAATACAGAAAAGGAGCTGTGGAACAGCTGGCTAGAACAGGGCTTCAAAAGGGGAAGACCCTGTATCGAGGGCATTTAGTAGTGAAATATTGTAATCTGGGCCTCCCTTGTTGGCACTGCACAAGTGCACTGAGCTACATATGGATCTGATAGAAGAGCCAGTGAATGTGCTCAAGGGGTACCTCACTGAGAAGTAGAGGTAATAAAGTAGAATAAAAACAAGTGGAGGTCAGAACCCTTCAGGGTGAGAAATAGCCCCAGGGGAATACTGGGGTAGTATAAGAGGTAGAGCTTCAGCGGAGACGCAGAAGGTACTATTAAAGAAAGCTTAAGCTGTTTTGGTCCAAAAACAGTACAAATGTAGGACCAAGAGAAAAAATGAGTCTGACCCAACTGGACTGGGGTTGGAATCAGTCCATGTAGGGAAGAAAGGGTATGGAGACCCTTGTATCTGATAAGAAAGTAAGGACAGACTCAGGAGCAGTAAGCTTTAGAGCAACTGAAGCTCCGCAATGTCTTTCCTAAATGGGGTCAATTAGGAAAGAAAAAAGGTACATGGAGAGCTTCAGGAGTACCTAACCTGAAAAGGTTATGGTAAGGAAAAAGTTTGTTAATTACCACAGGGAGTGGTTATAGGTGTAGCCTCCTAAGTATGCTGGCACAGCATTGATAGGGGTAGTGCCCATCTGTCAGGATCATATAGGAATGTAAGGATATCTGAACGTAACAGACAGATAGATAAGTAGATGGATACAGATCTATCTAAAAATATATCTCATATCTATAAATATATATGTGTATGTATGTATGTATGTATATATATATATATATATATTGAAATATATACACATATAGGGTATATATGCATATATCTATAAAGAGAGATGTATGGGCAGAAGACACTCAGATAGATATAGATAAGTATATATATGTATCTATATATATCTATATATACCTAGACGAAATAGGTAGGCATATAGACACATGTCTCCAGGCATATGGATGGAGAGATGTCCATAGAACCCCATCCCCTCTAGGGATATAGGGAGAGAGAAAGATTCATCTGACAGCAAAAAGGTTGATACCTGCTTGAATAGGTAAATAGAGAATCCTCTTTCCCTGGTTATGACTGGCAGAGTCAGAGGAAAGGTCTCCCTGACAAGAAGGCTGAATTCTTTGCAGAATTTGAGCTCTTGAATAACCAGGATGGCCTACGTGAAAATTGCAGAGGATAACGTCAGTCTGCAGACAGGAAGTCCAGATATCTCCAGAATTGCAGTATGGAGATTGGATAGAGGAGGCCTCTGGAGGAAGATACCCTAGTGATCCGCCTATGAGGGCAAGATGGGTATTAGGCGTCCTCTAGCTGCCATTGGAGAAATTTATCTCTGACGAGAAGACCTCAAGGAGATATGGGCCAAGCCAGGGAATTGGCCCTCCTTTAGGCTTTCACGTAATGAAAGGCCTGAGGCTTATGCCTCAAAAGAGATTTACGATAAGATGGAAAGGGCAGGGAATACCTGCCAGACATGACTGGGGGAACCCCCTCCCCCTAACCATCTGGGGTTATCTGCTAGGCAAGATACTGATGCTCTCTAGCAAGGGCCCATAGTGCAAAGCTACTCTGTAGAGATGCAGAGAGCATGCTGCAGGTTGGTTAGAAGAAAAAGCTGACAGTGGAAAGACAGCAGGTGACCAGCTATTCTGCCAAGGCAAAGAATAGAGTTAACCAACCAGACTGTGATAATAGGGTTTCCCAAACAAGGTTAATAACCTGTTTGGGACTTAGCACTGCGGCTAGGAGGATTGCTAGTGGAGGGGAAGCCCTGGTTGCGTAGTGAACACAACCAGTGGCTTAACCACTAGGAATTGCTGTATCTGCAGCAACTACCAGGGCAGCATAGAAAAATTTATTTTCCCTCTTCCTTTTTTTAGATTGGGAAAAAGAAACAACAGTCCTGATAGGACTTCCTATTGTCTGATGAGCTGCCCTAAGGTAACAAGGGGGAAAAACAACTCCAGGAGGGAGAATCCCCCAGTAGAACAGGTAGAGGACTATAGGAGCTTACCGGTGTAAAAGAACCACTCTTACAACCAAATGTTGTAGTAAGAGGGAGGTAAGAGAGTTGCAAGAGACAGACTATGGAGGAAGTCTCTGACAGGTGAGATGATACATGCCAGTACAGGGAAACAACTGTCCATTGATAACAGTTTCCTCTTCCTCTTGAAGGAAAGAGAGGTAACAACTAAGTATGGGCATGATCATCATAAAGACTCTTAGAAAAAAAAGATGTCTCATGAAGAGATATCTAGGTAGGTTAGGATAAATTTAGTGCAGATACTGCCAGTGAAAAGAAGCAGACTGCCACCCTAACCACCAACCAAGAGGGACAATGATCTATTTGAAACCCTGCGACTGCTGGGTTTGTTGACCCTGTTGAGGTTGTGGATTCTTCAGACCAGGGCGATGTTTCCCCTGTTTGGGAACATCTGTATGATGGGCAGATGATGGGTAAAACCTTCTCCCCCTAGGGGAAGAAAGTTTGGTAGGACATTTCCTACCTACTGGGAAAGAAGAAGGCGTAGAACAGCCTCTGGAAAAAGGAAAGTCAGTGGATAACTGAGTAACCTGGAGTAAAGACTCCTTGTTGAAGAGATTTTCTCCAGTGCAAGAAGTATTTACCAGTCTTTCTTGTGCCCATTTGTCCAAGTCTGAAGCTTGAAGCCAGGCTCTACGTCGTGCCCCTATAGCTATAGCAGAAGTCCTGCTAACAGACTCGAAGGAGTCTAGGGTAGCACGAGTAAGAAACCTAGAGATATTTTGAGTATGACTAACCAGTGAGGAATAGTCTTTACTCCTGGGCTCTTGAAGAAAAGGAGTCAAAAGATGTAATTTCTTTGTGACCTCCTCAAGAGATAGACCAATATAAAAAATATATGAGAGAATTCTTGCTGAAAGCATGGATGTCTGGAAGGTTTGACGTCCAAAGGCATCTAGTGTCTTAGACTCACGACCTGGCGGACAAGAAGAGTGCTTTTTTATTACTCTTCACTCGCCTCATTGCTGATTCCACAACTATGGAATGATGAGGAAGTTGAGTCTTTTGAAACCCTGGAGAGGGAGGCACCTGATATAGGAGATCAGTTGCTCTGGAAGGTGGGGGTACCTTTAAAGGAGCTTCCCACATTCGTAGAAGGAGATCCTGCAAAGAATGATGCAAAGGAAGCATTATGTTCTCCTTTGCTTTGCTAGGAACAGAGAGGTATTCTGTATTCCCTTGTGTAGGATCTTGTCCAGGAATAGGAATGGCAAGTGATTTTGCCATATCCAGGAGGAAAGTCTGGAAGAAGGATCCCCAAAGGGAACTTCCCTTGGATAGGCTAGATCTGATGAAGAACTAGCGTTGGCACCGAGGGATCTATTCAAGTATATAGGAATAGAAGATCCTGAATGGTGCAGTATGGGATCCTTAGATGGTGGTCGCTGGTACTGCAGGTCAGAACCAGCGACAGTCGGTAACAGATCGTCCATGCTAGGGATCGATTCCAAACTCGGCATCGAGGGAAGCGAGCCTGACGAGAGAAGCATAGAAGGTACCGACAGCAATGGTACTGTGGATATCGGTACCGACCTCTGTACCGTATCTGATACCGGTGGATGAAGACCAGCTGGTGGCAACTCTAACAGTATCGGAGGAACCAAGAGTTGCGGATCCGAATTATCGGAACCGAGCCTTCGGTACCGACGGGAGTCGGTACCAAGGCGAGTCGGTACCCAGTCCTCCAGACTGGAGATCGATTCCAGACTAGGCATCGAAGGAAGCGAGTCTATCGATGCACGTTTGGAGGGTACCGATGTCGGTACTAGTATCGGTGTCGGTACCGATACTGGAAGGTTGATCTGGAGCATATCCACCGGCCCCGCAGGTATCGAGGACGCCAGACGACGATCCTTGGTGAGGAATGTTTCATCCAACACCAGTGCCGATGCCGGGGTATCGGTACCGCTCGAAGCGGATGCCACCACCGGGCATGGCTCAGGTCACTGTTCCCTCTAAGCTGTGCGCGTGTGCGCGCGCACACACCTCGCCGAGAGAGCGCACGTACTTTACAACAGAGCGCACAAAACTTACGGCTCTGATTCTGATAGAAAACAACACAGACGTCTTAAAATTTAAGTTATGATTGTAATTACTAGAAATTTCCCACTTCATTTAGTAATCGTCTATTTTCATTTAATTTTATTAAAATCAATGTGATGTACATACTGTATTCTGATGTGTAGTCAAATTTTAAATTATATAACTCCGAGTGTCATTATGTAGCGCACAAAAATTTAACCTTCCTTCAAAAGCTGCACACAGCTCATATTTTATGCGCACACAGCCTACAGAAAATTAGAGGGAACATTGGCTCAGGTATGTTCTGTGAGGGGTGAACCTCAGGAACAACCTGAAACCCCACACAGGCTTTGGAGGCCGAAGACTCCCACCGGGGTTTTGAAGCCAGTGGATTCTCGAGGACAAGGCCGTAGGCATCTCTATGTTGTGCATGAGAACTGCCGCTCGAGGACTGGCTAGTCTTAACAGACTGTTTTTGGGTTACCTGATCCTGTGTAGAAGAAGATATGGTCGGTGCCCTGAAGTTGGAGGGGGACCGCGTGTCGAGGGGAACTCGATGTTGAAAACTTCTTCTCAATACTATTGCCCAAGGGCTCCGGAGGAAAATGGTCAGGACCCAAGCAGGTTAGATACCAATTGTGAGTGTCTAAAAATAAAGTTGTATCGCCACAGTTTGTACATTTCTTGAGGAAAGTGGCTGGCGGTTCCATGAAGGAAAATGGAGAGGCCTAGAAGGCCTGAGAACCGTGAGACACTAAGGAAGAAAAAAAAAATATTCCTTAAAAAAGGAAAAAATTTTACAAGAAAAGAAAAAAGAAACACCGGCGGTACCGGTGGCGTCGGGGAAGGCAGCCGCGACCACAAGAAAACTAAAAAAGAAAAGAAAAATTTTCTGCGGTGACAGGAGGACGTCCTGCCGGCTCCGCGAAAAAACGAAAACTTAGGAGAGGCAGTTGGAAAGGCGGGAAGGCAGCACGCAGGCATGTTGGGATGCTCCCAAAAGCTTTCTGATTGGACGCTGGGAAGCGTTCCCGCACAGACTCCGTCGGTACCGACGTACCCATATGTGAAGACTCATTCCTGCTTATTCCTGGAGATATACTTTTTCACTGAAAGGGTGGTGGATGCTTGGCATGCCCTCCCGATGGAAGTGGTGGGGGCAAATACAGTGACAGAATTCAAAATGGCATGGGACACAGTGGATCCATTTATAGCAACAGGATAAAATCAAAATAAGCATAACTATCTCTTATATCTCAACAAATAGGGGTGACCTACACAGAGCAGTGGGTACACCCCTAAACAGAGGCATGGGGAGGGGTGACCTGCATGGAGCAGCAGATGCATCTACTCTTACTGCCTTGCTGGGCAGATTAGATGGACCATACTGGTCTTTATCTGCCGTCATATACTATGTTACTATGTAATAGCACCTGTGGCAAGAAAACATCAACAAAAGCTGAATTCTTTTATACTCTCAATGAGCCCCTAATCAGCAGGAAAATAAACACTTAAAACGTACAGAGGCTGATATTCAAAAGAATTTATGCACCTAAGAGTTGCGTTCTACATTGGCCTCTTTAAAAGTTTGCTAGGGCTGTGTGCCTAAATAGAGCAAACATTTAGCAGCTCAGCTTTTTTGAATATCAGCCCCAAAACCTATAACCACCTAAGAATAGAAGCACCACTTATAACAGAGGCATAATATAGGTACATTCTTTGAAAATGTTTTAGGTGTCCTGAAATGACCTTCAAAATGGGGATAACCCTTTGGCACATCTGGCCTTAGACAGTCTTCTATACAGTTTCAGGGCTGGGCCACATCCATCTCTGGTCAGAATGGGGTCTCTAACCAGTCCACCCTGGGGGGGCCTATCATCAAAGTCATTTATGAAAGTAAATTGTAGTCGCTGTGCATAAACTGTCCAAAAATTGCCCGCTCTCGAATGTTTAACTTGCAGAGTTACAGCCGTGTTTAAAGAAGGCGTTCTTAAGGGAGTGTTTAGGTGAGGGGAGGAAGAGTACACACGCATCTTGCATTTTCAGATCTACACACACACACACACACAGTGTTTTCCATGAAAGATGTGCAGAAAAAGCTACTGCAAATGGCCAGAGGTATTTTACCTATTGCAAGCTTCAAAGCAAAAGCAGGCATGTGCTCTCACCTTGGAAATCAGCGTACAGTGCACAGGTAAAGAGCATCCTAGGACAAAGAACTTCTAAGTAACATCCTTTTTGGTGCGCTGAAGTTAGATATAAACATTTTTCCACTCTGAAAAGATCCATTAATTCAAAAATAAGCAGACAAATCTTAATTAAATAAAAAATCATTCCCGTTCTCATTCTCTCAATAATGCACTTGCTAAACAGAGCAATCCCAAACATCACCTCTGCCCTTTCCCTCTTGCTTTCCTTAGCATCCAATACCTTATAAAGGTGCTGAGACATCTTCTGGCCAATCCAGTCTGCCCAACCATGCCAACGACCGAAGGAAGGTCTGGGAAAGACTGGAACGAGAGGCCAAAATGCAAAAAGGCACACTGCACATTCCCCTCCCCCAACTATACTTAAGAAAAAGAATCGAAAATAGGATTATCAGATGAAGGAAGGAAGGAAACCCATCATTAGGGAGAGTAGTGTTTAAATCTAATTCTGTAATAGCAGCTTGATTTCTCCTGGCCTTTTCAGATGGGCGTCTAAGCTGACTGGTTGAAATGAACGAATATGACCAGCTGGAAGGGATTATACTCGGTTGAGTGATATGAACCCAGCTGCCCAACTTTTATGCCACTTCCTATCTTTTCCAACCATAAGCCCCAACTACTCCAGCTGAACTCATGTAGTCACGTACAACTCCTCGTGATCATCCCTGCACATATTGTTCCATTTCAGCTTCTTCAGGTCCAGCCAGGGTTTCTTGTTCTTATCTCGTGGTGGGAGAAGGAAGGCCACACTGCCAGCCACCAACATGTGCCACAGGCTGTGGGTGAAGAAGTAATTCTGGTTGGTCTCCAGGAAGGCATACACACTCACAGCAATCAGGGCCAGGAGGGTGCCCGGCAGGAGGAAGAAGACCCAGCGCCTCCAGGATGGAGGATAGCAGTGTCGGCGTTTCACACCACGATAGATCTAGTATCAGGGAAGAGAGTGGAGTTTTAATGATGCATTTCTACCATTCTAGGACGTACAAACTATTGGGAGAATTCCTAGCACTTGGGGGAAAGCAGCCATGTGGTTAGCAAAGAGCAGTGGTCACTAGCATGAATTAACAACACGGAATGCAGTTAGCTGCGCCTCTAGAGGTGTAGCTACATTTCACCACAGTGTCTGCCATGTTATCTATGCCTCTTTTCTACTGCCAGCTCCAGAGTCTTGTTTGTTCCAACTTGCTGCACATACGTCTGGAAGAGACTACCTGAATCGGTGCAACAGGCTGCATCTCTGGTCCTAAAAACTCACCTCTTTGAGGCTGCTATTGTATCCTGACTCTCTTACTGTCCAGTTTAATCTTTTCCCTCTTGAACTACTCTAGTTCCCTGGTTTGGTCCATCTTGATTAGACTGTAAGCTCTGTGGAATAGGGACCGTCTCTTACATGTTTGTGTACAGTGCTGCATATGCCTGTAGCACTATACAAATGATTAGCTCATAGCAGTAGTACTGCTACCAGTTAATGCACAGTAATGACTTCTGCATTACAGCCCCCACCTATATTGTGCCACCTAATAGAAATTTCCATGTTAGGAATTAAATACAACAGTTAGCGCATATTAACAGTTTTTTTTATTTTATTTTATTTAACAGGTTTTGTGTACTGCTTTAACATTTCAGTCAAAGCGGTTTACATTGTAACTTAAACTTGGTAATGTACATTAAACAGGGATATTGGTATCTTGGATTTTTGTGCGGCAACAGAGGGTTAAGTGACTTGCCCAAGGCTACAAGGAGTGCTAGTGGGACTCGAATCCTGGTCTCTTGGCTCCTAAGCCCGTGCTGCGGCATTACGCCATTAGTGCTTATTAGAAGCCACACTAAAAACCTAGTGCAGCTATTTAAATAGGTCTCTTTGGGTATCATTTTATAAAGTCAATTTTGCACGTATGTGGCCAAATATGTGCATAAAGGCCTCTTACAAAACACTGACCAGTGTGACAGTATGTTCAATGGCAGCAGAGCCGGGGACATGGTCTGGGAGAGACACAGCAGAGTTTACAAGTAAAGATGCTGATTATCAGCAGTGTACCAAGGGCAGGGTGCCCCAGGTGCCAGCTGGGGAAGGAGGGAGTGTCGCATCACAGGCAGAAGGGAGCATCCACTCCAGGTGACAAACAGGCTTGGCACACTGCTGCTGATTATAAAATACCTTAAACTACACACGTACTTGCGATCTTTACGCAAGTTTATCTACACTTAGTATGAAGCATGTGCAAAGTGTAGCTACTCACCTGTATAGGTGATCTCCGGGAACAGCATATGGGTGACATTGGTACCGACGGACCCTGTGCGGGAACACTCCCCAGCATCGAATAGAAAAGCTTTTTGGAGCATCCCACTGCGTCTGCGCTGCTGCCTTCTCGCCTTTGTAACTCTCCATCTTCAGCTGAGTTTGTAGCTTAGACAAAGGAGAGAATAGAGAGAGAAACTCTACAACTCCTACGGGAGGAGGGTGGGTTGTGAAGACTAAATTCCTGCTGTTCCTAGAGATCACCTGTTACAGGTGAGTAACTACGTTATCTCCAGGAACAGACAGGAATGTAGTCTTCACATATGGGACTCCCTAGCTACCAGATGCCAGAGAAAGGTCCCCAGAATCGGTAGATTTGCCTCAGAGCAGGCCTCAAGAGGGCATGGATCTTTATTGGACACCTGACATTGAAAATTCTGGAATGGAGGGTAGGAATTGACCTAAGTCTGAAAGAGGTGTTGGAGTACAGCCTGACCAAACATGGCATCCCGGCGGGAATCCTTGTCCAAACAATAATGTGCAGCAAAGGTATGCACTGAAGACCAAGTGGCTGATTTGCAGATTTTGTCAATGGCTACAGAACATAGGTTTGCCGTCGAGGTAGCCATGGCACGAACATTACAGGCAATGACATGACCTTCAAGGGATAGTCCTGCTTTAGCATAAGCAAATGAGATGCAATCTGCTATCCATTTAGAATACGTTTGGATACTGGCAACCCCAAGTGACTGGGATCCAAGGAGATGAATAACAGAGCTCTTACGCTGCTCAGCTGTCCTTTGAAGATAGAATGCCAAGGCACGCTTGCAGTCAAAAGTATGGAGGGCTGCCTCTGACCTAGAGGAATGAGGTCTAGGGAAGAAGACAGGTAGGTAGACAGAATGATTCAAATGGAAAGGATACACCACCTTGGGCATGAAATGAGGATGAGTACTAAGGACCACCTTATCATGGTGGAAGTGGGTATAAGGCGGGTCAGCCACCAACATTTGGAGCTCACTGATGCGTCTAGCTGAAGTGAGTGCAACAAGGAAGATAATTTTCCAAGAAAGAAACTTTAGCAAGGTTGTGGCTAAAGGTTCAAAGGGTGGCTTAAGAAGCTGACCTAACATCACATTAAGATCCCATGTCACTGGTGGTGGCCTGATGGGGGGCTAGGTTAATAAGAGCCTTCTTATGAAATGTGTCATAAGCGGTTATAAACAAACAGATAGGCTGCCATCCAAGGGATAGTGAGTAGCAGCAATTGCACTGAGATGAACCCTCACCAAGTTCTTCTTGAGACCAGAGGAAGAAAGATGGAGGAGATACTGAAGGAGAGCCTCCACCGGAACTGAGAAGGGGTTAAGATCCCTTTGGGTACACCGAGTACCTACACCACTTAAAGTCATAGGAATGTCTGGTAGATGGTTTCCTGGAGGCTAGTAGGATATTTTTTCACTTCCTGAGGAAGGTTGAGACCTTGCAAGACTATGCTTTCAGCAGCCAAGCCATGAGATAGAGAGACAGCAGGTTGGGATGGAGTAGCGTCCCTTCCTCCTGTGAGAGAAGGTTGGGAGCCGATCTGAGACTGAAAGGGTGAGTCTGACAGATGTAGCAGGAAATGAAACCATGGTTGACGTTGTCAACGTGGGACTATGAGGATCATGTGGCCCCTGTCTATTTGAAGCTTGAAAAGTGTTTTGGAAATCAGGGGTCTGGGAGGAAAGGCATACAGGAAATCCTGATCCCAGTGAAGGTGGAAAGCATCGACCTGCTGATGACTGGGCATCGGGGTTCTGGTGCAAAAACAAGGTAGTTTGGCATTCTGCGGAGTGGCAAAAAGGTCTATCTCCAGAGTTCACCAGATGTGAAAGATGTAGGAGATTGTCTCCTGATGAAGAGACCACTCGTGTGGAAGGAGAATCTGAATCAATCTGTCTACTAAGACATTTTGGTGTCCTGGCAGACATACTGCCTGGAGATGTATCTGATGAGCAATGGCAAAGGATCAAAGATGGAGAGCCTTCTTGCAGAGGGCCCAAGAGCCCATCCACCCTGCTTGTTCACATAGAACATAGCTACTTGATTTTCCGTCATGACCAGAACTCTGTGGCCCTGCAGTTGTTGAAACACTTTGAGGGCACTGAAGATTGCACGAAGCTCCAGCAAATTTATTTGGAGTTGTGACTCCTGCTCTGTCCAGAGGCCCTGAGTGGAGAAAGAGTCCGAGTGGGCTTTCCAACCCAGTTTGGAGGCATCTGTTGTCAGGATACATTGATGTGGAGGCATCTGAAAAGGTGACCTTACGAGGAGATTTCCTAGGTAGACCACCAGAGCAGGTAGTTCATGAGAATGTCTGTGAGGGTCCCAGAGGCCTGTTTCCACTGGGAGGCAAGAGTCCACTGAGTTGTCCGCATGTGCAGATGAGCATATGGCACTACATGAACCGTAGAGGCCATATGACCTAATAGTTGTAACATCTCTCTGGCTGAGAAATCGTTTTTGAACCTTACTTGAGATGTTATTTATTTAATGCCTCTTCTATAACGTGCTCTTTAAAAATCAGTGCAGTTTACAGGTAATAGATTTGTGCAGTGCAGGCAGGCCTACACCGGACTTACATTAAACAGGGGATTATATACAGGATTAACAGGGTAACTATGTACAAGGTAACTTGCTGTCATACGTTATGATGACAGCTCGGCACTATTTACACATTGGCTCAGCTATATACATCGTGACAGGGCAGGGGATTATACCTCTACCCGGGGTAGAGGGGAACAGGGTCTAGCGGGCTGGGCTGCAGACTCGTGGAGCGGCTGCGTAGGGGGCGTCAACCAGGGTCCTGAGTGTGACTGACTGCGGGTTGTCATCTGTTTCGGTGTAGTGCTGGAGGAACAGATAGTGCTTCAATGCCTTCTTAAACTGGGCGAGGTCATTGATAGCCTGGATGGCAGGTGGCAGGGCGTTCCAGCACGTGGGTGCATACAGCGAGAACGCTCTGTTTCTAGTTGCCTGCGAGCATTTTGTGATCGCGCTCGGGAGTTTCAAGTTATTGACAGCGCCTGATCTCCTTAATCTGTTGAGGGGGGTGGTCTGTATGAGATCTGTGAGGGAGGTGGAGGAGCACTTGTTGATGGCTTTGTAGCTCATCATTAGGATCTTAAAGGAGATCCTGCAGTGGACCGGGAGCCAATGCAGGTGCTTCATAATTGGGGTTATATGTTCCCTCCTGGAGGCTCCGTGCAGGATTCTGCTGGCCGCATTCATTGCAAGTTGCAAAGGATTCAGCGTGTTTTTCAGGAGACAGTGTAGTATGGCGTTCGCATAGTCGAAATGTGGGATCACTAGTGCTTGGTAGACTATCCGAAAGTCTTCTGGCTCAAGCAGTTGCCGCAGGTGGTGAAGCATCCGAATTTTGTTATAGATCACCTTGACCATGTTGCTTATTTGGGCCTTCATATTGAGCTGTTGATCCAGCGTGACCCCTAGGTACCGAATGGTGGGCTTGCTGAGGAGCTCTGCGTCTCGCACCTTCAGTGAAGTGGGCGGAGCGAATGTTGGGTTCCTGGTGATAAAGAAGACCTCTGGTTTTTTTTTAAATTTATTCTGAGTTTCTGCGTGTGTAGCCAATCCGTGACAGCATCGAATCAGGCGGATAATGAGAGGTCTGGATGATCTGTCGAAATAGGCATGTATAGTAACACGTCATCGGCATAGATTAGGCAATTAATATTGAAAGATGCTATCTGTACTAGGCGGGTACAACAGTCCTGGGGTAGAAATGCCCTTGACCTTTGAGTGTCTAGAATAGCTCCTATGAACTCTAGTGTTTTACTAGGAACTAGATGGGATTTTGGAAGGAATATACAGAGTTTTTATATGATAAAGATCAAGTGGACCAACAGCCGTTTCAACCTGTACCTTATGATCGGGAACCATTGGTGATGAAAGAAGAAGTTGAAGCAGCATTGAAAGCCTTATCAAAGAACAAAGCACCAGGGATTGATAGCATTCCCATAGAAGTATTGCAGCAATCTGATGCAGCTGTTACCGTACTCACAAGGCTCTGCCAAGAAATATGGAAGACAACATCATGGCCAACTGACTGGAAAAGATCTGTGTTTATACCAATACTAAAGAAAGGTGATCCAACTGACTGTGGAAATTATCGCACAATCGCTCTGATCCCACATGCCAGCAAGATTCTACTGAAGATTATTCAAAAGACACTACAACCATACCTGGAACAAGAACTACCTGAAGTGCAAGCAGGGTTCAGGAAAGGGCGAGGAACAAGAGACATCATTGCGGATGTGAGATGGATCCTTGAAAAGACTAAAGAATACCAAAAGGATATCTATTTGTGCTTTATCGACTATAGCAAGGCTTTTGACTGTGTAAACCATGAGAAACTCTTGGCCACATTAAGAAGCATGGGTATACCAGAACACCTGATCGTTCTCTTGCGTAATCTGTACATTGATCAAGAAGCAACAGTTCGAACGGAACAAGGAGAAACAGAATGGTTTAAAATAAGCAAAGGTGTAAGACAAGGCTGCATACTTTTCCCCCTACCTGTTTAATTTATATGCAGAACAAATCATCAGAGAAGCAGGATTGTATGAAGACAACAGAGGTGTGAAGATTGGTGGAAGACTCATCAACAACCTTCGCTATGCTGATGATACCACATTACTGGCTGAAAGTGAAGATGATCTGAAACATTTGCTTCTCACAATCAAAGAACATAGTCTCAAAATGGGCCTGCACCTTAATGTAAAGAAGACAAAGATCATGGCATAATCAACAGGTTCATCGTTGAAGGAGAAGAAATTGAAATTGTGAACAACTTTAACCTACTTGGATCAACTATCAATAAAGAAGCAACAAGCAGTCAAGAAATCAGACGACGCCTTGCTCTAGGCAGAATGGCTATGAAAGACCTAGATAAGATTCTCAAGAGCAGAGATGTCTCTCTCCATACAAAGATTCGACTTGTTCAAGCCATGGTATTTTCAATAACATCATATGGATGTGAAAGCTGGACAGTGAAAAAGATAGACAGGAAGAAAATTGACGCCTTTGAATTATGGTGCTGGCGGCGAATACTGTGTATACCATGGACTGCCCGAAGAACAAACCAGTCGGTACTAGAGGAGATCAAACCTAAGCTTTCTTCAGAAGCTCAGATGACAAGACTTCGACTTTCATACTTTGGACACATCATGCGAAGAGAGAGATCATTAGAGAAAGACATTATGCTTGGCAAGATAGAAGGTCAACGCAAAAGAGGAAGGCCAGCAATGAGATGGATCGATACAATAACAGCAGCTACGGGTACCAGTCTGTCAACAATGAGCCGCCTGACTCAAGACCGAACACAGTTTAGGATAGCTATCCAGAGGGTCGCCATGAGTCGACTCCGACTCAACGGCACTTAACAACATCACAAATCTTATATCCTGTAGTACTTGAATTGTACAAAGGAGGGATAGGTGAACTTCCTGAGAAGTGGCTGCCCTTATTAACTAAGTAAGGGAAGACAAATATTCCGAGAGTCCTTAGATATGCGGCTACGACTGCCATACACTTTGTGAAGACTCTTGGGGCAGAGGAGAGTTCGAAGAGAAGGACTCTTTATTGATAGTGATTTCCTTGGAAGATGAAGCATAGATACCTCTTGTGTTCTGAATGAATGAGGATATGGGTATATGCTACTTTGAGATCTAAAGAACAGAGCCAGTCCTGACTCTGGAGATAAGGTAGAAGGGTTCCTAGTGAAATCATCTTGAATTTCTCTTGAGCTAGAAACTTGTTGAGGTTTCTGAGATCTACAACAGGTCTGTACCCTCTGTTCTTTTTTGGAATGAGAAAGTACGGAGAATAGAACCCCATCCCCTTCTGGGATATTGGAACCTCTTCTATGGCACACTCTGACAGAAGAGAGGTGATCTCTTGCTGGAGGAGAGCAGTAAGTGGGGGTTGGGAATGATATTCCCCCATTAGAGTAGTGAGGGGTATGCTTTGTAGATGAAGCTTGTACCCCTCTCGCGCTATATTAAGTGTCCACTTCTCTGAGGTTATGAGATGTCATCTGTGGGCAAAATGGCAAAGCCTGCCTGCTATGTGGAGGGGGTGGGGGTTCTCCATAAAGAGGGTGGTAATGGAAGGAAGAAGTCAAAAACCAGGCGTAGATTGAGTCTGCGCTGCTGGTTGTGGTTTAGGAGCCTGAGGCTTCTTCTTCTGCTCAGAAGGCTGTTGCTTCCTTTAGGTAGCCTGGGGCTGGTATTGAGAAGCTGAGGGGTAAGAAGAGTAGAATTTCTTCTTCTTACCACAAAAAGGCTTCTTAGCAGCTGCTTTTTTCTTGGTAGGATAGGCAGTAGCCTTTGAAAGCCTATCGAGGGTGGTATTCTCAGACTCTAACTGAGAAGCCTTATCTTGCCAATCCTTTCCAAACAGATTTTCTCTTGCACAGGGAATATTTCCGAGCTTATCCTGAACCCACTGTTCAAGGTCTGATGCCTGAAGCCAGGCAATCCTACGGGCACCTATGCAGACAGAAGTTGTTCTGCTAATGCATTCAAAACAAAGGTTGCCCTATTGACAAAGTTGGAAACATTTTGGGCATGTTTGACTAATGTAAGGAGAAGGAGAAGAGGAGACATCGACTCCAGATCCCTAGTCACCTCCCTAAGGAACATACCCATGTAGAATATATATAAACTTATGCAGGCTGAAAGCATGGAGGCTTGAAAACACCAGCAGCCAAAAGTATCGAGGGTTCTCGACTCCCTGCCCGGGGGATTGGAGGAGTGCATTTTAGAACTTTTTATTTCAATGCACAGCCGATTCCACTACCACTGAGTGGTGCGGAAGCTGCATCTTCTGGAACCCAGGGCTTTCCGGTACCCAATACATGGTATCGAGTCGCCGGGTATGGGGAGAAACAGTGAGGGGTGTCTCCCACATCAGGAACATAAGGTCCTGGAGTATGCGGTGTATAGGGAAAATAAGTGCCTCTTTAGGAGCTGTAGGATATTGCAGTATTTCAAACTCTTCTGCTCTAGGTTCTTTTTCCGATGCAGGAGTAATAGATAGGCCCCTCGTCATATCCTTGATAAACACCTGGAAAGACATGTCTTCAGGAGGGGCCATGCATCATTGTGGAGACAGAGAGGGATCCTTGGGGAGACTCCTCATCTCTCTGGTTCCAACTGATGCACTGTCCGAAGAATCGGAAGTGGTAGATCCAAAATAACGACAAGAGCAATGCTCTTGTTCTTGTAAAGACCAGTACCGATCCCAGACTATTGTTACAATGTATATAAGTTACAGAGTTGAATGGAAATTGTATTGTTGCAATGTAAACCATCTTGATTTAAGGAAAAGGTGGTATATAAATATTATTAAATAAAATAAATAAATAAATTAGCTTTCATGCATAGCCAACTGCAAAACCTTTTACCAGTAGCCTTCCACATCCTCAAAGGGTCTGGAAGGGCTCATGTACAAGTTATTAAACGGATGGATTCTAGAGCAGCAGTTTCACCTCATACATCTCATGTAGAAGTTAAAACTGTAGATGCACAATACTCACTGCACAAGCTACTTAGCTTCACCTTTTTACTTGAAGCGGGTGAAGTATTATGGCGGGAGCTGATAGAAGCAAGAGAAGTGTCTGTAGGTAGACATTTGTTATGCTGATGCTCCAAGATGGGTTGTCAATGTTTGTTGTTGTTGTTAAGTGCCGTCGAGTCGGAGTCGACTCATGGCGACCCTCTGGATAGCTATCCTAAATTGTGTTTGGTCTTCAGTCAGGCGGCTCATTGTTGACAGACTGGTACACATAGCTGCTGTTATTGTATCGATCCATCTCATTGCTGGCCTTCCTCTTTTGAGTTGACCTTCTATTTTGCCAAGCATAATGTCTTTCTCTAATGATTTCTCTCTTCGCGTGATGTGTCCAAAGTATGAAAGTCGAAGTCTTGTCATCTGAGCTTCTAAAGAAAGCTTAGGTTTGATCTCCTCTAGTACCGACTGGTTTGTTCTTCGGGCAGTCCATGGTATACACAGTATTCGCCGCCAACACCATAATTCAAAGGCATCAATTTTCTTCCTATCTGTCTTTTTCACTGTCCAGCTTTCACATCCATATGATGTTATTGAAAATACCATGGCTTGAACAAGTCGAATCTTTGTATGGAGAGAGACATCTCTGCTCTTGAGAATCTTATCTAGGTCTTTCATAGCCATTCTGCCAAGAGCAAGGCGTCGTCTGATTTCTTGACTGCTTGTTGCTTCTTTATTGATAGTTGATCCAAGTAGGTTAAAGTTGTTCACAATTTTAATTTCTTCTCCTTCAACGATGAACCTGTTGATTATGCCAGTTGTCATGATCTTTGTCTTCTTTACATTAAGGTGCAGGCCCATTTTGAGACTATGTTCTTTGATTGTGAGAAACAAATGTTTCAGATCATCTTCACTTTCAGCCAGTAATGTGGTATCATCAGCATAGCGAAGGTTGTTGATGAGTCTTCCACCAATCTTCACACCTCTGTTGTCTTCATACAATCCTGCTTCTCTGATGATTTGTTCTGCATATAAATTAAACAGGTAGGGGGAAAGTATGCAGCCTTGTCTTACACCTTTGCTTATTTTAAACCATTCTGTTTCTCCTTGTTCCGTTCAAACTGTTGCTTCTTGATCAATGTACAAATTGCGCAAGAGAACGATCAGGTGTTCTGGTATACCCATGCTTCTTAATGTGGTCCAGAGTTTCTCATGGTTTACACAGTCAAAAGCCTTGCTATAGTCGATAAAGCACAAATAGATATCCTTTTGGTATTCTTTAGTCTTTTCAAGGATCCATCTCACATCTGCAATGATGTCTCTCGTTCCTCGCCCTTTCCTGAACCCTGCTTGCATTTCAGGTAGTTCTTGTTCCAGGTATGGTTGTAGTCTCTTTTGAATAATCTTCAGTAGAATCTTGCTGGCATGTGGGATCAGAGCGATTGTGCGATAATTTCCACAGTCAGTTGGATCACCCTTCTTTAGTATTGGTATAAACACAGATCTTTTCTAGTCAGTTGGCCATGATGTTGTCTTCCATATTTCTTGGCAGAGCCTTGTGAGTACGGTAACAGCGGCATCAGATTGCTGTAATACTTCTATGGGAATGCTATCAATGCCTGGTGCTTTGTTCTTTGATAAGGCTTTCAATGCTGCTTCAACTTCTTCTTTCATCACCAATGGTTCTCGATCATAAGGTACAGGTTGAAACGGCTGTTGGTCCACTTGATCTTTATCATATAAAAACTCTGTATATTCCTTCCACCTTTTCTTGATCTTCTCAGCATCATTCAACATAGAACCTTGAGCATCTTGTAACATTCCAATTCGAGGCTGGAATTTTTTCTTTAACTCTCGTAGCTTTAGGAAAGCCGATCTTGTTCTTCCTCTAATATTTTCTGCTTCTATTTCCTTGCAAGTGTCATTGTAGTACTTTTCCTTGTCCTGTCTTGCTGCACGTTGGAAATCTCTGTTGAGTTCTGCGATTGTCTTTCTTTCTCCTCTGGCTTTAGCTTCTCTGCGTTTCTGGGCAATTTTCAGAGTTTCTTCCGTCATCCATTTTGGCTGTTTTTGCTTTTTCACCTTTTGTAGAGACTTCTCACTTTCTTCCAACACAACCTTCTTGATGTCATTCCATAACTCTTCCGGAGCTCTGTCATTTGTATCTAAAGCAGCAAATCGATTTTGCAGGCAGTCTTTAAATTCCAGTGGTATATTCTTAAGGTCATATTTTGCTGCATTCATGAGTGGTTTGCTCTTTTTCAAATTTAGCTTGAGTTTGCATACTAGTAGTTGATGATCTGTACCACAGTCAGCTCCAGGTTTTGTCTTTGTTGACGTTACAGAGCTTTTCCATCGTTGACTTCCACAAATGTAGTCAATTTGATTTTTATACAATCCATTGGGTGAAGTCCATGTGTACAGTCGCCGCTTGTGTTGCTGGAAGAAGGTGTTTGAGATGAATAGATCGTTGGTCTTGCAGAATTCTATCAGTCTTTCTCCAGCTTCATTTCTGTTGCCAAGTCCATATTTTCCAACTACTTTGCCTTCTTCTTTGTTGCCAACTTTTGCGTTCCAATCACCCATGACTATCAGGATATCCTGTTTGCATGTTCTGTCAATTTCAGCTTGTACTTGTTCATAGAACTCTTCAATTTCATTCTCTTCTGCAGCTGTTGTTGGGGCATATACCTGAATTATAGTTGTGTTGATAGGTAATCCTCGTAGACGAACAGAGATTAAGCGTTCGCTGACTGCACTGTATTTCATTACAGTTCTTGCAAGTTTCTTCTTTATTATAAATGCAACACCATTTTTTCTTTGTCTTTCATTTCCAGCATAGTAGACCATGTGATCACCTGATGCAAAGTGCCCCATGCCAGTCCATTTCAGTTCGCTGACACCCAACAGATCAAGTTGTACACGTTCCATTTCATTCTTGACCACCTCCAACTTCCCTTGGTTCATGCTTCGTACGTTCCATGTTCCAATGTGTAAGACATCTTTACAGCTTCTGACTCTCATTTCATGCGCAGCTACATCAGCAGTCAGACTTCCCGAGGGCTTTGATCCAACCACATCATAAATGCTGGCTTTCAGCTCTTCCCCAGTAGCTAGTTGAGTGCCTTCTGACCTGGGGGTCTCATCTTCCAGCAACATAGCACAATTTGTTTTGTTGTAACTATCCATTGGGTTTTCATGGCAAGATACAGAAGTAGATTGCCGGGCCTTTCTTCCGCGCAGTTTAAGTTTGGTGTTGTTGCCGTTGTCACAAAAATGTGATCCTCTGCCGTCAACACTGTCCCATTCTGCTGCTGCCCAGATGGGTGGTTTGTCTTGGTCTGGCACCTCAGCTGACACCTGTCCATCTTGGGAGACCCTGCCAATAGTTAAACTACCGATAGTTTAGCTCTCAGCATCACTGATGCACGCAAGCCCTCACAGCACGACAAGCTGCAAACCAAGCGAGGGATGTTTAGGGACTCAATGTTTAGGGACTCAAAATTTGTAACTAACTCGACTCCTCTAGGGTAGGCCTCAATGGAGCCATTGGTTAAGTGAAAGCCTGGGCTGCAACATTTCAAGTTCAGCACAGAAACAACTGCTAACCCACCTCCATGCAGGAAGGAGGTCAGTGCCAGGGAAGTGGGACACAAATACAGGTAGAAGTGGCATACTGGCTTAGATGGAAGCCACTGTTCGGTTCTCATAGGGAACTCTACTGATCTTTTCACAAAGCTAAGAACGGAAACACATTCCGCTACATCCATCGCCAAAGTCATGTATCAATGCGTCAAGAGAGCCTCCAACTATTGGCACACTGATGCCAAAACTTAGTGTACCGACTCCTCTGAAGTAGTTAAGTCCAGACTACAACCTTGCATTGAAGCAGCTTAATTTATACTTATTCAGAAAGCTCTATGGCAGGAATTACACTAAACTAAAGCTTGAAAAACTGTGTTGAAACGCCTCCTGTTTCTTTGGGTTTAGAACTCAAATAAGGGTTCATGGTATTATATGTTAGCTGAAGTTATTTGATGTTACTCTTTCCTTATCACAACATTCCAAAGTGAAGGCGCCTGCCCACTTTCCCCACTCTTAATCCCTACACGACTAGCATTGCCTGAGAAAAACTGATAAAGGTTCCCTGGCGCGCTCTCCTACTGGAATGCATTCCAAAGGCACAGTGCCCCATGCTTGCTGTACATATGCAACGAAGGATCTTACTTTTCCAGTTCCAAAGACTTTCAATATATGTCTAAACCCCAAATTACTTCTAATACTTACAGCCATGCAGAGTGCCACTGAACAGATACACATGGGAATTATTTAAAAGGTGCCACAAAGCAGACATGCACACACAAACATTCTCTACAGGGAGTCAGAGAACAGCACATGAACACCGCGTGATACTACCAGAAGAGCATCAAGCTGTTACTCACCCAGGCTAACAGCAGCACAATGATGGCGAAGAGGCAGGGGCCCATCATGTTCCACACTCCCCTGCGATCCAGCTGCATGGACATGGCAATGAACAGAGACCCCAAAATGAAGAGCACCTGGGAAGTCAAGAGCAGAGTGGGACAAACTAAGGCCTGATGGAATGAAAGACAGCATGAGACACAAGGGACGCCACGGCAAAAGCGGCAAGCTGCCAGGCTGCTAGGTGGCATTTATTTACCCTCCCCCGTCTTGTGTGCAGCTCCCAGATATGATCACGCCCAGGTCCCGCTCTGCTTTTTAGCAGAGAAGAACTTTACAATACTGTACTATTCCCTTGGGCGTTTGCAGACCAAATACAGAACGCTGCAATTTTTAGTATGAAATCTTAGTTGCCAAACCCCAGGCTATTAATCAAACTTCGTAAGATCCAGGGCCAGCTCAACAATCAGGCAAACTGGGGAGGGGGAGGAGGGGCAAAAGGCTTAACCAACTCTGGAGCTAGCCCTGGCTAGATCTTTCTTCACATTTCCCACACTTATAAGAGTCTATTCTGTTATAGATTTTGTTATCATATGCAAAAAGGCAAACCTTTCCCCAATAACTTGGAGGAAAACATTGAAAAGAACCAGGCCAAGGACTGATCCCTGCGGCTCACCACTGGTAACATCCTTATTTTCAGAGTGAACTTTGTTTACCATTAACCTCTGTTGCCTCCCACTAAGCCCATTTCTAATCCCGTCAGTGACATTAGGGTCCATCCCAAGGACGATCAGTTTATTTAGGAGCCTATGTGGAGACATGTCAAAGGCCTTGCAGGAACTATGTAACATCTACCTGCGTGAGAGGTTTATCCTTTAGAAACGTGGACAGACTAACCCATGAGGTCATGTTCTATAAATCCCCTTCCCCCTCGCCTAGTCTTACTGCAAGGTCTTGCCTCCACCCTGTTCCCTCAGGTTTCTTTTGGATAGTTCATCCAATCCTTCCATAAATTTCTGCTGTTGAATACAGCTCAGAAAACTATAATTTTCAACTGATCTGAATACGGCTATTCTGTAACTAGAACAGCTGCCTCTCCCCATGCACCCATCACCATAAGTCACTTCCAGCTAATCTTCGCTGGAATGCATGTTCTAATCGGAGCAAAAGAATTTCTCCATAATAGCTCTTGAAATCAGAGGATATAAAATATATCACTATATGCAGACACGAACAAAAACACAGGAGCGGGACTGATTTCCAGGGCGGATCCTCCACTCCCTAGGTTGGTTGAGGCTGCGAATGCTGTGAAGGCACAGTTCATAGTCTCTGAAGGGGGGTAGTGGGGAGAGGAGGAATGGAAGGAGACCCAGCCATCATGCAACAGTGACATCTAGTGGTCACATCTGCAGGGTTGTAGAAGCAGCTCTACTGCAAAGCCCCGGCAGAGTATTGTTTCTGCAGCGACTGGGCTAGGTGAGGTGAGAGTGGATATGTAATATGCAAAAAGTCCTCTCAGGTGCTTGTGAAGAAAAGCCAGGGCACAAAGTCTCAGCTCCAGTTATTACTGAAAAGGAAACTGCCAGGTCAGTCAAAACAAACTAAGAAATACAAGGCTGGTGAGAAGCAGATCCAGAGGCAGAAACAGGCCATGCAGATAGGAAACGTCATTAGGCAGCAGAGAAAGAGGGAGAGAGAATCGGAAGAACTGACAGCTCTCAGAGACGCTCCCTCTGCGTTCTGAATGCTTACTTACGTATTTTAGGACTTTTTTTATTCTGGACATACAGAGTACTGTCACCCAAATGGAGACGACAGAGCCCAGGAAGTCGCAATACTGCAGCGTGTCATAGTCCATGATACACATCACTGCAACCCCAGGCTGGTCACAGGCATGGTAAAACTGCAACAGAGAGAGAAAAGCATCAGACGCATCACAAGATGCTCAGGGTGGATCTGCGAGAGTTTAGAAAGTTATTCCCATGCATACAAGGTCACATATGCGTGCCAACAACCTCTTGTAAATAGCAACTGGCGTAAAAGGAGGTGCTTTGGCATCAAGGCTCGCACTTCGCCGGCGGGGGTGAACATGGGCAGAGCACACAAATTCACGTGTCGATTATATGATACCATGATTTACGTACATACTTGAAAAATATAGGCATGGACATAAACACTAGCTCTAAGGTTGCTGTAAGTATGTGTACAAATGATGAGTAGTAGTAGTAGGGTTGCATTAGGCCACGCACACTAGTATTTTATAAAGACGAGTAGGCAACTACTTGTCTTTGTAAAAAGAGTCTTAACAATGGCACCTTAAAAACACACTTTAACTAGGCGCTGCCTTGTAAAGTTACGCTCTCGATGCAAGCAGTCAACCTGCAACTGGATAAAATCTTTCAATCCATTGCGTGAGGTCAAATGTGTGTGTAAATGCATGAATAAGGGGAGGAAAGAAGCCCAGGATGCACTGCAACACAAGCTGCGAGCTACCAGGGAGAAACAACTTGTGCATGAGAGGAGAGAACTTGCACGGCGTAGAGGAGCAGCTTAGGGGTGAGATAAGCAGGCTGCAAACCAAGGAAGTGAGAGTTTAAATCTCACTTCTCCCACTAACATGTTATGACTTTAAGCTCTTCACCCTCCATTGTTCAGCTACAACAGATTTTAAGCAAGTTTGGGTAGGAAACTAATACACGTACCTGAACATGCAATTTTTTGTGAGCTTGGATTTGGAAAAAGCGAGTGATAAATCTAAAATTCAAATCCAAATCCAGTCCTCCATGGTATATACATTACAAAAGGGAAAGCAATCGGGACATGAGTGGAAGGTCAATGTAATGGGTAGTCCCACGTACCGTGGAAAAGAACATGGTGTAGAGGTAGACGGAGGCTTCCACAAAATGATAGCGGTAAGCGGCCACTATGATAGCCGGTATAAACATGAGGTTACTGAGCGATAGCAGCAGAGTGGCCAGTAACTGCTGTGAAACAGATAAGCCATTAGTGGCGTCGGTGCAGCTCCACCCGCTCCAACCTGGAGAGAGAAAGAAAGGCAGGAGGACATTTCCAGGAGTTAGGAAACACTGCTTCAGACGCCAGCGCCACACCGCGTTACTTAACACTGCAGACAGTTCATGGATTCCAAAGTCCCTCCCCTGCATCACTGGGATCTTTCAGCTCTCATGAACATACCTCTGGCATCCTCCCGTTCTGCTCTATGCACTATCCCCTTTGCTGCTGGCATCCTCCACTTTTCCATTGTGCTTTGGGGATCCTCTGCCCCCCACCCCCCACAATGACAGAGAGATTTCTAGGGCCAGCCCAACCATATGCAAACTAGGCAGTAGCATAGGGCAGGAACACCTGGGCAGTAGTAAAGAAGAGGGCATTCCAAGCTAAACAATATAGTTTGAAAGCCAGAGGAGGTGTAACGCATAAGGTTTACCTAGAGCGGGAACCAGCTCCAAGGCCAGCCATGGGGACTTCTCCAGCCTTCCATCCTTTCCAGTGGGATCCCTCATCCTCCCTCTTGCCACTCACATGGGCAGGCTGCTCTATGTCCTCACACTGATGGGATGATCCTCCTCCACATCACTACTATGGAGATTGGCCTGGAAGCAACAGTTGCCATCAGACTTACCAGCCTTACAGCTGCATGCAGCATAGAGGTAGCCATGTCTTCGCAGCAGCTTACACACCCCATATGTGCCACAGTCATCCAGACACGGGCTCAGGTAAGCAGACACCACAACTTTGGCATTCACACTCCCACATTCACTGCGAAAAGACACAGGGAAAAACACACTCAGAAAGAGAACACAAATATGTGTTGCTGATCAAGAAATACATTTGCTACTATCAGCTCCCATTTCAGCAGAAGGCACAAGCAAATTTTGCCCGCAGCAGATAAAACCCCTCGTAAGGGCAGTCAACGACCATTACAATGTTGGGGGAAACATCAGCCAGGATTTCTCAGCTCATTATCTGTCCATAAGAAAGGGGCAGACTGGTTCAGGCCTCTAGACCCCCAAAACAGGCTTTCAGAATATCCATAAAAGCGTAGTTACTCACCTATAACAGGTGATCTCCGGGAACAGCAGGAAAGCACAGTTACTTACCTGTAACAGGTGATCTCTGGGAACAGCAGGAATAAGTCTTCACATATGGGTAAGTCGGTACCGACGGAGTCTGCGCAGGAACGCTTCCCAGCATCCAATCAAAGAGCTTTGGGAAGCATCCCACCACGCTTGCGTGCTGCCTTCCCACCTTTCCCAACTGCCTCTCCTCAGTTAAGTTTTAAAGCTGAGACAAAGAGAGAGAGAGAGAGAGAGGAAAGGAAAGATAGATAGAGATACAACTCCTGGGGAGGTGGGTGGGTTGTGAAGACTTATTCCTGCTGTTCCCAGAGATCACCTGTTACAGGTAAGTAACTGTGCTATCTCCAGGAACATGCAGGAATGAGTCTTCACATATGGGGACTCCCAAGCTAAGATGTCTGGAGTCCCAGCATGTTATAGATTGGAACATGCTATCCCGCACAACACCAGGCATCCTGAGGATGGGGGGTAGGAGTTGAAGAAAGAAAGTTGCTGTGGAACAGCTGACCTAGCATAGGACTGCAGGGAAGGAGTCCATGTGTGGATGATAATTATCATCAATGATATTGAAGGAATATTGCAATATGGACCTCCCCTAACAGGATTACACAGTAGTAAGGAGGTTCATGGGATCTACTGGGGAACCCAGTAGAGGAACCTCAAGGATGACCTCACTGTGAAGTGGAGGTAATAAACCTGTAGGAAAAAAAAAAAAGAAAAAAAAGAGAGGAGGTCAGATTCCTGAAAGGTAAGAGGGAACCCCGGTGAGAACTGGAGTAGTACCAAAAACGGCAGGCCTTCAGCGGAAGGCTTTATGATAAAAGCCGAACTCTTTTGGCGACAGAGTGGCTCACCCTTGGGAGCAAAAAGAGAAGGCCGACCAAATTGTACAAACAGGCACAGTCCTTGTGGGAAGAAAAGGTATGAAAACCCCTTGTATCCCAAAAGAAAGGACAAACGCCTGGGGCGTTAGAGCCTGTGATTAGCTGAAGACCTGCAATGTCTCTCCTAACTGGGGTCAGCTAGGAGAGATACTGGAACATGGAGAGCTTCAGAGGTACCTAAACCTTAAGGTTATGGTGGAAGTTGCTAACTACCACAAAAGTGGTTGTGAGTGTGGAACCACAAACATGCTGGATAGCATAGGTATGGGTAAAGCCCATCTGTCAGAATCATATAGCTATATGAGCCTGGACAGTCAGGTAGATAAATGCAGGATACCTATCTACCCATAGTAAATATCTCGACAGATAGATAGATATATGCAGACATAGCAAGATATGAAGGGTATAAAATACACACAAAGATAGACAGACATCTGTAAGATGTATGCTACAGATATGAATATATAGGCCTTTATATGGGTGTCTGCAATAAAGCAGACAGAGATATGCCTACAGAACGGTATTCACATAGGAAAATGTAGAGAGGAAAGATTAATCTAATAACAAGAAGGTGGAACCCACTTGAGAAGATATATAGAGAATCTGTTCCCACTGGTTATGAGCTACAGGGATGCTAGGTAGTGAAATAACCAGGACGGTTACGTGAAAAGCAGAGGATGATATCAGTCTGCAGCCAGCAAGTCCCGAGTATTCTAGAACTCTAGCATGGTAAGTGAACAGGAGACGCATAAAAATGAGATACCATGCTGACCTGCTTAAGGGCAGAGAGAGGTATCATGCATTCTTACCATGAGGACGAGCTGCAAGGAGAAAAGCATATTCCCGATTGGAAATACTATGGACCAAAGCAGGGAATTGGCAACTCCTTAAGCTTTCACGTAAGAGAAGGCCTATGTCCTTTATATTAAAAAGGGAGATCCTTTCTAGTCATGGGAGACATGACTGAAAAAGCCTTTTCCAGCCATCTAGGACAGCTGTTGGAGAAAAAAAACCCATGCTCTCTAGCAAGGGCCCATAGTGGAGAGCTTCTCTGTAGGATTGCAGAGAGCATGATGCAGGAGAATGAGGAGATAGGTATTGGCTCTCCAGTAGTCAGTTCTATGTCAACTATGCTGCCAAACCCAGGGGAATGGAGATGGCAGAAAGAGAAGACAATCCAACAAGCTTGTAGTGAAAAAGTTTCCAAGACAGATGACAGCACTGACTTGGAGCCACTACTAAGACCAGAGAGAATGTTAGTGGAGGACAAATCTGGTTGCTGGTGGACAAGAACCAGTGGTCCAAACATTAAGGCTCCTGCATTGGCAGCTGCTTGCCAGACAGCAAAAAGAATGTTACTGTTTAAAAACAGAAAGAACAGACAAAACAGGAGTAGAAAACTCTGGACATGTCTGATGAACTGCTTCAAAGCAAGATTGAAAAAGAGGAGTCAACTCAGAGAAGAGAACTCCGCACTGGAAAAGTAACAAAACTAGAGAGGCTGAAGAAAAGCCCTCCAGTGAAGCAATACCACTCTTACAGCTTGGTAAGAAGGTAAAAAGAATGGAGCTGAAGAAGACTTACAAAGTAGTGAGTCTATAGAAAGGAAAAAAGACATGCTGGCACAGGAACTATCATTTGATAGTGGCTAGACCTCTTTCCCTAGCAGGAAGAAGAGGAGAACCCTGTGCCCTATAGGCATGAACATCCTGACAGCTCATAGAACATAGAAAAAATGGATGTCTTTTGGAAAGAGATCCATGTCTAGGATTTAGAAAGAGAGCAGTGGATTGCCTTTATTGAGAAGAAGCAACTGCGGATTCTAACCCCCAGAGTCACAAGCATCTGATGAAGATTGATCAGAAACCCTGCAGTTGCTGGGTTTGCTGAGCCTGGTGAGAGGTTGAATTATGCAGACCAGGACGATGCTTCCCCTGTTTGGGAACATCTGCATGATGGGAAAATGATGCATAAAACCTTCTTCTCCTATGGGAAGAAGGTTTGGCAGGACATTTCTTACCTACTGGGACAGAAGGTGGTGCAGAACAGCCCTTAGGAACAGGTAAGCCAGTGGACAATTGAGTAACCTGACGTAAAGACTCCTTGTTGAAAAGATTGTCTCCAGTACAAGGACTATGTCCCAGTCTTTGCTGTGCCCATTTGTCTAAGTCTGAAGCCAGGCTCTACGTCGTGCCCCTATAGATATAGCAGAAATCCTGCTAGCAGACTCAAGAGTCTAGGGAAGCGCGAGTAAGAAAGCAAGAGATACTCTGGAGATGCTTAAGCAGTGAAGAATAGCCTGCACTCTTGGACTCTGGAAGAGAAGGAATCAAAAGATGTAATTGCTTTGTGACCTCCTCAAGAGACAGACTCATATAAAAAATATATGAGAGAATTCTTGCAGAAAGCATAGATGTCTGGAAGGTTTGACGTCCAAAGGCATCTAGTGTCTTAGACTCACGACCTGGCGGATAAGAAGAGTGCTTTTTCTTGCTCTTTACCCGCCTCTTTGCTGATTCCACAACTATGGAATGATGAGGAAGTTGAGTCTTTTGAAACCCTGGAGAGGGGGGCACCTGATATAAGAGATCAGTTGTTCTGGAAGATGGGGGTACCCTTAAAGGTGTTTCCCACATTCCTAGAAGGAGATCCTGCAAGGAATGATGCAAAGGCAGCATTATGTTCTCCTTTGCTTTGGTAGAAAGAGAGCCTTGTGCAGGATCATGTCCAGGGATAGGAATGGCAAGAGATCTTGCTATATCCAGGAGGAAACTCTGAAAAGAGAGATCTCCAACAGGAATCTCCCTTGGACAGGTTAGATCTGAAGAACTAGCCTGAGCACCGACAGAATTATCCAAATATATAGGAATAGAAGATCCTGCAGAGTGCAGTGTGGAATGCTTAAGGGATGGTCGCCGGTACTGACTGTCAGGAGCAGCGACCGTCATTACCACATTGTCCATGCCAGGTATCGACTCCAAGCTTGGTATAGAAAGGAGTGATCCTGTTGAAAAAAGCATGGCAGGAGTTGGGCACGATGTTACTGTGGATACCGTTACCGATGCCAGTACCGGTACCGATGTCGGAGTCGAGCCCGACAGAGACATCGGAGCAGTAATCAGTGACCATTCAATTGGTACCGGGGTAACCGAAAACCTTCGGCCGCTATCCTCGGTACCGAGCCAGCGGTATCGATCGGTGTCGGTACCAAAGCGTATTGGTACCAAGTCTTCCAGACTAGAGATCGATTCCAAACTCGGCATCGAGGGCAGCTCAATCGGCCCCGAGGGAACTGAGAGTTGCGGATCCGAATCATCGGAACCGCCGAGAACCGGTACCAAGGCGAGTCGGTACCCAGTCCTCCAGACTGGAGATCGATTCGAGACTCGGCATCGAAAAAAGCAAGGCTATCGATGCACGTCTGGAGGGTACCGACGTCGGTGGTAGTATCGGTGCAGGAAAGTCAGTCTGGAGAGAATCCACCGGTCTCGAAGGTACCGAGGACGCCAGATGACCATCCCTGGTGAGGAGTGTTTCATCCAACACCAGTGCCGATGCCGGGGTATTGGTACCGCTCGAAGCGGCTGCCACCACCAGACACGGCTCAGGTATGTTCTGTGAGGGGTGAACCCCAGGAACAACCCGAAACCCCTGAAAGGCTTTGGAGACCGAAGACTCCCGCCGGGCTTTTGAAACCAGTGGGCCCTCGAGGGCAAGGCCGGAGCCGTCTACATGCTGTGCATGAGACCTACCACTCGAGGGCTGGCTAGTCTTAACAGACTGTTTGTGGGTTACCTGATCCTGTGTAGAAGAAGGAGGGGACGGTGCCCCGAAGTTGGAGGGAAACCGTGTATCGAGGGAACCTCGATGTTGAAAACCTCTTCTCACCAAAGTGTTGTCAGGACCCAAGCAGGTTAGACACCGACTTCGAGGGTCTAAAAATAAAGTTGTACCGCCACAGTCTGAACATTTCTTGGAGAAAGTGGCTGGCGGTTCCATGAAGGAAAAAGAAGAGGCCTAAAAGGCCTAATGAACCGTGGGACACTATGAAGAGAAAATATCCCGTGAAAAAGGAAGATTTTACAAGAAAAGAAAAGAAAACACCGGTACCGGTGGCGTCGGGAAGACAAGAAATAAAGAAATAAAACAAGAATTTTCTGCGGTGACAGGAGGACGTCCTGCCGGCTCCGCGGAAAACGAAAACTGAGGAGAGGCAGTTGGGAAAGGCGGGAAGGCAGCACGCAGGCGTGGTGGGATGCTTCCAAAAGCTCTTTGATTGGACACTGGGAAGCGTTCCCGCGCAGACTCCGTCGGTACCGACGTACCCATATGTGAAGACTCATTCCTGCTTGTTCCTGGAGATTTTAGTCTTCACAAATGGGTATCGTCGGTACTGATGGAGCCTGCGCGGTAACGTTCCCCAGCGTCCAATAGGAACGCTTTTGGGAGCATCCCTCAGCACATGCGTGCTGCCCGTCCCGCCTTTCCAACTGTCCCTCTTCAGTTAAGTTTGTAGCTGAGTGAAAGGATAGAGGGAGAGAGGAAAGAGACAAAGAGATAGAGAGACAACTCCTAGGGGAGGTGGGTGGGTTGTGAAGACTAAATTCCTGCTTTTCCCGGAGATCACCTGTTACAGGTAACTACCCTTTCTCCAGGAACAAGCAGGAATGTAGTCTTCACATATGGGGACTCCCTAGCAGAAGATGCCAGGGAGATAGCCCCAGGAAGGTGCCACCCTAGAAAGCACAGTTACTTACCTGTAACAGGTGATCTCTGGGAACAGCAGGAATAAGTCTTCACATATGGGTACGTCGGTACCGACGGAGCCTGCGCGGGAACGCTCCCCAGCGTCCAATCAGAAAGCTTTTGGGAGCATCCCTCAGCGCCTGCGTGCTGCCTTCCCGCCTTTCCAACTGTCTCTCCTCAGTTGAGTTTTATAGCTGAGACAAAAAGAGAGAAAGAGGAAAGGAAGATAGAGAGATACAACTCCTAGGGGAGGTCGGTGGGTTGTGAAGACTTATTCCTGCTGTTCCCAGAGATCACCTGTTACAGGTAAGTAACTGTGCTATCTCCAGGAACAAGCAGGAATGAGTCTTCACATATGGGGACTCCCAAGCTAAGATGCCTGGAGCCCTAGCATGGTGAGGATTGGAACATGCTACACCTCATATGGCCAGGCATCCTGAGGATGGAGGGTAGGAGTTGAAAAGAGAGGAGCTGTAGGAAAAACAGCTAACCTAAGGACTACAGGTAAGGAGTCCTTGTAGGTATGATAATTACCATGAAAAAAATTCATATGAACACAATATGGTTCTCACCTACTGGATTGCAGGAAGTAGAGAGGCTGATGGAGTCTACTGGAGATCCAGTAGAGGAATCTTCAAGGTGACTTCACTGAAGTGAAGGCGAAGGTCCAAATCTGGATATGACAGGTGACCCAGGTGTCAACTGGGGTAGTAGAAAAACGTCAGGTCTTTAGTGGAAGCTTTATGGGAAAAGCTAGGAACTCTTTTGGATACAGAGTTAGTAACATTTAGGAACAAAAGAGGAAGACTGACTGATTTGGACAACTAACCCAGTCCTGGAGGGAAGAAGGGGTATGGAAAAAAGCCCATATTCCCAAGGAGGACAATTGTCTGAAGGGCTGAAACTTCAGATCTACTGAAGATACAAGCTGTCTTTCCTATCTGTTGAGAGATAGGAAAGATAGTGAAGCATGGAGCTTCAGGGTTACCCAGACGTAGGGTTAAAGTAGAAGCTGTCAGTACCACAGTAGTGGTTGTGTGCATAATACTCCAGACATACTGAGGGACAGTATGAATATATGCAAGCCTACTGTCTGGAAGCTATAGGAAGGTAAAACCTTTATAAGCATAGACAGTTAGAGAGATAAGTATGTAAATACATATCTACCTATAAGGAAGCATCTCGACACATACACACATATATATATGTCTATAGTGAGATCTGGAGGGGCATAAGATATGCACACGCAGCTTACAGACATATGTATCTATAGAGCAGTATATAGAAATATTTACATACATGTATATAGATTTCGAAGATAAATGTCTGCAACTAAGCAGATAGAGATATGCCTATAAGAACATTCACATGGGAGATGTGAAGGATAGAGATTCATCTAATAACAAGAAGGTGGAACCTACTTGAGAGGATGTATAGACAATTTATTCCCCCTGGTTAAGATGGTGCAGGAATGCCATCCAGTGGAATAACCAGGATGGTTGCGTGAAAAATAGAGGATAATATCAGTCTGTAAACAGCAAGTCCGGAGTTCTAGAGAACTCTCGCATGGTAAATGGACAGAAACGCATAGAAACAACATCAAACAAGGATTTATTCTCATCTTTTTAGACATTTCCGCCGCATTCGATTCTGTGAACCACGATATACTACTGCAACGCCTGAGAGAAAAGGGGATTCGAAGCACAGCACTAGAATGGTGTAGATCCTACCTTTCCAATAGGTGGCAACAAGTTAAAACAGGCCAGGAATCCTCAGAACCATTCCTACAGTCTCAAGGGGTACCACAAGGATCTTCACTATCGGCGTTAATGTTCAATGTTTATATGCAGCCGATATGTGAATTGATCAGATCCTTCAACGTACAATGCCTGGCATACGCTGATGACATCCTCATATACATGCTGTTCAAAACTGACCAACCAGTGTATACTCCAATAATCAACTGCTTTGGAGCAGTAGCTGAATGGCTGCTGACTCAAAACCTAAGAATAAATCATAGCAAAACTGATGTCCTATTTGTCACAAGGAATCTTAAGTTCGTACCTCCTCCGTCGTTGCTGATCAACAACATAGAACTGACGTCCAAACCCACGATCCGATACCTCGGCATAACATTAGATCAACACCTGGATATGACAATGCATGTGAAGAATGTGACAAAGAATATATATCACAAGATCAGAACACTACGCCACCTCCGTCCACTACTGGACTATACTGATTTCCGATCAACCTTCCAGGCACTAGTCCTCCCACATCTAGATTTTGCAAACATCATCCTCCATGGGCTCTCTCAATCAACATTAAATCCACTTCGTCTGGCTATGAATACAGCTGCAAGAGTCCTCTCTGGATCACCAAGGTCTGCTCATATAACGCCTATCATGAAAGACCTACACTGGCTACCTCTACAAGCCAGACTCTCATATAAGTCACTAGTCTTGACCTTCAAAGCCATGAATATCTACCCACCAACACCAATCAGAAAACTAATCCATAACACCCCTGAAAATAGAAACAGAAGGACTACAACTATGAACACCTTAATAGTTCCCAAGATGATGACATCATGTACTAAAGCTACATCAAACAGAGCTTTTTCATTATTCGCACCCAGGAACTGGAATATACTTCCCCATGAAATCCGCGGCATCAAAAGCCTATTACAATTCCGCAAAGCTGTAAAGCATCACTTATTCACAAAATACTACCCAGAAGTGACCACAGACACTCACACAGCCAACAGGCCTCCCACCCACACCAAACACTTTAACACCTTTATCCAATCAGAAAATGGTTAGTTCCCACGATATTTCACTTTACTTCTACTGACCCATGCCACCCATGAATTCACGTACAATATCCACTCGAGTTTAAATATGGTATATAATAAAAGCACATTCATAGTATAATGTTGATTGTACATAGTTATATAATAAAAGCATATTCATAGTATAATGTTGATTGTACATAGTTATCCCTGTTATTCCATGTTATATATTCCCTTGTTCTCTGTAAACTCGATGTTACCTGTACACATTGCAGTATATTTTGTTCATTGTACACCGCACTGATTTTAATAGCGCGGTATATAAGAGATGTTAAATAAATAAATAAATAAATAGGATGAGATACCAGGATGACCCACTTGAGGAACAAGGGGGGGGGGGGGTATCATGCGTTGCTAAATCAAATATGTGCTGTCCGTGAAGGATTAGGATACCATGAGGACAACCTGCAAGGAAAAAGAGCAGTTTTTCTGTAGAAAACTGGGTAAGTCTTTAGACTGTTACATAAAGAAGGCTTATGTCCTTTATTAAAAGGAAACAGAAGGGTGTAAAGAACCCCTACAGTCATGGGGAATGACTGAGGAAGCCTTTTTCAACCATATAGGATAGTAATTAGAGAAAAAATCCCCATGCTCTCTAGCAAGGGTCCATAGTGGAAAGCTTCTCAGTAGGATTGCAGAGAGCACTATGCAGGAGACTTGGGAAATAAAAATGGCTGTTGGAGGAAACCAGCTGCCACTTTAGTTATGCTGCCAATTCCAGAGATTTGGAGATGACAGAAAGAAGCGATAGGGATTTTCCAAGATAGATGAGCACTATTTTGGAAGCACTACTAAGACCAGAAAAAGTAGTGGAAGAGAAGACTGGAACTCGCAGAAAGTACCAGTAGTCCAATGACTGGAACTCTTGCATGGGCAGCTGCTGAATAGAACAGCCAAGGGAATCCTTCTGTTTGTAACAGAGAGAACAGAAAGAACAAGAGGGAAAATCTTGATCATGTCTGATAAGCTGCCCAATGAAAGCAGGGAGGTAACTCCAGAGAAAAACTCTACACTGGAAAGGAAAGGAAGACTAGAAAGGCTAAGAAAGCCTTCCAGTCGTATAGTACCCCTCGTACAGGGGATGCCCTGGAAACGAGGGTAAAGAAAAATAGGAGCTGAAGGGAGATTTGCTAAATGGTAAGTCTGAAGAAGGAAAAAATTCATGGTGGTACAGGGAAACTATCATGAGATAGTTGGTAAACCTCCCTGTATGGTAGGAAGAGGAGGAAACCCTGTGACCCACAGACATGAATTTCCTGACAGCTCAGCCTACCTGAGAGCAAGTGGATGTCCTGGAAACAAGAATCCAAGCGTAGAGTTTGAAATGAAAAAACCGTGAAAAAACTTCTGCTGAGAAGAAGTGAACTGTATGTCGTAAGAGATCCATTGGAACCCCATTGAGGGTTAATTTTCCTGGCTTGAGTTTGGATTCTTCAGACCAGGGCGAGGTTTCCCTTGTTTGGGAACATCTGTCTGATGGGCAGGAGAAGAATAAAACCTTCTTCTTTTAGGGAAAGAAGGTTTGGTAGGGCATTTCCTACCTTGTGGGGAAGGAGAAGGCTTAGGATAGCCTTCAGAAACAGGGAAGTCAGTGGAGCAATGAGCAAACTGACGTAAAGACTCCCTATTGAAGAGATTTTCTCCAGTACAAGGAGTATTACCCAGTCTTTGTTGTGCCCATCTGTTCAAGTCTGAAGCTTGGAGCCAGGCTTTACGTCGTGCCCCTATAGCTATAGCAGAGGTTCTGCTAACAGACTCAAAAGAGTCAAGGGAAGCACGAGAAAGAAAGCAAGATATATTTTGGCTATGACTAAGAAGTAAGGAATAGTCTGCAGCCTTGGGCTCTGACAGAAAAGGAGTCAAAAGAGATAATTTCTTTGTGACCTCCTGAAGGGATAGACTCATATAAAAAATATATGAGAGAATCCTTGTTGCCAGCATAGATGTTTGGAAGGTTTGACGTCCAAAAGCATCCAGTGTTCTAGAAGCACGACCTGGCGGATAAGAAGAATGCTTCTTCTTGCTTTTCACCTTCCTCATTGCTGATTCCACTACAATGGAATGATGGGGAAGTTGAGTCTTTTGAAACCCTGGAGAGGGGGGCACCTGATACAGAAGATCAGTTGCTGTAGAAGGTGAGGAAACCCTTAAAGGTGTTTCCCATATTCTCAGAAGAAGATCCTGCAAGGAAGGATGTAAAGGAAGCATTATATTTTCCTTTTCCCCAGAAGAGCCTTGTGTAGGATCATAGCCAGGGATAGCAAGGAATGTAGCCATGTCAAGGAGAAATTTCTGAAAAGAAGAATCTCCAATGGGAACCATCCCTGGACAGGCTAAAGTTGAAGAACTAGCCTGGGCACCGGAGGATGTACTGGTCCGGTGCAGAAAGGGAGCCCTAATGGATGGATACTGGTACTGGCGGTTATGACTTGAGACAGTCAGTACTGCATCGTCCATGCCAGGTATTGACTCCAAACTAGGCATAGAAAGGAGCAATCCTGGTGAAAAGGGCATGGAAGTAGTTGGTCCCGATGGTACTGCAGGAACCGGCATCGGTACCGATACCGGTAGCTGTGCCGGAATCGGAGGCGATACCGACATCGAAGCAGTCATCGGAGGCTGCTCAAGCGGTACCGAGGCAACCAAAAACCCTTGGTGAGTATCCTCGATACCGCGCATCCGGAATCAGTAAGCGTCGGTTCCGAGACACATCGGTACCCAGTCTTCCAGACTTGATATCGATTCCAGACTCGGCATCGAAGGAAGCGAGTCTACCGATGCATGTCTGGAGGGTACCGGCATCGGTGGTCGTATCGGCGATGCTGCCGATACTGGAAAGTCAATCTGGGACGTATCGATCGGTCCCGAAGGTACCGAGAACGCCAGATGACGATCCCTGGTGAAGAGTGGATCACTCAACACCAGTGCCGATGCCGGGGTATCGGTACCGCTCGACGCGGATGCCACCACCGAGCATGGCTCAGGTATGTTCTGTGAGGGGTGAGCCCCAGGAACAACCTGAAACCCCTGAAAGGCTTTGGAGACCGAAGACTCCCGCCGGGGTTTTGAAGCCAACAGGGTCTTGAGGGCAAGGCCGGAGCCGTCATCATGTTTGACATGAGACCTACCACTCAAGGATTGGCTAGTCTTAACAGACTGTTTGTGGGTTACCTGATCCTGTAGAGAAGAAATGGTCGGTGCCCTGACACTGGAAGGGAACGCAGTATCGAGGGAAACTCGAAATGGAAAATCTCTTCTCATAAAATTGTAGCCTAATGGCTCCGGAGGAAAAGGGTCAGGACCCAAACAGTTACTGGAGTCTAAAACGAAAACTGTATTTCCACAGTTAAGGCACTTCTTAGGAGAAGAAGGCTCCATGATGGACAGGCCCCAAAAATTAAGACAGAAACTGAGGGAAAAACTCTCCCTGAGTTTTTGAAAAGAAAAGAAAAAAACCCACCGGCGGTACCAGTGGAGGCGGGAAAACAGTCGCGACCACAAGAAAACAAGAATTAAAGAAAACATTTTCTGCGGTGACAGGAAGACGTCCTGTCGGCTCCGCGGAAAAACGAAAACTGAGGAGAGACAGTTGGAAAGGCAGCACGCAGGCGCTGAGGGATGCTCCCAAAAGCTTTCTGATTGGACGCTGGGGAGCGTTCCCGCGCAGGCTCCGTCGGTACCGACGTACCCATATGTGAAGACTCATTCCTGCTTGTTCCTGGAGATAGGTGGGAATCCTTCCTCCCATGGCATTCCACCAGGGTAGCAGTTGAATTAGGTCTGAAAGAGATTTTGAAGAACAGCTTGACCAAAGAAGGCATCCCAATGGGAGGCTTTATCCAGGCAGTAGTGGGCTGTGAAGGTGTGTACCGAAGCCCAGGTAGCTGCTCGACAAATGTCATCGATAGACAGAGTGGAGATTAGCCATGGAAGTTACCATGGCTCTCACGTTATGAGTTGTGATATTGTCCTGAAGAGAAAGACCCTTACTCTCATAAGTAAAGGATATGCATTGGGCAATCCATTTAGATAAAGTTCTTTTGGAGACCGGTTGTCCCAAATTACTAGGGTCAAAAGCTATAAAAAGTTGCGAGGACTTTCTATGTTGCTGTGTTCTCTGTAGGTAAAAGGCTAAGGTTCTTTTACAATCCAAAGTATGAAGGTTTCTTTCTGCATTAGAGGTGTGAGGCCTCGGAAAAAATACAGGAAGTTAAATTGATTGATTTAAATGAAAGGCGAAACCATCTTTGGCATAAAGTGTGGATGAGTTCTAAGAACAACCTTATCATGGCGAAACCTAGTATAAGGAGGATTAGCCACTAAAGCTTGCAGTTCACTAATGCGACGTGCAGAGGTGATTGCAATTAGGAAGATGACCTTCCAGATCAAAAAAACTTAAGGGTTGTAGTGGCTAAAGGCTCAAAAGGCTGCTTCATGAGCTGCCCAAGAACTAGATTTAGATCCCATGCCACCGGTGGTGGCTTAATGGGAGGTGTGGTTAATAGAAGACCTCTCATAAATCTGGATATGAGTGGATGAGACAAAATTGGTTGTCCATTCAGAGGCTTATAAGAAGCTGCAATTGCACTAAGATGGACTCTTACGGAATTGGTCTTTAGACCAGAATTCGATAAGTGAAGGAGATACTCTGGTATCGATTCTAAGGGTATGCCAAGGGGGTTTAATCCCTTATTGGAGCACCATATAGTAAAACGTTTCCACTTGAAGGCATAAGATCTTCTTGTGGAAAGTTTCCTAGAAGCCTGAAGGATATCCTTTACCTGTTGGGACAGGTTGAAATCCTGGAGGTCTAAGCCTTCAGCAACCAGACAGTGAGATGCAGGGACTGGGGATTCGGGTGCCATAGTGTCCCGTTCTCTTGGGAAAGGAGATCTGGAGCATGCCCTAACTCCAGAGGTGCAGCTTGAGAGAGATGTAAAAGCAGGGGATACCACGCTTGGCATGGCCATCATGGCGCTATGAGAATCATGTGACCCCTGTCTCTCTGAAGCTTGAAGAGTGTTTTGGGGATGAGGGGAATGGGTGGGAAGGCATAAAGGAAGCCCTGGACCCCAGTGAAGGAGGAAGGCATTCCTTGTCTGACAATTGTGAGCCGGAATCCTGGAACAGAACCGGGGAAGTTTGGCATTCAGTGGACTTGCAAAGAGGTCTATGTCTGGAGTGCCCCAGAGATGAAATATCTTTGCCACCTGGTCCAGGTGGAGGGACCACTCGTGAGGCAGCAGTACTCGACTGAGTTTGTCTGCCCAAAGGTTTTGAATGCCTGGAAGATATACCACTAGAAGGTGAATTTGATACTCTCTGGCGAGGGCCCACGGTCGTAAAGTTTCATTACATAACGACAGAGAGCCTGTCCTGCCTTGCTTGTTCACATAGAACATTGCTACTTGATTGTCCGTCTGGACTAGGACTGTCTTGTAGCTGAGCTGGGCGTGGAATACTCAAAGAGCTAAATAGATTGCTCTTAATTCCAGGAGGTTTATATGCAGACCAGCCTCCTGTGGAGTCCAGGTTCCCTGGGTAGAGAGATGATTCAGGTGTGCTCCCCAACCCACCTGCGATGCATCTGTCGTTAGGGTGGCCTGAAAAAGGGGTTGATGAAAAGGAGACCCCATTGTCAGATTTTCTAGGGATTGCCACTATTGGAGGGACAAAATTAGTTGTTGAGAGTTTATTATTTTGTCCGATAAATGACCTGTGGCCTGTGTCCACTGTTAGGGTCCACTGAGCTGCCCGCATGTGGAGGAGAGCATATGGGACTACATGAACCGTGGATGCCATATGTCCCAGCAACTGTAGTAGCTCTCGAGCAGTTAGGGAGGATTTCCCTGCCGCTTGAGAAGCCAGTTGCATTATGCGAAGACACCGGGACTGTGGAAGGAAAGCCCTTACCTGTCTGGTATCTAGACAGGCTCCTATGGATTCTAGGCATTGGGAAGGAACAAGTTGGGATTTTGGGAAGTTTATTACCAACCCCAAGTATTGGAGGATTCGCATTGTGCGACACAGTGCAGTGCTGGCCTCTGCAACTGTAGGGGCTCGAATGAGCCAGTCGTCTAAGTAAGGGAAGACGAATATCCCCAGGGTTTGTAGAAATGCAGCTACTACTGCCATGCATTTCGTGAATACCCTTGGTGCTGAAGCTAGACCAAAGGGAAGAACCCTGTACTGGAAATGTTTTCCCCTGAAAAGGAATCGTAAGAATTTCCTGTGATCTGGATGGATCAGAATGTGAGTGTATGCATCCTTTAAGTCTAGAGAGCAAAGCCAATCCTGGCTTTGAAGGTATGGCATAAGAGTTCCTAGAGAAATAATTTTGAACTTATCTCGAAACAGGTATTTGTTCAAGTCTCTGAGGTCTAAAATGGGTCTGTGTCCTCCTGTTTTCTTTGGAATAAGAAAATAGAGGGAGTAGAACCCTGCACCCCGTTGAAGAATGTGTACCTCCTCTATTGCCCCTTTGGCAAGAAATGTTGAAACCTCGTGATCTAACAAATTGTTTGCGGAGGTTTGAGAATTTAATTGCTTTAGAATTGTAGGAGGGGGCATGCTGTGAAAATGAAGCTTGTACCCTTCTCCTACAATGGACAAAGTCCAATCTTCTGCTGTTATCTGATGCCATCTGTTGGCAAAGTGGCATAACCTGCCTGGGATATTGGGGGGTTGGGGACCCCTCAGAGGCAGGAAGGCTAAGCTCTCTAGGAAGGAGTCAAAGCCGTTGAGGGGGCTGAACCTGCAGAACTGGTTGGGCTCTGGGGCCTTTTGGCTTTTTTTGCTGTCTAGTTTGTCCCTTTTGGGCAACCTGACCCTGAGATTGATTCTGCTGGGTATAGGAAGGATAAAATTTCCTCTTTTTGCTGAAAGAGGGTTTTTTATAAGACTTCTTTTTGGCTGGAGTGGCTGTAGATTTCGACAATCTATCAAGAATAGTATTGTCAGCATCTAACTCATTAGCCTTTTCCTGTCAGTTCTTGCCAAAGAGATTCTCTCCCGTGCAAGGAATGTTGCCTAACTTGTCCTGTACCCAAGTCCCCAAGTCTGATGCCTGAAGCCAGGCAATCCGTCGTGCGCCAATGGCAATAGCAGAGGTTCTGCTGATGCATTCAAAGCAGTCAAAGGCTGCACAATTTACAAACTTGGAGACATTTTGAGTATGCTTAACTAGAGCAAGAAAGTCTTGTCTCTTGTCATCTGGGAGAAATGGGCTCATAAGCTCCAAATCTCCTGTAACTTCGAGGAACATTCCCATATACAGTATATATGAACTGATCCTAGGTGAAAGCATGGAAGCCTGAAAGGTTTGGCGCCCAAAAGCATCCAGAGTCCTGCATTCACGACCTGTAGGATTGGATGCATGCCTCTTTGCACTTTTCATCCTACGCATGGCCGACTCCACCACCATTGAATGGTGTGGCAGCTGAGTCTTTTGAAATCCAGGACATGGCGGAACTTGATACATAGTATCAAGTCTCCTAGAGTGAGGAGATATAGTCAGAGGTGTCTCCCACATTCTGAGCATCAAGCTATGCAGAATTTCATGGATGGGCAGAGTGGCTGCCTCCTTTGGAGCTTTAGGATATTGGAGAATTTCCATTTCCTTTGCTCTGGGTTCCTCTTCAGGAGCAACCGTGATTGAAAGGCCCTTGGCCGTATCACGAATAAAATCCTGAAAAAACATGTCCTCTGGAGGTGACATTCTGCATTGGGGAGAAGAGGGATCTTCTGGGAGAAACCCTCTAGTACCAGCAGAATTGTCAGAGTCTTCGGAATCGGAGGATTCAAAGTATTCCTGACCACGATGCTCATGCAAAGCACGGTCCCGGTATCGATCGAAGTCGGTACCGAGTTGATCCGGTACCAATCTGTCAATTCCAGCCAAAGATGGCGTGGGAAGAATTCCCACCGGGGCCGGTACCGTTGGTACCGGTATTGTCGGTACCGGTACCGGTGTCTGTACCCGTGTAGGTACCGGCATCGGTGTTGATGTCGGTACCGGTGCCTGTTGGACCAACAGTACCGCAGCTGAGAGAAGAGCTGCAATGCTGCGTTTGATAGCGAGGAACCTCTGGTCTATCGACGCTGCTGATGCCTGGGTATCGGTACCAGTGAAAACGGCCAGAACCCCTGAGCATGGCACAGGTAGTTCTTGCGAGGTCGGGGCCTCGAGAACATCCTGGAGCCCCATTGATGCTTTGGAAGCCGAAGCCTCCCGCCGGGGCTGCTTTGCCGGTGTGGTTCCCTCAAGGGCAATGCCAATGGCCTCTCGATGCTTAGCAGGAGAGCTACCCTTTGAGGACCGGCTTTTATGTTTAGTTACCTGAGATCCATGGGAGGAAGAGGAGGCCCTTGAAGATGTCGATGCAATGGATCTAAACAACCAGCAAAAATTCCGATCTAGTAAGGAACCAAATCTCTGTGTGTAACACTAATTTTTGTTGGAGCTGCCAGCCCAGTGAAAAGAACGAGTCAATTCACCACCGTGGCCACTCCGTTTTAATAAAGTGATTTTTTTTTAAAATAGCTTATCCCTTGTACTTAGCTGATTAACGACTTATTTCAGGCTGTTCAGAACACCACAGAAACCAACAACGTGACACGTTTCGGGTTCAAAAAGTTGATAACCCTGCTTCAGGTCAATCTCAGCGCGGTCAATCTTCAGCCATGAAAAATTCTTGCTAGAGAAAACGCCTTAAATATTCCGGTATGGCGTCTGATCGCACAGCTGACTTTAGCAACCTCCAACCAAAGGAGTTATATCAGGGCAAGCCAATCAGAAAAGGAGGAGGTTCCACCATTCAGAAACCCCACCCTAGGTGAGAGGCTGTGATACATCAATTGCCCCTAAATAATAGTATACCAATCCAGCTGCATGTTTAAACCTTCACGCCAATGAAGAGACTCAAATGCATGTGCAGTTTCAACACAATGATCCACCATTGGCGCTGCCAAATTCCTTGTACAAAAACGTGATGCATGTTCACTCAGTCTTGTCCGTATCGATCTATCGATCCAGGCTGTTAGTGTAGCTGGGTTTAAAAAAGGTTTGGACAGGTTCCTGGAGGAAAGGTCCATAAACCATTATTAAGAAGGGACCCAGGATATCAATGCTTGAACCAATACAAGCATTGTGGAACCTGTGTCCCTTGGGGAAACTGCTAGGTACATATGACCTACACTGGCCACTGTTGGAAACAGAATACTGGGCTTGATGGACCTTGGTCTGACCCAGTATGGCATATCTTATGTTCTTATAGAAGTACACCCAACATAGTAAAGCTGGCATGGGCAAACAATCAAATAAACGACAAATGATGAAGAGAAACTTGTATGCCAACGAGAGTGGTAAGTTTTAGAAGTATGAAGATCCATCCAATCAGGACCAGATATCGTGCTCAAACAAAAATTACAAGCTTCACAAGGATAATGTCCCCCTTATTGCATGTGAAGTAGGGGGGTGATCTTGCTGTGCTGTAGTCTTCATTACTAAATCACGTAAATTAGCCTTACGGGAATAAGCTATTTGCAAACGCTTATCCCGAAAGCAGGTATGTAGCCCCAAGATAGGCCAAAACCGATGGAGGAGTTTGGCTACTGCTGCCGCTCCTTTAGTATAAGGGAAAACGCACATGATCTTTTCTTCTTGCGATGCTAGAACTGGTGTTACAAACAGCCACTCTCTATGCATGAAACGAGCCCTTTTATATGCTGTCTTGACCACATTTAAAGGGTAGCCTCTAGAAAGTAAACGAGAACTCAGATCTTCTGCATGTAATTTAAATTCCTGCAATGTTGAACAATTACGGCGAAGCTGTAGAAACTGTCCATAGAGTAATCCCTTCTTTAAAGCCGCTGGATGAAAACTATCATACCGCAACAAGGTGTTTCGTTGTACGGCTTTTTGATATGAAGACATAGCAAAACCCGTAGGTGTAAGCGAAATGGTAATGTCCAAAACCTGAATTTGTGATACCTCCACTTGTGCTGTAAATTGTATGTTGGACTTATGGGCATTAAGGGACAGCAAGAAAGAATCAAGGTCCGTCCGAGTGCCCGTCCACAAGAAAAAAATATTGTACAGAAACCTTCGCGAAAAAGGGACCAGATAAAACAAAGAATCAGAATACACATAAAGCTCTTCAAAGCGAGCCATATAAATCGTTGCGATCGAGGGAGCAACCGTGGCGCCCATGGCTATGCCAAACACTTGCAGATAATATTGCTGCTGATAGAGAAAAAAATTGTTGTTTAACACCAGATCCAATAGATCCACTATAAACTTCCTAGGGATCCGTTCAGGCAGATCTAGTGGATAATCAGCCAAACAAGTGAGCACCTCACCTTGATCAATATTTGTATACAGAGATTGAACATCCAAAGTAACAAGATAAGTATACGAGGCCAGATCATTACAGATAGACAATTGCTTCAAAAAATCCCCTGTATCCTTAATGTAAGAAGGTACTTTAGCTGCCATTGGTTGTAAAAAGATGTCACAAAAAACTTAGAGAGTGGCTCAAGCAAAGAATCCCTGCATGACACTATGGGGCGTCCCAGTGGATTTTGCAGTGTCTTATGAACTTTAGGCACAAGATAAAAGACTGGAGTTTTCGGATATTTATTCATCAAAAATTCAGACTCCCGCTTAGTTATCTAATTGCACAAAAAAGCCTGAGACACCAAAGACTGAATCCGCTCCATCAGATCAGCAGTAGGATCCGGAATCAGGATGTAGTTTTTCCGATTGTTCAAATGTGTATCAATCTCACGCTGGTACTGCTCAGTGGAAAGAACCACTGTCGCTCCCTCCTTGTCCACTCTTCGGATTACCAAATCCGCAGTAGACAATTGTTTTAAAGCCTCACAGTATTAGCCAGATAAATTGTTATAAGAACGTGTCATATTTTTCTCTATATTTGATAATTCATATAATACCAAATCCTGAAAAGTAGAGATCGCCACATCAATCTGGCCTGGGGGTACAAGGAATTTGGCGGCGCCAATGGTGGATCATTGTGTTGAAACTGCACATGCATTTGAGTCTCTTCATTGGCGTGTATTAGATCATGTACCAGCTGATCCGCGGGGTGGTGATCGTATTCAATGTTTACAAAAGTTGGAACAGAGATGGATTTAATTATTGAATACAGTCCACCCTAAAGGTTTAAACATGCAGCTATTATTTAGGGGCAATTGATGTATCACACCCTCTCACCTAGGGTGGGGTTTCTGAATGGTGGAACCTCCCCCTTTTCTGAATGGCTTGCCCTGATACAACTCCTTTGGTTGGAGGTTGCTAAAGTCAGCTGTGCGATCAGACACCGTGCTGGAATATTTAAGGCGTTTTCTCTAGCAAGAATTTTTCATGGCTGAAGATTGACCGAGCCGAGATTGACCTGAAGCAGGGTTATCAACTTTTTGAACCTGAAACGTGTCATGTTGTTGGTTTCTGTGGTGTTCTGAACAGCCTGAAATAAGTCGTTAATCAGCTAAGTACAAGGGATAAGCTGTTTAAAAAAAAATCACTTTATTAAAACGGAGTGGCCACGGTGGTGAATTGACTCGTTCTTTTCACTGGGCTGGCAGCTCCAACAAAAATTAGTGTTACACACAGAGATTTGGTTCCTTACTAGATCAGAATTTTTGCTGGTTGTTTGGTTCTTTTGATTCTGATCGTAGGTTTTTTTGATTTTTTGATGCAATGGATCTGGCATCCGAAGAAAAGAGGGTACCAAGCTTTGCAGCCAGGTTCTGTCTTCCTCTTTTAGTCAGCCCCATACAGGAGAGACATTCAGATGGAGAATGTTCAGGCCCTAAACATTTAAGACACCAATCATGGGTGTCAGTGACAGAAATAGTACCGCCACACTTAGTACATTTTTTAAAACCCCTAGTTGGTTTTTCCATGTTTTAGGAATATGGGGCCTAGTGCCCAAAATGGCGCCTGGCACCAAAAAAGAAAAGTTTCTGAAGAGAAACAGCTTAAAGTATAAGGTTTCTTTTTTGTTTTATTTTTTTTAAAGAAAAGAAAAGAACCGGCGGTACCGGTAAGCGTCGTGCAGCAGGCAAACGCGACCACAAGAAAACAATTTTAAAGACGGAATTTTCTGCGGTGACAGGGTATGGATCCTGTCGGCTCCGCGGAAAACGAAGAACTGAAGAGGGACAGTTGGAAAGGCGGGAAGGCAGCGCGCATGTGCTGAGGGATGCTCCCAAAAGTGTTCCTATTGGACGCTGGGGAGCGTTTCCGCGCAGGCTCCGTCGGTACCGATGATACCCATATGTGAAGACTACATTCCTGCTTGTTCCTGGAGATTAAATATATGGCTGAGGGGAGATATGAGAGAGGTCTATAAATTAATGAACGGAGTGGAACGGGTAAACGTAGATAGATTGTTTACATCATCGGAATATAGAAAGACTAGGGGGCATGCAATGAAGCTACAGGGTAAACTATTTAAGACTAATAAGAGAAAATATTTTTTTCACTCAACGTATAATCAAACTCTGGAATTTGTTTCCGGAGGATGTAGTAAAAGCTGTTAGTGTAGTTGGGTTTAAAAAAACTTTGGACAAGTTCCTGGAGGAAAGGTCTATAAACCATTATTAAAAGGAGCCCAGGATATCACTGTTTGACCCAATACAAGTATTGTGAAACCTGCCTGTCTCTTTTGAGGATACTGCTAGGTACTTATGACCTAGACTGGCCACTGTTGGAAACAGGATACTGGGCTTGATGGACCTTGGTCTGACCTAGTATGGCATATCTGATGTTCTTATTAGATACATTTGCATACAGTGGGGGTAGGATGTGTGCAGATCTCTCATTCATATTCATTAGAGATATCCTCAAAGCCTGGCCTGTTTGTAAGACTCAAACATTGAACTTGTGTACTCCTGCCAGAAGAGGATAACCAGACGGGTAGCACCTATAGGTCTCTGAAGGGTATAACTGGACTTGTGGCACCTGTTCAGAAGGGTACAGGCACTCTTAAGACATGAGATATTACTCTATCACTTCTGCTTTTAGTGCACATGGTATATCAGACTACCACTGATGACGGCCCATGTTGTACAGCACTTAACCCAGTCAGAAGGCAGGACAGATACCATATTTTATTTATTTACTTATACTGCTTTATACTTTTTTTATACTGTTTTATCAATGTTTACATTGTGATTTAAACTTGGGTAAAGCATAGTTACTCACCTGTAACAGGTGATCTCCGGGAACAGCAGGAATTTAGTCTTCACATATGGGTATCGTCGGTACCAACTGAGCCTGCGCGGGAACGCTCACCAGAGTCCAATTAGAAAGCTTTTGGGAGCATCCCACAGCGCCTGTGTGCTGCCTTCCCACCTTTCCCAACAGCCTCTCTCCAGTTGAGTTTAAAGCTGAGACAAAGAGAGAGAGGGAAAGAGAAAGAGATAGAGAGATACAACTCCTAGGGGGAGGTGGGTGGGTTGTGAAGACTAAATTCCTGCTGTTCCCGGAGATCACCTGTTACAGGTGAGTAACTAAGCTATCTCCAGGAACAAGCAGGAATGTAGTCTTCACATATGGGGACTCCCTAGCTTTAGATGCCAGGGAGAGACCCCAGAAGTTGTATGTCCCTGTGAAAGGGCTCCACTTCCCCCCATGGATCTCTGGCATCCAACCAGGGATGGTGGTAGGAGTTGATTAGGTATGGAACAGGTGTTGGAGAACAGCCTGACCAAACAAGGCATCCCGGCGGGAGTCCTTGTCCAAGAAGTAATGGGCTGTGAAGGTATGAACCGAGGCCCAAGTGGCTGCTCGACAGATGTTGTTTATAGACACAGAGTGCAGATGAGCCATTGAAGCTGCCATGGCTCTCACATTGTGAGCTGTGACATGGCCCTCCAGAGGAAGATTTTTACTCTGATAGGCAAATGAAATACACTGTGCAATCCAGTTGGACATTGTTCTCTTGGAGACTGGAAGTCCCAAATGAGAAGGATCAAAAGCAACAAAGAGTTGAGAGGACTTTCTATGTTGCTGTGTTCTTTGCAAGTAAAAAGCTAAAGCTCTTTTACAGTCCAAAGTATGAAGATTCCTTTCTGCATTTGATGCATGAGGCTTTGGAAAAAACACAGGCAGGTAGACCGCTTGGTTAAGATGAAAAGGTGAGACCACCTTTGGCATAAAGTGTGCATGAGTCCGAAGGACTACCTTGTCATGATGGAACCTTGTATAAGGTGGATCAGCTACTAGTGCCTGCAACTCACTGATGCGACGTGCTGATGTGATTGCAATGAGAAAGATAACTTTCCAGGAAAGGAATTTCAACGAGGTAGTAGCTAAGGGTTCGAAAGGTGGCTTCATGAGCTGGCCAAGAACCAGGTTTAAGTCCCATGCCACCGGTGGTGGCCTAATGGGAGGCTTAGTTAGAAGAAGGCCTCTCATAAATCTTGCTATAAGAGGATGGGAGGAAATAGGTTGTCCATTTAAAGGCTTGAAAGAAGCTGCAATAGCACTCAAATGGACTCTTACTGAGTTAGTTTTAAGTCCTGCAGTGGATAAATGAAGGAGATACTCCACTAATGATTCCAGAGGTATCGCAAGGGGGCTAAGACCCTTCTGCGAGCACCATATAGTAAATCTTTTCCACTTGAAAGCATAAGAGCGTCTTGTGGAAGGCTTTCTGGAAGCATAAAGGATATCCTTTACTTGTTGAGAAAGGTTGAGATCATGAAGATCTAGGCCTTCAGCAACCAAGCCTTGAGATGCAGAGACTGGGGATTGGGATGCCATAACATTCATAAGAACATAAGAACATAAGATATGCCATACTGGGTCAGACCAAGGTCCATCAAGCCCAGTATTCTGTTTCCAACAGTGGCCAATCTAGGTCATACGTACCTAGCAGTTTCCCCAAGGGACACAGGTTCCACAATGCTTGTATTGGTTCAAGCATTGATATCCTGGGTCCCTTCTTAATAATGGTTTATGGACCTTTCCTCCAGGAACTTGTCCAAACCTTTTTTAAACCCAGCTACACTAACAGCTTGGATAGTGAGACAGGAGATCTGGGAGTAGACCTTAACTCCAGAGAGGGAGCTTGAGAGAGATGTAGAAGCAGAGGGTACCACACTTGCCGTGGCCAATTTGGAGCTATGAGAATCATACGGCCTCTGTCTCTCTGAAGCTTGAACAGGATTTTGGGAATTAGGGGAAGAGGTGGAAAAGCATAAAGAAAGTCTTGACCCCAATGAAGGAGGAAAGCATCCCTGGCCTGAGAGCCCTGAGCCGGAATTCTGGAACAGAACCGGGGAAGTTTGGCATTCAACGGACTTGCAAAGAGGTCTATGTCCGGGGTTCCCCAAATTTGAAATATTTTGGCCGCCTGGTCTGCATGTAGAGACCATTCGTGTGGAAGCAGAACTCGACTGAGTCTGTCTGCCCAAGAGTTTTGGATGCCTGGAAGATACACTGCCAGGAGATGAATCTGATGCTCTCTGGCGAGGGCCCATAGTCGCAAAGCTTTGTTGCAAAGCGACAGAGAGCCTGTTCCCCCCTGCTTGTTCACGTAGAACATGGCTACTTGATTGTCCGTACGAATGAGGACTATCTTGTAGCTGAGCAGGGTGTGGAACACTCGAAGAGCAAGGAAGATTGCTCTGAGCTCTAAAAGATTGATGTGTAGATGAGTCTCCTGTGGAGTCCAAGTGCCTTGGGTGGAGAGGTCTTGCAGATGAGCTCCCCAACCCACTGGAGAAGCATCTGTTGTGAGAGTTGCCTGGGGTAAAGGTTGCTGAAATTGGGACCCCAGCAACAGGTTTTGAATGGACTGCCACCATTGGAGGGACAAAATAAGGTGATTTGTGTTTGCTATTTTGTCTGACAGGCACCCTGATGCCTGGGTCCATTGAATGGATAAAGTCCACTGGGCTGCTCTCATGTGGAGACGAGCATAAGGAACCACCTGCACGGTAGATGCCATGTGGCCTAGTAGTTGTAACATTTCTCGAGCAGTGAGAAGAGGCTTTAGCACTGTTTGAGAAGCTAACTGCACCATGCGAAGGCAATGGGTCTGGGGGAGATAGGCCCTTGCTTTCCTGGTATCCAGCAAAGCTCCTATGAACTCTAGAGACTGAATGGGAGTTAGGCTGGATTTTGGGATGTTTATAACCAGACCCAAATACTGAAGGATACACATTGTGAAAGATAGAGAAATCCTGGCCTCTGACTCTGATGTGGCTCGAATGAGCCAGTCGTCTAAGTAGGGGAAGACAAATATTCCTAGCGTGCGAAGAAATGCTGCCACTACAGCAATGCATTTCGTAAACACCCTTGGTGCTGAGGCCAGGCCAAAAGGAAGCACCCTGTATTGGTAGTGCTTTCCTTGAAAAAGGAAGCAAAGGAATTTCCTGTGAGTTGGATGGATGAGAACATGAGTATACGCATCCTTGAGATCTAGAGAACAAAGCCAATCCTGACTCTGAAGCTATGGCAGCAGAGCTCCCAGAGAAATCATCTTGAATTTCTCTTTGAACAGGAATTTGTTCAATTCTCTGAGGTCTAAAATAGGTCTGTGTCCCCTTGTTTTCTTTGGGATAAGGAAATAGGGGGAGTAAAACCCTGTACCCTGTTGTTGAATGGGTATCTCTTCTATTGCCCCTTGGGCAAGAAGCACAGTGACCTTGTGATCTAACAGGTTGATGAGAGAGGTCTGAGAATTGAACTGTCTTACCATTGTGTGAGGGGGGGAATGCAGATAAAATGAAGCTTGTGCCCCTCTTTTATAATGGAGAGAGTCCAATGTTCTGTTGTTATCTGCCCCCATCTGGGGGCAAAGTGACACAACCTTCCTGGGATGGTGGAAGACTCTGGTCCACTGAGGGCCAAGAAGGCTAAGTTCTCTAGATGAAAGTCAAAGGCCTTGTGGAGGCTGAGATTGCTGAGACAGTTGAGGCTTAGCAATCTTTGCTTTCCTTTGTTTATGTGGTTGCTGACTCTTTCGGGCAGGCTGACCTGCAGAACGTCCCTGCTGGGAATATGAGGGATAAAACCTCTTCTTTTTTGAGAATGGTTTCTTGAAAGATTTCTTCCTTGCAGGATCAGCTGTGGCTTTGGATAACCTATCCAAAGTGGAGTTGTCAGCATCCAACTCATTGGCTTTCTCTTGCCAATTTTTGCCGAATAGATTCTCACCTGTACAAGGGATATTGCCCAGTTTGTCCTGCACCCAGAGCTCCAAATCGGATGCCTGGAGCCAGGCAATTCTACGTGCAGCTATGGCAATGGCAGAGGTTCTGCTTATGCACTCAAAACAGTCAAAAGCTGCATGACTGACAAACTTAGAAACATCCTGGGCATGTTTAACCAGTGTGAAAAAATCCTGCCTCTTATCAGGAAGGAGAGGGCTTAAAATCTCCAAGTCTCCTGTGACTTCTTTAAGGAACATTCCCATATATAAAATATAGGAACTGATCCTGGTAGAAAGCATGGAAGCCTGGAAAGTACGACGTCCAAAGGCATCCAAAGTTCTACACTCACGTCCTGGAGAATTGGAGGCATGCCTCTTTGCACTCCTGACCCTTCTCATAGCTGATTCCACTACAATAGAGTGGTAAGGAAGCTGAGTCTTCTGGAAGCCAGGACAAGGAGGGACTCGATACATGGTATCCAGTCTACGAGAGTGAGGAGAGGTGGTAAGAGGTGTTTCCCACATTCTTAGCATGAGATCATGTAAGATCTCATGGATAGGCAAAGTAGCTGCCTCCTTAGGAGCCTTGGGATATTGTAAAATCTCCAACTCCTTTGCCCTGGGCTCTGTTTCGGGAGCCACAGTAATGGAAAGACCTCGAGCCACCTCCCTGATAAAATCCTGAAAGGAGATATCTTCTGGAGGAGACATCCTACGTTTAGGAGAGGAAGGCTCCTCCGGGAGAAGTATTCCAGTACCGACAGAGCTGTCAGAATCCTCAGACTCCTCCGAGGATTCAAAGTACCTTCTGTCCGGATGCTCCTGTAGAGCACGATACCCATACCGACCAAAGTCGGTACCGGGGGGAATTGGTACCCGGTGTATCGGTACCGGAAGGCATAGCATGACTGGGTGCCAGCAAAGCAGACACCGATGTCAATGCTATCGGTACCGGTACTGATACCGGTGCCGGAGTCGGTACCGGTAGAACTGTCTGACGTGGTTCCGAGGGTGTTGATGCCATAAGGAGAGCCGCCAGACTGCGTTCAATAGCCAGGAATCTCTGGTCTATCGACGCTGCCGATGCCTGGGTATCGGTACCAGAGAAAGCAGCCGGTACCCCAGAGCATGGCACCAGTAGTTCTGCCGAGGTTGAGGCCTCGAGAACATCCTGGAGCACTGATAATGCTTTGGAAGCCGAAGCCTCCCGCTGGGGCAATTTTGCCAGTACAGAACCCTCAAGGGCAACGCCAGAGGCATCTCGATGCTTGGAAGGAGATCTACCCTTTGAGGACCGGCCAGACTTATGTTTAGTTACCTGAGATCCATGGGAGGAAGATGAAGCCCTGGAAGACGTCGATGCCACAGATGCTGCATCGGAGGGAAAAAGGGTGCTGAGCTTAGCAGCTCGGTTTTGTCGACCCCTCTTGGACATCATGGCACAAGCCATACACTCCGAGATGGAGTAGTCAGGACCTAAATATTTGAGACACCACTCATTGGTGTCGGTGACGGAGATGGTACCGCCACACTTGGTGCACTTTTTGAAACCCGAAGTGGGTTTTTCCATAGTGGAGGAAATTTTGGGCCTAAGGCCCAAAATGGCGCGTGCACCTGGGAAAGAAAAGTTTGGAAAAAAATACTATTTTTTTTTTTTAAAGAAAGAAAGAAAGAAAGAAGAACTGGCGGTACCGGTATTGCGTCGAGGAAGGCAGACGCAACCACAAAAAAGGAGAATAAGGAAACATTTTCTGCGGTGACAGGAACAATGACCTGCTGGCTCCGCGGAAAACGAAGAACTGGAGAGAGGCAGTTGGGAAAGGCGGGAAGGCAGCACGCAGGTGCTGTGGGATGCTCCCAAAAGCTTTCTAATTGGACGCTGGGGAGCGTTCCCGCGCAGGCTCCGTCGGTACTGACGATACCCATATGTGAAGACTACATTCCTGCTTGTTCCTGGAGATTGCACATTAAACAGGGACATTGATAACTTGGATTCTTTGGAGGCAATGGAGGGAAGTGACTTGCCCAAGGCCACAAGGAGTGCTAATGGGAATTGAACCCTGGTCTGTGGGTTCCCAAAGCCAGTGCTCTAACCACTAGTTGACTACTCCACTCCCATATGACCGACCTCCAGCCTTGTGACTCATAGGAAGAGCTCCAACCCCTTAGGTACCAGCTTTGGTGGGCATGACTGGCCTCAGAGAGCTAATGTTCCCTCTATACTGGTGAAGTAACATCAACACAGCTAAATGTCTTACAGTATATTTCACAAGATAATGCAATGCAGTTATACCTAACCACACACCAGAAGGAACACAGTCAATACACATCAGAAAAGATATAAATGTCAGGCAAAATTTTGACTCCATTGACTCACCATCGTCAGGCACCAGCGTGAGCCAAGCCTTCGGCTTCAGGACAGTTGACAGTTAATCCTTACCTTTGAGTCCTGGGGCACACCACCTGCAGGGTCAGGTACCATTTCGCAGATTCAGGGTATGGAAGTCTTTGAGTTCCCTCTGGAAAGCTGAGATTCATTTCAAAAGGATAGCCTTTGAAAAGTGCTGCAAGTAGTAAAAGACGACTGATATCAACAGAGAGATTAAGACGGGAAAAAAGATGAAGCGCGGAGATTCTGGTGAGATGCATTCTGCAACTACGAGATTAAGGCTAAGAGCTGGCCCAGGATCACATTCATCCTAACAGCAGTAAGATCGTGGTTGTGGGTGGGATTCATCTCACAACAAGGAGATCATGTGAGTGAAAGCAGGAGGTACAGGAGTGAGATTGTGAGTTAAAGGAGGAATGTGTGGAGAGTGTCAAGGGAAAAAAGTCTTTTCAAGATTATTTTTCTTCCTTCTTTGGTGAACATAGAACTGGAATTGCATTTAGTGGTCCAGATATACTAAGCTTCCCCCACTCTTCCACAATATACAAAAATGGGAGAAAAGTTTAGTATATCTGATAAGAATACATATAAGGGGAACAGTATTACATCATTTATGGAAAAGTAGTTTGTGTGGCACTAGCAAAACTGAAAATGGGCAAAACTACTGGAGATGACTAGGATTCATCCTAGGATATTAAGAGGGTAATCGCAAAATTGTGTGGACTTATAGTTCTTTCTGGGGCAATTTCTCCAAATGGGTTAGTTTTATGCATATTGAGTCATGAACCGCCTTCCTACGCCAAGATACGTGAAGCAAGATCTCTCAGTCTTTCAAATTTACAGCTAATGCTCGCCATAGTGCTTGCATCGTGCCAGAGAGTGCTTCTTTTCTGGAAAGCATAAGATGTACAATGTATAGACAATTTATCAAGGTGCGCTTGAAAATTCCTTTTAATCAAGTCTCTACCACCCAATATGATGGAAACATTTCTATATCCTGCCACATTTTCTTAGTCTCTGACTGCATTGCTTGGTACTTAAAGATCTTCTCTTTCTCCAGTCAATGCATGGAATAATCACAGGGCACTGAAGTCTCTATCATTAATGCTGTTCTCGCGTTCTTCTCCTTCACCACAATGTCCAGTCTTCTGGCATCCAGCTTTTTATTGTTTGGATTAGGAATGTTTGAGGTGATCACAATCTCTTCGTTTTCCATAGTTTTCTTAGGGTTGTGATCCCAATGCTTTTCCAGTACAGTGAGGTAGTGTTTACAATATTTCCAGTGGATGAGTCGTGCCACCTTATTGTGCCTTTCTATACAGAGATTTTATTTATTTATTTATAGCTTTTCTATACCGCGCTATTTGTTATCAGTGCGGTTTACATACAACAACTTGACTACAGGGCAGGGGAAGTTCTGCCCTGTATTTACATAAAACAGGGAAAGTAACATGGAAATGTAACTGGGAGAACTATATACAATTATTTACAGCCAGGTGAAGTTACAGTGAGGTTATTTACAATGAGGCGATTCCATATGTTAGGTTTGTTGTCAATATGCATATTCAAGTTATTATCTTGAGCAAACATAACTGCTTAAATTTTGTAGGAGGACTTTCATGATTTAGTAAAAATTCTTACAAGTTTTCTAGATCTGTCCGGTTTGGTTATGTCTGTGGTGTGGGAGTCAATGCTGGGTTGGGTTGGATCCATGGTGCTGTCGTGTGGGGAAAAGTGCAGTAGGAATAAGTGATGCTTGATAGCCTTTCTAAATTGATTGAGGTCTCTGATTGCTCTGATGTTGGGAGGGAGGTTATTCCAACATCTAGGGGCGTAAAGAGCATTTTGTTATTTCAGATGGGATAATCAGTGTGTTGGCGGCTAGTGTCCTCCGTAATCTGTTGTTTGGTGTGAGTGTGAGCAGGGCAGAAATTGAAGGTGGGGAGATTTTGTTGATGGATTTGAATGTGATGAGAAGGGCCTTGTATGAGATCCTACAGTTTATAGGTAGCCTCTGGCGGCGGCATTCATCGCTAACTGAAGAGGATTTAGGCTGCTCTTGGGGAGACTGTGGAGAATAATGTTTGCATAGTCAAAGTGGGGGGTTACAATTGGAATATTTTACGGAAGTCCTCTGGGGCGAGCATGGGTCTCAGATGTTGTAATGTCTTGATCTTGTAGTATATTGCTTTGACGGAATTGCTTATGTGCGCTGAGAAATCCAGTTGTTGATCAAGCATTACGCCAAGATAGCGTATGGCGGTCTTGGTGGGAAGTTCTGCGTCTCTAACCTTTAGAGTTGTAGGAGGTGTAAAGCTCTTGTTCTTCATGATGAACAAAACCTCAGTTTTTTTGAAGTTTATTCTAAGGTTCTGATTGAGGAGCCAGTCTGTGATTGCATTGAAACAGTTCACTAATACTGTATAGTCGGGCAATGTGACATTGATTGGTGTGAACAACAGGACGTCATCTGCATAGATGAGGCATGAGATTCCATAAGAACGGATGATGTCGCAAATCGGCTGCATGTAAAGAGCAGTGCAGATAGGGAGGAGCCTTGAGGTACTCCTTGGCTTTGCTGAAATGGTTCTGATGTGTTGGAGCCGATCCAAATTTGCTGCCAACGATCCTCTAAGTAGGATTTGCACCAATCCCAAGCACGGCCGTGGATTCCCTTCTCATGGAGTCGAGTTAGGAGCTGGTCATGATTGACTGAGTCGAAGGCAGCGGCGATATCAAGGAAGATAAGTGCAAAACCCTTTTTGATGTTGTCTATCCCGCTGATCAAGGTGTTGGTTAGGGAAGTCAATAGTGTCTCGACACCTTGAGCTTCCCTAAATCCATGTTGACAGTGGTCTAGAGGGGCTTCAGTATCAATATGTTGCTGGATCTGTCTTTGTGCCACCTTCGAGTATTTTGGCTAGAAGAGGAATACTTGAGATCGGACGGTATGACTCTACTTTCTGCAGATCAAGGTGATTGCTTTTTAGAAGTGGTCGTACAGATGTCTGTTTAAGATCCCTTGGGAATGTTCCTGCTGTGAATGAGAGACTTATGATTTCAGCTATGAATGGGCTGCGTTCTGAGCACATTGATCTAATCCAATAAGCTGGGCATGGGTCGTTTGGTGCAGTGGTGGTGTTGATAGTTGCAATAATGTCTTCGATGCAACCTGCCGATGGAGGTGTGAGATACATGAGTGGGTTATGATGGAGAGGAATATATAGAGGTTTGGGGCTCATGGCTATTGACTGTTTTGACAGCTTTGGATTGGAGGTAGTTGGCATATAGCTGGGGTTGTATTTCTTCTTGCTGGGGGGATGATGGTTCCTTAGTAAAGGATTTTACTAAGTTGAAGAGGTCTCGTGGCTTGTTTAATGAGCGGCGGAGTTGCTCAGAGTGGGATTCCTTCCTTTTGTCCCATATTGATTCTTGATGAGTTTTTAAGTGAACGAAGTATGTGGCCAGGTCAGAGATGTTATGAGTGCGTCGCCATTTTCTCTCTAATTTCCTCAGAAGAAGTAAAGATGTTGCAGCTCGGCAGAGAACGAGGGCGCTGTCTTCCTTTTACCATCGCAAGTGTTGGAAGTTGGATGGTTGTGGCCGGGAGGCTGTTGTGAGAACATTTTCATGGTGTCGTTCCAATTAGTGATCATGCCGTTGAGATTAGGTGATGGATGTATTCAATTTTGGGATGGCATGTTTGATAAACTCTTCTTTATCAAGTGGTTTGAAGCGTGGGGTGTTTGACAGAGTTGCTACATTTGGTCGGCTAAGAGGATCGTGCTGATGCTATGATGGAATCTGGAAGGTTATTAAGCAGTGGTCTGACCATGGGACCGGGGTGATGGCTAGTTCAAAGTGATGCTTTTGGTTTGTGGCTGTGGAAGGGGCAAAGACAAGGTCAAGAGTGTTCCCTCCTTGGTGGTTGGGGGCATTTACTATCTATCTGTTTGTAGTTAAGGTCAGACATTGCTTCAAGGAAGGTGTTAGCAAGGGTGGCTTGTAAGGATGCAAGATTAAAGTCACCCAATAACCAGTTTGGTTTGCTTGGGTTTTCAGGATTACAGGCCAGGTCAATTATGAGGGCGAGCTCATCCGAAGGAGAGCTTGGAGCTCTGTAGATGAGATTGACAGTGTTGTGTTTGTTAGCTATAGTAATTATGTCTAGGTGCTGAGTGCTTCTAGAGGGGAGCGTCTGGTACTGGAGCTCAGCTTTTGCTAGGATGAACATGCCTCCGCCTCTTATACCGGTCCTGTTACAGGTGTATATTGAAAAGTTAGGTGGGGTAAGTTGATTTAGGAGGATTGTGTCTGTGTCTGAGAGCCAGGTTTCTGTGACCATTAGTATATCAAGGTCGAGGTTAGTTAATAGGTCAGTAATGACTGGCCACTTTTTGCGGGCCGAGCGAGAGTTTATAAGAGCACATCTCAGGTCTTGGTGCCCATGTGGTTTGTCTGGTTTTGTGTTGGTGGGCTGCTCTAGTGTTACGTAGAGCAGGTGTGAGTGTCTGTTGTGGTAAGGGTTTTGTGGAGAGTGGTAGTGGTTGTGATGGTTTTTCTTATGTGAACCATAAAGTATGGGTATGGGGTTGTGCATCTGCAAGAATGCATCAGTGTTATGTATGGCATTGGTAAGGAAGTAGATGGTAGCAAGGAGTAGTATGGAGGTGGTCATGTTTGTTTGCTGTGTGCCAGAATTGCCTACGGTGTATGGAGGTTATTTGCCTCAAGGGCGCCTGAGTTGTAAGGAAGGTTCGATGTTCAGGGAGGCAGTGTATAGGCAGTGGTGTATGGTTAGAGACAAAGGCAAGCAGTTGAACATTAGATAGTATAAACGGGCAAGTATTTATATCTAAACCTAGCTGAGTAAGGTGGGATATTAGGAGATTTGCAGCTAGGAAATTACAACAGAGGCTACAATGTATCACAGCTAACGGTTTAGCAGATCTAAACAGCTAGTTAACTTGGAGAATCTATTACAATGCTATAGTAAAACGTTACAGTGTATCAGGCCTAGCAGTTAATGAAGGTTACAGAATGATGGCAATAGACTTGATTGCATTATTTAACAGCAAGATATCTTACAGATATTGCTACACTGAGAGCATCAGTGGAGAATGATTCTTGAACCTGATTTGTTGCGTCGTCTCAGGCAGGGGTGGGAGGAAGACGTCAGCAGTCGATAAAGCAATTCTCCTCCGGTGATTTAGAGACTAGGGTTTTAATCTGAGTGCGGCCCGAGTTCTGGTAGTGGCTGCTGGGTTGGACTTTCGGTCTGTAGAGGTTAAGGACGGGACTAATTTGGCTTACTTTGATAATGATGTTGGAAGTTATGATCCTATCCCAAAAAGCTGACTAACTTCTAAATGGCACAGAAGAACTGCACGTGGGCTGTGATTGACAACATGTATAATCCCTGCTGAAACATGTAGGATACCAGACTCTGAACAGGGGTGTGCAGAGAAGGACTAGAAAGGGGGGCTGTTTCTTCTGGAGAGAAATCTGCAACTGTGAGTATATACTTCTGGTAATTTTCTAAAAAGAATTCTTTGTATTAAAACGACTTAATCTGTGAACCCACTGTTTTTTTTGTTGGATCAGTTAGGGCCTAGTAGCAGCAATTAAAGTTTGAATTTAAAAACCCAGAGGAGACCTTTCTGGTTATATTTCATACCCAGCAGAGAGCTTGTAGTTTAAATTTAATAGACACTCAGGGCCAAGTAACAGCAAAGTACTGTTAGTTTAAATTTAACACACAGAAGAGAGCTTTCTGGTTAAAATTAGAATCCAGCAGAGAGCTTGTAGTTTAAATTTCATAAGAAGTTAGAGCCTAGCAGCAGCAGCTAAGAGCTATAATTTAAATCAAATCAGAATTTAGCTTACCTCAGCAACACAAGACAGGGTACTGTGTAGCAGCCCTCTTTTAATAGGTGTTATTTCCCTCCCTCCCTCCCCACTCCCACCCTCCCCTGGGATAATCATAGCTTTATAGGTACTTACACATCTTAAAGGACAGGAGGTGCTTTCAGGTGAAGCTCATTACCCAAATCAGTCATACACTAAGCACCTGAGATTAATTTAGCTTCAGGTGAACAAGGTATATTAAACGTATTAGGTACAGTTTTATTGGTATAAATACCCATAGCAACCCCTAGTAAGTAAGAACTTAAAGATCTAGACACAAACTTAAAACTAAGATGCAGACAGCAGTCCAGCAGCGGGATGGGGGCTTTCCAGTCTTTTGCATTGAGTGTCACATGTATGATTTTCTCCCAGTTGGTGAGAGGTCTTACGTGTACACTAGGTGCAAGGAGCTCTTTGCTCTCAGGGAACAAGTCCGTTCTCTAGAGGCTAAAGTAGCAGACTTGGAAAACATAAGACAGACAGAGAGGTACATAGACGAGACCTACAGGGATATAGTCCTGAAGTCCCACCTCCAGTCTGGCAGCACCCCTGTTGCCATGGAGGAGAGAGGTCACGTGACAGGAGAGCATCACCCCGGTGCGGCAGGAAGTGATCCTGTAACTAGGACCTGTCCTCCAGGTGATGTAAAACCCTCTCGCACCGAGGAAGTTTCTCCAGGGCCATGTGCCCATGAGGGAAGGGTTAGGACAGCCGTTATAGTTGGTGATTCGATCATTAGGCATGTAGATAGCTGGGTGGCTGGTGGACGTGAGGATCACCTGGTAACACGCCTGCCTGGTGCGAAGGTAGCGGACCTCACGCGCCACCTAGATAAGGTCTTAGATAGTGCTGGGGAGGAGTCTGCTGTCTTGGTACATGTCGGTACCAATGACATAGGAAAATGTGGTAGGGAGGTTCTGGAGGCAAAATTTAGGCTTTTAGGTAGGAAGCTGAAATCCAGAACTTCCAGGGTAGCATTCTCCGAAATGCTTCTTGTTCCGCGCGCAGGACCCAAAAGGCAGGCAGAGCTCCGGAGTCTCAATGCGTGGATGAGACAATGGTGCAGAGATGAGGGTTTTGCATTTGTTAGGAACTGGGGAACATTCTGGGGAAAGGAGGGGCTCTTCCGAAGGGATGGGCTTCACCTTAACCGGGATGGAACCAGGCTGCTGGCATTAACCTTTAAAAAGGAGATAGAGCAGCTTTTAAACTAGATATTAGGGGAAAGCCGACAGTCGCCCAAGAGCAGATGGTTCGGAAGAATGTATCCTTGAAAGATACTACCAAAAGCAGAGAGGTTCCACAAAAGAGTAAAGTAGCCCAAATGCCCTCAAGTATGGAGCAGACAGAGCTTAAAGATCCCAATTTACCCATGTCTAACAATAGCCAAATTAACATGAACAAAATACATTCTCTAAAATGCTTGAATGCAAATGCTAGAAGTCTAAACAATAAGATGGGAGAGTTAGAATATATAGCACTAAATGAAATGTTAGATATGATTGGAATATCAGAGACATGGTGGAAGGAGGACAACCAGTGGGACACTGTGATACCTGGGTACAAACTATATCGTAATGATAGAGCTGATCAAATTGGTGGAGGGGTTGCGCTCTATGTTAGAGAGGGCATTGACTCAGAAAGGATTAAAGTTTTGCAGGAAACAAAATCTGCTGTAGAATCTGTATGGATTGAAATTCCATATAAAAGGGGGAAGGCAATGGCAGTGGGGGTGTACTATCGAGCACCTGGCCAGAATGATCAAATGGATGATGAAATGCTCAAAGAAATCAAGGAAGCTAACAAACGTTACAGTGCAGTAATAATAATGGGTGATTTCAATTACCCTGGTATCGACTGGGTCAGTGTCACGTCAGGGCATGCTAGGGAGATAAAGTTCCTGGATGAAATAAATGACTGCTTCTTGGAGCAGCTGGTTCATGAACTGACCAGAGGGGAAGCCATATTAGACCTAGTCCTTAGTGGAACACCAGATCTAGTGCAAGAGATAAGGGTGTTGGGGCCACTTGGCAATAGTGATCATAGCATGATCGCCTTTGATTTAATTAGTGGAGGAGGGATAGTAAGGAAATCCACAGTACTACCTTTTAACTTTCGAAAGGGAGACTATGATAAAATGAGGAAAACAGTTAAGAAAAAACTAAAAGGAGCAGTTGCAAAGGTTAAAGACGTACATCAAGCTTGGGTGTTGTTGAAAAATACTATCTTGGAAGCCCAGACCAGCTGTATTCCACGCTTTAAGAAAAGTGGAAGGAAGTCAAAAAAACTGCCAGCATGGTTTAAAGGTGAGGTCAGAGAGGCTGTTGTTGCCAAAAAAGCAACTTTCAGGAAATGGAAAAAAGAGCCAAACGACGAAACCTGGAAACAGCACAAGCACTGGCAAGTCAAATGCAAGGCATTGATAAAGCAGGCAAAGAGAGAATTTGAGAAGAAGCTTGCTGCGGAAGCAAAAGCGCGAAATAAAGACCTTTTCAAGTACATTCGTAGCAAAAAACCTGTGAGTCAGTTGGTCCATTAGATGATAAAGGGGTTAAAGGAGCACTAAGAGGCGACAAGGCGATAGCGGAGAGACTGAATGAATTCTTTGCTTCGGTCTTTACTGAGGAAGATGTAGGGATGTTACCCATGACGGAAGTGGTATTTAAAGGTGTGGAAGAATTGAAGGAAATATCGATACATCGGGAAGATGTCTTACAACTATTAGATAAACTGAAGAGTAGCAAATCACCTGGGCCGGATGGTATACATCCAAGGGTGTTGAAAGAACTGAAATATGAGATTGCAGACCTGCTATCAGTAATCTGTGAACTATCATTAAAATCATCTCTAATACCTGAAGATTGGAGGATCGCCAATGTAACACCAATTTTTAAAAAGGGTTCCAGGGGTGATCCGTGAAACTACAGACCGGTGAGCCTGACGTCAGTACCGGGAAAAATGGTAGAAACCATCATAAAGAATAAAATTACTCAGCATGTAGATAGTCACAACCTAATGGGAGACAGCCAACATGGCTTTAGACAAGGAAGATCTTGTCTTACTAATCTGTTATGTTTTTTTGAAGGAGTGAATAAACAGGTGGACAAAGGTGAGTCGGTTGATATTGTGTATCTGGACTTTCAGAAAGCCTTTGACAAGGTCCCTCATCAGAGACATTTGGCAAAACTAAAGAGTCATGGGATAGGAGGCAGTGTACTATTGTGGATCAGGAACTGGTTAAAAGATAGAAAGCAGAGGGTAGGGCTAAATGGCCAATTTTCACAATGGAGAAAGGTGAATAGTGGTGTACCCCAGGGATCGGTGCTGGGTCCGCTGCTTTTTGACATATTCATAAATGACCTGGAAAGTGGAATAACGAGTGAGGTTATCAAATTTGCAGATGACACAAAACTATTTAAAGTTGTTAAAACACAAGAGGATTGTGAAAAATTGCAAGAGGATCTTGATAAATTGGAAGACTGGGCATCAAAATGGCACATGAAATTTAATGTGGACAAGTGCAAGGTTATGCACCTTGGGAAGAACAACCCAAACTATGGTTACACGATGCAAGGTTCCACATTAGGAACCACCACCCAGGAAAAAGATTTAGGCGTCATTGTGGATACCATGTTAAAACCCTCGGCCCAGTGTGCAGCGGCAGCCAAGAGAGCAAATAGAATGCTAGGTATGATAAGGAAAGGAATGGAAAATAAAACAAAAGATATTATAATGCCTCTATATCGTTCCATGGTGAGACCGCACCTTGAATATTGTGTGCAATTCTGGTCGCCGTATCTTCAAAAGGATATAGCGATTTTAGAAAAGGTTCAGAGAAGAGCCACCAAAATGGTAAAGGGGATGGAAGGATACTCCTATGAAGAAAGGCTAAAAAGGTTAGGGCTCTTTAAACTGGAAAAGAGACGGCTGAGGGGAGATATGATAGAAGTCTATAAATTAATGAACGGAATGGAACGGGTAAACGTAGATCGATTGTTTACGTTATCAGAATATAGAAAGACTAGGGGACATGCAATGAAGCTACAGGGTAAACTATTTAAGACTAATAAAAGAAAATATTTTTTCACTCAACGTGTAATCAAACTCTGGAATTTGTTACCGGAGGATGTAGTAAAGGCTGTTTTTTAAAAAAGGTTTGGACAAGTTCCTGGAGGAAAGGTCCATAAACTATTATTAAGAAGTGACCGAAGATATCAATGCTTGACCCAGTACAAGCATTGTGGAACTTGTGTCTCTTGGGGAAACTGCTAGGTACATATGACCTAGTTTGGCCACTGTTGGAAACAGAATACTGGGCTTGATGGACCTTGGTCTGACCCAGTATGGCATATCTTATGTTCTTATGTAATGGACTTACAGAACTGAGCAGATGCCAGCCTAATATAAGGTTGATGAAAAAGTTTGCAGAACTAAGCCTTGAAGATTCTAACTTGTGCTTGAAGCGAAAATCACCCAAGCGAAACTACAGTGAAACAAAGAAGAAGATGCAGGGCGGGGACCGAGCAGCCCAGACCGAGCAGCCCAGCATGGAACGGCCTACCTGATAAGAAGCACAGCACATTTAGTTATATGATACTGAGTGAAGGGCCTCAAGACAGAAACCTGATAATGGGGAGGGTCCCAGGGCAGAGCCTGAAAATATATGCAGAATGTTCTGGAACTATTTGCTGCAGAGGAGTATATAACAGAGGTAACGGCCGAGTGTGGGCGGGACAGCATTCTCTTTCACTATTATTCAGAGCCTGAGAACGCTGTCCGCATCAGGCAGACTGTTTATAGCTTTGCTTGTAACTTCCTTACTTTTTGTTTTTGCCCAAATAAATTATTTTATTATGGAATAAGCAGAGTGTTGCCTGATTGATTATTGTATCCACCCCAGGGGAGATTTGTCCGAGCACCCTGGCGGACAGGTCCACGCCTAAGGCGCGGGCCCGCAGGCGCAGTCGTGCCCGATCGGCGCTCCTTTAAACGAGTCCCGCGCTGCCCCGATTGGGCAGGACCTGTAGCTGGAGGGAGGTGCGTTGCTCTGGCGTGCTCTATCCCTCAGCGGGAGAGCAGATGGTAGGCCGGAGTGAAGCTGGCGTGAAGAGGACTTTGCGCCCGATCGGCGCTCCTTTAAACGAGTCCCGCGCTGCCCCGATTGGGCAGGACCTGTAGCTGGAGGGAGGTGCGTTGCTCCGGTGTGCTCTATCCCTCAGCGGGAGAGCAGTTGGTAGGCTGGAGTGAAGCTGGCGTGAAGAGGATTTTGCGCCCGATCGGCGCTCCTTTAAACGAGTCCCGCGCTGCCCCAATTGGGCAGGACCTGTAGCTGGAGGGAGGTGCGTTGCTCCGGCGTGCTCTATCCCTCAGCGGGAGAGCAGATGGTACACCGGAGTACCATCAGAAATCTGCAGCCTGTTTCCAGCCCTTCCCTACAGAATCTGTGTGTCAAGTTTTCCCAGATTTTCTCTACTCACCATGAAGCATCGTGTTTGAAATCCACTGTCCTGGCCTGCTACTATCAAATCTGTAATCCTTAAGATTTTGGTTTGCATCTCCTTACACTCGTATGGCCTGGTTTGATCAACAAATGGCTCCTGAAATAAAGTGTAGTTACTCACCTCTAACAGGTGTTTCTCCAGGGACAGCAGGAATCAGTCCTCACTTATGGGTGACATCGGCACTGATAGAGACCGCATGGAGCAATTCCCCAGCTTTCAAAGAAAGCCTTCGGGATTGCTGCCACACATGCATGATCCTCTTCCCGCCCAAGGGTGCCATCTTGCTCAGTCAGGTCCCTTAGCTCAAGCCCTACCAAGCAGATGGCAAAGGAAGGACAAAAAAATCCAGCAACTCATCAGGGGAGGCGGGAGGGTAGCGAGGACTGATTCCTGCTGTCCCTGGAGAACACCTGTTACAGGTGAGTAACTACGCTTTCTCCAGGAACAAGCAGGAAGTCAGTCCTCACTTATGGAACTCCCTAGCTACAGGCTACTGAACCTGTAACCAAAAAAACACCTCTGCAAGAGCGTGAGCAGAAGCCGAAGCCTGAGGGAGCCTGAGTCCTTGGGTCCTCGAGGCGAAGCCCTCGGTAGCCATGAATAAGGGTCGGAGGGCAGGAGTTGCTGATACCCTGAACAGATTACAGAGTACAGCCTGGCCGAAGGCGCTGTCCTGGCAGGACTCCCTCTCCAGGCAGTAATGGGCAGCGAAGGTATTCGCGGAAGACCAGGTCGCCGCCCGGCAGATGTCCATCAGGGGCACGGAGTGCAGCGAGGCCACCGAGGACGCTTTGGCCCAGACCCCGTGTGTGGTGACTCGATGATCTAGCGGGACGCCTGCTTTCGCATGGGTGAAAGCGATGCAGTCCACCACCCAAACCGAGAGAGTGCGCTTGGTGACTGCCTGCCCTGGTCTATTGGGATCGTAGGTCACGAAAAGCCGGTCAGACTTACGATGAGTTTGGGTACACTGCAAATAAAAGGTGAGGGCCCGTTTGCAGTCGAGGGTGTGGAGAACCGTCGATGCCTGGTCGGCGTGGGGCCTCAGGAAGAAGGTTGGCAGGACTATCTCTTGGTGGAGATGGAAGTCCGAAACGACTTTAGGCAGGAATTTAGGGTGGGTACTGTCACCACGTGGCCAGCCCTCCGCCTAGGGCGCAGAGGGTTGGTCTGCCATGATAATTTCTCTATGCAGAAAGTGAGACTACAGCTAGGGCTCTTGCAAGGCCTCTTGGGATTTGTAGTCCCTTTTTTGCTCTCTGATAAAGCAGCAGTTGTAGTCCGAGTGTTTAAGGCAAAATGACAAGGATTTATTCCCCTCACAAACAGAACTTCGGTGCAGAACAAATAAGAACAGTGTCCAGGAGTTTAGCATGAGGATTATATACAATAATTAAGGTAAGTGCTTCTTCACTCTCTGGTTCCCAAAACAATACAGTGCTCGTAGTAAGTACAAACTGAAAATAAACAGCTTCTTGGAACAAAGAAAAATACCTCCTTTTTCTTTGCTGTTAACTCAGCACTCTTACTTCAGGTTTTAACACAGTGACTCAATGTGGTCAGCCAAACAGCGTGCAATCCATTCGCATATCTGCTATGTCCTCAACAATAGAGTCTATCTGCATATCTTCTATATCAGGGCTGGCAGTGTTTGTTTGCAAACGGTTACTAAGGGATTTAAAATAACTTCCCTCTTTATACCCAGGTGTTTTCCCTTTATACAACTCTACACAGCAAGGGTTTAAAATACCTGTTACACGGGAGTTTCTTCTGTGGCTCTCCTCTAATTCTTGGCAGTTATAAGGGAAGGTTTCTGTGCTGGGCTCCCACCTGTGTAAACTCTGAAGGCTCCCTTCTGATTGCAGGGCTCCCTGCTCTCTCCGTTCCAGCAAGTTCCTGGTCACAGGGCGTGCCTTCCTTCCTTCAAGTCTGCTGGCTTTTCTCACAGACCGGTAAGAAGTTTCTCTATCAGGTCTCCAACTCCTTGGAGTTTCTGAGCCTCTCCAAGTCTGCCTTACAGGAGCTCTCTCTTCTCTCCTGTCTTTCCTTCCTTGAGCTGCTTCTCTGCCACAACTCCAACTCTCTCTGCTGCCACGGCTCCAACTGCTGTTCAAGCTGCAATTACCTGTCCAGCTTGCCCTCTGGCCTCTTCTCCAGCCTTTGTCTGCTGCTTCTCCTCCTGGCTTTGCTTCCTTCTCTTCTTCCTTCTCTGCTTCCCTCGTGGCTCTCCTCCTGGGAACTAATGACGACGTTTTATATTTCTGTTCCCCTGGGCTTGGCTCTGCTCTCCCCCTGAACAGGTATGCTTGATTAAGCTCGGGGCTTGTTACTACGTCAGAGTCTGGGCGTGTCAATTCAGCTCCTGTCTTTCCCTGTTTACCTTTTCTATGTAAACAGTGAGCCATGTGCTCTAGCTGCCTGTCAGATTTAAAGGTGGAATCTTCCTTTCTCTCTATTTCCATGGGTCCGGTAGGGGTCTCTACATCACAGTACGGAGGACCACCCTGTTCCGATAAAACCTGGTGTAAGGTGCGCCAGCCATGAGAGCTTGGAGCTCACTGACTCAGCAGGCCGAGGTCAGCACCACCAGGAAGGCTACCTTGCAGGACAGGTGCTGGAACGAACACATCGCCATTGGCTCGAAGGGCGGATGGGTGAGCTGCGTGAGTACCACATTCAGGTCCCATTCTGCCGGAGGATGGATGGGCAGCTTGGAAAGCAGAAGACCCCGCATGAAGCGGGAGAATAATGGCTGCCCCGAGAGGGGCTTTCCCTCGATGGGGAAGTGATTAGCTGAGATGGCACTCAAATGAACCCTGGCAAAGTTTGACTTCAGCCCTTCTCTCCAGAGATGGAGGAGGTACTGGAGAACCCATTGAATGGGGCACGAGAATGGGGCACCAGACGGAGAAGTGTCTCCACTTAAAGGCGTAGGCTCGCCTAGTGGAGTCCTTCCTCGAGGCGAGGAGGACTTCCTTGACCTCCTCCGGAAGGGCCAGAGAGGCTAGGGAGACCCGTTCAGCCACCAGGCTGTGAGGGATAGGGAGGTGAGGTTCAGGTGCAGCACCCGACCCTCTTCCTGCGTCAGTAGACCCTGGGCAGAGCCCAGGGGAACCGGAGGCTCCGTCAACAGCTGGAGCAGGAGTGGAAACCAAGGCTGCCGAGGCCACGAAGGGGCCATGAGAATCAACGATGCCCCGTCCCACTGAGCCTTGAAAAGAGTCCTCGCAATGAGGGGGAAAGGAGGGAATGCATAGAGAAGGCTGGAAGACTAGTCCAGGAGAAATGCATCAGGGCCCTCCCTGCTCAGGTGCGGCACTGGCCCGCAAAAGCGGGGAGCTGCGTGTTCTGGGGACTGGCGAAGAGGTCTATCGCCGGTATCTCCCAGCGGAGAAACAGCCAGTTTGTTACTCTGGGATCCAGCTGCCATTCGTGGGGGCGAAGGATTCTGCTGAGTCTGTCTGCCAGGCCATTCTCCTGACCTGGGAGGTACATCGCCCTGAGGGACATCCTCCATCGGACAGCGAAAGAGCAGATGAGGACCGCTTCCCAGCAGAGAGAGCACAATCCCGTGCCTCCCTCCTTGTTGATGTAGAACATGGCTACATGGTTGTTGGTCTGCACAAGAACCGACCTCCCGCTGAAGCGTTCCTCGAAGGCCCTCAGGGCCCACCGAATTGCCTGGAGTTTGAGCAGGTTTATTTGCTGCAGAGACTCCTCAGGTGACCATTGCCCCTGCATGCAGAGTGGCCCACAGTGGACTCCCCACCCCAACAGGGAAGCATCTGTCGTAAGCACTACATCATGCTGCGGGGCCTGAAAGGGCAATCCCCGAAGGAGGTTGCGGGGATTTTGCCACCAGCTCAAGGACAGGCGGAGGTCGGGAAGAACCCTGACAGGATCCCCGAGATGACCGAGGGACTGGCTCCATTGGGCACTGAGACAACACTAAGCTGTCCGCATGTGCAGGCAGGCATGGGGAACTACATGCACGGTTGAAGCCATGTGTCCCAGGAGATGTAGCATAGTCCGAGCGGTGACCTGGGGAGCACTTTGGATGTGAGCCACCAGAGCTTGGAGGCGGGTGGAGTGATCCACCAGCAAGAAGATGGTCGCCCGCCGAGTATTGAGGTGGGCCCCGATAAACAAGAGCCTGCACCGGCTCGAGGTGAGTCTTCAGGTAGTTGACCAAGAACCCAAGCTTTCCAAGAAGAGGACAGTTCGCAACATCGCTCGCCGAGCTTCCTCAAACGAGGAGCCTGTAACGAGCCAGTCATAGAGGTAGGGAAAGATTGGCATGCCCTGACGCCAAAGGTAAGCGGCGACCAAGACTCGTGGGGCAGACGCGAGGCCGAAGGGGAGCACCCTGTACTGGAAGTGCTCGCCCTGCACCCTGAAACACAGATACTGCCTGTGTTGGGGTTGGAACAACATGTGGGCATAAGCGTCCTTTAGATCCAAGGAGCATAGCTAGTCACCCTGCCGGAGGAAGGGCAGCAGAACACCAAGAGATAACATCTTGAATTTCTCCCGCACCAGGAACTTGTTTAGCCTGTGGAGGTTGAGGATTTGCTGCAGACCCCCCGTCTTTTTCGGGACGAGGAAGTACCGGAAATAGAAGCCCCAGACCTCGAAGTTGGGGAGGGACCTTCTCGACTGTCCGTTGGGCGAGGAGAGAGTGTAATTTCCGCTGCAGCAGAAGCTGGTGTGCGGGGAGTCGAGGAGGCTCTGCCGGGGAGAAAGAAGGTGGAAGCCTGTTGAAGTGAAGGTGATAGCCATTTCGGACGACTTGAAGAACCCAAGTATCCGAGGTGATGGAAGCCCACGATGAGGCGAAGAGGGACAGGCATCCCCCCACTGGCTGTTGCGTCGCCAGAGGGCGAGGGGCTATGCCGATGGCATCAAAACCACTGAGTGGGTTGTGGGGGAGCCGGCATCGGGGCCTCCGGTCCCTTTGGTTTACAATGCCCCGGCCACATTTTCCCTGTGTCTGAGTGGTCGGCGTGGGGGTAGCTGGATATGGCAGATATCCCTGATACTGAAGACCCTTTCAAGGGAAGAAGGGCTTCTTGGTTAGCTGCTTCTTCCGAGGTAGGGTGGAAGTTTTGCGGGAAAGATGGGTTCTGGCGACGAACTCCGTCTCAATTTCCTGCAGCCATTGCTCCAAATCAGAGGTTTGGAGCCACACCTGGCGGTGGGTCCCGATGCCCGCGGCTGCCACCCGAGCAGACGTCTCAAAGCCATCATAGGAGGTTCGGGAGAGCAGTTCGTGACAGACTTTAGCAGGGTGCGGAACCTATTAAGGACTCTCCCTCGAGGCCCGCGGAAACCCCCCCCCCCCCGAGTTCCTTGGCCAAAGCGCGCAGGAACATACCAATGTATAGTTGATAGCCTGGTTGCGACAAGAGAGCATGCAGCATTGGTAGGCCTTGCGGCCCAGGGCATCAGGGGCTTTCGACTCTTGGCCGGGTGGTACCGATGAGTGCTATTCCTCATGGCCGATTCCACCACCACTGTGGTGTGTGGGAGTTGGGTCTTTCGGAAGCCTGGCCCATGTTCTACCTTGTACATCGTGTCAAGGCGCTTGCTTACGATGGGGACCGAGGCCAGGGCCTCCCACATGCGGAGCAGCAGCCAAGATAGAATCGGCGGTACAGGCACAGTGAGGGATTCCCTGGGCGGGGATTCATACTGAAGAATGTCGAATTCCTCAGCATGAGGATCTTCCTCAGCCTGGGTGACCAAGTTAAGGGCCCGTGCCATGTCCCGAATGAACACCAGAAAGGAGGTATCATCGGGCGGTGAGTGCCGTTGGAACGCGGGCGGTGAGGGGTCCAACGGAAGATCCTGGTGGGTACAGGTTTCCAGGGAGGTGTCCCCATCGGACTCCCACTCCGAGAAATCGGTTGAGGAGTCCGAGCCTGGCAGATCGCCCTGTCCAATGGCCGATGGCCTGGTGCCGGAGGCCCTGGACGATCTCGCCTCCGAGGAATGGGAGGGCGAGCGAGACCGACGTCGAGGACCCTCACGAGGCCCATGGATCTCGGGGGTTTCCTGGACAGATTTGGGTGTCCCACGCCAGGAATCCACAGTCTCTGGGCGCGAGTCAGCAAAGCTGGCCGTGAGCGTCTGCCGGGAAGCAATGAATGCAGAAACGCTGCGTTCCAGCGCCAGCATGCGGGACTCCCACATGGGCGTGGGGCCCTGTGACACCGATCCCGGGGTCACCGGATCAGGCGTCGAGGAGGAGAGGGGGTCCTCACCGGGACGACCCTCAAGAGACCGGGCGCCTTCACTGGAGGCCTCCACTTCTGTGCGGGGTACCTTGCGGGGCTGCTCCTTGTCCGACTCTCGGGAACGCCGAAGGGAGCTAAGCGACTGGGCGTGGGAGCGCTCGTGCTTGTCAGGAGCCCCAGACAGTGACTTTGAGGCCACCTTCTTTTTGCGCCGCTCCACCTCGAGGGTCCCCTGGTTGGAGTGCCACCAAGAATGCGGGGCCAAAGGGGGAGAACCCACTGGGGGAGAGATGACCGAGGGCGCCACCGGGGACTCCGAGGCAGCCTTTCGGAAAATGTCTTCGGACTTCTGCTTATGGCTGAGCAGGGCTTTAGAGGACATTTTCTTGCAGAGCGAACAGAGCTCTGGATCATGGTCGACTGCGAGGCACTGCAGGCAAGTAATGAGTGTCCGTAAGCGACATGTTCCTAGAGCATCTATTGCATTTTTTGAATCCAGTGGCCATGGGGGCAAAAATGGCCCCTGCAAGGTCGAAGACCCACGTGGCCAGCGGTTAGAGAAGAAAAAGGGTGCGAAGCCCGTAACGAAAAATAAAAAATAAAAAGAGTATCCCCAATAGCTCTAGAAAATAGAGCAGGGGAAGAACGGGTAGAGGACCGGTGCAACCGGAAAATAGAGAAGCCTGTAAGGCGAAAAAACAAAACTTTTTCCGAGGGACGAGGACATGCGTCCGAAGGGCTCCATGGAAAAAGGGAGACTGAGCAAGATGGCACCCTTGGGCGGGAAGAGGACCATGCATGCGTGGCAGCAATCCCAAAGGCTTTCTTTGAAAGCTGGGGAATTTCTCCGCGTGGGCTCCGTTGGTGCCGATGTCACCCATAAGTGAGGACTGACTTCCTGCTTGTTCCTGGAGAATGCTATTTTTCACTGTTTTTGTGCATTTACCAATTATTCTAACCACTAAACCCTCCCAATCCTGCCTTCCGAAATGCCTCTATTCACTCCAGACAAGCTAAATGTTTATATCAGAAGGACAATTTTACAAAAGCTTATTTCTGCAAATAAAACTCTGAAGTGCCCATGGAAATCACTTTTAAAATCGCATCCCTAAGAGGCCTATGTGGTAATCATTTTTCTTACAGATGCTCTTTGGTTAAATTTCCCCAAGTGATGGATACTTAAAGACAGTGGGGAAAATTCCACCAAAGCAGCCCTTGCAATGCAGGAGGGCCTGAGACGAAAGGGGGGCCCACAAAGCAATGGTAAGGCAGAACAGCAAACTTACTTTAACATGTTTGCCACACGGCCCCAGCTCTTAAGCTTCCACTAGGCCCAGTAGCTGTTATTACGAGACTTCTGCCCAGGAAGTAACAGCTACTGGGCTTTGTAGAAACAAAAGAACGCAGGCACCGAGGCAAGCATGTTAAAGCAAGTTTTCTGCTGCTGCAACAATGGGAATCCCTCAGCAAAATTTTGTCCCTCATTAGCGCTTACAGCTGAATTTCTTTGCTTCCTGTTAAATTGCTGACTTAGGAGCCCCTGTTCCTGACCCAGCTATCCTATTTCTTGCTTTTCTTATCTACACTGTGGGGCAAAAAGCCTAATTCTTGCCATTTTATCCATTTGGTGAAAATGGTTCCTGCTCTCAATTAACCTCCATCTATTGATCTACTTTTGGGAATTTATGGATTAATGATTTCATTTAAGTGCCAACCACAGCGTTTAAATACTTTATATCTAGACATAATTTCTAAAATGTGCCTTAATCTGGGATGTCCAGGTCAAAACATATGAAAAAAGGCTGGCCATGTGCAAGTTTTGGACCAATTTTAGAAACCTACATGTGCCCGAAATAGACGACGATGGCAGCCACGGCCACACACATCCCCACAACAAAATTTTAGGACATGGATAGACGTCTATCTCATGCTGCATGCACGTCCCTGCCTACTATTTTGTAAGTGGAGACCTCCATCGATGTGTCGACCAGAAAACGAGCATCCTCGTTTCCCTTCGATTTTCTTTAAGGCCATGAAAAATATTACACAGACATCAGAGTATCTTATTCTCTACTCCCTCCAAGCGATTTGGCAGCAGAACGAGAGCTTTTCTGATGCCTGTTTTTGTCCTGGAGCAGGAATGGACATGGATGCTACCACTGGTGGTTTGAGATCCGTTTAACATTTCTGAAATCAAGCGCACGCGTCTTGGAACATCTTGGACATGGCTCCGCTACGCCCTGCGCGATATGGACGTTCTCATGCTGGGGACATCAATATACCCTGCTTTCTAAAATGGCTCCGGGAACATCTCCATGATTTGCAAATCTAACTGCCAATTTTCTGACATCCAACTCACAAATAGGGTTTCTAAAATGACCCCCTATATATAGCAGCACTGCTATCTACAGAAATGGAAGATTAGCCTAGTGGTTAGAGAAATGGCCTGTGACCATAGAAAACAGGGTTTGAATCCCCCTCCCCCCAACCACTTGAAAGGTGCTAGCCAAATATTAAATTAAATATTATGCTTGGCACAATAAGTAGCAGTGTTCAATATATGTGCTGACTGCTGCTGGCTATATGAAAAGCATGAGTTAGGAGCAATGTTCCCTCTAATTTTCTGTAGGCTGTGTGCGCATAAAATATCAGCTGTGTGCAGCTTTTGAAGGAAGGTTAAATTTTTGTGTGCCACATAACGACATTCGGAGTTATATACTTTAAAATTTGACTACACGTCAGAATACAGTATGTACACCACATTGATTTTAATCAAATTAAATGAAAATAGACGATTACTAAATGAAGCGGGAAATTTCTAGTAATTACAATCATAACTTTTACATTTTAAGACGTCTGTGTTTTCTATCAGAATCAGAGCCATAATTTTTGTGCGCTCTGTTGTAAAGTATGTGCGCTCGCTTGGCGAGGTGTGTGCGCGCGCACACGCGCACAGCTTAGAGGGAACAGTGGTTAGGAGGACGCCTCACGATGTCCCAGCACTATCTGGATTGTGCTAGGTGGTCTGTGAGAATTCTCAGCAACATTATTCGTGTAGTGCCACTGAAAATTGCTGGATGGGGGTTTATACATTCAATAGCTGGCGCTGAACCTAAAATCTCCTTTGAATATTGAGCCGTTAAATCTTAGCTACGGCTCTCTCCAAACACTCATATGTCTTGCCTGTCTGTCTGTCTGGACTAAACTACAAGCTCTACAAGGAATGTACTTTGTGTCTTATAGCACAAACACAAAATCACTAGGTTGGGGAGGTCACCGACTATTTAAAACAAAACAAAACCTGCAATTTTGCATATGTACAATCTTTCAAATTTTATCCCTGTTCAAATGTTCACATAATATATAAACATCCACTTGTGTAAAGACAAATTAATAAGATTAAGAATGGAAAAAAATAAGAAATAATTCTATAGAATTAACAATTTAGCTCATTCTTCATTCCATTAGTCCGCTATAAGAGAGAGGAGAGAAGACGGTCTATTTAGCACATCAGATTCTTGGGGATAAACAAGTAGAAGTCTTAGTCCTATTCATATCCTAGATTTTAGGAACAGAGGTAGTAATCTTTAAATCAAGAAAGACCACACACCTACAAGGATATTATAATTCAAAAGTTTCCCCCACAGCAATGTCTCTTGGTGTATGGTTAGGAATAATTTCCTATTTCCCTGCATGGTACGGGACATGTCTGGGAATATCCATAGCCTTTGTCCAAAAAATAGTTCTTTAGATATCTGAAAATACTAATGCGTAATGCAAAGCCATATTTAAGTCCTGCTCAAAGGCAAAAGAAACCAACAACATTGTCCCATCATGAGATTCAGTAACAAGATTCCAAGAGAGCTGCAACATCCAAGCTAGTGTTGTTAATCTCAGCAGATTTGTCAAAAAGAAAATAAGCCTCAACAGGTGGAATATTTTCAGCTGTAACACCAAGAATTTCTATCAAGTATTTTCTAAAACGATTCAGCAAAGTATCAAGTGCTCAAGGAAATTTCAAAAATCACAGACCTAAATGGTGCAACTGATTTTCAAAGAATTCCAGCTTATAATGTGTAGCAATTTTATCTTAACAAGGACTGTCCAGCATGGAGGAAGTCATCCATTCTGGTCTGGCAATCTCTAGTAAGCTCCTCATGCTTCTAAGCAAGAACGCCTACTGCCTGGAAAGTATTGGTAATATCCAAATAAAATTGCTTTATAGAAGAGTCCAGTTTCAACAACATGCTCCAAATGGCTCGGGGTCTCCTCCTGTTATTCCCGACCTAAAGTGTCCCGGTACCAATCAAGCTTACCTCTGCCACAACAGGAGGGAGGGGTTCTCTCTCTGTCAGAGCAGACGCCTCTGTTGCCTGCAGTGAAAGTCCCAAGCTAGGGGAATCCATTTTTCCCTGAATCTCTGCAGTGCAATTTGCACTCACCACCAATCACCTCCCTCTACTACTGCGGGCAAGATAGTGCCGATTTATGCAAGCTGGACAAACCCTTATCCCTAGGCTTTGCTGCTCTTCCATTAACAGCAGCTGCAGTGTGGGCCTGACCAAGTGGCTTTCTGCTTAGAGGGCTATAGATGGTCATCAAGGCACTGCTGGGTTAAGGGAGGTCACCTGTCAGACAGAACTATGGCCAGAGGTTTTGCTTTCTTAAGAGTAATAGGAAAAAGTAAAGGTAATTTTGGAGACGAAACACAAGCAGAGCTCACTGATACACAGTCATCTTAAGTCAGCATCAAAGCAGGGGAGAAGCAGATTTTGCAAGAGAAACCACGACGCAGCCCCAGAGATGGTGTGGCAAGTGCTACATCGCAGTTTTAGGGCCATTTCTGCTGCTGCCAGCCCCTGAAAGGAGCAGTACCAATGGCAATGAGCCTGGAGGAGGGAAGAGTGCGGAGTGGCAGGATGGCGGACCCTCCTAGGGAACCTCCAGTCCTTGCACTGGCCCTTTTACCTGGGCACAATTTTATTAGAACTAGTTCCCATAAGTAAAAGGTGACATTTTACTTACCAGATAATATCCTTTTCTTGAATCCTGCTAGACCAATCCAGACAAATGGGTTGTGTTCTCCTACCAGCAAATTGGTGGAGACAAAGAACCAATAAAAAGCCCAGGTTTCGGTGGCATCATTCTCATACTTCTATAAGCCTCAGCTACAGAGGTCTCTTCAGTATATGTCCCAAAGCAACATGGCAGGAGAACATGGCAGGCCTCACACAACCTCAACTTGGGCAACAATGAGCAATCAAACAATAGAGAACTATGTACAGGAAAGAATAAAGATAAGGCTGTTCGTGGAAGATGAACCTGCAAAGCCAAATACAGAATCATAGTGGACCCAAGGGTACAGCCTCAGAAGAACAGAGCAAACAATTCCAGGGGCGAGCCCTGGACTGGTTACACAACCTCAAATTTGGGCAACATTGAGTACTCAACAGTAACAAACTATGTACAGGATGGAAAAAATATAAGATTGCTCATAGAAGATGAACTTGCAGAGTCAAGTATAAAACTTATGGTGGAGCCAAGGGTACCGCAGCAGAACAGGAGCAAAACAGTTTCAGGGGCGGGCCCTGGACTGGTCTAGCAGGACTCAAGGAATGGACATGATCTAGTAAGCAAAATGGTCACCTTCCATATCGTCTTGCTAGACCAATCCAGGCAAGTGGGATATACCAAAGCTACGTCTCCACTGGGCGGGAAAAAGGCACAGCAGCTCAGAAAACCTTAGAGGCAAAGGTCGTTTCTGCACATGCGTGGCATCCAAGTGGAAATGCTTGACAAAAATGGAAGTGATGCCCACATTGCTGCCTGACAAATGTCTGTAGGGACTACCAAGCTTTGCTCCACCCATAAGGACACTTGCGCTTGGGTAGAATGGGAGTGCAAACTCTCTCGAACTGGCCAGCTCTGCAACAAAAGCACCGAGGCAATGGCATCTTTAGCCCAGCACTCCAATGCAGACTAAACTACCATGTCACCTTGTGTAGGCCAGCAAACAGAAGTTACGAATTTCTTTTGTTAAGTCAGACCATCTCTTTGTGCTAAGAACCAGAGAAGTGCCCTCTAGACATCCACAAGGTGAAGATCCTTACCATTCGCCAAACGGAAACGGCCTCCTCAGAAAAGATAGGTAAGGATATCAGTAGGATAAAGCCTACAGCTCGGAAAACCACCTTGTGGAACAATTGCAACCAAGAAGACAGACAGTCTTGGGTATCAAGTCCTGTAGAGTAGTGCACTTTGACCACTCAAAGGGGTTCCGACATCAGGGTCCCAGCACCAGATTCAAGGAAAGGACCACAGAGGAGGATGCAGACATCAAACCCCCCTGAAGAAGGCATGAAACATCCAGGTGTATGGCTAGAGACTTGCCAGTCAATGGCCCTCTAAAAAAGGCCAAAGCTACCACCTGAACCTTCAGGGAGCTAAGAAAAAAGGCCCTTCTCCAGACCATCCTGCAGAAAAGCCAAAGGTGGCATCTTTGCTTCCTCAGGAGCTAGCCACTGTGAGCCACACAAGCACTCAAAGCACCAGTCCCACACTTATGCCAGGTTGGCAGACCTCCTCTGGTCTCTGAGCAGAGTGGAACACCACTGCCGAAGAGTAGCCTGTATGTGTTAACCATCTCTTTACAGGAGCCAAGCTGTAAGTGAGAAGGGAGCCAGATCCTCCAGGACAAGCAGCCCCAGACACAATAGGCCTCAAGACAGAGGCAAGCAGTGGTGCTTGCAGGAGCCGCATCAGATCTGTGCATCATTCTCTCCTCCGCCAAGCCAGTGCCGCCAGAATAATCCTTCTCAGATAGCGTGCCATATGCTGAATCACATGTAGGGGCCATGGAGGAAACACCTACAGCAAGTGCTGACCTGAACAAGGATGAGCCACAGCCCAAGGCCTTCGGACCCCATCTCCCTCTGGCAACTGAAGAAACAATAATTTGACATTGACATAGGTCAAAATTGGATCCCTCTCGAGGCGACCCTGGCACTGCAGAAACAACTGAAAACACCCCCCGACTCACTCTCCTGGGACCAGAGTGTGCTAGCTAAGAAAATCCAGTTCCACAGTATCTACCTCGGCAATGTGCAGAGCTGCAAACTAGAAGGCTCCTCACCACCCAGGCAAACAGGAGAGCCATCACCAGGACTGCCCCAGGACTCTTTGTGCCGCCTTGCCAATCGACATCACATGTTCTTGGACAATGCCACAGTGGTGGGTTAACAGCCTGGCCCTTGACCAGGGCCCGGAGATGCAGAAGAACCAATCTGATGGCCCCCACTTCAGGCAAGTTGATGGACCACCCCATTTCCCCATGGTTCCAATGGTCCTGGGCCATTCAACCTTAGCAATGGGCTCCCCAGCCCGAGAAACTGGAATACATTGCAAGAAGGATCCATGAGCAATCGTCTAGCGTCATGCCCTCTCTCAGAAGGCTGCTGTCACCACTGCAGCCTTCTTCACCATCATTGAGAGCGGGATCCTCAGCTCGAACTGCTGATAAAGATCAACCCAGACTTTGGGAGCCTGCTGCGAACAGAATAGAGCTAGGCAATCCACCAGCCTTGACTTTCTCCATTGGTAGAAAGACTCCACATACTTGAGTATCAAAAACATGCTCCCAGGAACTCCAGGGACCAAGAATGCAACAACTGGCTCTTCCCCAAATGATCATACTGAAAGGCGACTAGAACCCAGCGATCCTTGATGATCCAGGCCCATTCCAGCAAAGCCTGCCCCCAACTGGAGGAACCAGGGAATGGGCCCTCAAACCTTCATTGAGCAGTCCAGGGGATCCCTCTTCTGGATGGGACTTGGTCCCTGGGCCCAAGCGCTACATGAAAGGACTGAGAACGAGCCTGAAGACCATAAGCAGAGGAGAAGAAAGGCTTTTCAGGCCGGTAGTGATGGGAGTTCTGAAACACCTAGGAGTCCGACCAGTACACCCGCAAGCAGCAGGCAGAGGCTCACAAAAAAGGGGCTCCTGACAACTTCACAGGCCCCTTGGACGTGTCCTCTGGAAGGAGGGAAAATTTTGTCTCACCCAGGTTCTTCACCAGCTTCTCCAGTTTGGACCCAAAAGAAACATCCCTCTAAGGCCAGATGAGTGACTGGGCTTTGGAAGGTGAATCAACTGCCCCATGTCAGAGCCAAGCCAATGCTGTGTCACCATCAGCAGGGCACAATTCCTGGCCGCTAGATGTACCAGGCCATACATGGAATCAGAAAGGAAAGCCGTAGCCAACTCCCAAAGAGAGGTAAGAATCAACTGACAGAAGAGATTGAATCCACTGGAGCAGGGCTTGGGATGTCAGGCCTGCACATATCACCAACTAAAGAATAGCAACTGCTGCAGCAAACTGGATCTTCAACATGAATCCACCTTTCGGTCCAGAGTATTCTTTAAGGCCAATCCGCCTTCCACAGGAATGGTGGTCCATCTGGTAACCGCCGTGACCTGCATATCCACCTTAGAAACATCAAGCCACACAATGCACTAAGCGCTAGGGTAGGAATGCGCATTGGAGCTGCTTGGGCAGAATGCACATAAAGACTGTGTGACTGTCAGGTACAAAATAGAAGAAAATGCTGCTAGAGCATGAAGAAAATGGTGGGAAACCCCATACTATGCCAACGATAGTCAGTAGTCTACCCTGAATTGCAACCCATACAAACAGAATCAGAAGCCCCCAACAAGGACAATGACAAGGTCAAGCTTTGGTACTCACCCCGAGAGCCCCAGGCACAGAATCTGTGCCAGGCTCAGCTCTACTCCCCTGATACTGTTTCACTGGCTTTTGCGGCACTGAGTTTAAGGTGGCTGGCAGGCAGATCCCTCTGAGAGCCTTCTGCAATCTTCATGAGCGAGCAGGAGGGAAACAGAGGAGGAGAGAGAGGGCAATCAAGTTGTATGAGGCTGCTGCACTCTTTCAAATCCTTCCAATTTCTAGCTGCTCAACGGGTTCTTATTCAGGGTAAGAGCGCTGAGCTGAACCAATTTGCCCTCCTCTTATGGCTACCGAAAAGACCGCAGTCTAGTGGAGCCTCCCACGTCACACTCAAGTGAGTCACCCTCGAAATGGTTGTTCATGAGTGTTTAATCAATCATTTCCTCTCAAATCTTCAGAAAAGATAAAATCTGTCCACCATCTGCTGGAGACAAAGAAATACTGAAGAGACCTCTAGTGGCTGAGGCTTATAGAGGCATGGGAATGATGTCATTGAAATCTGGGCTTTTCATTGGTTCACTGTCTCCACCAATCTGCTGGTAGGGAAAAACAACCCTCTTATCTGGACTGGTTTAGCAGGATGATATGGAACAAATTTTATACACATAGAAGTCTTTCAAATATTCTCCTCTGTGAGGATTCTCAGCTCTGACACGTAGTGCGAGTGCTGGGATGGGGGAGAATGGGTATATAAGAACATCACACATTGTATAGGCACATGCATCTTGCACATTCTGACATTCATAAAAGAATTAAAAGATGTTCCCTGGTCTCCCATGAGAAGCATGGATCTATGCCTTACCAGTTGTGCAGTTTGGAGTAGTGGTCAATGTCAGTACAGGAGCAGCAGGGCTTAAACATGCTAACACTGAGGCATTAACATTACCCAGCGATGTCTGTGGAGAAAGACCGCAAGTGAGAAAGAAAAGAAATGCAGTTTTCCTCCACAATTTTCTCCAATTAGCGTGAAACAGCACGATTATAACCCCTATTTTTAGGCACCTATTTCCCATTTATATTCTGAACTTACTCTGTTGTTCTTAATAGCCTTGAGACCAGGCTCACTTTTTTTTTTTGCCTTTGTTAAAACCTACGTAGTTATGGCCCAGGAAAATCAGGAGCTCCGATTCATCAGGTTTTCCCCTTTCCTGCGCGTGTTCGGTTGGTCATTCCCGGCATTCCTACAGGCTGAGCAGAGAAGTGATGCAGCCATAACACAGCCACCTCCCCACTATATAGTTTCTTATTTTGGGATAAAATGTCTCTCCTGGATGAAAAATGGAAGAGATCATATCTCAGCCAGACCTTCTAATGAAAGCGTGCCATCAGAGTTGGTCCCTGCCTAAGACCGTAGAATCTGGTGGTGTGGTGGAGCAACTCCAGCATGGCAGGCAATCTGTACTTTAATGCTGCAGTCAGTATAGTGTATGGCCTTAGACACAGGCCTGCTCTGTCCTGTTCTCTCTGACTGGAAATGTGTGTTGGGGGGAGGGGGGGGCAGAGACACAGCAGCACAGGCCTATGCTCAAGGGCCCTCAATGCACTGGTTCATTTTATTGTGCATTGAGCCCAGGAGTTGGTAGGGTGGAGGCAGGAAAAGGGGAGATACTGGCTATTTGGGAGAGGGTTAGGAGAGGAAGGGGTAATGCTAGAGTTTGGGGGAGAGGGAGGAGGGCCTTGAGTTGCCCCCAGGGGGAGGAGTGCATAGCTGGAGGTTCACTTAGGGTTCACATACCCTTGACTGCATACGTATCCTTGCCTTTGACATACAGGCTGGTTGTGCCTGGTACTAGAGCAGGTATTTCAGCTTCAGTTGTTTGTATCTGTGATGGTAGGTAGGGAGTGGACAGGAGAGGCTTAGAGGGTTACTGGGAGCTGAGGTTCAGGGGGTTGTGGTAAGGAAGACTAGGGATATGGGTATGGGGAGCTGTTTGGTGTGGATGTTGTATGTTGCGAGATGAATTACGGGGTTCAGGTGGGAACTGAGGGTGTGGTAAAGGACTGCACTATTGCTGGCTGTTCAGTAGCATATTTGGTTTGTTCTTTTTTTCAGTTGTATTTTTATCATTGGTAGCTGCATTTTATTATGGTGTTATTTGTATTTTATATTACCACCATCATGCTGCTGTGCTTTGGCTACATATACTATTTTTGAGGATGCATGGTTGGATGGGGGAGGTGGTTAAGAATCTATTAATTACATAAATAAATACAAGCACAAGGACTGGTGTATGGAGGGGAACTGACGGGCAGCGAGAGACTATCAAGCTTTGTATTTGTTGGCAATTACGATTGCTAGTACTGTGACTGCTGACTGGCAGGTTGATCTCTCTAGCTGGCTGTGTGCAAGGCTCTACCATACCTTGTTCAGCTGCAAGTTGACTGTAAGGATTCCACCACTATCCAGGACAGAATTTAAGTTCAGCGGCAGTGCAATGGGGTATTGTGAGGGGACAATAATGGAAGGTCCATTCACAGTCCGAAAGCGGACAGACATTGCATCCAAGTCCTCCCGGAATACAGACAGGTGGCGCAGGCAGGGGCTCCCTGCTGTCACTGGAAGTTGTTTGGTGCTGGCGTTTTGTGCGCTTCCTGCGGCCCAAAGAGTTGTGTTTGCCAAAGTGGCATTGTCAAGGGTCACTGTGCTCTCCCACAGGCCTGTCTGGTTCAATGTTACATTCAGACTTTTGTAGAAATTCAGAAACGAAATGGAACTGCCCAATGCTGGCTGGCACCCTGCAGAAGAGACACAACACATCAGATCTCGGCCGCAAAATTTATAGAGATGAAGGGGCTTCTGCGTGTCTTCAGAATCACATTTGATTACATGAAAAAGCCAAAATGATGAAAACATGAGTCACATTTGTCAAAATCAACATTACTACTGTAACATCTGTATTTAAGAGTACAATTTATCAGCAGCCACTGCAAAATAAAAATTAGGAATATAAACAGGGTGGGAAAAAAATCTTTAGAAAACTAAGCACCAGCCAAAGAGTTTACGACTTGGGGAAAATCCTTTTTGGACCATTTTTACTTTTGCCTATTTGTTCTTTGCTTTGTTGTTTCTTTCCCATAAAGAGCAAACCCCCATTCTTCCAGCGGCCACAGCAGCGCTCCATTGCTTGAGCCCCCCCCTAGGCAGCAGCTGCTGCAATGCTCCACTACCTGAGTCCCAACAGCATCTCCTGTTGGGTGCCAGGGCCACAGTTTTAAGCTTGTGGGTAGGGCTTTTCCAATTCTGACTATATGTAGTAATTTAACCAACATGCCAAATAAGGACCCAGTTCCCTTCTCTAGCAGAGCATCGTGGTCATGAAGACGCAATGCTTGTGAGCGCCTGTCAGAGGCTGCTTTTGGATCCTGATGCCCCCCATTCTCTTGTTCAGCACTTATGTGCATCTTACTGTACTCTTGTGGTGATATTAGTCTTGATTGGATTGTAAGCTCTGATAAGCAGGGACTGTCTCTCACATCGACATGTACAGTGCCGAGTACACCTTGTAGCGCTATACAAATAAGTAACTGCAGTAGTAGTAGAGGAAGAATTAGCAGGACAAGTGATGAGGGACGGCTCTCTCCTCAACAAACAGGAGCAGGAACTGGAGCAATGAGAGGCGTCTCTCTCGCAAACTACAGAGGAGCAGGTGGGCATTTCCAAACTCTTACACCCAGGGACTCTGCAGCAAGTTTCAAATCAAAAGCACACGCACCACTCACGTCGAAATGTGCTGTGGCTGCCAAACACTCAACACGCTTTGGTCCTCGTTTTTGTACAGGTCATTTTTTCATGGAAAGTCGCGTACGTAGACATGAAACTGATCTACGTTCCTTACTTTCCTCCACCCTGGCAACCCCTCCTCTAAAGGGGGCTAAAAGCACACCGTTCCTACATATACCCTTTGTGCTTTTAAGCACATTGAAGAAGCACTTTCTGGAAACTGCCTATTTACATAGGCAAACTACCATTTGATCACACAAATGGCTTTCAAAATGTTAGAGCAGCGGTGTCAAAACCATTCCAATATCTGGCTGCACTGGTAAAGAAACGTACAGTACAGCAGACCACAGGCGGACAGTGTGACCCCTCCTCAATGCTACAGTAAAACTAGGCAGGGTCATAACTGCATAAATACATATGCATAATAAACTACGCAATTATTTGTTTTACTTGTATTAAAATAGCGTTACTGACATTTCTTGTGTCTCCAGCTATTTTATTGAGAGAACGGAGACTGTGGAAGGGAGGGGAGGGGAGAGAGAGAGACTGCAGGGGGACAGGTAAAGGGTACGTAAACAATTGAAAAGAAAATCAATTTCTCTCATACCCTCTTGTTGGGGTGTTGCCCATTGGATGCCCCTGGAGATGGTGGTATCAGACTGCAGGGCAGCGATGACCCTGATGAAGCAAGGTTGGTTGGTGGGGCTAACCTGATGTGATTTTAATTGTGTCTGAATCACAGTCAGAGGGAGAAAGTAAAACCCAGAAGTGCCGTCCAGTGAGACTGGAGGAGCAGCAAGAGCTATTCTTCCCACTTCCCACTGCTGTCCGAGGCTGCAGTGGTCCTGGGGAGCAAGGGTCTTTTCTCCAGCGGGCACCCATGAACCCAGAAGAAGGTAGCCGTGCCACTGTAGACATAATCCCGGGAGGCAGCTGTTTGCAGAAGCAATGGGGCGCATTCTGCTTCTGTAAAGGTCTGGGAGATTTTGAGGACTAGTGGCAAACTCTGAGTAAGGGGCTGCGATGTCTCAAGGATTTAGTGACGGGCTGTGATACTCAAAGAATGCGCTCTGCGACACAGCCACAGGCTCCATTTCAAGGTGAGACTTGGGCAGGGACGGGGAACAGAACACAGGCTGGATGACAGAGCTTGCCAGGCCAGAAATGGTCCATGGACTATATGTTCAGCACCACTATATTAGAAGGAAAAAAGTCCATGAAAGCACTAATCTGTATGGGGAGGGGAAAGGGGGCAGCGTTTCATACAGAAAGAACAAGTAAGGCTGCCAAATGGCTTCAGATTTTCAGAACAGACTGATCCAGTCCTGGTTTCACCTCACCACATTCCTTACTGCAAGACTACATGTCCATGAAAACAGCCTTGCAACGAGGTGAGGCTGAGCCTGGATCAACCTGTCCAGTTAGAGACTGTGATACAAGTGCATCAGACAGAGCAAAAGAGAAGATGCCCTTGTGGGAATTAAGAGTGCCACGTAGTGCAAGGATACCGGGGGCTTACTTGTGCGAGAGGCCACCACTTCATATGTGACGCTCACGTTCCCATCGCCGATGCTCTCCGCCATGACCTGCAACCAGTTCTTCCAGGGTGGGGAAGTCAGGACCACGCTGCAGTTTGTCCTGCCTGTGCAATTTACTGTGTGTTGGTAGGTCTGCGGCAGGGTAACCGAGCCCAGCGTGATTCGCACAGGACACTCGACCTCTGTGTTATTTGCCGTGCATCCTCCCAGCTGCAGCTTCAGTTCCAAGGTGAATTCAGGAATAAAAACTCTGCAGAGGAGAAAGAATCGTCAGGTTTAGAAAAGTGTGTCATCAGGATCCCCTCCCTACTTGACCCCCTTCATGAATAACACAATGCAGAGAATCAGGTGGCAAGAATTGAGACAATTAGGATTTTGGTGGGCATGAAGCTTCTTTCTTCAGGAACTGTACCCTCCATACAGCATCTCAATACAGTCATACCTGAGGGTTCACATGAATAACTGCATGTGATGCAGTAATTTGCTAAGGCTCTCTTAAGCTCTGGAACTTTTGGAAACTGTATCTTTATGTATCATGATCTATATGACAAAAGGCCCTAAAGCGGTGTACAAAAATAAAATATGTTAAAAAGGAAAAATATACATAAAACAATTTAGAGTAATGGTTAGAGCAGCGGGCTGAGAACCATGAAAGCACTGCTGCTCCTTGTGGTCTTGGGCAAGCCCATTGCCTTGGGTACAAAACTAGATCGTAACTCCTCCGAGGGATAAGGAAATACCTACTGTACCCAAATGTAACTCACCTTACAGCTCACAACGTAAAATGCATGAGCTAAATCCAAAATCCCTTCCTTCCTAGAAGCCAACGTCCTCTGAACCTTTGTTAAAAGTACAGATAAAAGCGGTAATGGACTATTTCATAGCCTTTATTTGATTTATAACCATCCTATAGGCAGACTGCTAAGACAAGCATGTGGGCTGTGTGACAACTGGGATGCTGTTTTCGGAGAACAATCCATCACAGGGCTCAGTATACAAAAGCACTTATGTGATCGGCACTCTTTGGCAGCCACATAAGTGCTTTCAGTTGGCCACACAATTTCAGAGTCCTTTTTCACACAGAAAATGCTTTATAAAAATTATCCCATTATGGATTAGGCCTGGGTTACTTAGCAGACCAGCTGTGGCCCTCCCAGCAGGCTTCGTTATCGTTGTCAGCTTTATGACTGTCTCATCTCTCTACATCTCCCAAGAGGGCTTTTAGCTGTGCTGCTCCAGATATCTGGAACGATTTACCTTTGGAGAGATTATTTGGTTTTCTGTAAGCTGGTGAAGACCGGGCTTTTTAATTACAAGATCTGACTTGACTGAGGGTACCAATATCGTTTTCTTTTTATCACTTCTCTATTGTTATTCTTTCCAACCCAAGGGAATGCTTTAAAGAAATGATAACTAAGGGGCTGAGAATATCTTCTGACAGCAAAATAATATAACAAAATGGGACCAAATTTAACGTGGGGGAAAAATAGCAAAGAGAGACACCGACTTTTGTGTTTTGTAGGTGGACATGTGTGTGTATGTGACCAGGAGATTAGAGAAAAGGAGAGAGTTTAAATGAAGAAAGTCTGTAACTGCTATGTTTCGGTGTATCAGTCTTTCTATGCTACAGAAGCTGGAACTGTTTTTCCTACAGAAACGCACTGAACCATTTGGGAAGATGGGGGGGGGGGAGGGAAGAGGACAACGTTATTTCTCTGGATCTCCAATCCATTTTGGCCTATTTTCGAACTCTAAGTGTCTTTTCACCAGTTTTCCCACACATCAAATTGGGTCCTCTTCCATAACATTTTCAGAGATTTATTTTGCTCCCCAGGCAGCCACCCTCATTCCCTTATGTACAATTTCTTTCCAACATGCCACTGGGCTGGAAAAAATAAGGTGAAATTAGACCTTACCTGCTAATTTTCTTTCCTGGAGTCCCTCCAGTTCAGTCTAGATGAGTGGGTTGTGCTGGAGGGATTCCAGGAAAGAAAATTAGCAGGTAAGGTCTAATTGCATGTTACAGTTTGTCCCTCCAGTGCAGTCCAGTCGAGTGGGGTGTAGCAAAACACTACTAACGACGGGTGGGAAATGAGACACTGATCTGCAACACCCTGCCCACAAAAGCCACGTGCTGTCGAGCCTGCACATCCAGATGGTAATGTTGCACAAAGGAATGGAGAGAGGATCACATTGCTGCCTTATAAATGTCCTGAGGAGGAACCAGACCAAACTTCACACAAAATAATGCCTGAGCCCGCATACAGTGGGTCCGCAAGTTTTAGGGCACTGGGCAACCCTTCAACAGATACAAGGACGTGATAGCTTCCCATATCCACCAGGAAACAGAAGCCTTAGAAGCTGCCTTGCCTTTCCGAGGATCGCCAAACAAGACAAAGAGCCTCTTGGAGCGCTGAATGGACTGAGTCACCTTTAAGTACCGCTTGAGACCCCATGGACATCCAGTTTATGAAGAAGACAGGCCTCCTCAGAATCCTGTGACTTGGAGAAGGATGGCAGAGAAACCACCTGATTGAGGTGAAAACTGGTAAAAAGGAAGGAACCGGACACAGGACCACCTTCTCCCTAGAAATCACCAAATAAGGCTCCTTACATGCATAAATCGCTACCAGAAACACCACCTTCAAAGTCAGGTTTTTCACTGTGGCTCCCCTTAAGCAGCTCAAAGGGAGGTGTTCTCAAAGCAGACAGCGCCAAATTAAGGTTCCATGAGGAACCTCAGACCGATAAGGGGGACGAAGATGCTTCACGCCTCAAAGGAAATGAATCACATCCCCATGGGCTGCCAGGGCCTGATCCTGGACCTGACCCCTGAAGCATGCCCAGGCTGTCATGTGGACTCTCAAGAAACCCAAGGCCAAGCTCTTCTATAGCCCAGCTTGTAGAAATGCCAGACTATCAGGAAGCGAAGCCCCATGGGGGCAAATGCCACGCTCTCTACACCAAGCCTTAGAAATGCTCTAGACCCACACATTGGCCAAAGATGTTGATCACTTGTGAATTTGCAATAAGTTATCAGGTGAGGTTATGAGGTGAGTAGCATCTGTGCCTCAATTGAGCCCTCTCAAGAGTCAAATCATAAGCAGGATCCAGAGAGTTGTGACTCAGATGATCCGCTTAGACATTCTCCTTCCCAGCAACATGGGCAGCCGAGAGCACCAGCAAGTGGGCCTCCGCCCCCAGCAGAAACGGAGGGAGGAGTGGCCTAGTGGTTGGGGCAAGGTACCACAGGCCAGAAGGTCGGTGGTTCAAATCCCACTAGAGGTCAGCAACCTTGGGCCGGAAGGACTGGGGTTTCTAGTCCCACAGGTGCTCCTTGTGGTCTTGGGCAAGCCACTTAATCCTCCATTGCCCATGTTCCCTGTAAGTATTAGTGTATACGTCTCATATCCCCTTGTGTTAAATGTATCCAATTGTGTTGTGACCACTTTGACTGAAGGATAAAGTGGTATACAAAACTGTCTAAATAAATAAAATAAATCTCTGCTGCTACCATCAAGCTCCAAGTACCAGTTGATATACACCACCATTGTGGCATTCACACTGCCCTGCAACTCAGCGGCGGAAGGAACACCTCCAAAGCCAGACGCACTGCCCGCATCTCCAAGAGATTGATGGACTTTGGTAGGTTTCTCTCTTACTTCAACAGGTACCAAATCTCCACCAGCTGAACAATGGCTGAGAAAAACTGTATTGCCAAAGCTGTTGCTCCTGTTACAGCTTCTGCCTCTGTCCAGAGAGCCTGATGCCAGTTGAAGGACCGGTTCCATGTGCAGGATGCCTGCAAGATAAAGCCCCCATGAAACAAGTTGAAGAGCTCAGAGAAGAGGTGGTGAGGCTGAGAAGCATTCAAGACAGCGAGAAGTACATTGATGAGATGTAAGGGTCCCCCAGTTATCCATGTCTCTTTTTCACATTTAAAGTCAGCCCCTCTGAACTCCCTTGACAGTCTTTATCTTTTTATTCCCCTTTTTTTGATTTTAAGAAGGTGCTTTGGTTTTCAAAGGCCATTTTCACATGTCACTCTTATGACAAATTTAGTTTTTATTTACATTGGACGAAGTGCTCTGCTGGCCTCCTTAAAATTCAGTTTGGTGCCAAAAAGAGTTTTAAATAGCGGCCGGTAAGCTGCAGCCTCATCAATATCAGTGTGACAGTCTAACGATACAGACAGGCTTCTCACAAGGCAAGACTCGTTGTCATTTCCTTTTGTGAAGCTCCTATTTTGAATGTGTAAGATTATGCTACCAATAAGTTTTATTCAAAACGGATTAGAGCTATAATTGTGTGTTTCAATTCCCTAAGGGACTCTATCAGCAGAGCACACCTACGATGTTTTGAAAGCCTCATTGCGCATATGTCATCATTGCTGGTTCGCAATATTCAGTAATATTCAGTGAAAGCATACATGATCAATATTTTTTTTAGATTATTTTTCATGCTGCAATGCCATTATATTAGGTTTATTTTGTTGACAATTCCACATTTAATCTTCGGTTTGGGGCTTGCCTTTAAAACAAAGGCAGTTCACAGCGTCGGCAAATAGTTTGTTGGTTTTCAAAAGGTTCTCTATTGAGTGTGGCACTGAATAGACACTTTTAATAACAGTTGGCAAGTAGCGGTTTTACGTATGTTGGATGACAGCCCGGTGACACTGACAGACTCTCTAAAAGGCATCTTTACCACTGATTTATCATACAGTTAGTGCCCTCACGTTTTGTGGATATGATTCGGTAAGTTTTACTGCCATCATACCCAAATTATATTAATGGAGGTTCCAGTCCCTGATTCCATTTGGGATAGTGTCTCATCTCATGTTAAATAAATAAAAAAACATTTTGAAGGCATGGCCTTTGTACTAGAGAGATAGTAATAATAGTACTAGTATAATATGTGCACCTTATCAATGAGGACACATGGGTGAGTACACTATTGTGCAATATTTGGAATTTCTAATATTTATCCTTTGTTTTGGGGCTTACCATTAACACAAATGCTGTACATAATGCTGGCGAATAGATGGTTGGTTCCGATACACATTCTTTAAGTTCTTTCCATATGGACGTTATTTGAATATTGCTTAGGTTGATTTTACGGTCAGAACTTATAGGCAGGAGAGCCCATTCACTGATTTCACATATTTATACCAGATTGATGACATTGGGCGTCCTCCTTTGGTTTCTTTATTATCGCTTGGTTTTCCGTTGCCTTAACCTGGTTTTAAACTTTTCTCTGTTCCTCTCTTAAGATCCCACAGACAATTGCTGACTGTCTGCAATGGTGATTTTCCTTGAGAAGCCTTAATTTACAAATCAGTAAGTCCTCTGTGGTGTTCATACCCTCCAACTCTGTGCCGATTCTTTTCTTTCCTTTTCTGAAACATCTCCTGGTGTTTGTAATAAATATTGTCTTTTAATAATTTGGAGCTACATGGTTATATTTGTTATTTACTACACATTTTAATTTACATATTATCCCTCATCCTGTACTTTTTATAATCCGATGTACACTTATAATATGGTATGTCTGGTCCTACATTTTACTCCTCCTTTTCACTATTTATTTATTTATCTAATTGTAAAATGTATATATGTATATATCTACCACCCATGCTCATCTGCAAATCTACTATACTACCCCATTGATCAAATGTATAACCTGTACCTTATTTTGTTGATGTGTGCTACTCCCTGAAATCAGATTTGTATACTTAAATTGTACTGTACAGCCACCCTTGCTACACAAGTAAACCGCTGCTGATCGCTGGAAGTAGCGGTATACAAATCTATGCCAAATAAATAAATAAAATAATTAATGCATACTGTATTGTTCTACTGTTTAACTGGCTTATTTGGTTAGCTTCTAAACTTACTTTATTCTGTACATACTATGATATTTTATAATACGTTCTATGAATGTATCCAATGAGTTTGTTTTGTACGTTGGTAGTTTTTAAACTTTAAATGTCTTATGTTTTGATTTTATAATTTTGTTTTTTTTATGAGGTACCCCAACGAAGGTGTTTGCCAAAATACAGCCATGTCGTGGGTCGCTGTTCAAAATAAAGGACTTTGCTTCACACCTCGCTCTTTTTGTGTTTTCCTTGGTAGTCTGCAAGTGTGGTTGTGTTCTTTGTAGATCAGAGATGCATCTTGAAACATCCAAGCTCTCTGACAGAGGTGAAGATAGGAGGATGCAGAATGAAGAGAGTTGGACATGAGTCACCAGAGCCTGCAGAATCAACACTCCAACTCCTCCAGCCCTTGAATTGAAGAACCAGTGTGCAGCCCTAGAAGTGGAGGACGTGAAAGCACCAAAGGAAAGGGAAGAACCAGGGCTCATGCATCCCAAAGTTGCAGAATCAGTGACCACAAGGAAGTGAAGGGTAGTGATGGTTTGTGACTCTTCTGAAGGGTATTGAGGCGTCCATATGCTGACAGACGATGTCAAGAAAAATATGTTCTCAGAAAATTGAACTCTGAAACAGTAAAGTGAAAGGACCCTCACTTTTTGTCGGAGTACAGCAGCACCCAAGAGTGGGAAAATTTAAAACCACACTCTCACTGTTGCTGCTCCCTTTTAATCACTGAAAAAGTAAACCGTGAATAAAATGTAAATCACTTAGCTTGCAATAAACGTGAAGCTCCTTTTATCTCCCAAACCATAGTGTATAGTAGAGTCTGCCTTAAGCTGCCGTTTTCACCACAATATCCAGGTATATACGACGTGACACGTTTCGGGTCTGAAGAAACATTTGACCCTGCATCAGGCTCATGAAAAATTGTAGTCGATAGCTTAAATATTTGAAGGGCAGAATCATCAGCATTATCAAAAAAACACTTCGTAGGTTTTTATAAGGGATCCGCGTCTGACGTAAGCGATGAACGAACCGTTAAGAAAAATGCCTAATCCAATAGGCTTCAAGCAGGTTTACCAGCCAATCAGGAGGGAAGAACCCTATGAGGTAAGGGAACCCCCTACTCCGATTGGACCAAAAAGTCAGATTATAGTATGCCACTCCAAAGAGGCATTAAGTCCCCGAGGGGAAACTAAGTTGAAAATCCAACGTTGCTCAAGTTTCTGAAGTTTAGAAAGCCGATCACCGCCTCTAGGGTCAGGTGGGACATGATCAAGAATTCGCCACTGTAGTTGTTGAAAAGTATGCGCAGACTTTAAACAGTGTTCTACTAAAGGCGCCGTTAAATTTTCCAGATGTAAACGAGAGGCATGTTCACCTAAACGCTTTTTAATGGGCCGGGATGTACATCCCACATAATATAGGATGCAAGGGCATATGATAAGGTAAACTACAAAAGAAGATTCACATGTAGTGTGCCATTTTGAAGTATAAAGCAAAGATGTATGAATATCCATCCAAGTAGGTCCTGTTATACTTGAGTGACAGTAAAGACAAGAGCCACAATGGAAATGGCCTGGATCAGTATGTGACAGTAGAGGACGATCCTCCTTTGCTGTATGGCATACAATCAAGTCTCCCAGATTAGCCGTATGGCCAGTTTCTTAGACTTCGCCGTAATTGTTCTTCATTAAAGGATTTTTATCATAATGCTGAAGATTTACGACAACGTTTACTACTTAGGGGTTACCCTCCCTCAATAATTAAGAAAGCATTTGTACGGGCTCGTTTTTCCCATCGAGAATGGTTACTTACTAACCCCCGGACAGTTCATGACCAGCAAATAACAGATAATATCACGGCGGTTTTTCCCTATGTAAATGGCATTGCGGGTGTCATTTCAGCGATACGTCGCTTTTGGCCCATTCTCGAATTACATGCTTGCTTTCAGAACAAGCGGTTAATGGTAGCTTATTCTAGAGGTGCTAATCTGGGAGACTTGAAGTGCAGCGCCATCACTCCGTTTCGGCATGGTCCATGCTTCGCCTGCTTGGCCATATGGCCTCCACAGTCCATGTGGTCCCCAATGCCTGCCTCAATATGCGGGCAGCTCAGTGTTGCTTCCGTGCACAGTGGTCTCGGACCACAGTCAAGCTCTGGGACAGGGTCTTGGTGTCCCGTCAACTAGCAGAGTCACTCAGTTAGTGGCGTGACCCACAGCACCTGCAGAAAGGTATGCCCTTCCAACACCCAAACCCCCAGAAGGTCCTCACCACAGATGCCTCCCTACTGGGCTGCGGTGTCCACTGCAAGGGACTGTGCATGCAGGGAAACTGGTCTCTTGAAGAGAGCCAGCAGCAGGTTAACCTGCTGGTGCTCAGAGCCATTTTTCTGGCGATCAGGACCTTCCAACACCACCTGCAGCACCAGTCATTCGCGATCTTCTATCTGAACAGCAGAGGGGGAACAGGGTCTCATCGCCTCTGCCAGGAGGCAGTAGCTCTCTGCTCATATGCAATCAGTCAGGGAATGCTCCTCAAGGTGGTATACTTTCCGGGCCAGGACAGTGCCCTAGTGGACAGGGTCCTCCAGCCACACGAGTGGTGCCTAGACCCCAGGGTTGCGCAGTGGCTATTCTGACTATGGGGAACCCCAAATTTGGATCTCTTTGCTAGCCCAGCCAAAGCTCAGTTGCCCCACTTCTGTTGTCCCCAACTGCACCTGTCCCAGATGGCAGCAGATGCCTTCCTCATCTCATGGTCAGAGGACCTGTTGTATACCTTTCCTCCCATGCCACTGATCATGCGGACTCTCTTCAAGGTCCAGGGGGGACAAGGCTTCCATGATCCTGCTGGCCCCATGGTGGCCCAGACAGTCTTGGTTTCCCTTGTTACTCTGCCTCTTGACGGAGCTTCTGGTTCCTCTGGGGAATTCCCCTGGACTACTGACTCAGGAGGAGGGCTCGATTCTCCACTCCAACCTGGGGGTCCCTGTCGCTAACAGCATGGCTGCTGAATGGGTCACCTTAGCACCCCTCAACCTCTCCAGGAAGGTGGAAGGAGTCCTCCTGGCCTCTTGTAAGGATTCCACGAGATGAGCCTATGCCTTCAAGTGGTGCAGATTCTTGGTATGGTGTACAGAGCAATGGGTAGATTCATTCTCTTGCCCAGTGCATATGGTGCTGCAGTACTTGCTCCACCTCTCGCAGTCCGGACTCAAGTTCAAATTCATAAGGGTAATCTGAGCGTACTCTCTGCGAACCATCACTCCTTAGAGGGCAAGCCTCTTTCTGTGCAATCCCGCATTACCCGATTCATGTGGGGCTTGCTGCTCTCTAAGCCTCCCATTCGGTCACCTCTGGCGGAATGGGATCTCAACATGGTTCTGGCGCAGCTTACCAAGCCACCCTTTGAACCCTTAGCTACTTGTCATTTGTGTTACCTATCCTGGAAGGTGGTCTTCCTGATGGTGCTCACCTCTGCCCACAGAGTCAGCAAGCTTCAGGCTTGGTGGCTGAGCCACCCTACAACAGGTTCTACAAGAACAGGGTTATGCTTCGCACTCACCCTAAATTACTCCCGAAGGTAGTATCCGCTTTTTACCTCAACCAAGAGATGGTGCTTCCTACCTTCTTTCCATGGCCCCATGCTGTCAAGGCAGCAGCTGTTTTCCAAACCCTGGACTGCAAAAGGGCCCTGTCCTTCTTCCTGCAATTTACCCACGGCTACCGCAAAGCCTCACAACTTTTCATTTCATACAACCCCAGCCAACTGGGGAAGGCTGTCACTAAGCAGACCCTGTCCACCTGGGTGGCAGACTGCATTGCCTTTGTCCACAATCAGGCTCAGCTCTTGTTGGAGTGCCGGGTCACAGTGCACAATGTCAGGATTATGGCAACCTCAGTTGTGAGCCTACACTGTGTCCCTATGGCAGACATCTGCTGGGCCGTCACTTGGTCCTCAGTCCACACTTTTGCAGCTCACTACTGCCTGGAGAGGGAGTCCCGATGGGACAGTGCCTTTGGCCAGGCTGTACTCCATAATCTGTTCGGGGTTTAGGCAACTCTTGCCCTCCGACCCTTCTGGTTCAGGCTACTGGAGCCACGGTTCTCCCTGGACACTGTGGTCCTCAGAGTCTGTCCTCAGATTCACTTGTAGCTGCTCACGGATGGGCCATGTTTTTTCTACAGGTTCTCGGTAGCTAGGGAGCCCCATATCTGCGAACTGACTTCCTGCTTGTTCCTGGAGAAAGCATAGTTACTCATCTGTAACAGGTGTTCTCCAGGGACAGCAGGAATTGGTTCTCCCAACCCTCCCTTCGGTGTTGCTGTACAATTTTGGCCATCATCTTTTATCGGCTCTGACTGAGTAAAATGGCACTTTTGGGCAGGAAGGGGACATGCATGCATGGTGGCATCTCCCAAAGGTGTTCTTTGAAAGCTGGGGAGATGCTTACACAAGGGCTCCGTTGTCATCGACGTCACCCATATGTGAGGACTGATTCAGACTCTGTCTGTGCTTTCCTGACTACCTTTCTAGCTTCTCTAAGGTTCCCCCCCCCAATATAGATGCCTGTCTTCCTTGCTCTGTGATCTCTAGTATTTTATGAAGGCCTCTGTCTTCACCTTTTTAACTACTTCTTTTGAGAACCATAGTGGCCTCCTTTTCCTAACAAAAAGGTTGGTTGCCCCTAAAATATCCACTTTCAGTTTTATTTATTTATTTAAAGCCTTTTCTGTACCGCGCTTTTTAAAATCAGCTCGGTTTACAGTTAACAGCAGATTTGTACAGTTACAGGCAGCTCCCATACTAGACTTACAGAAAACAGGGTTATTCAACTTGGGCTAACTGGGATAACTATGTACATGCTATGCAATAGCTTGGCTACTTGTTCAGGTTGCTCTAGTACAGGCTAAGCAGTTGGGTCAGTGACAGCGAGGTGGCGACCGGGCTGCCTAGCTACTATCTACACGATTAGGTGACTATATACATGCTCCTGCCAGGGTGTCTGGTAGTGCTACCGTGCAGGGCTGGGGCTATGTGTTGTAGGTGGTTTGGGGCGACTGCTTTGTTGGTTGCGGGTGGGTGGCTGTTGTGTGTCCTCGTTATGAGAATAGTGCTGCAGGAAAAAGGTGGTGTTTCAGCGCCTTCCTGAACTGGGTAAGGTCCATAATGGCCCGGAGGCCAGGCGGGAGGGCATTCCAACACGTGGGTACATAGTACACGAAGGCTCTGTTTCTTGTTGCTTGAGAGCACTTCGTGATCTTGCTAGGGATACTTAGGGTGTTGACTGTGACTGACCTGGCTGTGTTTGGGGGAGTGGGGAGAATGAGGTCTGTGATGGAGGAAGTGAGACTGTTGATGGCTTTGAAGGTCAGCAGTAGGATTTTGAAGGTGAGTCTGCAGTGGACTGGCAGCCAGTGGAGGTGCTTCAGGATTGGTGCTATATGGTCCCTCCTGGCGACTCCATGTAATATTCTGGCTGCTGCGTTCATTGCCAGCTGCAGTGGGTTCAGCGTATTTTTTGGTAGTCCCTGTAGGATGGTGTTGGCATAGTCAAAATGGGGGATTACCAATGCTTGGTAGATTGTCCTGAAGTCATCGGGTTCCATATGGGTTAGTGATATAGCGGAAGGGCTGTCGGGTAAGGTTTGCCTCTTTGCAGATGATACCAAAATCTGCAATAAAGTAGACACCCAGGAAGGTGTAGATAACATGAGGAGGGATCTAGCTAAGCTTGAAGAATGGTCTAGAATTTGGCAGCTGGGATTTAATGTTAAAAAATGTAAGGTCATGCATTTGGGCTGCAGCAATCCAAGGGAGCAATACAGCATAGGAGGTGAAGTACTTTTGTCCACTAAAGAAGAGCGGGACCTAGGCGTAGTTGTGTCCGATGATCTTAAAGTAGCTAAACAGGTAGAAAAGGCGACGGCAAAAGCTAGAAGGATGCTTGGGTGCATACGGAGAGGAATGGCTAGCAGAAAAAAGGAGGTGATAATGCCTCTGTATAAGTCTTTGGTGCGACCTCATTTGGAGTATGGTGTGCAATTCTGGAGACCGCACCTTCAAAAGGATGTGAACAGGATGGAGTCGGTGCAGAGGGTTGCTACTAAGATGATTAGTAGTCTTCATTATAAAGCATATGAGGACAGACTTAAGGATCTTAATATGTACACCTTAGAGGAAAGGCGGGATAGAGGTGATATGATTGAGATGTTTAAATACCTCCGTGGCATAAATGTTCAGGGAGAGAGCCTCTTTCAATTGAAAGCAAGTTCTGCGACGAGGGGACATGGGATGAGGGTGAAGGGAGATAGATTCAGGAGTGATATGCGGAAATATTTCTTTACGGAAAGAGTAGTGGATCCGTGGAATAGTCTCCCAGTGGAGGTGGTAGAGATGAGGACAGTAACTGAATTCAAAAAAGCATGGGACCAACACAGAGGATCTCTAAAGGTAAAAAGTAGACTGTTGTAGTTGTTGTTATGGAAGGACAGACTAGATGGGCCTTGTGGTCTTTTTCTGTCATCATGTTTCTATGTTTCTATGTTCCAGTAGAGGTCGTAGGTGCCGGATTGTCCGTATTTTGTGGTATACTGCCTTGACAGGGTTGTTCATGTGGGCTTTCATATCCAACTGTTGGTCTAGTGTTACCCCTAAGTAGCGGATTGTGGGCTTGCTTTGGAGCTCGGCGCATCTTACTTTTAGTGCTGCTGGAGGAGCGAAAGCTTGGTCCCTGGTGATGAATAGAGCCTCAGTTTTCTTGAAGTTTATTCTGAGGTTCTGGGTGTGTAGCCAGTCGGTGATAGCATCGAAGCAGGTGGTTAGTGGTGAGAAATCCAGCTGGTCGGTTGAGAATGGCATGTAGAGTAATACGTCGTCAGCGTATATGAGGCATGAGATGCCGAAGGAGCGGGTGAGTGTACAAATGGGCTGCATATATATGTTGAAAAACAGTGCCGAGAGGGAGGATCCCTGTGGAACTCCCTGTTTTTGCTGGAATGGTTTGGAGGTCATGGGGCTGGTCCGTACATGCTGCCATCTGTCCGACAGGTATGATTTGCACCAGTTTAAGGCCGTGTCCTGGATCCCTTTCTCTGCAAGGCGCCCTATGAGCAGATCATGGTCGACATATTTGAATGCTGCTGCAATGTCCAGGAAGATTAGGGCGTATCCTCGTCTGCTGTTGTCCAATCCGGTGATTAAAGTGTTGAAGAGAGTGGTCAGGAGCATCTCAATGCCGTGCGATTCCCTGAACCCATGTTGGCATGGGTCTAAGGGCACAGTGGTCTCAATATGGTGTTGGATTTGTTGTTGGACGAGCTTTTCAATTATTTTGGCCATTAGTGGGATGCTTGAGATTGGCCTGTATGAATCCACCTTCTGGGGTTCCAGTTTTGCCATTTGCTTTTCTACATCCCCCAGCTCTTCCCATCCTGCTAACAACTCCTTGAGCTATTGTCCCATCTTGGCAAAGTTAGTTTTCTTAAAGTCTAAGACCCTCGCTTTTGAATGGATTTTATCAGCCCTAGTCCTAATACTGAACCACACCATCTGGTGATCACTGGATTTGGTTATCACTATAACATCGCAAACACTTTCCCCATTGGTGAGCACTAAGTCCAGTATGGTCTCTTCACGTGTGGGTTCTGTTACCAGCTGCCAGAATAGTTACCCATGTAAAGAATCTAGAATCTCCTTACTTCTAGATGACACTGCAGCAGGGATGTGCCAATCAACATCTGACATATTGACATCACCTATCAGCAGCACTTCTCATTTCATGGCAACACTGCATATGTCTTCTATTAAATCTCTGTCCGCTTCCCCTCCCTGTGAGGGAGATCTGTATATTTATTTATTTATTTATTTACATACATACATTCTCTTATATACCGCGCTATTCTGCATCAGTGCGGTTTACATTGAACAAACTGCAATTACATTGAACAGGGCATTATAACTTGGAGATAACTATTTTACAGGGAACATGGGCTATGGAGGGTTAAGTGGCTTGCCCAAGACCACCTGTAGGACTAGAAACCACAGTCCTTCTGGCCCAAGGTTGCTGTCCTCTAGTGGGATTTGAACCCCCGACCTTCCGGCCTGAAGTACCTTGCCCCAACCACTAGGCCACTCCTCCAGTGCAACTGGATGTCCCTTTCCCTCTTTCTAGTTTAACCCATAGTCCCTCCTTGCTCCCTTTTAAGCCCTACAATTCTTTAGCTTTAATATAATTTTTTACATATAATGCCAGTCCTCCTACCTTGTCTTCCTAAATAAAGTATAGCCCAGTATAATTACATCTCGATCATGGTTGTTCGTGAACCATGTCTCCATAACTGCCACTAAATCCAAGTCTTGTGATCCAGTACTATTAAGGTCACTTCCGGAGTGGGTAACTCTGTCAAAAAGATGAAAACACACTCCACCTATATCAAAAACCTGTTATGACGAATTCATAATCTTCAATTCAACATTGTTTCTTTGTATACTTCTTTAACACACAGAGGAGGTCTCAGACCCGGCGAGCATTTATAAAGGCATATGGAAAACCATATATCATTGCCCTATTGCATCAACGCTTGAAGGGCGCCAAAGTGAGGCGTTGGGGAAGAGGAACAGATCTTAACTTCTGTAGAAAAATACTGAAAAGTGATAAGTTATGATGATATGATCTGCTGTTTGTGTCTACATATTGTTATGTGCTGTTTCACAAAGAGTGGTGGTCGTTGATGCAATAGGGAATTGGTATATGGTTTTCCATATGCCTTTATAAATGCCCGCCGGGTCTGAGACGTCCTCTGTGTGTTAAAGAAGTATACAAAGAAACAATGTTGAATTGAAGATTATGAATTCGTCATAACAAGTTTTTGATATAGGTGGAGTGTGTTTATCTTTTTGGCACTAAATCCAAGTCAGCATCTGGGATCTTATTTCCCATGCTATGAACATTTATACACACAGTTTTCCAGATGCTGCCCCTTTTACTCATTTCTACAGAGATAATTTTTCACTTACCCTGTGAGCTTTCTTACCCATTCTCCAACGAATTTATTATTTATTTAATACAAATTCTTATATACCGCGCTATTTAGCATCGGTGCGGTTTACATAACAACAACATTTTGCATTAGAAACAGGATCTTTTGCTTACATTGTAACAGGGATTGAAATTTGGAAATAACAGGGTAATTATATACAGTTCAAAACAAAGGAAGTAACAGGGTAACTACATACAGTTCAAACAAAGGAGCTTATAAATTATGTAAGTTATATTATGTATTAGAGACATAAAGTGATCATGGTCATTGCCTAATGGTGAGTTTCTTTTGTAAATCACTGGGAATTATGTTGTCGGTACGTCAGATGCTGTGTGGGTGAGATGCTGTGTTGGATTTGAATGTGTTAGGTTAGGGTGGATAAAATAAAGGCAGAATAAGTGATGTTTGAGAGCTTTTCTGAATTGTGAGAGGTCAGCAATTGATCGTATATGAGGTGGGAGATTGTTCCAGCACTTAGGAGCATATAATGTAAATGCTCTATTTCTAGTTGTTTGGGCACATTTAGTGGACTCAGGTGGTATGGACAGTGTATTGCTAGTTGTTTAAAGTTTAAAGCTCTCTTCAGTAAGTTAACCAGTCTGCTGCTGAAGACACTTTGACCTCTCTTGGACAGATGGATGCGATCTCTGCTCTGCAGCTCTTGAGATATGATTCCATGACCCAGGAAACCAAAATACTCTTGATGACATCATTCATGCAGCCATGCATTTATCTTCAGGATGCAAGCTTTTCTGCATCGACCTTTACCCTTAACAGAAAGGCTTGAAGAGAACACCACCTGTGCACCAATCTACTTCATGCTCCATCCCAGAGCCATGAAGTCACTTTTGATATGCTCGGAGGGATACCTAGCAGTATCATTTGTGCCGACCATGGATGAGCAACATTGGATAATAGTCAGTAGGCTTGATGAGTCTCTGTAAACTCTCCATAACATCTTGAATTTTAGAACCTGGCAGGCAACATATTTTTCTTAGACAAAACTAGAAAAAACCTTATTCAGAGCGCGATAAGAACTCAGAAAATTGAACTCTGAAACAGTAAAGTGAAAGGACCCTCACTTTTTGTCGGAGTACAGCAGAACCCAAGAGTGGGAAAATTTAAAAACCCACTCTCACCGTTGCTGCTCCCTTTTAAATCACTGAAAAAGTAAACTGTGAATAAAATGTAAATCACTTAGTTTGCAATAAATGTGAAGCTCCTTTTATCTCCCAAACCATAGTGTATAGTAGAGTCTGCCTTAAGCTGCCGTTTTCACCACAATATCCAGGTATATACGATGTGACATGTTTCGGGTCTGAAGAAACTTTTGACCCTGAGCTGGGATTTGGAGTGATTTATCACGAACCCCAGGTGTTGTAGGACCTTGATGGTGCGGGCTGTGGCCTGTTGAACCTCTGAGGCCATGTCCCCTTTCATGAGCCTGTCGTCCAGGTAGGGGAAGATGAAGGCCCCCTGAAGACAGAGAAAGGCGGCCACTACTGCTAGGCATTTGGTGAAGACTCTTGGTGCAGAGGCTAGGCCAAAGGGTAGTACCCTGTACTGATAGTGGTCACCCCCCAACCATGAACCTTAGGTACTACTTGTGACTGGGATGAATAAGGATGTGGCTATAAGCATCCTTTACGTCCAAGGAGCATAGCCAATCTCCTTGCTGGAGGTACAGCAGCAAGATTCCAAGGGAGAGCATTTTGAACTTCTCCTGCATCAGGAATTTGTTCAGGTTTCTCAGGTCCAGGATGGGCCTTAGGCCTCCTGTTCTTTTTTGGGACCAGAAAGTACCTGGAGTAGAAACCTTTTCCTTTGAAGTGGTGTGCCATGGGCTCCACAGCTCTGTCCCTGAGAAAGCCTGCAAGTTCCTATAATAGCAAGGTCTGGTGCAGGAGAGTCCGAGGGGGCTCTCCTGGAAAGACGGGGGAGGCATCTGGTCCAGATGAAGGAGGTAACCTTCCCTGACCACCTGAAATTCCCAGGAATCAGTGGTGATGGCAGCCCCACCAGTGGGCAAAAAGAATCAGGCCCCCCCCGTGTCGGTAGCTAGTCCCCCAGGGGTGGAGAGGGAGTCAAAACCCTGACCCAGTCTGGGCTGGAGCTGGTGCCTGGTTCTTGGGGCCCTTAGACGTACGTGGGCCCTGGCCTGCTTCCTTGCCCTGATGGCTCTGCTGAGGGGTCTGCGGGGCCTGGTATGGGGGATAACCTCGGTAAGGTTGGCCTTTCCCCTGATGGTTTCTCCTTGGGAAAAGTGGAGGTATTCCTTGAGAGTCGAGTTCTGGTGACATACTCGGTCTTCATCTTCGCCGTCTTGTCCTCCATCGGCTTCACCGAGACGAGGGACACTCAGAAGTTTTTTCTGAACCCATGGCTTGAGGTCCGACACCTGGAGCCAGGCCTGGCATCTGGCACCGATGCCTGCGGCGGCCACCCTCATGCTGGACTAAACCTTTGCAGGCTGCTCAAGACAAATACTTTGAGCACTCCGACAGACTTCATAAGGGTCTGGAAGCACTGAAGGTGGTCCTTGCTGAGACCCGCTGAATAGCCCCCGAACTCCTTGGTGAGGTCTCTGAGGTACATGCCGATATACAGCTGGTATACTTGTATATGGCACACTAGCATCGAGCCCTGCTAACATTTATGCCTGAGGGCATTGAGGGTGCGGGACTCCCTGCCCGGGGCACTGAAGAGTAAGCCTTTGGGCTTTTTTGTTGACACATGGCCAACTAGACCACCATGGAGGTGTGAGGGAGTTGTGCCTTCCTGAAAATGGGTCCTCGCTGGACCCGGTAAATAGCGTCCCGGTGTCGGCTAACAATTGGCACCGATGTCGGTGTTTCCCACATTCAGAGGAGGTGGCACCCGAGTATGGAAGGGATGGGGACCATGAGGGCTTCTTTGAGTGAGGCCTCATTTTGGAGGATTTTGAGTTCCTCTGTGTGGGGGTCATCCTCTGACTCCCTAGGAAGGGACAGTGCCTTTGAAGCAAGAGGACTAACTCGTGGGGAAAAAAGGGAGTCCCTGGCCCCCACTCCCCCCCCCCCCCGACAACTCAGCCGATGTTCCGGGACAAGATTCGGCCATAGGCTGCAGCATCAGGGGCTCAAAACGGCTCAAAACCTTCCAAAGCTGCAGAACTCTATGTACTCAAAGTGGTGGTGGTTCTCGCCATCCCCAGGAGCATAATTCTGCTTCCTAATACCTGCCCTGCAAGGTTTTTCCCCCCCCCCTTTCTTCTGAGGTGATCTGCAGAAGCTGCATTTTCTCAGAGACAGCTGGGGAACAGCCTGAATTCAGAAAGCTGTGCTCTGCAGTTGCCACATGCAACGCACTGGCTGCAATCCATGGCCTCTCCCCTGTGCCAAACTGCAACCCCTGGAGCCGATCCTACTACTACTACTAATAATATTAAACACTTATATAGTGCCACGCACACAGCGCTGTACAGACATACGTACAAGAGACAGTCGCTGCTCGTCCAAGCTTACAATCTAGTCAAGACAGTACAAAAAAATTAGTCAATTCGATGGGTTTTACAGTTCGGTCATGAAAATGATGGGAGTAAGGTTAAGATGAAGGATAGAAGTCAGGATCTGAACGCGATGGTGAAGAGATGGATTTTTAACCTGGATTTGAAGAGGGCTAGGGAGGGTGCCTGACGTACAGCCACAGGTAAGCTGTTCCAGGCATAGGGTGCAAGGTGAAAGGAGCGAAGTTGGGAGTTAGCGGTACGAGTGAAGGGCCTAGATAGAAGTAATTTGTTAGTGGAACGAAGTTCCCGAGCTGGGATGTGGGCAGAGATAAGAGATGAGAGGTATTGAGGGGCCGCAGAGTGAATGCATTTATAGGCGAGCAGAAGTTTGAATTGGATGCGGAATTAGATGGGGAGCCAATGAAGCGACTTGAGAAGAGGAGTAATGTTGGCATGGCGGGATTGGCAGAATATTAGTCGAGCAACATAAGTTTGTATGGACTGAAGGGGAGGAGATGGCTCACGGGGAGATCAGCAAGGAGTAGGTTGCAGTAGTCGAGACGAGAAGAGATTAAGGAGTGGATAAGCGTTTTGGTAGTGTGTTCCGACAGGAAGGGGCGGATTTTGCTAATGTTGTAGAGAAGGAAGCGGCAGGTTCTAGCAATGTGCTGGATATGTGAGAAGGAGAGAGAGGTGTCAAAGATGACCCCCAGATTGCGGGCCGAGGGAACAGGAAGGATCATAGTTCCATCCACAGAGACTGAGAAGTGGGGAAGAGGAGGAGAGGAGTTAGGGGGAAAGAGAAGGAGTTCAGTCTTGGCCATGGTCGATTTCAAGTGGCGATGAGACATACAGACGGCGATGTCAGAAAGGCAGGCAGAGATCGTGGTTTGGATTGCTGGAGAGAGGTAGATTTGAGAGTCGTCGGCATAGAGATGGTACTGAAAGCCATGGGAGGAGATAAGCGCGCCAAGGGATTGGGTATAGAGAGAGAAAAGGAGGGGGCCCAAGACGGATCCTTGGGGTACACCAACATGGAGCGGGGTTGGAGAGGAGGAGTAGCCGCCAGAGCATACACTAAAGGAGAGATGGGAGGAGAACCAGGATAATATGGAGCCCTTGAAACCAAGCGAGGAGAGGGTGGAGAGGAGAAGATTGTGGTCAACAGTGTCAAAGGCAGCAGAGAGGTCGAGAAGGATGAGGACAGAGTAGAGGCCCTTAGATTTAGCGAGAAACAAGTCATTGGAGACTTTTGTAAGAGCCGTTTCGGTGGAGTGTAGGGGATGGAAACCAGACTGTAGTGGGCCTAGGAGGTGAGGAAGTCGAGGCAGCGTCGGTGGACTGCTCGTTCTAGAAGTTTAGATATGAAGGGAAGGAGGGAGATGGGTCGATAATTAGAAGGACAGGTGGGATCGAGTGAGGGTTTCTTGAGGAGAGGTGTGACAACAACATGTTTGAAATCAATGGGGACAGTTGCAGTGGAGAGCGATAGGTTGAGAATATGAGAGATGGAGGGGATAACGGTGGGGGAGATGGGGTGTAGAAGATGAGTGGGGATAGGGTCAGAGGAACAGGTGGTGGGTTTGGAGGAGGAAAGAAGAAGTGTGGTTTCCTCTTCAGAGATCGTAGAGAAGGAGGAGAGGATAGCAGAGGAAGTCAGGATGGGGGGAGATTTGGAGAGGGGGGAAGGTAGATGAGGGTGTGGGGAATTGGAGGGTAATCTTTTGGATTTTGTCATGGAAGTAGTCGGCAATGGTTTGGGCAGAGAGTGAGGGTGGGACTGGAGGCGGGGGCACCTTAAGGAGAGAATTGAGGGTATTAAAGAGGCGGCGAGGATCAGAGGCTAGAGAGTTGGTCAGATGGATGAAGTGGTTTTGTTTGGCAAGTTCTATGGCTAACTGGAAGGAGCCAAGCATGAATTTGAAGTGTAGAAGGTCTTCAGGGGAGCGGGATTTGGTCCAGGCACAGATGCTTAAATAGCGGGTTGTAGATGAAAACCAGGGCTGAGCAGTAGAACGTCTAATGGGATGAGGGGTGGGCGGGGCTAGAGTGTTAAGAGACGAGGATAGTGCAGCATTATAAGAGGCTACCGCCTCGTCAACGGATTTGGAGGACAAAATGGAGGAAAGAGATGGGGAGATGGTGGAGGAGAGGAGTCAAGGGATCAATATTATGAAGGTTTCTAAATAGGTCGGAGGAGATGGGATGGGGTTGAGATAACGGAAGCTGAAGATTGAAGGTTAAAAGGTGATGGTCAGATGAGGGAAGGATTGAGTTGTGGAAGTTTAAGGGAGACGAGTTAGAGAAGCGTATCAGGTCAAGGCAATGGCCATGCAGGTGGGTGGGGGCAGAGGAGCAAAGTTGGAGGTTAAACAAGGAGGTGAGGGCGAGAGCTTTAAAGCATGGGGATCAGAGGGGTTATCGATGTGAATGTTAACGTCGCCAAGAATAAGAATGGGGGAAGAGGGATCTAGAAAGGCGGAAAGCCAGGAGTCGAAGTCGGTAAGGAAGGTTGATTTGGATTTGTCGGGTGGGCGATAGATAATAGCTACACGGAGGGGAAGTGGTGTGAAGAGGCGAATGGAGTGGACTTCAAATGAGAGGGAGGAGTGTGATTGAGGAAGCAGGAGGGGTTGGAATTGGCAAGAGGGAGAAAGTAGGAGCCCAACACCACCACCGCGGCCAGAGGAATGAGGTGTATGGGAGAAATGGTAGCCCCCGTGGCAGAGGGCAGCAGCGGATGTGGTATCATCTGGGAGGAGCCAGGTTTCAGTTAGGGCAAGAAGGTGTAGTGCATTAGAGATGAAGAGGTCATGAGTAAAAGGAAGTTTGTTAGCGAGTGAGCATGCATTCCATAGGGCGCATGAGAACGGGAGAGCAGAGGGGGAAAGAAGAGGGATATGGATAAGGTTGGATAAGTTACAGTACGTGAGGACTTCTTTTCACAGTGAAGCAGCAGTCTAGGGGGGCTGTTACATGAGGATCTATTGCCAGAGGGACCAAGGTATGGGTGGGTGTCTCTGGATGAGTGTGCCCTCCAGGAGGGACATGAGGGAGGGGAAGTGAAAGGGGAATATTGATGATACCAGATAGGGTATGCGAGGATTTCTTTTTAGAGTGAGACAGAACTCTAAAGGGGATAGGGTTGGGGTTGATATCTCTGGTTGAGAGACTGGGGCATGAGAGAGGGAGGGCAGAAGGGGAGAGGAGAGGGATATGGATGAGATTAGATAAGGTGCGTGAGGAGCTCTTCTTAAGAGTGAGAGAGAAATCAAGGGGGGCCAGGGTTGGGGTTGATATTACCTGATGAGAGAAGGAGAAGGAGTAGTAGAGAGCGAGGTAAGGTGGAGGCAGTATGGCAGAAGCGATGGTGGGGTTGCCTTAATGAGAGAGTGGCTGGTTGAATGAGGGGGAGTGTGAGATGTAGCTGGAGGGCAGATGCTAGGTTAGAAGACAGAATGGAGGGAGAGGTGAGGAAGGTAAAGGGAGAGTAGGGGGGAAGAGGAGTGAGGGTGTTGGTAGGAGGGGATGCAGTTGGGGAGTATGAGGAACAGAAGGACAATGTGATGTGGAGCCATAGCAGAGGAGTGGGAGCTAAGCAGCATGAGTTATGTTGCAGGCGATGGGATGGCTTCGGCTTTTAAACACTATGCAGTATATGTTGGGTTACAAGTAGGGACTAAACGCTATGCACTATGGGTTAAGGTAAGGGTAGTGGAGAGTAGGTAGGGGTAAGGTAAGGTAAGGGTAGTGGAGGGACTGAGGCCAGTGCAGCAAGGTTTAGTGGAAGCAATGGGTAGCCAGTACAGTGCAAACAGAGGGTAGCCAGTTCAGTGCAATGCAGGATTAGTTGCAGGTACAGGGGTAGAGGTAATGAGGGAGGAATGGGTAGCAGTGGAGTCATTTGGCTGTGGGCAGCAGTAGTAGTGGGGTGCTTACTTCGTAGGGAAGTTGGTTATGGTCAGACGGCAAGGTGCTAGAGGAGCATCGCGCTAAAGCGCCTAGGTCCCCGCCGAAGGGCCACGCCAAACGGCCCTCTGACGCAGGCCCGCCAGGCGCGGGTGCGCCCAATGGTGCTTCCCTCTTTAGGGCTGCAGGACCCGGAAAGAGCCGTCCAGCATGGTGCCGCTGCACTCGATGGCGCTTCCCCTGATTTACCCGGTGGCTGCTTCTTCCCTCCAAAGACCGCCACTGCCTCTGTGGCCAATCAGCAACCTTGCTTACTCTCTCCCCTCCCCCCCCCCCCGAGCCTTAAATGCCCAGGAACCTGCTCAACCCCTGGTCCCCTCTCAAAGTGAGGATGACGACAGAAGCAGCCCACTGGAGGAGAGTGACTGGGGGAGAAGGGAGAAGGACCCAGCACCACTGGGTGTCTGCAGCCTGGGCCTGCAAACATTGCCATGGGTCAAAAATCCAGCACCAGACTGTACAGGTTATGCTCACCACCCACTGGAGACTGAGAAATACTGCTTATTGTCAGTTGGCACAGGCCAACACTAAGTTTGTGTTCTCAGTCTCTACCTGCTAGTAGATGAGCATAACCCACTCATCTGGATTGGACTGGAGGGATGAACTGGAAAACATGCTCTAGCCTGATGGTAAGAGCTCTTTTTCAGACACAACAGTAGAAGATCATTACCTTCCATTTGGGCAGGAAGGCAAGCGATAATGGCTGAAAGCAGGGCTGGTCCCAGAGTTGGTTCAAGGTGTTGGTGCCCTAAGCAAACCTTAAGCCTTATGTCCTCCCCCTGGCTATCAGAATCTATTGTTTAGTTTTGAATGCCCTGCTCTTTGCCATCCCCCAGAAGCTGCTGTCTTCAGCAGCCACCTAGTTTGACTGATGTTTGGGCCAGCCCTGGCTGAAAGGATGACGAAATGATCAACATGGATGCATGAGGAGAAACATCATCTTTGAAAACTGTAAAGCTATATCACTAGAGACTGGAATGTACTTCATATGAGCTGAAGTAACCATTCACAGTATAACCTTCCATATCAGATTCAATGCAATGTGTGCTACTGAGTCAATGCTAACTCCTGAGTCCAGACAAGTGGGTTGTATTCCCCTACCAGCAGATTGGTGGAGACAAAGAACCAATGAAAAGCCCCGGTTTCAGTGACATCACTCTTATGCCTCTATTTGCATCAGCCACCAGAGGTCCCTTTAGTATTCATCCCAAAGCATCTAAGTTTTTGTACCTTTGGGAGAAACATGGCAAGCCTCATACAACCACAATCGTGAGCAACAATGAGCATTCAACAGTAGAGAACTATGCACAGGAAAGCTTAAACAGAAGGCTATCAATAGAAGATGAACCTGCAGAGCCAACTATAAAATCACTGCAGACCCAAAAGTACTGCAGCAGCAGAGCAGTGCAACACGATTCCAGGGGTGGGCACTGGAATGGTCTAGCAGGACTCAAGGAAAGGACATAAACTGGTAAGTAAAATGTCATCTTCCATATCGTTCTGCTAGTCCAGTCCAAACAAGTGGGATGTACCAAAACTAGAAATCCACTGGGCAGGAAGAAGACACAGCAGCTCACAAAACCATAGAGTCAAAGGCCATGTCCACCCACGCATGGACATATAAGCAATAATTCTTGACAAAAGTGGTAAGATATGCCAACATTGTTGCCCGACAAATCTCCGCAGGGGGCACTGAGCTCCACTCCACCCATGAGGTAAAAAGGGCACACAAAACCTCCAGAACTGGCCTGCTTTGCAACAGATATGCCAAGGCAATATAGCCTCTTTTATCCAGTGCCCTGAAGTCAACTTAGCTATTGCCTCACCCTTATGCGAGCCGGCAAACAGCACAAAAAGATGGTCAGACTTACAAAAGGAATTCGTAACCTCCAAGTACCAGAGAAGCATCCTCCAGATATCCACAAGGCGAAGATCTTTAACCTTCCCCTGGCACTGCTCCTTAGAGAAGGAAGGCAGGCAAGCCACCTGGTTCATGTGAAAGAGAGAAAGCACCTTAGGCAAGAAGAAAGGCACAGGCTGAATAGAAACAGCCTCCTTTAAAAAAGACAGATAAGGATCTTGGCAAGACAGAGCCTGCAGCTCAAAAATCCACCTTGCGGAGCAAAACGTGACCAAGAACATCATCTCAAGTGCTAAATCCTTTAAAGGAGTGTGCTTCAATGGCTCAAAGGGCGAATACATCAGGGCCTTGAGCAGCAGACGCAGATCTCAGGAAGGGATCACAGTCTGGAGGGGAAGACGCAGACCACTGAACCCCCTGGAGAAAGGATTGGACATCTGGGTGCAAAGCAGAGACTTACCAGTCACCGGACCTCAGAAACAGGCCACAGCTGCTATCTGAACTTTCTACAGGATGGCCTTGAAAAGGACCTCTCCCTTAGCTCCCTGAAGGGCCAGCAGAGATGGCACTTTGGCCGCCTTAGGAGCCAACTGCCAAGCACCACACCATCGCTCAAAGAGACATCAAATCCGCATGTATGACAGCTTGGTAGCCCTCCTCCGGGCTCTAAGCAAAGTGAAGACTATCGCCGTAGAGTAATCTTTGCATGCTAGCGGTCTCCTTTTAAGAGCCAAGCCGTAAACTAGAAGGGAACTGGATCCTCCAGGACAATTGGCTCCTGCCACAATAGGCCCCAAGATGGAGGCAACTAAAGAGGAGGCACCTGCAGGAGCCTCCTCAGATCTCCGAACCATGCTCTCCTCAGCCAAGCTGGTGCCACCAGAACAATCCTGCCCAGGTGGCACTCTATACACCGAATCACATGCCCCACCAGGGGCCATGGAGGAAACATGTACAGCAGATGCTGACTTGGCCAAGACTGGATCAAGGTATTGATGCTCTCTGACTCCATCTTCATGTGGCGACTGAAGCAGCAACCAAGCTTTGGCACTGGAACGGGTCACCATCAGATCCATTTCAGGGTGACCCCAGCAACACCTCCTGACTCAACTCCCACTCTCCAGGATCCAGAGAGTGCCGGCTAAGGAAGTCCGTTTCTACACTCTCCACCCCAGCAATGTGTTGAGCCAACAAGGCCAGGAGGTTCTTTTCCACCCAGGAAAATAGGACAGCCATCTCCAGAGCTACCCCGGCACTCCTCATGTCGCCTTGCCGATTGACATAAGCTACAGCCGTGGCATTATCCAAAAACATTCAAATCGCTCAGCCCTCGACCTGGGGCCAAAAACACAGAAGAGCCAACCCGATGGCTCTCGCCTTGAGTCGGCTGATGGACCACACCGTTTCCCTGTGGTTCCAATGGCCCTGGGCCATTCAGTCTTGGAAATGGGCTCCCCAGCCCGGCATCAGTCATCAGGAGGATCTGCGGCATGCCCTTCCTCAGATGACAGGGCTGCTGCCAGCACCACAGGCTGGACTTCATAATCAACAGGAGTGAGAGCTTGTGCTTGAACTCCTGAGCACTTTGGGACCACCGAGCCAGCAAAGACTGCTGGAGCAGTCGCATGTGAGCACGTGCCAATGGCACCATCTTTATGGTCACTACCATCAATCTGAGCAGCTGAAAATAATCCCAGACTTTGGGAGCCTGCTGTGCACAGAAAAGCGCCAGGCAATCAAACAGTCTTTTGATTTTCTCCTCTAGCAGGAAAACTCTGCCCACTCGAGTGTCGAAACATGCTCCCAGACACTCCAGGGACTGGGAAGGCAGCAGCTGGCTCTTTCCCCAAATGATCATCCAGCCCGGGCTTTCCAAAAAGGACACTACTTGGGGTGGCACCTGAAATGAGCAGGTCTGAAAGGGAACGGGTCCAGATGAGCCAGTCATGCAGATATAGATGAACACAGATCCCTCAGCGCTGCAGCGCCGCAGCCGCCGCCGCCACCACCACCATGACCTTGGAGAAACATTCTTGGGGTGGTGGGTAGCCTCAAAAGGAGGGTAGTGAACTGACAGTGAAAGCCAAGCACGGAAAAAACACAGATACCTTTGCTCATCCACCTGGATATAAATTACGCCTTGGCCAGATCCAGAGAAGCCAACAACTCCCATCAGCGCAATTGCTTGAATCAGAGTGCAAGGTTTCCACCCAGAAGCGCAGGACGTGTAAGTGCACATTGTCCCCTCTTGAGGTCCAGAATGTGCCAGAAAGAACCGTCCTTTTTGGGCACTACGAAATAGATAGAGTATCTGTCCTTGCCCTGCTTGTCTGGGGGGACAGGCACCACCTCCTCTAGGTGCAGCAACTTGTCCAAGGTGGTCCGCACAGTGGCACTTTTAATCGCAGACCAACAAGGGGAGATGACAAAAGCATCCGGAATCAACTCTTTACATTTCAGGACATAGTCGAACTGAATGGGATCTAGTACCCAGTGATCCTTGGTAACCCAGGCTCAATCCTGAAAGAAAAGGCAAAGCCTGCCTCCAACTGGAGGAACAGAGGAATGAGCCCCAAACTTTCAATGTGCAGTACAGGATAGTTCACCTCTGGAGGGGACCCGAGTCCCTGGGCCCACGGGCCCCGTGAAAGGACAGAGAAAGCTCGAAGTCCAGAAGCAGAGGAGAAGAAAGGCTTTCCAAGTTGGTAATGATTAAAGTCCTGAGATCCTCGGGAGTCCTGCCAGCATGCCTGAGGTGGACGAAGGAGGGTGATGAGAAGGGGGTTCCTGCCCACTTCACAAGCCCCTTGGACCTGTCTTGCAGAAAGTGATAAGACTTCTCCAAATCAGCTACAAAACAGAAGTTTCCCTTTAAAGACAAGTTGGGCCAGTTGAGCATTTGAGGAGGAGTTTGCCACCCAGTGCAGGAGCCAGATCCACCTCTATGACCCAGTAGACAGGGCACTGTCCCTGGACGCCAAACATACCAGGTCATACATGGCATCAGAAAGGGAGGGTGCAGCAGACTACAAAAGAGGAGTAGCATCATCCAGCAGAAGAGACTGAATCTACTAAAGCAGGGCTTGAGAAGACAGGCTCGCACATACTGATAACTGAAGGATAGCGTCACCGCAGTAAACTGGCTCCTCAACAAAGCATCCACCTTTCGGTCCAGAGAATCCTTTAAGGCTGAGCTGCCTTCCACAGGGATGGTGGTCCGCTTAGTAACCACCATGATCTGCGCAACCACCTTGGGAATATCAAACCACACCATGTACTCCTCCTTCAGGACAGCGTACACCTTCTTACATAAATCCCACTCCAAATGGATCATATCCTTGATCACCTCTGGGAACAGGAAGACAGTAGTCTATTTCTGCACTCCTTGCAGACACAGGTGCACCTTTGGCTCCTGCTCCGTCCCTGGAGCATCTGCCAAGTTCAAGATGGGTGAAACCCTGGCAATTAATGCTGCCAGCTCCTCTTTTCGGAATAGGCGTTATCACCGCAGCCTCATCACTGTCCTCTGAAGGCAAGAGCACTTCCTCATCCACATCAGAGCTCAGCACAGAATTATCTGAATCAAAGTCAAAGTTCAAATCTCAAACTGGTGCAAGAGGACTCCCATCTCCAGGAGACGCTTAGCAAAAGGCAGTTGAACAGGGTTTCGCACTCTCAGCCTGCCCCCAGAGGCACCCAGAGGCCACAGGATCTGAATTTCGATGCCAGAAGAACCAGACCTGCTGTAAAAAGGAAAATAATTCCAGGGAGAATCCAGATTCCGGAAGCTCACCTCTCAGAAAAGACTCCCCAATACCAGGGGGCATCGCCAACGCAGATTCCCTAGAGGATAAGGAGCAGCTCATGGCCCGGTTGCAGGCTCTGCGGTTGGGTGGATATCCTTACCCATAGCATCATCCATCACCTCCTACCCTGAGACAGGCAAGGTCAGACTAACTGCATTCCCCACCTAAGAGAGGGGAACACCTTGAATATTGTGTGCAATTCTGGTCGCCGTATCTTAAAAAGGATATAGCGTTATTAGAAAAGGTTCAGAGAAGAGCCACCAAAATGGTAAAGGGGATGGAAGGATACTCCTATGAAGAAAGGCTAAAAAGGTTAGGGCTCTTTAACCTGGAAAAGAGACGGCTGAGGGGAGATATGATAGAAGTCAATAAATTAATGAACGGCGTGGAACGGGTAAACATAGATCGATTGTTTACGTTATCAGAATATAGAAAGAACATAAGAACATAAGACATGCCATACTGGGTCAGACCGAGGTCCATCAAGCCCAGTATCCTGTTTCCAACAGTGGCCAATCTAGGTCATACATACCTAGCAATATCCCCAAAAGACACAGGTTCCACAATGCTTGTACTGGGTCAAGCATTGATATCCTGGGTCCCTTTTTAATAGTGGTTTATGGACCTTTCCTCCAGGAACTTGTCCAAACCTTTTTCAAACCCAGCTATACTAACAGCCCTTACTACATCCTCCGGTAACAGATTCCAGAGTTTGATTACACGTTGAGTGAAAAAATATTTTCTCTTATTTGTCTTAAATAGTTTACCCTGTAGCTTCATTACATGTCCCCTAGTCTTTCTATATTCTGATAGCATAAACAATTGATCCACGTTTATCCGTTCCACTCCATTCATTAATTTATAGACCTCTATCATATCTCCCCTCAGCCGTCTCTTTTCCAGGTTAAAGAGCCCTAACCTTTTTAGCCTCTCTTCATAGGAGTAGCCTTCCATCCCCTTCACCAATTTGGTGGCTCTTCTCTGTACTTTTTCTAATAACGCTATGTCCTTTTTAAGATACGGTGATCAGAACTGCACACAATATTCAAGGTGCGGTCGTACCATGGAGCGATACAGAGGCATTATAATATCCTTTGTTTTATTCTCCATCCCTTTCCTTATGATACCTAGCATTCTATTTGCTTTCTTGGCCGCCGCTGCACACTGGGCAGAGGGTTTTAACATGTTATCCACGATGACTCCTAAATCTTTTTCCTGGGTGGTGGTTTCTAATGTGGAGCCTTGCATCGTGTAACTATAGTGTGGGTTGTTCTTTCCTAGGTGCATAACTTTGCACTTGTCCACATTAAATTTCAACTGCCATTTGGATGCCCAGTCTTCCAATTTATCCAGATCCTCCTGCAGTTTTCCACAATCCTCTTGGGTTTTAACAACTTTAAACAGTTTTGTGTCATCTGCAAATTTGATAACCTCACTAGTTATTCCCTTTTCCAGGTCATTTATGAATATGTCAAAAAGTAGCGGACCCAGTACAGATCCCTGGGGTACTCCACTATTCACCTTCTTCCATTGGGAATATTGACCATTTAGCACTACCCTCTGCTTTCTATCTTTTAACCAGTTCCCGATCCACAATAGTACACTGCCTCCTATCCCATGACTTTTTAGCTTCGCCAAAAGTCTCTGATGGGGGACCTTGTCAAAAGCTTTCTGAAAGTCCAGATACACTATATCAACCGACTCACCTTTGTCTACCTGTTTATGCACACCTTCAAAAAAACATATCAGATTAGTAAGACAAGATCTTCCTTGTCTAAAGCCATGTTGGCTGTCTCCCATTAGGTTGTGACTATCTACATGCTGAGTAATTTTATTCTTTATGATGGTTTCTACCATTTTCCCTGGTACTGACGTCAGGCTCACCGGTCTGTAATTTCCCGGGTCACCCCTGGAACCCTTTTTAAAAATTGGTGTTACGTTGGCGACCCTCCAATCTTCAGGTATTACAGATGATTTTAATGAAAGTTCACAGATTACCAATAGCAGGTCTGCAATCTCATATTTCAGTTCTTTCAACACTCTGGGATGTATACCATCCGGTCCAGGTGATTTGCTACTATTCAGTTTATCAAATAGTTGTAATATATCTTCCCGGTGTAGCGATATTTCTCTCAATTCCTCTGCAGTATCACCTTTAAATACCACTTCAGTCTTGGGTAACATCCCTACATCTTCCTCAGTAAAGACTGAAGCAAAGAATTCATTCAGTCTCTCTGCTATAGCCTTGTCTCCTCTTATTGCCCCTTTTACCCCTCTATCATCTAATGGTCCAATTGACTCTCTCACAGGCCTTTTGCTACGAATGTACTTGAAAAAGTCTTTATTTTGTATTTTTGCTTCCGTAGCAAGTTTCTTCTCAAATTCCCGCTTTGCCTGCCTTATCAATGCTTTGCATTTAACTTGCCAGTGCTTGTGCTGTTTCCAGTTTTCATCATTTGGCTCTTTTTTCCATTTCCTGAAGGTTGCTTTTTTGGCAGCAACAGCCTCTCTGACCTCACCTTTAAACCATGCTGGCAGTTTTTTGGACTTTCTTCCACTTTTCTTAATGCGTGGAATACAGCTGGTCTGGGCTTCGAGGATAGTATTTTTAAATAACACCCAAGCTTGCTGTAAGTCTTTAACCTTTGGAACCGCTCCTTTTAGTTTTTTCCTAACTATATTCCTCATTCTATCATAGTCTCCCTTTTGAAAGTTAAAAGGTAGTACTGTGGATGCCTTTACTATCTGTCCTCCACTAATTAAATCAAACATGATCATACTATGATCACTATTGCCAAGTGGTCCCAACACCCTTATTTCTTGCACCAGATCTGGCGTTCCACTAAGGACTAGGTCCAGTATGGCTTCCCCTCTGGTCGGTTCATGAACCAGCTGCTCCAAGAAGCAGTCATTTATTCCATCTAGAAACTTTATCTCTTTAGCTTGTCCTGCTGTGACACTGACCCAGTCGATACCGGGGTAATTGAAATCACTCATTATTACTACTCTGTTGTGACTTTTGTTAGCTTCCTTGATTTCTTTGAGCATTTCATCATCCATTTGTTCATTCTGGCCAGGTGGTCGATAGTATACTCCCACTGCCATCACCTTCCCCTTCATAAATGGAATTTCAATCCATAGAGATTCTACAGCAAATTTTGTTCCCTGCAAAACTTTAATCCTTTCTGACTCAATGCCCTCTCTAACATACAGCGCAACCCCTCCACCAATTTGATCAGCTCTATCATTACGATATAGTTTGTATCCAGGTATCACAGTGTCCCACTGGTTATCCTCCTTCCACCATGTCTCTGAGAGTGCAATCATATCTAACCTCTCATTTAGTGCTATATATTCTAACTCTCCCATCTTATTGTTTAGACTTCTAGCATTGGCATACAAGCATTTTAGAGACCGTATTTTATTCATATTAATCTGGCTATTGGTAGGCAGGGGTAATTTGGAATCTTTATGCTCTGTCTGCTCCTTACTCAAGGACATTTGGGCTACTATACTCCCTTTTGGAACCTCACTGCTTTTGGTAGTATCCTTCAAGGATACCTTCGTCCGAACCATGCACTCCTGGGTGACTGTTGGCTTTCCCCTATTTTCTAGTTTAAAAGCTTCTCTATCTCTTTTTTAAAGGTTAATGCCAGCAGTCTGGTCCCATCCTGATTAAGGTGAAGCCCATCCCTTCGGAAGAGCCCCCCCTTTCCCCAGAATGTTCCCCAGTTCCTAACAAATCCAAAACCCTCATCCTTGCACCATTGTCTCATCCACGCATTGAGACTCCGGAGCTCTGCCTGTCTTTTGGGTCCTGCACGTGGAACAGGAAGCATTTCGGAGAACGCTATCCTGGAAGTTCTGGATTTCAACTTCCTACCTAAAAGCTTAAATTTAGCCTCCAGAACTTCCCTACCACATTTTCCTATGTCATTGGTACCAACATGTACCAAGACAGCAGACTCCTCCCCAGCACTATCTATGATCCTATCTAGGCGGTGCATGAGGTCCGCTACCTTCGCACCAGGCAGGCATGTTACCAGGCGATCCTCACGTCCACCAGCCACCCAGCTATCTACATTCCTAATGATTGAATCACCAACTATAACAGCTGTCCTGACCCTCCCCTCATGGGGACATGGCCCTGGAGAAACGTCCTCGGTGCGAGAGGGTTTTACATCACCTGGAGGACAGGTCCTAGTTACAGGATCACTTCCTGCCACACCAGGGTGATGCTCTCCTGTCACGTGACCTCTCTCCTCCATGGCAACAGGGATGCTGCCAGACTGGAGGTGGGACTTCAGGACTATATCCCTGTAGGTCTCGTCCATGTACTTCTCTGTCTTTCTTATGTCTTCCAGGTCTGCTACTCTAGCCTCTAGAGAACAGACTCGTTCCCTGAGAGCAAAGAGTTCTTTGCACTTAGTGCATACGTAAGACCTCTCACCAACTGGGAGAAAATCATACATGTGACACTCAATGCAAAAGACCGGAGAACCCCCATCTCGTTGCTGGACTTCTGTCTGCATCTTAGTTTAAAGATTGTGTTTAGGTCTTTTAAATCCTGTATATAATAAGGATTGGTGTAGATGCTTATACCAATAAAAGTGTATCTAATACCCCTAATACACCTTGTGTACCTGAAGCTTAAGTAATTAATCTCAGGTCCTCTGTGTATGACTGATTTGGATAACGAGCTGCACCTGAGAGCAGCCCCTTTCCTCTAAGATGTGCAAGTACCTATAAAACTACAATTACCCCAGGGGTGGGTGGGTGCTGGGGAGTGAGGGAGGGAGGGAGATAAGTCCTATTAAAGAGGGTAGTTACAAGGTACCCTGTCCTGAACCCTGAGCAGGGGGGAGGGGGGTACCACACAAAGCCCAGTTAGTTGAGAGAGGCAAGGTAAGTTATAGCTGAGAAGGCTGAACTGGCACACCACTAAGACAAACAATAAATAATTAAATAAACAGTTAGACAAACAATAAATAATTAATAAACAGCTAGAACTCACAGCAAGGTGTCACAGGAGACAATATCCACTTCTCTAGCAGAGCACTGTAAAAAGCACTGCTCTTCTCTGATCAGAGAAAAGCAGACTAAAACAGACTATGCACACGTGGAGGAAACAGGAAGAAGGCTACACAATACCTCAGCGGGGGGGGGGGGGGGGGGGGGGGGAGGATTAAAAAAGGCAGGCTAGGACAGGAAAAAAAGTTTAACACACAGCAGGTTCTGGGGAGAGAGATTTAATTTAAAATGAACAGTTAACATGGCTACCACACAAAGCCCAGTTAGTTGAGAGAGGCAAGGTAAGTTATAGCTGAGAAGGCTGAACTAGCACACCACTAAGACAAACAATAAATAAATAAACAGTTAGACAAACAATAAATAATTAATAAACAGCTAGAACTCACAGCAAGGTGTCACAGGAGACAAATATTCACTTCTCTAGCAGAGCACTGTAAAAAGCACTGCTCTTCTCTGATCAGAGAAAAGCAGACCAGGGGACATACAATGAAGCTACAGGGTAAACTATTTAAGACTAATAAAAGAAAATATTTTTTCACTCAACGTGTAATCAAACTCTGGAATTTGTTACCGGAGGATGTAGTAAAGGCTGTTAGTGTAGCTGGGTTTAAAAAAGGTTTGGACAAGTTCCTGGAGGAAAGGTCCATAAACCATTATTAAGAAGGGACCCAGGATATCAATGCTTAACCCAGTACAAGCATTGCGGAACCTGTGTCTTTTGGGGAAACTGCTAGGTATGTATGACCTAGATTGGCCACTGTTGGAAACAGGATACTGGGCTTGATGGACCTTGGTCTGACCCAGTATGGCATATCTTATGTTCTTATGTTCTTATAGGAACTGGTAGACTCTTAGCAAGTAGTTAGGATGGCATGAGCTATGAGGAACTCGGAATAGAGGAACATACACTGGTTCAACGAGATTAGATTTAGTAAGGATGCTAACCCTTTGAGTTCTACAGTGGCACTTACAGTTAAGAGATGGAACCAGATTTGCCTCTGCTAGTAGCAGGCAGTGATAAGCTCTAAACCTTCAACTCTCCTGTGTGCATCGCTTGGCACCAAAACAGGGAAAATATGTATTTAAGCAAAGAACCTTTTGATTTACTCCTGAATAAAAAACTGATATCTTCCTGGTTGGGACCACTGCAAACAGAGCATTCTGAAGTGGAAGGAAAATGAGATAATGTTAAATCTAATCCAAGCACTACTTGTAGTGGGGGTCCATTAAACCTCAATTCAGCCTGTTTGGCAGAACATTTTTACCTTCTAGCAGTTAAGAGGCTGATGGAAATTCTCACAAGTCAACACTAATTACTTACCTTCAAGGCGCCCTAACATTGAAAGTTAAATGGTGGTTTATGAATACTTGTTTGTCTGTCTGTACAAAAGCAATTCTGCTAACCATCTGATTTCTGAAAGTCTTTCTAGCTCTCTCCAGGAGGTTGATATGAAATGTATTTTCCTGGAAGGTTTAGGGGCCTTGAATGTGAAGTTCTGCTAGATAAGCTCCTTGGTCTAGTCTGGACACATCTTTCATCAGAACAATTTTAGAATCTGGAATTTGGAAGTGTAGGTCTTGCATCAAACTGGAATGGGATTTCTATCAGGTTGTATTGAAATAGGAGTCATCTATGATGACATGGACAGGATCCTATAGAATGAATGACTGGAAAACACTGTGACCTCCGTGTTGATCGAGTCTATTCCATATAGCGACATGACATAAGAGCAACATGGACAGCTGCAGGCCAAATCCCCTCCCTATGGATCCAGCTGCTACCTGCGGATTCTGGATTATCCTCCCTCTAAATGTCATGTCTCAACCCTTTACTTCACGAAGATAGGCCTTCGTCTGTCGTGTGCAGCAGAGGCTCTCTGGATATCAATGAGGCAGCATTCACTGAAAGAACCATGAGGACAAAGGCCTAACAGAAAGTTTTCCTTCTTGGAACAGCAAAAAATTAAAGGCAGTAGCTTACAGCAACGGTAACAACCTAGTAAAAAGTTCTGGAAACTCCAGAACTTGACACAGACACTCATCTCATCTCATCTGTCCCTGTGCGAGTGACTCGCACCTCTGCCCCCATTAGGCTTCTCCTGGGCTGCAAGGGTCTCAGAAGTTCTGCTTACTTTAAGTATGCGGGTTTTGTGGGCGATGCAATGTTTTGCTGCAGTGGGGTATCCATCTCTAGAACAGGGATGTTAACAAGCCGCATCACAAACATGTCCGGCTGGAATATGTAGGCACAGGATGTGGAAAAGCCCTGAGGTGAGAACAGAAGGGGACAGGAGATACACATCAATGCGAGCATGGATGAACAGAATTATAACCAGCAGAGCATGAAGAAAGATATACACATGAGCATGTATGCATCTACCTAGAAACAAAGAGTTAACAGGTTACCTGGGTTAAGAGGTAAGGGGGCACATCTCTTTAACCTATTTTATGAAGGATGCCTAGGTACTTGTGTGTCTTTATAAAATACTAGGGATAACCTAGCAGAAATGATGGCTAGATTGAAGCCACGGACATTTACAGCTGCTCAGGAGCCCGTGTAAATGTACGCATGTACAATCCGCATGGTTGCATGTATTTTATAAAATATGCACGTAAACCGTGACTCTTCTCAAACTCTGCCCCTGAAAAATCTGCACCCACATCGCGTAAAAGTACGTGCCTTATCATCATGCATAACTTCACACATGCATCCCTCCTGCAATCGGTTTATGAAAGCCGTTTAATGCACGGAAATGTTGATAAAAATCACCCCCTATAGTACACGCACACAGGAGAAAGACTTAAAACTGGAAAGAGACTGAGAAGAAGAGCATGCAATATAATTCCCTGTACCCACTGCACTGAGGGATCGTCTTGACGAACACAGAAGCCATGGAGGTGGTTTGCATCTCCCCCAGACAGTAAAATGGGACGGACTGCATTTGCTAGGTAAGTACCTTCACTTCGATTTTTCCATCCTCTCTTGGCAGGTGAGTAGCTATGAACCAGTCTCCGGCGGCAGGATTGCTGATGTTGAGGAAGGTATTGTTCTGCAGCATGCCAGTGAGGACCAATGTTTGGTTATAAGAAGGGCGGACCGATGTGCCAGCAGCAAAATGTGTGCTCAAGGGGTTAATTACTGGAGGTGCTCCATGACGAATATACCTGGAACACAGAAGCCAAATATAATGCAACTATATTCTGAACCCCGAAACCTTAGAGGAAGGCCACTGTTACAGCTAGACTGGGCTTCAGAGTCTCCATCTCGGCTTTTACCTTTCTTTAAGCAGCTGCTTTGCAATTTCCTCTCGTCAAATCTCACTTCTGTTTTGCTCACCATCCACCAAAGCTGGACTCCTCTTTCCTCTGCTATCTTTCAAAATTTCCTCCCTCTGCCTCCTCCTCATTAAACCTCACCCTTGGCTGTACTTCCAAAGGAACTGGAGGGGATCCATTGGTATATCCTGCTCCATAAAAACGGCAATGAAGAGGAAGCAGGTGATCTATTGTTCTTCAAACAAAAGGCTTTTACCTGAGGCTATTGGCAGAGTCTCGTTGGGTGCTGATTGACTAGTCTATTTTTAGCAGTATTCTGATAAAATGCAATTATCTGGTAATGTGACTTATGCTCCTCTCTCAGCTACAGACCCATATCTGTGATTTCATATGGTTGGTTGTGCAAAGCAATATGCATAAAACATTCTGGGAAGTAGTTCATACATTTTATAAATAAATTACAGACTCGTTTGTCTAAATTTCATCAGTGAACAAAGTTGTGTAACTGTGCTAAAAAAAAACCCAATAGATTAGGGACTCGGTGAATGTTGTCTATTTGTCTGCAGTTACGACTTCTGATACCATTCCACACAGAAGCCTGACAAACCCAGCCAGTTTGGACGAAGGAGAGAATGTTGTTAATTTAGTGAACAACTGATTAAGTAACAGAATGCAGAATGTGCTAATGGACTTCATTCTGGGGAACGTAAAGTCACCTGTGGGGTGCTCTTGGACTCGAGGCATGAGTTAGTGCTTTCCAACATCTTTATCTGTGACATTATGGAAAGACTTGACTGAAAAATATCTCAATTTTGAGATGACAAAAATCTGTAACAGAGGCCAGCCTGGTGACCGTACAATGCCACAAAGATGACCAGGGCTCAGCACTGCACAACAGTGAAACTAATGGCTGAACTTAGAACTAACAACTAGAGGGTTCCAGCGGCTGCCCTGATGCACGGCCCTGGACTGAGGGCCACCATTGCAATGACTGGGCTGTGTGGTGGGAGGAAATAAAAACAGCAGAAAAATCCACTGGTAATGGTGTGTGAAGACTCATGGCACTGGAAGACCTAAGAAGCAAGAGGAACCTGCCAATCTCTTTCCCTTAAGTCACCCATCAGATCCTTCAGGCTCATCATTTATCAAACATGGTTAACCACGTACCCAACCTGGGCTTGAAGCAGTGCACAACACACCTAACCCAAATATACAAAGAAAACGCACCCCAACAGAAAAAAACTAGGTAGCCTATGATTGAGTGGTTTAGGGGCGGAATGTGGGTGTCAACACATTACGGTTAGCAAGAGCATTTTTGGCGCATGCTAACCACGAATGTTACACTTAGCGTGGGTGGCATTAAGTGCCCCTATGTGCCAGTTAGCATAGTTACTCACCTGTAACAGGTGATCTCCGGGAACAGCAGAAATTTAGTCTTCACATATAGGTATCATCGGTACCGACGGATCCTGGGGGGGAACGCTCCCCAGAGTCCAATAGGAAAGCTTTTGGGAGCATCTCACAGCACCTGCATGCTGCCTTCCCGCCTTTCCCAACTGTTCCTCTCCAGTTGAGTTTAAAGCTGAGACAAAGAGAGAGAGAAAGAGAGAGAGATAGAGAGAGGGATAGAGAGATACAACTCCTAGGGGAGGTGGGTGGGTTGTGAAGACTAAATTCCTGCTGTTCCCGGAGATCACCTGTTACAGATGAGTAACTATGCTATCTCCAGGAACAAGCAGGAATGTAGTCTTCACATATGGGGACTCACTAGCTGCAGATGCCAGGGAAAAGGCCCAAGAAGTTGTGTGCCCCTGTGAAAGGGCTCCACTTCCCCCCATGGATCTCTGGCATCCTACCAGGGATGGTGGGTAGGAGTTGATTAAGTATGGAACAGGTGTTGAAGAACAGCCTGACCAAACAAGGCATCCCGGCGGGAGTCCTTGCCTAAGCAGTAATGGGCTGTGAAGGTATGAACCGAAGCCCAAGTAGCTGCTCGATAGATGTCGTCAATAGACACAGAGTGAAGATGAGCCATAGAGGCTGCCATGGCTCTCACATTGTGAGCTGTGACATGGCCTTCTTTCTCTCATAGGCAAAAGAAATACACGATGCAATCCAGCTGGACAGTGTTCTTTTGGAGACTGGAAGGCCCAAATGACTAGGATCAAAAGCAACAAAGAGTTGAGAGGACTTTCTATGTTGCTGTGTCCTTTGCAAGTAAAAGGCCAAAGCCCTTTTACAGTCCAAAGTACGAAGATTCCTTTCTGCATTTGAGGCGTGAGGCCTTGGGAAGAATTCAGGAAGGTAAACCGCTTCGTTTAAATGAAAAGGTGACACCACCTTTGGCATAAAGTGTGGATGAGTCCTAAGGACTACCTTATCATGATGGAACCTTGTATAAGGAGGATCAGCCACCAACGCTTGCAATTCACTGATGCGACGTGCTGATGTGATTGCAATAAGATGACCTTCCAGGAAAGGAATTTCAAAGAGATAGTAGCTAACGGTTCAAAAGACGGCTTCATGAGCTGCCCAAGAACCAGATTTAAGTCCCATGCCGCCAGTGGTGGGAGACTTAGTTAAAAGAAGGCCTCTCATAAATCTCGCTATGAGGGGATGAGAGGAAATAGGTTGTCCATTTAGAGGCTTGAAAGAAGCTGCAATAGCACTCAAATGAACTCTCACTGAATTGGTCTTAAGCCCTGCATTAGATAAATGAAGGAGATACTCCAGTAATGATTCCAGAGGTATCGCAAGAGGGTTAAGACCCTTCTGTGAGCACCATATGGTAAACCTTTTCCACTTGAATGCATAAGAGTATCTTGTGGAAGGCTTCCTGGAAGCATAAAGGATATCCTTTACCTGCTGAGAAACGTTAAGACTGTGAAGTTCTAGGCTTTCAGCAACCAAGCCCTGAGATGCAGAGACTGGGGATTGGGATGCCACAGTATCCGGTCCTCCTGAGAAAGGAGATTTGAATCAGATCCTAACTCCAGAGGCGGAGCTTGAGAGAGATGTAGGAGCAGAGGGTACCACATTTGCCGTGGCCAATGTGGAGCTATGAGAATCATATGACCTCTGTCTCTCTGAAGCTTGAACAGGGTTTTGGGAATTAGGGGAATGGGTGGAAAGGCATATAGAAGTCCTGGCCCCAATGGAGGAGGAAAGCATCCCTGGCCTGACAACCCTGGGCCGGAATTCTCGAACAGAACCGGGGATGTTTGGCATTCAGTGCATTTGCAAAGAGGTCTATGTCCGGGGTTCCCCAAATTTGAAAAAATTTGGCCACCTGGTCTGCATGGAGAGACCATTCGTGTGGAAGCAGAACTCGACTGAGTCTGTCTGCCCAAGAGTTTTGAATGCCTGGAAGATACACCGCAAGGAGATGAATCTGATGCTCTCTGGCAAGGGCCCATAGTCGCAAAGCTTCATTGCATAGCAACAAAGAGCCTGATCCGCCCTGCTTGTTCACATAGAACATGGCTACTTGATTGTCCGTTTAAACTAGGACTGACTTGTAGCTGAGCTGGGTGTGTAATACTCGAAGAGCAAGGAAGATTGCTCTGAGTTCCAGGAGACTGATGTGTAAATAGGCCTCCTGTGGAGTCCAGGTACCCTGGGTAGAGAGGCCTTGCAGGTGGGCTCCCAACTCACCTGTGAGGCATCTGTTGTTAAAGTGGCTTGGGCTGGGGGTTGCTGAAAAGGAGACCTCACCAAAAGGTTTTGGGGTGACTTCCACCATTGGAGGGACAAAATAAGGCAATCTGAGTTTGCTATTTTGTCTGACAGGCAACCTGATGCCTGGAGTGGATAAAGTCCACTGGGCTGCCCTCATATGAAGGCGAGCATAAGGAACCACATGCACGGTGGATGCCATGTGGCCTAGCAACTGTAACATTTCCCGAGCAGTGAGGTGAGGTTTTAGTACTGCTTGGGAAGCTAACTGCACAATGCAAAGGCAGTGGGGCTGTGGAAGGTAGGCCCTTGCCTGTCTGGTATCCAGCAGAGCTCCTATAAACTCCAGGGAATGAGTGGGAGCAAGGTTGGATTTTGGGAAGTTTATGACAAGTCCCAAATACTGAAGGATGCGCATTGTGCGAGAGAGAGCAACCCTGGCCTCTGGCTCTGAAGGGGCTCGAATGAGCCAGTCATCTAAGTAAGGGAAGACGAATATTCCCAGGGTGCAGAGAAATGCTGCCACCACAGCCATGCATTTTGTTAACACCCTTGGTGCAGAGGCCAGGCCAAAAGGAAGAACCCTGTATTGGTAGTGCTTCCCTTGAAACAGAAAGCGAAGGAACTTTCAATGAGTTGGATGGATGAGAACATGAGTGTACGCAATCCTGAGATCTAGAGAACAAAGCCAATCCTGACTCTGAAGGTATGGCAACAGAGTTCCTAGAGAAATCATTTTGAACTTCTCTTTGAACAGGAATTTGTTCAATTCTCTGAGGTCTAAAATGGGTCTCTGCCTCCTGTTTTCTTTGGAATAAGGAAATAGGGGGAGTAAAACCCTGTACCCCCTTGGGGAATGGGTACCTCTTCTATTGCCCCTTGGGCAAGAAGCACAGTGACCTCTTGACCTAACTGGTCATTGAGAGAGGTCTGAGAATTGAACTATCTTACCATTGTAGGAGGGGGTATGCTGAGGAAATGAAGCTTGTACCCCTGTCTTACAATAGACAGAGTCCAAATTTTCTGCCGTTATCTCTCCTCATCTGGGGGCAAAATGACATAACCTTCCTGGTATGGTGGAGGGTTCTGGGCCGTTCAGGGCCAGGAAGGCAACGTTCTCTAGATAGGAGTCAAAGCCCCTGTGGAGGCTGAGTCTGCTGAGCTGGTAGAGGCTTAGCTGCTTTTGTCTTTCTTTGTCTAGGTTGTTGCTGCTGTCCCTTTTTGGCAGACTGACCTAAACGATGCCCCTGTTGGGTATAGGAGGGATAAAACGTCTTCTTCTTACTAAAGAATGGTTTCTTAGAGGATTTTTTCCTTGCAGGATCAGCTGTAGATTTAGACAATCTATCCAAAGTGATATTGTCAGCATTTCATTAGCTTTTTCCTGCCAATTTTTGCCAAAGAGATTCTCTCCTGTGCAAGGAATGTTCCCTAGTTTATCCTGTACCCAAATTTCCAAGTCAGATGCCTGGAGCCAGGCAATCTTACATGCACCTATGGCAATTGAAGAGGTTTTGCTGATGCACTCAAAGCAGTCAAAAGCTGCACGATTCACAAACTTGGAAACATCCTGAGCATGTTTAACAAGGGCGAGATAATCTTGCCTCTTCTAATTAGGAAGGAGAGGGCTCATAAGCTCTAAATCTCCTGTGACCTCCTTAAGGAACATGCCCATATATAAGATATAGGAACTGATCCTAGCAGAAAGCATGGAAGCCTGGAAGGTTCGACGTCCAAAGGTGTCAAGAGTGCTACACTCACGTCCTGGAAGATTAGATGCATGCCTTTTTGCACTCTTTATCCTTCTCATTGCTGACTCCACCACCATGGAATGGTGTGGTAATTGAGTCTTCTGAAACCCAGGACAAGGAGGAACTCGATACATGGTGTTGAGTCTTCGAGAGTGAGGAGATGTGGTTAGAGGTGTTTCCCACATCCTTAACATGAGATCATGCAAAATCTCATGAATAGGTAAGGTAGCTGCCTCCTTGGGAGCTTTAGGGTATTGCAGGATTTCTAATTCCTTTGCCCTAGGCTCTTTTTCAGGAGCCACTGTGATGGGAAGACCTCGCGCCACATCTCGGATAAAATCCTGAAAGGACATATCCTCTAGTGGAGACATCCTACGTTGAGGAGAAGAGGAATCCTCAGGAAGAAGTACTCTGTTATCGGCAGAGCTTTCAGAGTCTTCAGACTCATCCGAGGATTCGAAGTATCTCCGATCCAGGTGATCGTGCAAGGCACGGTGCCGGTACCGATCGAAGTCGGCATCGGAGTGGTCCGGCACCAACCTGTCGATACCGGATGGATACGCATGACTCAGTCCCGGTAGAATACCTGCCGATGTAGTCGGTGCCGGTGCCGGTTGAATTGTCTGAAGCGGTTTCAAGGGCATCGAGGCCGTGAGAAGAGCCACCAGACTGCATTCAATAGCTAAGAATCTCTGGTCTATCAACGCTGCTGATACTTGGGTATCGGTACCGGAAGAAGCGGCCGGTACCCCAGAGCATGGCACCAGTAGTTCTGCCGAGGTTGAAGCCTCGAGAACATCATGGAGCCCCGTTAGTGCTTTGGAAGCTGAAGCCTCCCGCCGGGGCACTTTTGCCGGTGAAAGTCCCTTAACGGCAACGCCAGAGGCATCTCGCTGTCTAGAAGGCGATCTACTCTTTGAGGACCGGCTAGATTTATGTTTAGTTACCTGAGATCCATGGGAGGAAGACGAAGCCCTGGACGACATCGATGTCACGGAGGCTGCATCGGAGGGAAAAAGGGTGCTAAGCTTAGCAGCTCGGTTCTGCCGGCCCCTTTTCGACATCATCCCACAGGCAACACACTCTGAAATAGAGTGGTCAGGACCTAAACATTTGAGGCACCACTCATGGGTGTCGGTGATGGAGATGGTACCACCACACTTAGAAAACGTTTTAAAACCCAAAGCGGGTTTTTCCATTCTGAAGGAAAAGTTGGGCCTAGTGCCCAAAATGGCACGTGGCACCCGAGAGAAAATTACTGGAAAGACTCCAGAAAAAAGGTTTTGTTTGTTTTTTTTTTTAAAGAAAAGAAAGAAGAACTGACGGTACCGGTGTAGCGTCGAGGGAAGGCAGACGCAACCACAAAAAAGAAGAATAGAAGGGATTTTTTCTGCGGCGACAGGATGTGCGACCTGTCGGCTCCATGGAAAACAAAGAACTGGAGAGGGACAATTGGGAAAGACATAAGAACATAAGACATGCCATACTGGGTCAGACCGAGGTCCATCAAGCCCAGTATCCTGTTTCCAACAGTGGCCAATCTAGGTCATACGTACCTAGCAATATCCCCAAAAGACACAGGTTCCACAATGCTTGTACTGGGTCAAGCACTGATATCCTGGGTCCCTTTTTAATAGTGGTTTATGGACCTTTCCTCCAGGAACTTGTCCAAACCTTTTTTAAACCCAGCTATACTAACAGCCCTTACTTACTACATCCTCCGGTAACAGATTCCAGAGTTTGATTACACGTTGAGTGAAAAAATATTTTCTCTTATTTGTCTTAAATAGTATACCCTGTAGCTTCATTACATGTCCCCTAGTCTTTCTATATTCTGATAGCGTAAACAATTGATCCACGTTTATCCGTTCCACTCCATTCATTAATTTATAGACCTCTATCATATCTCCCCTCAGCCGTCTCTTTTCCAGGTTAAAGAGCCCTAACCTTTTTAGCCTCTCTTCATAGGAGTAGCCTTCCATCCCCTTCACCAATTTGGTGGCTCTTCTCTGTACTTTTTCTAATAATGCTATGTCCTTTTTAAGATACGGTGACCAGAATTGCACACAATATTCAAGGTGCGGTCGTACCATGGAGCGATACAGAGGCATTATAATATCCTTTGTTTTATTCTCCATCCCTTTCCTTATGATACCTAGCATTCTATTTGCTTTCTTGGCCGCCGCTGCACACTGGGCGGAGGGTTTTAACATGTTATCCACGATGACTCCTAAATCTTTTTCCTGGGTGGTGGTTTCTAATGTGGAGCCTTGCATCGTGTAACCATAGTGTGGGTTATTCTTTCCTAGGTGCATAACTTTGCACTTGTCCACATTAAATTTCATCTGCCATTTGGATGCCCAGTCTTCCAATTTATCCAGATCCTCCTGCAGTTTTCCACAATCCTCTTGGGTTTTAACAACTTTAAACAGTTTTGTGTCGGGAAGGCAGCACACAGGCACTGTGGGATGCTCCCAAAAGCTTTCCTATTGGACGCTGGGGAGCGTTCCCGCGCAGAGTCCGTCGGTACCGATGATACCCATATGTGAAGGCTACATTCCTGCTTGTTCCTGGAGATAGTATAATACCAAGCATTGGCAGGAGAATGGATGCACAGGTCCCCTGAAGCTTCTGCGGGCCTCTGCACTACATTCGCAAGCTATTGGCATGCTCTTTAGTAAACATGCCTCTAAGTGTCTATATATGCTAAGAATCAAGCAACATCTAACAACTATACCAACCACTCTACTTACTCACCCTAACATCCCCCTACAACCAATTCACTCTTCCCCTCCTCCCTTTCCTCCCTCCCTATAAACTCCCAACCGTGTCTCAACATAGAGGTGAATTAATTTGTATATAGTTCTTCTTGTACATTGTTAAATGTAAATAATATTCCCCATATGCTACTTCTTACCCCAGTTGAATGTAACCCCAATGTTTAACGTATACTGTTGAGTTCATTGTAAACCGCCCCTGATCGCAGGAAGGGGCTGTATATAAAAGCTTTGAAATAAATAAATAAATAAATCTAACACAGAAATTGTAAAAAGACACACAGCATCATTGAGAAGAGACTACTTTAAAAATTTAAGAATGCATCCAAAAACGAATCAAACACGTTTAACTTAGCAGAGTATCAGCTACGAATCTAGATGATCACCATATTAAAATAGTAGAAGGTATAATCACAATTACCAAAAAGCAGGCCTTAGGAAGAGCCTCATAGAGCTTCCACAGCACCAGGTAATTGTTATTCAAACTCAGATCATCTGGGAATGAATGCACAGAGCTATCGAAAGAGTGGGAGTACTAACAGCTCTTTCTGTGATGAATACTAATGATTTAGTGGGCTACTTTAAGGCATTATTCGATAGCTAATCTGGGTCTATAGCCAAGTCAAATGGCTTTGTGCAAGTATTTGTACTCCCCTCCCTCCAACTCAGTCTTAGTATCGGTCAGAAGTCAGAATTACCTTCATACCTCACATCCATAAATCTCGCCTTTCATTGGACTGCACCTTGCTTATCATTTTCTGGATTCAATTTTCTGCTTTTAGGTCCTCAGGTGTACTAGTTTACACCTTGTCAAGCTCTTAATCTTCACCGTTTCAAAGGAGCACTACATTCTCGGATCCACTTCAGAAATGCACCCCCCCCCTTCCAAACTTCTGCATGACCTTGCTCAGACTGTGCCCTTGCCTCTTTCCTTATCTCTGTCCCTATGTAAAACGTGAGCATAGCTGGCGCGTCCATGGTCACTGGCACCTGTGTCTGAAACAGGTTATTAGCACCTGACTGTCCACTGCGACTCGTCCCTTTCTCTACGGCCTATTAGAGCTGATTCTTGATCCAATACAGTCATGATCTATATTTTGAAAACATGATATCTAGTATGAAAGCTACTAGATAAAGCACAGTTACTTACCTGTAACAGGTGATCTCTGGGAACAGCAGGAATAAGTCTTCACAAATGGGTACGTCGGTACCGACGGAGTCTGCGCGGGAACGCTTCCCAGTATCCAATCAAGAGCTTTTGGAAGCATCCCAGCACGCCTGCGCGCTGCCTTCCCGCTTTTCCCAACTGCCTCTCCTCAATTAAGTTTTAAAGCTGAGACAAAGAGAGAGAGAGAGGAAAGGAAAGATAGATAGAGAGACACCTCCTGGGGAGGTGGGTGGGTTGTGAAGACTTATTCCTGCTGTTCCCAGAGATCACCTGTTACAGGTAAGTAACTGTGCTATCTCCAGGAACAAGCAGGAATGAGTCTTCACATATGGGGACTCCCAAGCTGAGATGCCTGGAGTCCCAGCATGTCATAGGTTGGAACATGCTATCTCCCAGAACACCAGGCATCCTGAGGATGGAGGGTAGGAGTTGAAGAAAGAAAGATGCTGTGGAACAGCTAACCTAGCATAGGACTGCAGAGAAGGAGTCCATGTGTGGATGATGATTGTCATCAATGATATTGCAAAGGATATTGTAATATGGACCTCCCCTGACAGGATTTCACAGAAGTATGGAGGTTCATGGATCTACTGGGAAACCCAGTAGAGGAACCGTGAAGAGGACCTCACTGTAAAGTGGAGGTAATAAACCTGTAGGAAAACAGTGGAGGTCAGAATTCTGAAAGGTAACAGGTAACCCCAGTAGGAAAAACTGGGGTGGTACAAAAACGGTGGGCCTTCAGCGGAAGGCTGTATGACAAAAACCTAACTCTTTTGGCGGTAGAGTAGCTCACTCTTAGGAGCAAAAAGAGAAAGGCTAACCGATTTGGACAAACAGGTACAGTCCTTGTGGGGAGAAAGAGTATGGGAACCCCTTGTGTATCCCAAAAAGAGAGGACAAATGCCTGAGGCGTTAAGCCTGTGATTAACTGAAGATCCACAATGTCTCTCCTAACTGGGGTAAGCTAGGAGAGATATTAGGCACGGAGAGCTTCAGAGGTACCTAAACCCTTAGGTTATGGTATAAAAATTGTTGAGTGGTTGTGTGCGTAGAATCCCAAACCTGCTGGATAGCATAGGTATGGGTAAAGCCCCTCTGTCAGAAACATATAGCTATATGAGCATAGACAGTCAGATAGATAAGTATGTGGAGACGATAGATAGATAGATAGATAGATAGATAGAGATAGATAGACAGACAGACTAGATAGATATAGATATAGATAGATAGACATATAAGAATATATCTATAGTGAGATATGGAAGGGCATAAAATACACACAAAAGATAAATATGAATATGTAGGCTTAAATATGGGTGTCTGCAATGAAACAGACAGATATATGCCTACAGCATGGTATTCACATAGGATATGTGGAGAGGAAAGATTCATCTAATAACAAGGAGGTGGAACATACTTGAGAAGATATATAGAGAATCTATTCCCCCTGCTTATGATCTGCAAGGATGCTAGCTAGTGAAATAACCAGGATGGTTACATGAAAAACAGAGGATAATATCAATCTGCAGCCAGCAAGTCCCGAGTCTTCCAGGACTCTAGCATGGTAAGTAGACAGAAGACACATAGAGATGAGATACCATGTTGACCTGCTTAAGGGCAAAAAGTATCATGCGTTATTACCATGAGGACGAGCCACAAGGAGAAAGAGCATATCCCCGTTTGGGAATGCTATGGACCAAAGCAGGGAATTGGCAACTCCTTAAGCCCTTACGTAAGAGAAGGCCTATGTCCTTTATATCAAAAGGAGATAGTAAAAGAAGGGAGAACCTTCTAGTCATGGGAGACATGACTGAAAAGTCTTTTCCAACCATCTAGGATAGATGTTGGAGAAAAAAAACCCATGCTCTCTAGCAAGGGCCCATAGTGGAAAGCTTCTCTGTAGAATTGCAGAGAGCATGATGCAGGAGAATGAGGAGATAGAACTGGCTGCTAGAGAGCCAGTATCTCTGCCAACTATGCTGCCAAACCCAGGAGAATGGAGATGGCAGAAATAGAAGACCATCTAGAAAGCTTGTAGTGAGATAATCTCCAAGATAGATGGAAGCACTGACTTGGAGCCACTACTAAGACTAGACAGAATGTTAGTGGAGGACAAATCTGGTTGTTTGTGGACAAGGACCAGTGGTCGAAGCATTAAGGCTCCTGCATAGGCAGCTGCTAGCAAGATAGCAGAAAGAATCTTACTGTTGAAAAACAGAAAGAACAGACAGAACAGGAGTAGAAACTCTGGACATGTCTGATAAGCTGCCCCAAAGTAAGATTGAAACAGAGGAGGTAACTCAGAGAAGAAAACTCCACACCGGAAAGTGAGAAAACTAGAGAGGCTGAAGAAAAAAGCCCTCTGCAATTAATTCCGCTCTTACAGAGGAAAAAGCTTGGTAAGAGGGTGAAGAGAATGGAGCTGAAGAAGACTTACCAAGTAGTAAGTCTATAGAAAGGAAAAATACATGCTGGCACAGGAACTACCATTTAATAGTGGTCAGACCTCTTTCCCTAGCAGGAAAAGAGGAGAAACCTGTGACCTATAGGCATGAACATTCTGACAGCTCATAGAAATATAGAAAAAATGGATGTCTTTTGGAAAGAGATCCATCTGTAGGGGTTAAAATGAAGCAGTGGATTGCCTCTATTGAGAAGAAGCAACTGTAGATTCTAACCCCAAGAGTCACAAGCATTTGATGATGACTGATCAGAAACCCTGCAGAGGCCGGGTTTGCTGAGCCTGGTGAAAAGTTGGATTCTTCAGACCAGGACGATGGCTCCCCTGTAGGGGAACATCTGTATGATGGGCAAGTGAGGAATAAAACCTTCTTTTCCTGTGGGAAGAAAGTTTGGTAGGACATTTCCTACTTACTAGGACAGAAGAGGGTGTAGAAGAACCCTTAGGAACAGGTAAATCAGTGGACAACTGAGTAACCTGACGTAAAGACTCCTTGTTGAAAAGATTTTCTCCAGTGCAAGGAGTATGTCCCAGTCGTTGTTGTTCCCACTTGGCCAAAGCTGAAGCTTGGAGCCAGGCTCTACGTCGTGCCCCTATAGCTATGGCAGAAGTCCTGCTAACAGACTCAAAAGAGTCTAGGGAAGTACGAGAAAGAAACCAAGAGATATTCTGGATATGCTTAAGCAGTGAGGAATAGTCTGTACTCCTGGAAACTGGAAGGAAAGGAGTCAAAAGATGTAATTGCTTTGTGACCTCCTCAAGAGAAAGACTCATATAAAATATATATGAGAGAATTCTTGCAGAAAGCATAGATGTCTGGAAGGTTTGACGTCCAAAGGCATCTAGTGTCTTAGACTCACGACCTGGCGGATAAGAAGAGTGCTTTTTCTTACTCTTTATCCGCCTCATTGCTGATTCCACTACTATGGAATGATGAGGAAGCTGAGTCTTTTGGAACCCTGGAGAGGGGGGCACCTGATATAAGAGATCAGTTGCTCTGGGAGGTGGGGGTACCCTTAAAGGTGTTTCCCACATTCCTAGAAGGAGATCCTGCAAGGAATGATGCAAAGGAAGCATTATGTTGTCCTTTGCTTTGGTGGAAACAGAGCCTGATGCAGGATCATGTCCTGGAATAGGAATGGCAAGGGATCTTGCTATATCCAGGAGGAAACTCTGAAAAGAGGGATCCCCAACAGGAATCTCCCTTGGACAGGTTAGATCCAAAGAACTAGCCTGAGCACCCACAGAGTTATCCAGAGATATAGAAATAGAGGATCCTGCAGGGTGCAGTGTGGAATGCTTAAGGGATGGTTGCCTGGACTGGTTGTCAGGAACAGCAACTGTCCTTACCACATTGTCTATGCTAGGTATCGACTCCAAACTTGGTATAGAATGGAGCGATGCTGTTGAAAAAAAGCATGGTAGAAGTTTGCCACGATGCTACTGTGGATACCGGTACTGAAGTCAATAACGGTACCGATGTCGGAGTCGGGCTCGACAAAGACATCGGAGTAGTCATCGGTGATACTTCAATCGGTACCGAGGGAACCGAAGACCTCCGGTTGTTATCCTCGGTACCGAGCCACCGGTATCGATCGGTGTCGGTACCAAAATCTTTTGGTACCTAGTCTTCCAGACTAGAAATGGATTCCAAACTCGGCATCGAGGGCAGGGAGCCTGAGAAGCGAAGCATGGAAGGCACCGATTGCGAGGGTAATGAAGACATCGGTACCAACTTCGGTACCGCGTCCGATACCGGAGAATGAAGGTCTACCAGTGGCAACTAAAACGGCCTCAGAGGAACCGAGAGTTGCGGATCCGAGCCATCGGAACCGAGCCTTCGGTACCGCCCCGAGACGGTACCAAGGCGAGTCGGTACCCAGTCCTCCAAACTGGAGAGCGATTCCAGACTCAGCATCGAAGGAAGCAAGGCTGTCGATGCACATCTGGAGGGTACCGACATCGATGGCAGTATCGGTGTTGGAACCGATAAGGGAAAGACAATCTGGGACGTATCCATCGGTCCCGAAGGCACAGAGGAGGCCAGATGACGATCCCTGGTGAGGAGTGTTTCATCCAACACCAGTGCCGATGCAGGGGTATCGGTACCGCTCGAAGCGGATGCCACCACCGTGCACGGCTCAGGTATGTTCTGTGGGGGGTAAACCCCAGGAACAACCTGAAACCCCTTATCCGCTTTGGAGACCGAAGACTCCTGCCGGGGTTTTGAAGCCAGGAGGCCATCGAGGGCAAAGCTGGAGCTGTCTACATGCTGTGCATGAGAAGTACCACTCGAGGACTGGCTAGTCTTAACAGACTGTTTGTGGGTTACCTGAATCAAAGTGGAAGAAGAAGGGGACGGTGCCCCGAAGTTGGAGGGCAACCGTGTATCGAGGGATTCTCGATGTTGAAGATGTCTTCTCACCAAACTGTTGTCAGGACCCAAACAGGTTAGACACCGACTTCGAAGGTCTAAACATAAAGTTTTACCGCCACAATCTGAACATTTCGTGGAGAAAATGTCTGGCGGTTCCATGAAGGAAAAATAGGGGAGGTCTGAAAGGCCTAAGACCCCGTGGGATACTATGAAGAAAAAATCCTGTTGAAAATTTTACAAGAAAGAAAAGAAAAACACTGGTGGCGTCGAGAAGACTGCCGCGACCACAAGAAAACTAAAACTAAAAAATAAGAATTTTCTGCGGTGACAGGAGGACGTCCTGCCGGCTCCGCGGAAAAACGAAAACTGAGGAGAGGCAGTTGGGAAAGGAGGGAAGGCAGCGCGCAGGCGTGCTGGGATGCTTCCAAAAGCTCTTGATTGGACGCTGGGAAGCGTTCCCGCGCAGACTCCGTCGGTACCGACGTACCCATATGTGAAGACTCATTCCTGCTTGTTCCTGGAGATAATAAAAATGCATTGCATAAAAGTAGAATCTTCTGTACAAAGATTTCCCAAATGACCTCCGCAGCTCTCTGACCAAAGCAATAGGCGTTGTGAGCCCATCACCAAAATACTATTTTGCTGCTTCAAGCTAGAGTCTGCAAAAAACAATGTTTCGGGTCTGTCTTCATCAGCATGCTGCAATCTCATACAGCAGGAGAATCAAAGTGACCTTGTACAATGCAAGAATCAAAGTTCCAGCACATACAGTGAAATTAAAAAACCCCAAAAACAACTAAGTCAAGGACCATGACCATTTCTCTGTAGTTTCTTTGAAATTTGTTTTATGTACAGTATAGTAACATGACTGATCCTGTCTGCTTGGTTTATCCAGTTTATATTGTTCTAGCTAAAGACATAGTCCAGCTTTCAGCCATAAAAGCTTCATCACCTGCAAGATATTGCTCCTCAAAGTCAGTCCTGTTGCCTTCATTCTTTGACACACACCCTCCCCTCCCCCCATTTTGGATAAATGAGCATACAGGTTCCCATATTGAAAGCAGCACCCTTGTATCTCTCATGCAGCCTCTCAGCCCTCTGTTTCTGTTCCAAGCTTCCTTAAAATTACCACATTTATTTTCACTGTTTGTGCCGCCCTCTCATTAAAGAATTATTTCCTCATATTTCCTCTGAACCTTCCTCCCTCCAGACAAATTTTTTCAATGTCCATACCCAAGTTGAAAATTTAGAAGACATTTCAAAACATCTTTGCTGGTAAGCAGACTGCAGGGTATTTGGTAGCAATAACACAGTTAGTGCTGCTGAATATCCCCTCCCAACCCGGTTAAATGCCCCAACGCTAACTGGTTCCAGGAATGGCACCAGTAGCTAGCTGGCCAGCAGCCCAATGTCGCTGCTAAGCTAACTGGCTAGTTATAAAACACCTAAAGTTAGGTCAGGTGAAAAGTCATCCGCAAAGTGCTATACGGGTAAACCAGATATTCAGTGCCTACTGCTAGATATGGTTCAGCACCGAATATACGGTTTTAAATTAAAGCGGCGACTGCCAGCGGCTTTAACAATGCTGACTGCCACTGAATACAACCCCCTTGTTTTTCTAAAAAAAAACCCAACACACTGAAAACCTAAGAGGGATATTTTAGTCCTAATTTAAATAGCTAGATTTGCTTCTGGCACTACCACTGTCCTCTGATGGCTTTGCAGAAAGCACTAAAAATGGTTTGTTTGTTTTCGGTCTCTAGTCTATTAAGGAGTTAATTATCCACAGTGCTTCTATCTGCAAAATTCCACATATTCATTTAGGCGTGCATTCCACTGCCCGAGGACATGCGTTGTGATGCGTAGAGACACCAGTGTTCTGGGAAACCTCAAGAAAATAGATCAGCATCACACCCTACAAAGAAATAACAGCTTAACGAGTTTTCCATAAATCACTATAATTGTGAAATCCTCTCAAGCTTTCAAAATCACCACTTCTGGAAGGGAAAAAACAAAAAAACCAAACAAACAGATAACAGAAGCAGCAAAGCATTATTAGGGTAATTTTCAAAGCTTATTTTTTGGCAGGGGGTGAAAAAAGAAAAAAAAAGAGAGTTTACCCATGGAAAAATGTCTTCTGAAACTGCATCATCTCGCCGCCATGCACATAAAAGTATGCATGCCATCCAGAGAGGGCCTACGTTTGGCATAGGGTTAGTTCCAGAGGCAGAGAGGACGGGCCCCCAAAAATACACAAAGGGGCCCTTTTACTAGAGGTTTTAATGCGCATTAATGAAGCTAACGAGAGTTAAGTGCCTACAACCCTTTTATTTCTATGGACGCAACAGCACCTAAGGTGACATTTTACTTACCACTTAGGGGTATGTTCAATAAACCGTCTTAATGTTACCGGCGCTAGTTGCAGCGTTAATGTGATGAATGCCATATAAGGTAGTGGGCGTTCCGGCGGCAAGGTAGCAAGAATCTGTATCGCGTGATAGAGGGCGTCTTGGCTCATTAACACGCGGTAACCTTAAGTCCATGCCAGCGCTGTGTTAGAAGCTATAGAGATGTAGCCCACTGTGGAGGCAGAGGTCATGAGTTCAATCCCACGGTGGTGTTATTTAATAAGGATGTCTGAGGGATTTCCTTTTAATTTGAATCAGTGCTGCCAGCAAACACACTCTCACAGTGCCATAACCTTAAGGTGCCTCATAAGGCTCCCTATAAGGTGCCTCATAAGGCGCTCCATAGGGCACATTATAAAGCGCCCTGTCCGCCAAGGCACCTTATAATGTGCCCTATAGGGCACTTTATAGGGAGCCTTATGAGGCACCTTAAGGTTACGGCACTGTGAGGGTGGTTTTGCTGGCAGCACTGATGTAAATTAAAAGGAAACCCCTCAGAGAGCCCTAATAAAGAACACCACTGTGGGACTGAACCCATGACCTCTGCCTCCACAGTCACTGTAGTAACCAGTGGGCTACAGCTCTATAGCTTCTAACACAGTGCTGGCTGGCTACAGAAAGACTGCAGGTCACCGCACAAACTGTCTGCTGTGGTTACCAGGATAGGGTATACTCGCCCGTAACCATGATGCACTGCACATGCAGACCAGCAGTCTACATCTGATCACAAGATGGGGTATGCGCCTCCACAGCACCTCGGCCTGGTAGGGGGAACTGACCATCTGTGTTACTGGCACAGAGTAGCTACAGACCGTGACATTGTGCGGTTCCTGTGCTCATCCCGAGGGTGAGGTGGGGCGCCCAGCACCAGGTCCGCAGCACCTGGCTTGGCTGAGATGGGGACCTGCAGCACAGCCTATCAGTGCCAGTGTGTGACAGGTAGTCCTTGCAGACACACCTATAATACACCTGTGTCCATCTGTATTTCCCAGTCACATCTAGCCCTTGTGGACTATGATGCACCCAGAATAGTGCATAACCTGTGTGGTTGCCATGGTCACATGTTATAGGAGAAGGGTGTTGTGTGGACCCAAAAGCGGATTATGTAGCACTACCCAACCCGCCCTCTCTGGGTCAGGGTGGGGGACAGGATCTCCCACCCACAGATCCACACTCTACATCGGAGGCAGTAGAGGGGACCACCACCCCCAGTCCTGCTGGGGAATAGGCACCCTCCAGGGCAGTCAATGCAGATCTGTACATATTTCATAGGGCACTGGCAGACAGGTAGTAGGCCTGGAAAAGCTCAGCTGCTCCCCACCACAATCTGTAAAATGCAAAACACAATTATTTTAATAAAGGATCTAGATCTATTTTCTAACCTTTTATCTCTTATGGTTATTACTCAATACTATTGAGGGTCTCAGACTTGATGGCACACAAATTTTTAGACTTATTAAACGACTAATTTTTGTGCCCTTTAGCATCAATAACCCTCTATGGGCTACCTATCCTAAGTTTCTTTAGAAACGTGAAAGTAAAGTGCTTGTAACTCTCTATTTTTCACTCAATTTGCTAGTTGCTCCTACAACTTTCATAACAGCACCCATATTTTGTATTCAGTATAACCAACGTCGAATGCTTAACTTGTGTTTCTATATATCTTCACGTTTCAAATTCACTCCAGCAATAGTGTTAGTTCTTATCCCAACGCCTTCCTTAGGTGCCTCCGTCGCGTTTCACTATGATGAGTTTCCTCAGGGGATTATTATCCTTTTCTATCGCGGAGAGACGGATGATGCTGCACACATTTCATAAAACCTCTGCCACTAAAACTTTTCATCCAACTTAGTGGTAGAAAAATGCCGCGCTTCTACCACTGAGTTGGATGAAAAGGTTTAGTGGCAGAGGTTTTATGAAACGTGTGCAGCATCATCCGTCTCTCCGCGATAGAAGAGGATAGTAATCCCCTGAGGAAACTCATCATAGTGAAACGCGACGGAGGTGCCTAAGGAAGGTGTTGGGATAAGAACTAACACTATTGCTGGAGTGAATTTGAAACATGTAGATACATAGAAACGCAAGTTAAGCATTCGTCGTTGGTTATACTGAATAGAAAATACGGGTGGCTGTTAAGAAAGTTGTAGGAGCAACTAGAACACTGAGTGAAAAATAGAGTTACAAGCACTTTACTTTCATGTTTCTAAAGAAACTTAGGATATGTAGCCCACAGAGGGTCATTGATGCTAAAGGGCACAAAAATTAGACGTTTAATGAGTCTAAAACGTTATGTGCCATCAAGTCCGAGACCCTCAATAGTATTGAGTAATAACCATAAGAGATAAAAGGTTAGAAAAGAGATCTAGATCCTTTATTAAAATAATTGAGTGTTTTGCATTTTACATATTTGACAAAAAACTTATACTCAGAGGAACAGACCATTTACCAGTTGTTCCCCACCACAATCTGACATTCACCAGCAAAGGGCACAGTCAGTCTCCACCCGCTGCACCCTGCAAGGTGTTCCACCATACACATGCTAACTGCAGACAGTCTGCTAGCTAGTACATAGTGCAAGTTCCTGGAGGAACTGTGTGCCCCCAAAAGTGGGATGTAAGCACACACACCAAGCAAGTATGTCAGTGACTGGGCCCCAAAAAAGGAGACTCATAGATATCACTTGAGAGAAACACTGTATAGCACTATGGGGGAACTTAGCCATGCCATGGTCACTGCTCAGTCAGGGTGAGAGTGACCTCCCAGCATGACATGCTATGGCCAACCTGTCCGTGCAGGTGGTGGTCGGGCACTACAATGTCCCAGCCATTGCCCTATGCCCTGTGCAGATGCATCCTGCCCAGAACGCCGTGTCCGGGCCATACCCACAAGACCTTGCTCCTCATTATGCACATTGGCAGGCTAACACTGGAAACAGTGCAAGCATTGGGGGCTCAGTAAGGTATAGGCAGCCACAAAACACTGGATAGACATACACACACTCCCACACCTATTTCAGCATTGTGCAAAGATAGCAGTGGTTGGCAGCCCAGGCCGCCACACCAGTCCTGGGCACAGTGCAGGCATTGCTAAGGTATGCAGGTGCTAGTATTGGTAGCTGCTGCTCCGCGCAAGGCCCAACAGCCTGACTCTCCATGAGGCTTTGGATAGTGGAGCCTGTGGGTGTGGGTGTTTGTGCCCCTGTTGGCCGATACTCTAGGGCAGTGGTTCCCAACTCCGGTCCTGGAGGGCCAAACAACATTCAGGTCTTCAGGCTGTCCCTAATGAATATGCAAGAGATACATTTGCATTCAATGGGGGCACTGCATAGCAATGCGCCTCATGCATATTTATTAGGGACAGCATGAACTCCTGAATGATGTTTGGCCCTCCAGGACTGCAGTTGGGAACCTCTGCTTTAGGGACTGCACATGTTTATGGTGTATGTGCACTGTAGGGTAAAATATAGGGACATGGTCTGCGGGAGCAACAGGTGAGACTTGAACCTGTGACCACCTGCCCCTGAACACACTGGCTGTGTGTACTGCACCAAACTGTTGCCACAGGGGCAGGTCATTCCCTGGGGATACCATTACTGTTCATCAGACAGCCCTTGTCTATTGCACTGCACGCCACCCACCTGAACAGGGCTTGGCCTTGGTGTGCTGTGGGCAGGTGCCACTGCCCCCTCCACCACCAGCACCCCTCCGCCACCATGCTGACATGCCCTTATGCCGGTGATGCGCAGTCCCAAGCCATCCAGTGTGCCGGTAGGCGGCTGCCTATGGTGTGGGATCTGGGGTAGGGGTGCCTACATAGACATCCGCGCTTCCCCCCCCCCCCACCCCGGCATCGCCTGTCCATGTTATGTGCCCTTTGGGGTACCTGCTGGGAACTGTCCCCTGGGACACTGTGGGACACATGGGCATGTTTGACCTTGGTCAGTTGCTGTCTTGCTGATTTTCAGTTTCTGCGTTCCTATGTGCCACCTAGGCATCTGCCTAGTCCACCCTGTACCCCAGCTGCCCCACTGCATGTCCTGCCTTCAGCGCCCTGTACCCCATTTGCAGCCTCACCGTTGTGCCCTTTCGTACTTGGGCACTATGCTGTTGCTGCACATGTATCACTACTATCACTTTTCTTGGTTTCCCTGCCTTTGCTGTACATTGCTGACTGAAATGGTTTCTCTCTCCTGCAAATGTGCCTCTAACGCGAGGTTTTCACTGGTGTTAATTTTCAGACCTTCATTTCACAGCGTTAGTGTGCCTGGAGCCTCTCCCCACCCACTCTCCGCCCTTTGACCCCTTCTCTCCGCCCTCTGGAGAGACTTATTCCACCCTCTGTGCGCCTTAACGCCGCCAGAGATGTTATCGCGCGATAAGAAATATTATCACACGGTATTATCGCGCGATAACGTTACTTATCGCACAATAACGTCGCCACTGCGACGTTAGCGCTGTTTAGTAAACATACCCTTTAATGTCAATTCCTCGAGTCCTGCAAAACCAGTCCAGACAAGTGGGTTGTTTTCCCCTACCAGCAGATTGGTGAAGACAAAGACCAATGAAAAGCCCCGGTTTCAATGACGTCACTCCATACTTCTATCAGCCTCAGAAGTCTCTTCAGTATTTGTCCCAAATCATATGAAGATACAGAGCAAGTCTCACACAACCTCAAACATGGACAACGAGTACTCAACAGTAACGAACTATGTACAGGAACGAACATACATAAGGCTGCCCATAGAAGATGAGCCTGCAGAGTCAAGTATAAAACTTATGATGGAGTCAAGGGTACAGTAGCAGAACAGGAGCAATACAGTTTCAGGGGAGGGCCCTGGACTAGTCTAACAGGATTCAAGGAGAGGACATTAATTGCTAAGTAAAATGTCACCTTCTATATCATCCTGCTAGAACAGTCCCAATAAGTGAGATGTACCAAAACTACAACACCACTGGGCGGGAACACAACACAGCCAAGGTTGTGTTCGCCTGCACGTGGATATCCAAGTGGTAATGCTCGACAAAGTGAAAAATGATGCCCATGTTGCTGCCTAACAATGTCTGCAGGGGCTACTGAGCTCTCCTCCACCCATGAGGATGCTTGCACTTGGGTAAAATGGGCACACAAACCCTCCAGAACCACACCCTGAAGTTGACTTGGCCACCGCTTCACCCATGCACAGGCCAGCAAACAGTACAAAAGGATGGTCTGACTTACAAAAGGAATTTCTAACTTCCAAGTACTGGAGAAGCATCCTTCAGACATCCACAAGGTGAAGATCGTTCTTCTCCCGACACTGCTCCTTAGATGAGGGCAGGCAAACCACATGAAAAGGGAGACAGCACTTTAGGCAAGAAGGGAGGCACAGGCCAAATGGAAATGGCCTCATTTGAAAAGGACAGATAAGGTTCTTGGCAAGATAGAACCTGTAGCTTGGAGATCTGCCTTGCAGAACAAATTGCGACCAAGACAACAGTCTTGAGCATCAATCCTTCAATGTAGCATGCTTCAACAACTCAAAAGGGGCCACCATCAGGTTCCTTAGCACCAGAGAGAAATCTCAGGAAGGAATCATAGACCAAAGGGGAAGGATGCAGACGTCACCACTTGGAGAAAACATGAGACGTCCAGGTGCAAGGCCAAGGACTTGCCTGCCACTGGACCAGGGAAACAGACCAAAACTGCCACCTGAACCTTCCGGGAGCTAAGTGAGAGGCCCTTTAGGCCATCCTGCAGAAAGGCCAACGAGGAGGATACCTTGGCAACCTCAAGAGCCAAGTGCTGTGTGCCACACCAGCGCTCAACAGACACCATATCCGTACATAAGCTAGCTTGGAAGACCTCCTCTGGGAGCCAAGAATAGTAGAGATTACTGCTGGAGAGTAGCCTTTACGTGCTACCAGTCTCCTTTCAAAAGCCATGCTGTAAGCGAGAAGCAGAGGGGAAGAAAGGCTTTCCAGGTCAATAGTGACAATAGTCTTGAGACACTTGGGTGTCCGGCCAGCACGTCCTAGAGGGTCAGGTGGAGGCTGATGAGAAATGGGCACTCGCCCACTTCACGGTCCCTCTGGACCTGTCTTCCAGGAAGCAGTAAGATTTTGTATTGCCTAGGTCCTTCACCAGTTTCACCAAATCTGTTCCAAACAGGAGCTTCCCCTTAAAGGCCAGTTGAACCAATCAGGATTTGGAAGATGTGTCCACCGCCCAGTCATAGAGCCAAATCAAACGCCATGACACAATAGTCAGGGCACCATCCCTTGCTGCCAGGTGCACCAGGTCATACATGGAATCATAAAGGAAGGCCATAACTGACTCCAAGAGACAGGCAGTATCATCAGGTGGAAGAGACTGAATCCACTAGAGCAGGGCTCATGACGCCAAGCTGGTGCAAACCCCCAGTTGCAGAATAGTCGCTGACACGGAAAATCGACTGTTCAGCAAGAGGTCAACCTTGCAGTCCAGAACATCCTTTAAGGCCAATCTGCCTTCCATGGGAATGGTGGTCTGTCTGGTAACCGCCATGACCTGTGCACCCACCTTGGGAATATTAAACCACTCAATGCACTCCTCCTCTAAGAGAGCAAAGAACTTCTGATAGGCCTTTAACCCCTTAGGCAGGGAGAGCCCTACTTGGATCGGATCAAATCTTTGATCACCTCCAGGAATGGGAAGATAGTAGTGGATTTCTGCACCCCTTGAAGAAGCAGGTGTACCTTTGGCTCCTGCTTTGTGCTGGAAGTATCTATCAAGTTCAAGGCGGATGAGATCCTGGAAATCAACACCAGCAGCTACTCCTTCCGGAGCAGGTGGATCACACTGGTTCCTTCATAATCTTCTGAAAATGTTAGGAGGTCCTCTTCCATATCAGAGCCCAACACTAATTCATCAGGGCCCGAGGCATAGTCAACATCTCAGATAGCTCCCACGTGTTCCTAATCTTCAGGAGAGTCCTGCACCAAGGACGCTTAGCCGAAGGCAACTGCGCAGGGCTTCTGCATCCAGAGGCCACAGGGACTGAACTTCCATGCCAGAAGGCCTAGGCCTTTTGCAAAAAGGAAAAGCATTCCGAGGAGGACAATTCAGACTCTGAAAGCTATCCTCTCGGAAAGGGCTCCCCAACACCAGGGGGGGCATAGCCACCACAGACCCCTAGAAGATGAAGCGTGGCTCACAGCATGGTTGCTGGAGCCTCCAGCCAGTCAAGCATCCTTACCTTAGGGCCATCCTGCACCTCCTGCTCCGAGGCAGAAAAGGCGGACTCTGTCCCCCGGCTGAGAGTGGGGAAAGCATACCTTCCAGAGATAACTGAGAAGCTGCCATACAGGAAAGGCAAAGTACAGCACCCAAGGACAAGGCTCCTCATTTCTTGCCACAGGTCAAACAATGTTTCCTGGAAGAGAGTTAGGATAAGTATCACCGGAGCACGTGTTAAGGCTGCATTGGCCCGCAAGTGTGCATTAATTGCGCTTTTACAGAACACGTGCCAAAGATGCTAGGGAAGGAATGTGCACTGGAGCCACTTGGGTGGAGTATGCATTAGGGTTGTGTGATCCACAGGTGAACAGTAGGCAAAATTGTTACTAATGTATGCAGAAAATGGCAGGAAACCCCCACCCAGCACCAATGGTCACTAGTAGTCCACCCCAAATTGTGTCCCTCAGAGATCGAACTGGTAACCCCCAACAAGGGCAATGAGAGGGTCAAGTTTTGGTACTCACCCCAAGAGCCCTGGGCAGAGGATCTATGCTCGGCTCAGTTCTACTGCCCTGAAACTGCTTCACTGGCTGGATTTAGATTTCAGCAGCACCATGTCAAAGGTGGCTGGCTGGCAGATCCCTCCGAGAGCCTTCTGCAATCTTTGGGAGAGAGCAGGGGGGAAAGGAGGAGGGATGGAGGGGCACCGAGATTGTGCGAGGCTGCTGCAGACTTCCAGATCTTTCCAAATTCTTCCAACGGCTGGTCAATAGGCCCTTATCATGATAAGGGCATGGAGCTGAACCAATTTTCTCTCCTCCTATGGCTACCAAAAAGACTGCAGTCTAGAGGAGCCTACCACATTGTGCTCAAGCGAGAGTCACCCCATTAGGGCTCAAGGTGGTTGTTCACAAGCACTTAATCAATCTTTTCCTCTCAATCTTCAGATTTTCTATAGAAAGAAGAAAATTCATCTACCATCTGCTGGAGACAAAGAAATACTGAAGCGGGACCTCTGGTGGCTGAGGCCAATAGAGGCATGGCAGTGATGTCATTGAAACCTGGGCTTTTCATTGTTCTGTCTCCACCAATCTGCTGGTAGGGGAACACAAACCACTTGTCTGGACTGGTCTAGCAGGACAATATGGAATGCACGTTAGCTTCATTAATGCGCATTAACTTTTAATAAAAGGGCATCAAGGGACTGAAAATGCCCTCCTTACACATTCATTTATTAATATAAGTCTAAACCTCCTAGTCAAATATCAACTCAGTACAGCAAATAAATTCTACAAATGCAATGATATGACTATATAAATTTAATAATCAGCAAGTTCTACTACGAGGGGACATAGGATAAGCGTGAAAGGGGATAGACTCAGGAGTAATATGCAGAAATATTTCTTTACGGAAAAACTGATAGATGCGTGGAATAGTCTCCCAGTGGAGGTGGTAGAGATGAGGACAGTACCTAAATTTCAAAAAGCAAGGTACAACACTGAGGCGCTGTAAAGGAAAAAAGGTGACCGTTGTAATGGTTGATACGGAAGGGCAGACTAGATAGGCCATGTGGTCTTTTTCTGCCGTCATGTTTCTATATTCTACTCTGCCAAGTCAGAGAAAGTACCGAACAGAGTACATATCAATCAATAAAAATAAAAGTATTTAAAATATAACAATCATAAAAAATATTACATCAAAACATTCCTTAAGCATACCACTCACCTTAAAAACCTTTACCCTCATTTAAAAAGCAAAACTTAGGCGCATATTTACTAAACCGCGGTAGTGAACTCCGTGCAATATCGGAGCCGCAGCCCCATTGAAATCAATGGGGCCATGGCTCCCGCTACCGCGGTTTATTAAACATGCCCCTTAGCCTCAACACAAACATAAGGCAAAACACATAATATCAATAATACATATGCATTCTTACAAATCCCATTATTTATTTGAATTTGTATCATGAAAAGACCAATTAGGATAAAATAGTAAAAATAAGCACACACACATTAACAATATCAATCATTGACTGAAAAAAAATTAGGCAGAGCATATTCAAAATCAGAATGAGAAGGTTAACAGGCAAACAGGGTCAGTATACCAAACACCAGCCCATAAAGCCAACAGGATTTAGCTCATGCCTTTCCAAGAAGTTCAAGGTGAGTTACATTCAGGTATCGTAGGTATTTTATGGTTTATTAAACTTTCAATAACGCCCTTCAACTCACTTGGAGAGCTTACAATCTAGGTTTATAGAGGAGGCAAGGAAGGGTTAATTTACTTGCCTAAAATCACAAGGGGAGACAGAAGGATTTGATCCCGACTTCCCTGATTCTCAGCCCACTGCTCTGGCCATAACGCCACTCCCATGGTTACTGGAGGCAATTTGCTATAAGTCAGCCACATCTTAGCGCGAGAATGTTGGTGTACACGGTTCTCACACTCGAGTTGCCATAGGAGGGATTAGGTTCTTTTAGATTCAAAGAGAAGGGAAGAACAGAAGGTATATCTACAGGTACGTCATGCAGAAAAGAAATGGGGCAGGGCACACTGAACTGCATTGCTAGCTGTTCAATCTGGCTGCGTGTCCTTAAACTGCCAACAAAGCCCTGGAAAACAAAACTGAGCAGTAGGGATGTGAATGCAAAAGGATTTTCAGTTGTTTTCAGGTCATTTTTGGACTTTCACACACCAAGTTTAGGACTTTTTTGATTTGTTTCACGTATTTTAATGTGCACTAGAACTTAACGTGTTAATTCGTGCATCAATTTGTATTTTAATGCACGTTAAATCATTTGGTAAGCCAGAAATGCAAAGGCATCCCTGTGCCTCCAATACTTACACTGTGATCTCTACATTTTTACACTCGGGTCCTTTCCCCCGGGATGCTTGCAGAAGCCATCGCAGGAGAACAGCATCTTTTGGCACACGGAAGTGGAAAAGTCGGGCACTCCCATACCAGCTGTAGAAGGACAGGCGTTGTGCATTCTGGGAAAAGTACTCTGTAGCATAAATCAGGTCTATACATTAAAAAATAAAAACAAAAAAAAAAAAGAGAGGCTTCAGTATGCTACAAAAATTACCCGTATTCAAAAATCAAGATTTTACATAAAATAAGTACTATCTGGAAGAGATCTTAGATCCCACAGTAATGATAGAGATGGTATAAAACTAGGGATGTGCAAGGCCAAAACTAGTTTGATTAGTCTTAGTTTAAACAAATCCAACAACATACACACACACACAGAGGCACTCTATAACTATCTCAAACAAAAAACCTCAATGTTAAATTTAAATTCCATACTAAAATTCTCAGTTATTGTCACTGGGAGAAAATCTACAACAGAGGAGAAAAGACCTCTGTAAACTTGCTTTTCCCTCTATGCGGCAGTTATTACATGCCTGAAGAGGAATCGCTACCATATGCCATCACTGGTCTAAAATACTCTTCTTTTTTATTTATTACCCAATGCCATTCTCAGTATATTACCCACCAATTACAGCACAATATCCACTAATTCTACTTATATATCCTATAAAACTTCTCACTGCATCTTAATAACTTTCATGGCAGACTATAGCTCGCTATGACAAACACTCAATAGCAGTATACCAACGTAGACGCAGAACTCAGGTCACCACCTACATAGCTCAACCCATTAACCTAGTGCAAAAACACATACCAATTGCACAGTCCTCACTATAGAGAGCCTACAGTGTTTTTGCTCCCTGATAGAGAAACAAACTGAAGCCAGAATTAATCGGTAGATACTCAAAAAAACCGAAAGCTGCTACTTAGCTTAAGAAGTTTCTCACAAAAGACTATGCTGACAATTGCCCTATGAAGATCCTCATTTCGTGGACAAATCGCTTCATCGGGGGCTTACTCATTTCTGTTATGTTCTCTGGCTGTAGCGTCTGACGTCATCCTATTCTTTAAGAACCTTTTCTGAACCAAAGGACATAAATGCCAAGGCTACAGCCAGAGAACATAACAGAAATGAGTAGGCCTCCGATGAAGCAGTCTTTTCGCGAAACGAGGATCTTCATAGGGCAATTGTCAATATAGTGTCCCCTGGGAGAAACTTCTTAAGCTAAGTAGCAGCTTTCAGCATTTTTATGAGTATCTACCGATTGATACTAGCTTCAGTTTGTTTCTCTTTCATGGAGACCCCCCCACCCCCACTGTAGATCCTATAGTGAGAGCTGCGCAATTGGAGTATGATTTTGCACTAGGTTAATGGGTTGAGCTATGTAGGTGGTGACCTAAGTTCTGCGTCTACGTTGGTATACTGCTATTGAGTGTGTGTCATAGCGAGCTATATTCTGCCATGAAAGTTATTAAGATGCAGTGAGAGGTTTATAGGATATATAAGTAGAATTAGTGGATATTGTGCTGTAATTGGTGGGTAACATATGAATAATTTATTGAGAATGGTATTGGGTAATAAATAAAAAAGAAGAGTATTTTAGACCAGTGACGGCATATGGTAGCGATTCCTCTTCAGGCATGTAATAACTGCCGCATAGAGGGAAAAGCAAGTTTACAGAGGTCTTTTCTCCTCTGTTGTAGATTTTCTCCCAGAGACAATAATTGAGAATTTTGGTATGGAATTTAATTTAACATTGAGGTTTTTTGTTTGAGATATTCTTAGTTTAAAACCAGGCCAAGAGAACTGCCCTTGGGGGGGGGGGGGGAGGTTTCATGCTTCATTTTCCAGGTAGATGTTTTATTTCATCTGGGAGGGTGGGGAGGGGGTAAGCAGTTTTTATTTTTGGACCCCAAACTGCTCACTGATTTTCTGGTTAGAGAAGAGCCCAGAGTTGTTTCGGTTGACAACAGACAGGAGGGATGCGTGAAGCTGTCTGCATTGACTGGATTTCTACTTCTGTCATAAATATTTTCATTTTCCTTGGTCCCAATATGTGATCTGATATACAGGGTTTTTTTCTATCTCTAGATTATTATGTAGTTTAATTTTTTGCTCTCTGTTGCTCATCATTCAGCTAATGTATGAATTTATAATTGAAAGGCACTATCCCAAATTTTTAACTACTATGGCATACAAAACACAATCAGTCTTTACCAATATTGTACCCAAAATGCAGCCTTATAGGGTGATAAATTATTTTTTTTCACCAATAGTCTGTTATAATTATCTTTTTCATTTATTGAATAATTTATATACGTAACTGATTAAATTCACTGAAAATATTCTTACTCTTCACTCATATCAAAGCCAACAAATTTATGGTTTTAGGGTAGAACTCTAAAAACTAGTGCTGAATCAAATTCCAGCCAAAATTCTATCTCATCACTCAAACCCAACTGTCAACAGTCATACTATAATCCAAGTCTATCATTGGAAGTCAATATATTTAAAAATACAATCAATTTGTGCATGCAAATTGTTTTATGTGCATAATTCACAGGTCTATATGTGCACACAAAAAAACTGAAAAGTGTGCACGAATTGCCCAGCTACGCCCAAAACACACATCCTTTGTGCAAACCATAAACCTGCATAATGCTCTGACCCTTAAAACAGAAAAAAAGTGGACATGCAGTCAGACCATCACATTTCTCCCAACAGTTGACACATGGAATTGCATCTGAATGAAACAAATTTCAGGTCAACCTATGAATGGTGCAAAGTCTGCAGATTTATCAGTAGGTTTCTAAACACTAATGGTGACCAGAAACCTCCAGTCGATGACAGACATGAGCAGCAGGCTGTCAGTGCACACTGCGCAGAAGTTAAAAGCGCATGTTTGTGCTAACACTCTTCACGGTGATATTGCCTCCTTTACTCCCAGTACCTATGCCGACTTTCAGAAGATGGTGCTTGGTAGAACCACCATAGCAATGATAAACGTGTGCATATACAGACTCTTTCAACATGTCCGTGGGGCTTGCGGTTGCCTTTGCTTTCTGCTGCTCGTGCCTAGGCTGATGGGCAGGGCACTAAGGGAGGACTGAAGATGAACTGAGGAGGAGAAATAGGAAAGTGAAGAGGGACTCAAAGAGGAAGAAGGAGAACCATGTATTGCAGCAACACTGGCAGTCATGTAGAGAGCTTAGATGCAGTTGACGGTAGAGAGGGAATAGAGGACTGGCTTGAAGCAAAGGGGTGGTCAAAGGCTGCAAGCTGAGGAAAAGCGAAGACATGCAGGAAAGCAGACTGACAGGTGAAGGTGAAGAAGAGCAGCCCCGCCTCCAGAGACCCTGGGCGAAGCCACCACTGAAGGGACCGCCTGACTCGAAGAGGGCAGGGAAGTCGACAGTTTAGCGAATCTGACTGGTGGGGCCACCGGTGCAACAGCGCCCTCTGCAGCGGCCGCATGTGAATCCTGGCCCACAGAACCACATCCAGGGTTGCTGCCATGGTCCCTAGAATGCGAAGATAAGTCCAAGCTGACGGGGCCAGAGTGGCTCTGAATTTGCGGACCAGCTGACGTAAGGCCCAAGCCCGTTGCTCCGGTAAGAACACCGCTTCCCTCTGAGTGTCGAAACGTAACCCCAGATACTCGAGTACCTGAGACGAAACAAGCAGACTCTTGGCCGTATCGACTGCCCAACCGAACTTTTGCAGAAACTGCACCACTCTGTCTGTCACCTGCAAGCTTTCAGTCTGCGACTTCGCTCAAATCAACAAATCGTCGAGATAAGGGTGCACTAGGACACCTTCCTTTCGCAATGCTGCTGCCACCACCACCATAATCTTGGTGAATGTGCGTGGTGCCGTAGCCAGACTGAAGGGCAACGCTTGGAACTGAAATTGTCCCCAGGGAAGGGCAAACCGCAGAAACCTTTGATGAGCCGCTCAAATTGGTATGTGTAAATACGCTTCCTTGAGATCGAGGGAAGTCAAGAATTCTCCTTGACGAACTGCCACCATGACAGACCGCAAAGATTCCATCCAAAAATGCGGTACTCGAAGACACCGATTCACTCCTTTTAGGTCCATAATTGGCCGAAGGGATCCGTCTTTCTTTGGTACCACAAAATAGATAGAGAATCGACCAACTACTGCTTCCAATTGCAGTAGCCGATCCAACATTCGGCGCACCGCCAGCATCTTCTGCGGACCTCTGCATGGCAAAAGCACAAACGAATCCTTGATCGGCCGTGCTAATTCTAGAGCGTAACCTTCTCGGATTATTTCTAACACCCATTAGTCGGACGTTATCTGGGCCCAGGCAGGAAGAAACTTCCGAAGACGTCCCCCAATCGGTTGACTTCCCACCGGGGCCCGCCTCACTTCATTGGGATTTTCGTCCGGGCTCTGCGTAAGCCGCTGCAAAACCTCTTCTTGCTCCACGAAACCCATGAAATCCCTGGGCTCTAGAAGCAAATCTTCCTCTCTGGAATCCTCCGAAGCAAGAAGTACGGAATCTCCTAAAATCTCTAGACGGGCCCCGAGAAGCTGGCATAGCCTTCCCCTGCTTAGGCCTATCCTCTGGCAGCCTGCCCCCTTTGGGTTCCCCCAAGTCCTTGACCAACTTGTCCAGATCTTCCCCAAACAATAGCTTACACTTGAAGGGGAGCTTGCTTAGCCGTGACTTGGAGGAACCATCGGCCGCCCAATTCCTTAGCCACAGGTACCACCTGGCGGCTAACAAAGACGACATACTATTCGCCAAAGCTCTGATCAAATCATAGTGAACAGCCGCCAAATAAGCCGATCCAGATTCTATACAGGGCACCTCGTGTTGTCCCTGAGGAGAGAACTGTTGCAAACATTGTGACCATCGAAGACGCTCTCGCTACCCAAGCCCCACAAATAGATGCTTGCAATGAGAGAGCATTCGCCTCAAACGCTTGTTTCAGCAATCCATCTATTTTCCTATCCTGCGCATCCTTCAACGCTGCGCTGCCCTCTACTGGGATGATCGTCTTCTTCGTGACTGCAGACACCGCTGCATCGATGTGTGGGGAGCGAAATCTTTCCTTATCGGCCAAGGGATAGAACCTATTCATGGACCGAACTCCCTTAAGCCCCACTTCGGGCAGGTCCCACTCATTTTGTATCATCCTATCAACTACCCAGTGCACAGGAAACACCATCTGTGATTTCCGCACTGCCTGAATGAGAGGATCTTCCAGTCCTTCCTCCTCCGAAGGCGATTCCGCAGCTAGATTGAGCGCTTGAAGGGATTTGGTCACCAGTGCCACAAGCTCGTCCTTCCTGAAGATCCGAACGATTCTCGCTTGATTCTCAGGCTACGGTATCTCAACTTCTTCCAGGTCCTCCATAAGAGATTCAGAGTCTAACTCGGTCTCTTCCGTCTATGCCCATCCCGGTTCTGCCTGCGGATTGTCGGACGAATGGGCCCTTTTAGGGGCCCTTGCCTCCTTTTCAATGTCATATTCCGCCGGAATCTGCCTCCCCGGTGGCGGAAGGGACATCAAAATCGGGCAACTTGCCCTGCTGCCGCAAGCAGTAGGATTCATGCATAATTAGTACGAAGCCCAGGGAGAAATCGCCCAGCAAGGGGCCCGCAGCCGTTGATGGCAGTGTCATACTGGCCCCCTTAGCCACCAGCAGCGGCTGAACATCCTCTGCCAACTCACCCCCGGCTGACAACGACGCGCAGTGGGACTCTTGCACCCTGTCCCCTAGCTGCTGCTCCATTGAGGTAGAAGCTGCCGCACACCCCCGGCAGATCCCCGCCTCGGAGACTGCTCCCCTGTGAGTGCCACACACGAGGCACAGAGGGTGAGATGGCATTCACTAGGAGAGAAAGAAATCTACTAATAGAGCTAGGCACTCCTATCTTCCTGAGACTACACCTGAGTAGTTATTTAGTTATCCTCTTCTTTTCTTAGTGGTTTTTTTTTAAATCAAAATTCAGCTGAACTGTGGCCTGCTAACCTAAGCAAACGCAGTAATAACCCCGCACTAGAAAGAAACAAAAAACCTAATCTGCCAGTGCCTTCAACGGGGAGCCAACCTCAGGTTCCGATCTGAGTGAACCAGGAGGAACCGTCCCGCTGTCAAGCCAGTAAAGAAAAACCCCCAACGGAACGGCAGTATCCTAAAGGTAGACCTAAAGCCCTGGTTGCTTGTGCCGAAGCAGCCGCAGAGAACCGCCACACGGTTACACGCATCTAAATTGGCCGCCGCCAGTGAAGGGGCCTGAATTGGCGCCAAAACTAATCCGCTGAAAGGCTCCGACCAACGAACTTCGGCCCACACTCTGCACCCCAGGAAAGCCCCCCGGCCCTGCAGAAACAGCCCGTTCTCGCCAGCTGAAACAAATAAAACCCCAATAAGGCAGATTTTGCTTACCCCGATTAGTTCATTGCTGCACCTGCTCGCACGACCCCGCTCAGCACGTGAGCGATCGGGCGGCCACGAAGCAAGCTGTCTCCCTCTCACCTCACGTCTCCCGCTGGCTCCACTGGCATGACAGGCAGAGAGACGGGGTTCACGTGGCAGGGCTCTCCTCTGTACAGGCAAGGAGGAGAGATCTGCAAGGTAAGCTGATCCAAAGGCAATAGACAGAAATAGAGGGAAACAGACCGAGCCAGTTCAAACACTGATTGTCAGTTGTTTTTTTTTTTGGGGGGGGGGGGGGGTTAAAGAAACATGAACAATTGACATTAAAGAATATCCAAATCTAATTCTAAGCTACCCTAACAGCTCCTTATCCGTTCCTCAAGTGAGCCCAGCACCTAGGCTCACTACGTCCTCCTGCTGCATGGAGATTGGACACACTAGGGCTGATAGGAGAGACCAGCAGGCTACATCCAGTGATATCACAACTTTGACATGCCCAGTTTCCAAGCTGCAGGAGGAGGTACACAACCCAGAGGTGGAGGACTGAACAGGAGGAACGATATGGAACCATGTATTGCAGTAACACTGGCAGTCATGTAGAGAGCTTAGATGCAGTTGACGGTAGAGGGGGAATAGAGGACTGGCTTGAAGCAAAGGGGTGGTCAAAGGCTGCAAGCTGAGGAAAAGCAAAGACATGCAGGAAAGCAGAATGACAGGAGAAGAAGAACAAAATGAGAACCGAGAGACATGTTGGAAGAGAGGTGGAAGGGGAGGATATATGGAGAAAACTTGGAAAACAATTCCAATGGACAAAATTGCAAATCTTACAATGGAAAAAAAAAACAGATTTTTATTTTTGGTGATCAATGAACATGTGATACACTGAGCTGTTGAACTATTACATAGCCTATAAAAGTTTAAAGTGTTTAAAATGTGTTAGTACCCAACAAGTGTCATGTTATCCAATTTAATTGAAACATTTTCTATCTCCTATTTTTAGTTAGCCGCTAGAAAACCTTGTTGCCTAACAAATTTTTGGAGCTCTGGTTAGTCAGATGCGGTACACCTCTGAACAGGTGCTCGTATCAGAACATGACCAAAGGAGGAGAGAGTCAATGATAAAAGGACTGTTACCTCATTTCCTAGCACACGCAGATGGGCATTTCCTATTTTTGTTTTGGATGTAAGAACATATCGACATAGGAATATCACAGCTTACATCAGGTTATACCAACATTATGGCGTCTGAAGTCATATTTCTCAAAGACAAAACTCCGATTCCTCGCTCAACATACACATATATGAGAGTATAACTACAACAAAGAGCAAATAAAACCGAAGCAGCTTCCAAAAACAATTTACTTAGGTTGTACCCACCCACCCCATTTTGGATGCGAGAAAACCAGACAATGTTAAAGAAGAAAAACATCAGAACAATATTGATAACAGAGACATCTCTTCCAAGATTATTCTGTGAACCATGTGGAGAGGCAGAAGATCCTGAAGTACCAAGAAATGCAGTCAGAGAACAAAAAATGTCGCAGAAAAATGCAGAAATATTTCCTATTGCATTGGGAGCCACAGGCTTGATTTCCAAGCACATCTTGACAAACTAAACTACCCATACATGTTCCATCTTATGAACTCCAGAAGGAAGTTCTCTTTGACATGATGCAAGTACTACGCCGAGCATTAGCAGTAAATTTGCAAGACTGAGATCTTACTTCATATACCTTGGCTTAAAAATGTGGTTCATGATTGTCATGGTATGTGCAAAACGAATCCATTTGGAAAAACAGCCCCAAGCAAAAACCCTTCCTTGAAGCATTACCTACCCCGGGCTGCAAAGATTGAGGGTCTCCCACCTGCAGAATTCTAAAATCAGTCAACCCTAATGAAAACGCACATTTATATCATATTGGTGCAAATCTGCAGATGGCCTTGCCTTCCAAAAGGCTAACCCTATAAAGCTTGAATATGCGCAAGGTAAATAAAATAAATGGATTTTGTGTTTTCAAAGTTATATAAGGGAACCATGGCAAATAGTACAAGGGTACAACATCCACCACTAGCTGCTCTAAATCAACTTATTGTTTGGGATCCCTCCCTATCCAATCCATAATGCCTTAAACTGTGCAAAGTAGTAAAATAAACGGAAAATCTGGTTCCGCCATTCCCCCATCCTGCTTATCCTTTACAATATACCACCAAGCCACCCTTGGATGTTTCCTATCCCAAATAAACCTGGATACATTTTTCAGTATTTATCTAAACATGCCTTCTCAGACTGCGAATCAGAAAGCCCTGGAAGATGTAAAGAAACTTGGGTAGAATCATCATCATCTTAACAGCAGAAATGTTTCCCAGTCAAGCTAACTTAGGTGATGCCAGTGTTCCAAATCAAAATCTTATGCGGTAGTTGAGATTAATTTCAGCAGCTCTATTAAATCTGAAAACAATCCAAACCCCTCAGTACTTAAAATTGATCCCTTCACCCATTTACACAAATAGAAACATAGAAATATGATGGCAGAAAAAGACCACATGGCCTATCTAGTCTGTGCCCTTCCATATCAACTACAATAGTCCCCTTTTTTATCTTTCGAGATCCTCTGTGTTTGTCCCATGCTTTTTTGAATTCAGATACTGTCCTCGTGTCCACCAGCTCCATTGGGAGATTATTCTATGCATCTACCACTCTTTCCATAAAGAAATATTTCCGCATATTACCCCTGAGTCTATCCCCTTTCACTCTCATCCTATTTCGCCTCATAGCAGAGCTTGCCTTCAAATGAAAGAGACCCTTCTGTTCAATTATGCCACGGAGGTATTTAAAATGTCTTTATCATATCGCTCCTATCCCGCCTTTCCTCTGAAGTATACATATTACAATCTTTAAGTCTGTCCTCATATGCTTCATAACAAAGACCACTAACCATTTTAGTAGCCACCCTCTGCATAGTCTCCAACTTGCTTTTATCCATTTGAAGGTGCGGTCTCCAGAATTGCACAAGAGACTTATACAGAGGCACTAACACCTCATTTTTTCTGCTGGCCATTCCTCTCCCTATACACATGAGCATCCTGATGTTGAGCCTACCTATCTGGAATAGAGATGTTCAAAAGTTCTGAGTTGCTCATATTATCTTTGGAACGCAAGGCCGTCTGTTATGGTGAAGCCCCACATCGGGGAGAGAATTCTCTCTGCCACTGCAAGGGAAGAGAGGAAGAACAGACACACTAATTATGCCCTCAGCTTACCGATTCTGCCCCACTCCCCCCCCCCATACACAAATATGAAACACTTTAAACAGAGGTAGCCCACATTACTAGAGCTTATAGTCCTAGCGCCAAGCAGTAAGAGAGTCTAAACGTACATTCAACCAGCTAAAATGTTGAGCCACACACAGTCCCACTTCTAAGTGTCCATAGCAATCTTACATTGCATGACCCATATCACTCTAGTTCACGGTGTTCATTTTGCCTCAAGTATCTCCATACAATCCAGCGATTATGGGCAAACTGGGCCACTTAAGTGTGTGGCACAATACTGCTGGGCCTCGTTTAGACAGATGAAGACATGTTGTTGCCCATTGTTATTAATCCAGACCTTTTCTGGGTATATCAGCGTGAAACGTACTCCCTTTTTTACCAAGGCACTGCAGATCTCAGAAAATGCCCATCTCTTCTGGGTGACTGAAGCTGGAAAGTCTTGGAAGACTAATATCTTGGCGCCTGTATGCTCCAAGTGGCCTTGATTCCAGGCTGCTCTCGGAACAACTTCTTTGGGTTGGACACTCAGAAATCTCACCAGCATGGCCCACGGTCTGGTGTAACCTTCTTTCTGTGGACCAACGTGGTGTGCACGTGCCACTTGTACTTTTCCCGCCAAGCCCGCTAAGTGCAAATTCTGCGACAGCCATGTTTCCAGAAAGCTGCAAAGTTCTGTCGTAAGGATATTTTTGGGCAATCCTACCAGCCTTAGGTTTTTTCTCCACCCGTGATTTTCAAGATCATCGATTTTGGTTTCTTGGCGCTGAACCTGCTCCTCCAAGTGCTGCATACGATGAGCAGCATCTATGTCCCCATCTTCTATGGCAGATATGCACTACTCTACTTGTTGTATGCAGCTGACACACTCAGTCATCGAATTTGTAAGTTGGTCCAATTGTGCTGTAAGCCCCTCAAAGGGGCCATTCAGCACGCGGACCACTGCCACCTCCTCTACCAGCACAGTCGCAGTTTCTGAACTGGAGGGGGAGGGGGTATCCATCATCTTTCCGCCCACCCTGAGAGGCCTTCTCCTTTCGCTGAGGTTTGGACACCATCCGCCCCCAGTCTTTCCGTACCCAGTAGTGGAGGATTGTAAGGCTGTCAAACATGCCTGTAGCTCCAGCTCAGTGGGGACGATTTTAGTTATTTGGCAAGCCAATCTAGAGATGGTTATAGTCAGAAAGCCCCGGAGCCAAGACCTACACATCTGCCTCAGCTAATCGCCATACTGGAAGCCCCACTCATATTATCTTTGAATCCAGTAACGTCACCATACTCCTTCATGACCTTAATCAGGTTAGGTAGAGTTGTTAAGGGCTGGATTATACAAAAGAGAACATAGTCTGCACAAAGTGCCATTTTCACATGAGTTCACCCATGGGAGAACTCCCGGATCAACCTCCCCAAAAAAATATCAATATAACAGTAGCAATTATGTGGCACAGAATAGAAAGTATAATGAAGTTCTCTACCATGTAGTATTCTCCAAACATACTGAAGAATATTTACCTTCATCAGTTTCCTCAGCTGCCGCCTAACAGCAGCCAGGGCACAAGATGATTTCTGGGAATTATTCAAGTAGGAATTGAGAGTAACACTGACATCTCCTGCCAGGATAATATTGCTGGGTGTGAATGCAGCTAATTGTATCAAAACAGCACTAAAATAAATTGGCCTGTTCCGCATTAGGGGCATAAATATCAGCCAATGTCTATGAGACAGAACCAACACTAATCTTAGCCAGCAAATAGTGTTCTTTGGGGTTCCTGACTATCTCCCCTACTTAGGCTTGAATATGGTATGATAACACCGTTCTAGAGCCAAAATGCTTCTGAAATAAATTCAGTCACACTTTACTAAGTCTGGGTCGTCGAGAATGAAAATGATGTTTAAAATTATTAGCTTCTAATTTTCAATTTAGACTACTGGGTCACTACATATGACCTCAACTTTGAAGGTGCTAAGGATATGCGAGTTATAATGGAAAGGTATCTCAATTTAAACCACAAATTATTAAAATGCATGCACATCTTTGACTGGATTTGTGATAAATCTATGTTGTTTGGACAATACTTGCTTTTCAGGCAAAACAATTAATGAATGATGCAATTTAAAGGTATTATTGCATCATACATGATATGAACTGAGTCATGTTATTCCTAGATGATGTAATCCTAACTTGGCTTAAATTATATCACTGCAGAGCAAATTGCAAAACATTTTTTTTTTAATGAACATGTCAGTAGTATTTTGGCTGTAGATCAATCTTCTCAGTGTTTGATTTTTTCCGTTTAGCCAAAATGAGAGGTGCCTCGTAATTGCTTGAACAATGCAGATCACTTCAACTACGTTTGTGGTGAAGTGACTTTTGCATCACAAAAATGCAGTATAACCACTTTGATTAAGAAAGCCTACCACCTTTACTTTGGCTGCAAAATTTGAGATCATGACAAGAGCTGGGTCCTACACATAGGCTGCAACACTTGTGTAATAAATCTTCACCAGAGGTTGAATAGAAAAAGGAAATCCATGCCGTTTGCAGTGCCAATGATTTGGAGGGAACCGACAGATCATATCAGCAATTGTTACTTTTGCATGGTGCTTGCTGTTGGGAAAGGTTTATTGAAGAAGAAAAAGTGGACTGTGCAGTATCCAAACATTCCATCAGCTGAGGACTGCTGGTTCCTGATGCTCCTGAATCATTCCCATTTTAGTCAGACGAAGAAGAGGAAGGAGATGAAACTTCTGGTCCCGAACCATCATTGTCATATGTCCCAGATTTTCTCATAGCCTCCTTCTCTGAATCATACCTCATAACACAAGGTGAACTGAATGACCTTGTCAGGGATTTGGAACTACCTACAAGTAAGGCAGAGCTGTTGGGTTCCAGACCGCAGCAGTGGAATCACCTGTGAGGTGATGTTAAGGTTTCCATGTTCTGTGAACGTCAAAAGGATCTTGCTGCATTCTTCTTCATGGAAGGTAATCTTGTAGCCTGCAACAACATCGATGGTCTGACAGTAGCCCTTCAACATCATCCATCATACAGATGAGTGGAGACAGTTCATTGATTCATCGAAGACTAGTCTTAAAGCTGTTTTGCCATAGATTCCAGTTGGTCACACAGCCCTTATGAAGGAAACCTATGATGATATAAAACAGCTGTTGAGATACATAAACTATGACCAACATCAGTGGCAGTTTTGTGGTTATTTGAAAGTCATTGCTCTGCAGCGCCATCTGCAGACTGGATATACAAAGTACTGTTGTTTTCCCTATAAATGGGACAGTCATGCGAAAGATTCCCACCACATCAAGAGCGATCGACCACTCCGACAGTCACTGGAGCCTGGAAAGAAAAGAGCGTGCAGCATCCACCACTACTTGTTGAATCAAAGAAGATTATGTTACCACCCTTACACATTAAGCTGGGTCTAATGAAAAACTTGTGTCTAATGAAATATATATATGCTATCTTGAAAACAGTAGCCAGTCAGCAGTTTTAATTGTCATTTTTTAATTCAGCACGTCAAAATCCATAAGAATTGGCAGATTTTGTCTCTGAAGCAGACAACTTTTAAAAAATTGTAGACCAGTGATCGCTACTCCTCCCTGCCTAAAGTTTTTATTGTTAAAAGCTTGAATCAGAACCAGATATTCCTTAAGCCTAAGTAAATGGCTATGTTTATGCCTCAAATTAGTTCTGTGGAGAAGCACAACCTCTGGTTTCACTCTCTTTAGTTCACTGGTAAGAAAACTTATTTTGCGGGGTGAAACCAAGCCTTTCACATTCAAATGACATACTTTCAAGTTCACCAGTCATCTACACATGTATGCATAACACCAGAAATTCCAGCTTGCCAGGACACAGCCAACACTTGAAACACTCATAACCCATCCATGCTGCTTTCCACTGTAGACAGTATATCAATCCTTTCAAAAACACTCAACTACCCCCCTCCCATCCTAGACATAACTATTTGCCAAGGGCAAAACGCTAAAGAAAAAAGTCAGCCCAGTGTTGAGACCGGGCCTAACAAGTCGATCTGGGCATCAAACCCCTCTTCTTATTGAGCAAGTTAGCAGGAACAACAGACATTTAGTGACATTGATAAAATCTCTGCACCTGTGGAGCATGAGAGGGAAGATATCCACAAACAGTTCAATTTTATTGTCATCCCATGTGAATGACCAGGCTTCCCTGACCTTCTGGGAGGATCTGTTCCTTAACCCCATAGTTATGATAGCAGGCAGCGACATCTTGAGGCCTGTTCAAGGGCAGCGGACCTAGGGAACTATGTGCTCTCTCACCGTGGTATCCTGCTCTCTCATAGAGGCCAATCTTGCTCTGCTTAGTTTCTCAACAGTCTTGATACAATCAGAGTATTCAGGCATTTCAGGTACTCTTCGCCATCTTATGTTACTTTTCCTTGATCTATTTTCTAGATCCCCCAATTTATTGGAAGTTTCCAACAGTTCCTTCTTCAATTGCTTAATCCTCTTTAAGGCACTCAGATCTTCAGAATGATCTTCAGCACAAGTTTTCAAGTCCTCGACTCGTAGCTCATCCCCCATTTCATTAATATAGCCTTTTAATTTGGCAATCTCTCTGAGCCACTTTAAAATTTGGTCATCCACAGGCTTGCCATTTGCTATCTCCTGAGGAGTTGTGGGACCATCGCTTGTACTGGGGCCCATGTTTTTGCTGAGCTCACCCAACTCCCGCAGCATCTTTTCTCCCTCTTGTAGTGTGCCACCCATATCCGAAAACCCAAACTGTCAAATTTACTCATCATCATAGATAGCAGTCAGGCTTCCAGCATCACTTACTGCAAATTGTTGAGGCACTAGGGAGTATGCTGTGTGCATGCTATAATATTTTTAATGAGCCCGATTATTGGAGCTCCCTTGCCATACTGCCATTACACTCTGACATCACTGGAACCAGGTATTTACTGTTTTAATTTATTAGTTGCATTTTCCAAAATGCTCAATGCAGTTTACAATAAAATGTTACACAAAGACAAAAAAAAATGTACAAACAATTCTAAACCCATGACAACACAAACCAACAACAAAAGCAGGAAAAAGCTCATAATTTTACCAATTATAACCACATCTAAAAAGCCTAGGGGTATGTCCAACATGGGACCTAGCTGCAGAAAGCCCGGGTTAACCATTAGCACCGCACAGTAGACATACCTTCTAGTATCATCCCACATAAACAAAGCCTACAGTACTGCAAACTATTAACCAACATTACAAAATTAAAATCTATAACTACTAAAACCATATCATACATATGTTTATTACATGCTATAAAGCATGAGTACAGCAAACAAATAAAAAAATACCACCTGTGCAACAATAAGTCAAACAATTTTGGAAATAATTTTAAAAGTGATTGATGCACATAAAACAGATTTATAAAGGAAATGGCCTGTTACAAAACTGCCTGAAATGTATTCCCATAGGACCCCTTTTTGGAGTTAATTTTTGGAAGAAGTAGAGTTTTATAATTTAAGCAGAAATTTTTTTTTAATATTTTGATAAGCGAGGGTTTTTTTTGCTGGCTTTTCAGTGGTATCCGATTTATAGCCAGTGTCCATAATACCATTTCATGCATACTTTTACCAACAATAGCAGCGTCGTTCCCATGGATGAAGCTACAGCAACGTCTAGACTCACATGCAGACTTGTGAATTCTCAAAAGTGTGTGCGTAAATTCACTTGACCTTTTCTGAGAGATAAATTTACACAACAATGTGTCCCATGGGGCTCTGTCCTATCAGCATTGCTCTACAACATTTACATACAGCCACTCTGTAACATTATAAAAGCAACACAAAATCCACTACGAGATATACGCAAACGATCTAATGGTCTTTACCCCAATAAACAACGAACAACCTGATTACACACAGATCACCACATGCCTAGAAGCAATGACTGGATAGCATAAAGAACAAAACCTTAATATAAACTTCAAAAAAACAGATCTTCAAAATCCACAACCTAGCACCCCAAGTTCTCCAACTGGTGATACAAAAAACATCAGAGGACAGAACAAGAAGAACCTTGAACACCACCACTCTGAACATCCCCCCACACAAAAGGAAAGCCAAATAAACATGTAAAAGAGCATTCTCCCTGTATGCTCCCTCCTATGGAATGACTTACCTAACTCAATAAGAGCCATCAAGGACATCTCAGACTGCAGAAAAGCATTAAAGACCTTCCTATTTACTGAACACTACGGAAAACACACCATGAATAGTATATACAACTGAAACATCTAAATATACAGACCCAATTCTTCCCCCAACCCAACCCTATCCCTCCCTCACCCTTCCGGCCCCTCTTCCAAAGGGCATACTCCCTACCAGCTGTAATATACCACCCACAACAATGCTTCATGTGAATTATCTGTAACCCCATATAATCATCCAAGTTTAACACCCTTGTTCAATGTAAACGTCTATGTTATTGTTGGTTCATGGTATATGTAAACCATTCTGAATCCTATGATAGGGTGGTATAGAAAAACTGTTAAATAAATAAAACAGCAGATATAAATGTGTGTGTGTGTCTAGTTTCAGAGGGGTAATTTTCATACAGAAGATATGTGCGTACTTTCCCTTTGAAAGCTTCATAGCTACACGAAACCAGGCATACATAATATTCAAGCAAACTAAAAAACAAACATTTACAGACCCTACACCTAGCAAGTTTCGTAACTGTTATTCATTAAATGGTTAGCAATTCTGTTTTCTACAGAGTATGTAATTTAACTGTCTCAAAGAGCATTACAGTGAAATTATACCCAAAGGCTTGTTTAACCAGCCAGCTCTTGATAATTCTTCTAAAATGAGTGGTGTTTCTTGTAAGTGAAAACTCAGCAGGGAGGATATTCCACAACAATGATAAAACACAGGAGACGATACACTTCCTTCTACAAAACAGGCAAGATCCAGCACAGGGAGTAGCTAGGTGTTCCCACTGTGCCTTCTGCGTCTCTGCCCAGAACTTATTACAGGTAACATTGTTCTGTACTGGTAGCCTTAAGGCACACAGCAGTCAGACATACCACCTACCGCCCTGCTTCAGCCAGTAGCATTATTTACACAAACACACAATGGTTTGCAGTATAACATACTCCTTTATCGGCCTTATTTGCTACTAGTGCACAATCCACCTGTGTGTAGCATTAACTCAGACTATGAGTGTGTCTGCACATTGAAGAAGGGACTAGATTAGAAGATAGGCTAAGAGCATGACTGCACATCGCAGGCAGAAAATAGAGGAACCAAGCCAGTCGGGGGTGGGAAGGAAATAAATGTGAGTGGGTTGCTTGTCAAAACTAAGAGTTCTACTTGAAGATTGTTTCTAGGCTACGTCATAAGCTTCGATTCACCTTACTTTCTCAAAGGGTATATTCTGTATGACAGTAGAATCTGATAGGCAGGGAGTATCATCATATACGGTAAACTGTGCCCCAAAGGGAGAATTGTATAAACCAACAGAGACAACACTGAAGAATTTAGACTAAAACAAAGATAGTCACCCAACTGCTACCCTCCTCTGTTATGATACCCAAAGTGACAACCCTTTGGACCCCCCACTCCTGCAAAAGGGTTGCCTCCTTCCTTCTTCTTAAAGCATAACCATTTGTTCAGAGTGAAATTGTTTTTTCAGACTGGAAGACAAGTGACAGTTCAGCACCGTCACTGATCTTAGGATGGCTCAAAAAAAATAAGGAAAGTCATGCTGGGTCAGACCAAACTCCATCGAGCCCACATCATGTCTCCCATAGTTGCCTGTGTAGTTGCCCCAGAAGATCTCAAAAAGTAGATCTACTTTTCATAGCTCATTTCCAGGGATGATCAATGGCTCTCTCAAGTCTATACAGCCAATATTTGTCTTTTTATGGCCCTTTCCTAAAAAAAAAAAACCCCCTTCTTCATCTCATGTTGGTCACCTTGACCACATCCTCCAGCAACAGACTCCATAACTTAAATTATACCCTGCATGAAAAAATAAATTTTTACAATTTGTTTTCAATCTATTCGTCCTAGGTTTTATAGGAGTGTCTTCTTGGTATGGTGTGTTATTTGACAGGCTAAGCACCCACTCCTTGTTTAGTCATTCTACTCTATTCAGAATTCTATAAAAACGTTGTTTTCTTAAGCTGAAGAGCCCTAGCCTGTTTAACCACAAGGGCGGCATTCCATTTAATAGTTGTCTTATATCCTTGTTAAGATGGAGCAACCAGAACTGCATACAACAGGGACCTATCCAGAGGCACAATGATATTCTCCGTTTTGTTCTCTATCCCTTGTTGAGTAATTCCTCACATTCTATTTGGGGGGTTTTAAGCAGCTGCGGCAAACTGCGCTAAAAGTCTCAATGTATTATCCACAATGTCTCCAAGGTCTTCCACTTGGATGGGGATCTCAGTATTTTGTACCTGTAGCTGGGACGTTTTGCTTCTCCGCACCACTTTAATTATTTATGTTTGTATTTTGGTATATCGCTCTTTAGCTAAAGATCGTCAGAATGCTTTACAGAACCCTAAGAGGCATGTTTATTACTAGTTAATGTGTTAATGAAAGTTGACGCATTAACTGCTAGAGCAGTCCATAATGCGCGTAACATTACTTAGCATGCGTTAACCTTTAATAAACATGCTCCTAGATAACTTAGCAATAAAATAATAAAAAAAAAAAACATGAAAAGAAATAGGAAAGGGGAATATAGGACAACAATTTTCAGACAGCATACAACAATTAATAAAAATATACAGTAGAATTAGCCAGTTAATTGATAGTCTCAGCTTGCTCGTGTAATCAAACTCTGGAATTTGTTACCGGAGGATGTAGTAAAAGCTGTTAGTGTAGCTGGGTTTAAAAAAGGTTTGGACAAGTTCCTGGAGGAAAGGTCCATAAACCATTATTAAAAGGGACCCAGGATATCACTGCTTGACCCAATACAAGCATTGAGGAACCTGTGTCTTTTGGGGAAACTGATAGGTATGTATGACCTAGATTGGCCACTGTTGGAAACAGGATACTGGGCTTGATGGACCTTGGTCTGACCCAGTATGGCATGTCGTATGTTCTTAGTAATTTGCAGTAGTGTCCAATACCCTTGGCAATGGCCCTGATCTGTGTGCATGCTGAGTGAAAGCTGTATGCAAGCATATGAGAGCCAAGTTCCACCTGAGCCCATGCACAACGAGAATCTCTCACCTCCACAAAGCAAACAAGCGCTCTGTGTTACTGTCAGTGAATACGAGCCCAACATATTCTGAGTCATACCTATCTAACCACAGAGCATGTGGCAGTCTCCCTAGACACCTACTAAAAATGACATACCAGTCCTTGAATCGAGCGAGCATTTTAGGAATACCACTTTAAAGCCTAATGCTTCCCAAATCTGTCTGAGAGGCACGTCACACAGTCTGATTTTCAGGAAATCTGTATTGAATAAACATGAGATGCACACTGTATGCAAATCTAATTTCTGCAAATCTTCAGCACATATATTCATTAGGTCAATCCTGTCTAGCTAGGTGTATCTACAGGGCAGGGGCGGGAAACACCGCTATAGACAAAGCTCCTGTTACTATGAATTTCATTAGCCACTTCTAAACAAGTCAGAAGCCTCTATCTTGATCTACATGCAAGTAGGAAATCCAGCTGCAAGCTAAGAGCAGGACCAGGACCAGCAATGCTACTGGGATTTAAACACATCTTTAACTAAACGTTAATGGCATTTGGTCAGCCATGCAAAGGCATATGAATAAATTAAAAAACAAAACAAAACACATAAGATGTGCTGTGGCAAGTCAGACCAAACGGTCCATCAAGCCCAACATACCTTCTCTAAAAACGGCCAATTCACGTCACTGGAAAGTACCGGCAGATTCCCAGAGTAGCTCCTTCCCTTGTTGTTCACTCCCACAGATAGGCAGTCGTTTCCCCCAAGTCTATATGGCTAATAAATATTTATGCACTTCTCCAGGAACTTGTCAAAAACCCCTTTACACCCAGCTATGCTGGAGGCCTTGACCACATCTGCAGGCCACAAATTCCAAAGCGTAAGGTGAAGAAACCTGCAAGGGCCCCTCAACAAGGTAATGCACAGAGGCAGTGGCAGAAGTTCAAACTGAGGCCCCCAAGCCACAGATTCTGAAAGGGCCCCCCCCCCAAAGTAGGAAGAGAGTCCATGTTAAAAGATCTAGGAGAGGCTGCAAGTGGGCCCCTTTTCTCTTTGGGCCCACTTGCAGCACTGCAGGGACTGCTTGGGCAGAATTTACACCACTACGCAGAGACACTGGGGGCTTCCAAGGACAGGGACACTGCTGCCACAAAGACACCTGAAAACGAACAGCAAAAGGTGATCTAGGGAGCTGGAATGGCTCAGTGACTGTAGCAGCACTGAGGACATCAGGATACTGACTGAACGAGGTTGGGATCACTGCAGGATTCTCTGTAATTCCTACTGATACAAGGTTGGTATACCAAATAACTAGGAAGCTTAAAACTAGGAAACTTGTAATACAGTGAGTCAACCTTAAACAAAACATGTTGTGTATACCAAGATCACATTTATGTAACACTTAATTGCAAAAATGATTTTCCTTATTGGCACAAAAGGACTCCACTAAGGTGCCCTGTGGCAACCATTTACTGCACCAACCAGGTCATAGAAACAGAGAAAAATGACAGCAGAAAAAGAACACATGGCCTATCTAGTCTATCCTTCCATATCAACAACTACAACAATCCCCTTTTTTCCTTTAGAGATCCTCTGTGTTTGTCCCACACATCTTTGAATTCAGATACTGTCCTCATCTCTACCACCTCCACTGGGAGACTATTCCACGGATCCACTCCTCTTTCTGTAAAGAAATATTTCCGCATATCACTCCTGAATCTATCCCCCTTCACCCTCATCCCATGTCCCCTCATAGCAGAGCTTGCTTTCAAATGAAAGAGGCTCTCCCATTGTGCATTTATGCCACGGAGGTATTTAAACGTCTTAATCATATCACCTCTATCCCCCCTTTCCTATAAAGTATACATATTAAGATCCCCAAGTCTGTCCTCATAAGCTTTATAATGAAGGTCACTAACCATTTTAGTAGCCACCATCTGTACTGACTCCATCCTGTCTATATCCTTTTGAAGGTGCGGTCTCCAGAATTGCACATTATACTCCAAATGAGGTCACACCAAAGATTTATACAGAGGCACCATCACCTCCTTTTTTCTGCTGGCCATTCCTCTCCCTATGCACCCAAGTATCCTTCTAGCTTTTGCTGTCGCCTTTCTACCTGTTTAGCTACTTTAAGATAATAAGACACGACGACACCTAGCTCCCGCTCTTCTTTAGTGGACAAAAGTACTTCACCCCTTATGGGAGTGGAGGAGTGGCCTAGTGGTTGGGGCAAGGAACTTCAGGCCGGGGGTTCAAATCCCACTAGAGGACAGCAACCTTGGGCCGGAAGGACTGGGGTTTCTAGTCCCACAGGTGCTCCTTGTGGTCTTGGGCAAGCCACTTAACCCTCCATGGCCCATGTTCCCTGTAAAATAGTTATCTCCAAGTTATAATGCCCTGTTCAAAGTAATTTCGGTTTGTTCAATGTAAACTGCACTGATGCAGAATAGCGCGGTATATAAGAGAACGTAAATAAATAAATAAATACTATAATCGCTCTCTTGGATTGCTGCAGCCCAAATGCATGACCTTGCATTTTTAACATTAAATCCCAGCTGCCAAATTCTAGACCATTCTTCAAGCTTAACTAGATCCCTCCTCAAGTTATCTACACCTTACTGGGTGTCTACTCTATTGCAGATTTTGGTATCACCCACAAAGAGGCAAACCTTACCCAACAGCCCTTCCACTATATCATAAGATATGCCATACTGGGTCAGACCAAGGTCCATCAAGCCCAGTATTCTGTTTCCAACTGTGGCCAATCTAGGTCATAGGTACCTAGCAGTCTCCCCAAAAGACACAGGTTCCTCAATGGTTGTATTGGGTCAAGCAGTGATATCCTGGGTCCCTTTTAATAATGGTTTATGGACCTTTCCTCCAGGAACTTATCCAAACCTTTTTTTAAACCTAACTACACTGGCAGCTTTTACTACATCCTCCGGTAACAAATTCCAGAGTTTGATTACACGTTGAGTGAAAAAATATTTTCTTTTATTAGTCTTAAATAGCTTACCCTGTAGCTTCATTGCATGTCCCCTAGTCTTTTTATGTTCTGACGATGTAAATCGATCTACGTTTACCCTTTCCACTCCATTCATTAATTTATAGACCTCTATCATATCTCCCCTCAGCCGTCTCTTTCCAGGTTGAAGAGCCCCAACCTTCTTAGCCTCTCTTAATAGGAGTATCCTTCCATCCCCTTTACCATTTTGGTGGCTCTTCTCTGAACCTTTTCTAATAACGCTATATGCTTTTTAAGATACGGTGACCAGAATAGCACACAATATTCAAAGTACGGTCATTCCATGGAATGATACAGAGGCATTATAATATCCTTTGTTTTATTTTCCATTCCTTTCCTTATGATACCTAGCATTTTATTTGCTCTCTTTTCCGCCGCTGCACACTGGGCAGAGGGTTTTAACATGTTATTCAAGATGACACCTAAATCTTTTTCCTGGGTGGTGGTTCCTTATGTGGAACCTTGTATTGTGTAACCATAGTTTGGGTTGTTCTTTCCTAGGTGCATAACTTTGCACTTATCCACATTAAATTTAATTTGCCATTTGGATGCCCAGTCTTCCAATTTATCAAGATCCTCTTGCAATTTTCCACAATCCTCTTGGGTTTTAACAACTTTAAATAGTTTTGTGTCATCTGCAAATTTGATAACCTCACTCCCTATTCCCTTTTCCAGGTCATTTTTGAATATGTCAAAAAGCAGTGGACCCAGGACAGATCCCTGGGGTACAGAACCAAGAGGATTGTGGAAAATTGCAAGAAGATCTTGATAAATTGTAAGATGAAATTTAATGTGGACAAGTGCTAAGTTATGCAGCTAGGAAAGAAAAACCCAAACTATGGTTACAAGATGCAAGGTTCCACATTAGGAACCAAAACCCAGGAAAAATATTTAGGCATCATTGTGGATAACATGTTAAAACCCTCGGCCCAGTGTGCAGCGGCGGCCAAGAGAGCAAATACAATGCTAGGTATGATAAGGAAAGGAATGGAAAATAAAACAGAGGATATAATAATGCCTCTCTATTGTTCCATGGTGAGACCGCACCTTGAATATTGTGTGCAATTCTGGTCGCTGTATCTTAAAAAGGATATAGCGTTATTAGAAAAGGTTCAGAGAAGAGCCACCAAAATGGTAAAGGGGATGGAAGGATACTCCTATGAAGAAAGGCTAAAAAGGTTAGGGCTCTTTAACCTGGAAAAGAGACGGCTGAGGGGAGATATGATAGAGGTCTATAAATTAATGAATGGAGTAGAACGGGTAAACGTAGATCGATTGTTTACGTTATCAGAATATAGAAAGACTAGGGGACATACAATGAAGCTACAGGGTAAACTATTTAAGACTAATAAAAGAAAATATTTTTTCACTCAACGTGTAATCAAACTCTGGAATTTGTTACCGGAGGATGTAGTAAAGGCTGTTAGTGTAGCTGGGTTTAAAAAAGGTTTGGACAAGTTCCTGGAGGAAAGGTCCATAAACCATTATTAAGAAGGGACCCAGGATATCAATGCTTGACCCAGTACAAGCATTGCAGAACCTTGTCTTTTGGGGAAACTGCTAGGTACGTATGACCTAGATTGGCCACTGTTGGAAACAGGATACTGGGCTTGATGGACCTTGTTCTGACCCAGTATGGCATATCTTATATTCTCCACTATTCACCTTTCTCCATTGGGAAAATTGGCCATTTAGCCCTACCCTCTGCTTTCTATCTTTTAAGCAGTTCCTGATCCACAATAGTACACTGCCTCCTATCCCATGACTCTTTAGTTTTGCCAAAAGTCTCTGATGAGGGACCTTGTCAAAGGCTTTCTGAAAGTCCAGGTACACTATATCAACCGACTCACCTTTGTCAACCTGTTTATTCACACCTTCAAAAAAACATAACAGATTAGTAAGACAAGATCTTCCTTGTCTAAAGCCATGTTGGCCGTCTCCCATTAAGCCATGACTATCTACATGCTGAGTCATTTTTTTCTTTATAATGGTTTCTATCATTTTCCCAGTACTGACATCAGGCTCAGCAGTCTGCATCACTTCATACTGCACCTGCAGCAGCCCATAACTGGTGCCAGACTGCAAGGCATTAACACAAAGCTTGCCAGTGTGTCCGGCAAAGCAGAAAGAACAGAGACAGCATTACCAGAACAAAGGCTAATTGTAGGTTTAGGTTCTCTCCCTTAATGCTAGCATAATCCATAGCCAGCTGGATTAGTTATCAGGAAGACAGAGCCCAGAAGAAGCAGAAACCTGCAATAAGCAGCTGCCAGGAGCATGGTCAGCCTTGTGCTCCTGCGAGAGTCTGCACTCGGCCTGAAAATCAGCAAGTTATAAGGAAAAGGGCTCTAGCATTAAATAATGCTGATAAGTGCTGTCAAGTCAATGTTGACTCACGGCGACCCTGAACATAGATAGTTGTCCTAAACCATGTTCGGTCTTCAGTCACGGAGGTAGGGTTGTTTTTTTGTTTTATTTTTTAAATTAAATTTTCAATATTATGCATTACAAGCAATCAAGCAATATGAAACAATAATATCCAAAACATAAACAGTAATAGGACAGATAAAAAGAAAGCATACATCTATCCTAAACTACATAGTATACATAAAAGTCCACATTATGGGAGAGAAGGAAACAATTTCATAAGAAGAAAAAACAAACTAAATTAAAAGAAAAACTAAGACCGGTAAGATGAACAAATAAATCAAAACCCTAAATTACTAACTTGTCACAACCTGTTGAGACTCTTGAGCATTAAGATAAATCAATAATTGATCAGGTTCCATAAAGCCATAACTCTTCCCTAAATGGCCAACTACACATTTGCATGGGAACTTAAGAAAAAAGGTAGCCCCCATAGCCAGTGTATGAGATTTCAACTCTAAAAAAGCCTTACGGCAAACTTGAGTCATCCGTGACACATCAGGGAAGAGAGTGACCCTATGTCCACAAAATAAAGCATCTTTTTTAGTAAAATGTCTTCATAATAGAATTCTTGTCCATCTCAGATACAAATGTAACAATCAAAGTTGCATGGGCAGAGATGGTATCTGAAGAAGATTCAAGAAATTCAGAAATATCTAAACTAGGAGGGGTGGCTGCCTGGTCAGTTCCGCCATTTTCCCCATCTCCAGTCGTTTTTTTATACTTAGGAACATAATAAACATTCGCTACCTTGAAAACTTCAGGTTGCTCAAACAACAAAACTTCTTTCAAATATTTATAAAATAAGATCAATGGGGAAAGATAGTGCATAATAGGAAAATTTAAACACCTTAAATTTTTAGAACGTGATATATTCTCAAGTTTCTTAAACTGTCTATGAAAGTATAAACTCCCTTTTACAGAAGCTACGAAAACCGCCTGAACGGTACCCACTTTAGCTTCAAACTGACCCAGGCGATCACCCACCACTACTAATGATCATCGTAATCTTCAAATTTTGCTACAGCCTCACTAGTAAATTGCTCAATTTGTCTCATAGTACCAGTTAAAACGGTTTCAGTCCGAGTAACTACTTCCCAAATATCTTTAAGAGTCACATCTTGAGGTGGGATGGAGGAAACCCCCTCACTATCCACCGAAGACGCAACTTTAACCACCTTAGGTATAGGCAATTGCTTTGCAGATAGGATTACCTTCGGCTCATGGAAGTCTAAATCCTGTGTCAGAGCAAGGGGAGAGGGAGACCCTCCCAAGCCTCCTGTACCCGGCACAGTCTGTTGATGTAACAAGAGGGGTAGGGTTACACTCCCAATTGGAGATGAGGTGGACAAGGAGGAAGAACTCACCGAAGCTGACACGTCCAAACTACAATCCTCCAAAACACACCATACCAGATGTTTATCCATAGGGCCCTCATTATTGGCAGCCTTCGTAGTTGGAACAGTTGGATATATTTTCTTCCGTCTCTTTCCCATTACAGAATCACAAACTTCCACCTCTCAGTCCCTCTGAAGTACTCCGAGGGGGCTCGTCCTGCCCCTTTGGTCACGCCCTAAGGACGCGCCGCGACCGCATCCCGCGTCTCAGCCCAAGCTGAAATAGGGCTCACCTCTGACGTCAGCCAGCACTCAGCGGTCTCAGCTGTTTCACCACCAGAAGGATCAGCTCCATTCTCCCACGGGGGTAGTTTGGCTGCTTTTTTCCCCAAGGTATCTAGCATCGGAAATGCTTCAGCTTTTTAAAACTAAAAACCGAACCTGTTGATTTTATAAGTACAGTATGTTCTGCCATAGTAAAAGGACAATAACTGCCAAGGTCATATAGGGCAGAAGAGCAAGAAGCATGCAAGTCACACTTTACACAAAGATCAGAATCTGCTGGGGCAGGTCAGATTTCCTGATGTGAAAACCTCCTACAATACTGCTATCATGCCACACAGAAGAGGACAGTTAAGCATTAGCAGTAAAATTCGAGAGACCAATTAGGAGTGAGGTGCAAAAACTAACTAAATTTGGAGATATTGCCCCTCCCTATCAAGAGAATCCTACATGGACTAAAGAATCTAGATGAGACAGCTGAAAGCTAGGTGTGCATAGCTACAGAGTTAGATACACAGAGCCCGATTCCATCACCAATGTCCAGGCCCTCTGTGCGCCCGGTCAGAACTGGACGCACAGAGGGAGTCACAATTCTGATCCCTCGGGGCACGTCTAGCGCTGCGGGATCAGAATTATGAACAGGCCTGTATCTGCAGGCCTGGACCCCTATTCCATCCGGCCTGCACGTACAGGTCTTGCCCGACTAATTCAGTCAGGGCTTTTCAATGGAGCCACAGCGCCATGGCATCCGGTTGCCATGGCACTGCGGTTCCATTGAAAAGCCGCGATCCCCAGCCACCGGCTCCCAAAGTGCTTTCCCTGCAGCCCGACCCACGATCTGGCCTCCTAGGGCCAGAGTCGGGCTGTGGGAAATGCTTTCTTCCCCCTGCCGCCCCTTCCCAGCCCCAGGCTTGCCATTCCTCCCGCATTGGGGAACTTTTTCCACCTCAGGAGGTGGAATAAGTTTCCCGTCCAAGCCGTCAGCCCCAGACGTACAGGACCAACATTAGAATCGGCCCTGGACGTACAGGGCCAACCACCACCCATCCTAATGCCACCCCCGATCCACCCCCATCTAACTTCCCTGTACAACAAGTGGGGAAGTTAGACGGAGTTGGAAGGGAGAACGAATAGCGGGTAAGGATGTCCCAATGGGATATCCATCCCCACCATTTGTGCCACGGAATGGGCCTATTAGGTTGAAGGAAAAAAAAAAAAAAAAAAAAAACACACACCACAAAACAGATCCATCGAGTGCAATCTTCTTCTGGCTGCCTCACAGCTCCTGCTGACAAGACACCTAGTGAAACCTCCCCCCCCCCCCTCCAAGTACTTGTCCATATTTCTAATTTCCAGCACAAGCGTTCTAAACAACAAAATCTATTCCCACTTTGTTCCCAACATTCACTCTGACCACATCAGAGACATTGCTAAGCTTGGATTTGTAAGGTCCTATCCTGAGGATTTTGATAAACTCATCATAAGCCCCTCCCGTCCCACAGACCAATCCTTACTGGTTGATTTTTACATGAAAGGGATAATGTTGCCAGTTTCGTATTCAAGGGCTCCCACCAGCTCAGTTCCATTGACTTTAATCTGCTCTAGCCTCAGCCTCTCTCCTGTTCCCTACACAGGACAGGAGAGGAGAAAGTGAAGGGCAAATGACAGGAGGGGAAGGGCTGGAGCAGGCAGCAGAGTGGTTCTTTGTTCCCCTGTGCTGTCTGTCTCAGCCTCACTTCCTTTTCACCTGCTCTCTGTGCACTGTCTTGGCAGGGAAGGGCTGGAAGACCATCTTCTATGACGTGAGATCCAAGGCAGCTGGAAGCAATACATGTTCCAGCCCTGCCCTTTCACCCGTCTGTTCACACATCTCTACCACATACAAACACTAGTTATTTCACTGCCAACACACCTCAGTAGCAAGGAAAGCATACGTAGAATATCTCCTTCATCAAATTAAATTGTTCAGCCTATTTTTTGAAAATATTTAAGAATTACATCAAATATGGATTTCATCTTTACCGTCAATTGTGATGGAACTCAAATCTCAGTATTCCCTGTGTGGAAAGGATCTCTGTAATCAGAGTATAAATCCTGAAAACTATTAAAGTATGGGGGGTGGGGAGGGGGAACATTCACCCAGAAAACATTGGCAGTGGGTTGGGTACCGTTAAAGCAGTACCTGATTTTGGATTTTGTATGATGCAAACAAAACGTACGCAGTAGCATACTTGATTTCCAAAAACACCCCATAGACAAATGGAGAAATCTTGATCAAGCTGCGTCTTCTGCAAATGATTGAGCTGGGTGGGAAATGTGGTAAAAGAACAATAGAAAGAAAGAGAAAATGGCGCTGTCAAATTAAGTGATTCACTCACAAATTCAAGACATATTTTTGGATATTCAACAGCTGATGGAGTTGAAAGCCATCTCTTTCCCATCCGATATGTAACTGGATGAAAGCAGGGATGTGGCTCAGAGCAATCAGCTGCTGATTTTTGTGCAATAGATGTACAGAGGTCCAAGCAAAAAATTCAATTTCTGCAAAATTACTTGCAGCAACCACAGAGATTATTTATTTATTTTATTTTTATTTATTTCATATTTCTTTTATACCGCGCTATTGACATCAGTGTGGTTTACATTAAACAAACATATACATTGCAGGCTGATTGCAATGTATTTACATTAAACAGAGATTGTAACTAGGATAATTAGGGTAAAAACATCAAAAGTTATTACATTGTCAAGTATCTACAATTATTTACATGGTGAATGTATTTCATATCGGGTCTACACCGAAAAGTATCTTGTGAAAAGGTGGTACTTTAGGGCTTTCCTGAATTGGGTTAGGTTGGTGGTAGATCTCTTAATTATGGGCGCGTTCAGTCTTGTCAAGGAACTTATTGCAAATCAGGCTCTCTTGAGTGAACAGGAAGCTGGGGGTGATTTTCACTGATGGAGCACCATCATTTAAGAACATAAATGCCATACTGGGTCAGACCAAGGTCCATCAAGCCCAATATCTTCTTTCCAACAGTGCCCAATCCATGTCACAAGTACCTGGGAGGCTCCCAAAAAGGTACACAGGTTCTATAATGCTCATCCCAGGGTAAGCAGTGGATTTCCTGGGTCCTCAATGGTTTATGGACCTTTCCTCCAGGAATACAAACCTGTCTTAAACCCAGCTACATTAAAAGCTTTTACTACATCCTCCTGTAATGAATTCCAGAGTTTGATTACGTACCGAGTAAAAAAAATATTTTCTCTTATTAGTCTTAAATAGGTTACATTGTAGCTTCATTGCGTGTCCACTAGTCTTTCTACTTTTTGATGGCGTAAACACCTGATCTACGTTAACCTATTACACTCCATTCATTAATTTATAGACTTCTATCATATCCCCCTCTCAATAGTCTCTTTTCCAAGTTGAAGAGCTCCAACATTTTAAGCCTCTCCTCATAGGGGTATCCTTCCATTCCCTTTACTATTTTTGTAGCTCTTCTATGTACCTTTTCTAATTGCGCTATATCCTTTTTAAGATATGGTGAATAATTTTGTTTCATCTGCAAATCTGATCACCTCACTTGTTATTCCTATTTCCATGTCTTATGAATATGTTAAAAAGCAGTGAACATAGCACAGCTCCCTGGGGTACGCCACTATTCACCTATTTAGCCCTACTCTCTGCTTTCTATCTTTTAACCAGTTACTGATCCACAATACTACACTGCCTCCAAACCAAAGACTTTTTAATTTTGCCAAGGGTCTCTCTTCTAAAAATCCAGATACACTATATCAACTGGCTCGCCCTTGTCTACCTGTTTATTCACAACTTCAAAAAAAACAAAAAACAAAAACACAGATTATTAAGACAAGACTTTCCTTGGCTAGATCCATGTTGTCTTTCTCCCATTAAACCATGGACTATCTACATTTTCAGTAATTTTATTCTTTATAAATGGTTTCTACCATTTTGCCCAGTATTGACATGAGGCTCACAGATCTGTAGTTTCCTGGATCACCCCTGGAACCCTTTTTAAAAACTAGCGTTACATTAGCCATACTCCAATCTTCTGGTACTACAGATGATTTTAATGATCGTTCACAGATTGCAGAACTACTATTAGTAATCCAGCCAAGGGTATTGAAGGAACTTATGGAAGTACCGACATTGTCAATGTTTCTTTAGAGGTGAGAGTGATCCCGGAGAGCTGAATAGAGCAAATATGGCTCCTGCCCACAAAGTGGAAGTAAAGAAGAGGATACGAAATACAGACTGGTTAGTTTGACTTCTGTGACGAGTGAATTAATGGAAAAGCCACTAATGCAGAAGGTTCTGCAGTTTCTGGAATCCAAGAGTTTACAGGATGCAAAACTGCATGGCTGTACCAGAGGTAGGTCTTGCCAGACAAATCTAACTGATTTCATTGACTAGGTGACCAGAGAATTGGGATTGGGGGACAGCACTAGATGTGGTATGTTAGAGTTCAGACTGACACTGTACCACATTGGCAGAACTTGCAAATAAGTTGAGTGCCCTGGGATGGAACCTAAAGGGACTGACTGGATTAGAAATTGGTTGAGTGGGAGGCGACAGAAAGTAGTAGCAAAAGGAGCTTACCTTGAAGGTAAGAGCATTACCAGTGGCGTGCCACAGGGATTGGCCCTTGGTCCTATTCTTAACATTTTTGTAAGTGATATTGCAGAATGTCTGCCACAAAGATACGCCTCTTTGCAGATGATACCAAAATCTGCAATAGGGTTGACACGCCGGAATGTGTAGATAACATAAGGACCTAGCAAAGCTTGAAGAATAGTCAAGAATTTGACAGCTAAAAAATGCAAAGTCATGCATTTGGACTGCAGAGACCCAAGGCAGAGGTACAGTATAAAGAGGTAATTATTTCAATGCATGAAAGAAGAACAGGACCCAAGGGTGATAAACATAAGTGGCCAAACAGATTTAAAAAAAAAAAAAAAAAGAGGCAACTGCAAAAGCCAGAAGGATGCTTGGGCGCAGAGAGAAAAAGAATGGCTAGCAGGAAAAAAAAAAAAAAGGCAACAGTGCCTTTGTATAAATCTCTAGTGAGGCCTTATTTGGAGTACAGTGTACAGCTCGGACACCGCACCTTCAAAAAGATATAAAGAGAATGGAGTCAGTCCACAGGCTGGCTACTAAAATGGTCGGTGATCTTCATCATAAGATCATAAGGCTTATGGGGAGAGACTTTGGAGCAAAGGTATGAGAGGGGTGGTATGATAGGAATATTTAAATACCTCTGTGGAATACATGCACAGAAGGTAACCCTCTTTCACTTGGAAGGAAGCTCTGCAACAAGGGATCATAGGTTTATGTTTATGCAATTTATTGATATACCACCCAGGCTGAAGGTCATCAGAGCGGTTTACAATCACTACAAGCAGGTACTGGATACATTCCCCCAAAAGGGCTCACAATCTACGTGTACCTGAGGCAACGGAGGGTTAAGTGGCTTCTCCAAGGCCACAAGGAGTGCCTATAGACTAAAAACCCCAGTTCCCCCGGCCTGAGATAGGATAAAGGCAAAAGGAGTAAGGAATAATATGAGGAAGTATTTCTTTATGGAAAGGGTGGTAGATGCGTGGAACAGCCTCCCTAATGGAGGTGGTGGAAACGAGAAATGTGTCCGAATTCAAAAAAACATGGGACAACTACAGAGGATCTCAGAGGGAAAGGAAGGAATTGTAGAATTTATTAGTTCTTATGGATGGGCAGACTGAATAGTCCATACGGTCTTTATCTGCCATCATTTTCTATGCTTCTATAAGTTCTGTATCTTTTTGACATATTTTCTTGGTCTTTGCATATTTTGGTACTTGAGAATCTTTTCTTCCTCCACACATAGCACGGGAATAGTTGCTTGGTACCAACTCTTCCATTAGCAATGCCGTTCCTGGGCATTCTCCTCTACCACAATGTCCACTTTTTTGCTTCATGCTTTCTGTTGCTGGGAATGAGAATATCCCAGTGATGGAAGTGGTGGGGGCAAATATAGTGACAGAATTCAAAATGGCATGGGACAGACACAGAGGATCCCTTTATAGCAACAGGATAAAATCAAAATAAACATAACTTCTCTCTCTCTCAACAAATAGGGATGACCTACATGGAACGGTGAGTACACCCTAAACAAAGGCATGGGGAGGGGTGATCTGCACGGAGCGGCAGGTGCACCTACTCTTGCCGCCTTGCTGGGCAGACTAGATGGACCATACCAGTCTTTATCTGCCGTCATATACTATGTTACTAGGTCACTATGATCATAACGTTTTCATTCTTCACAATTCTTTCAGGACTGCATTCCAGTACTTTTCTGGAACAGTGACGTTACAGTGTTTGCACGGTTTTCAATGGATGAGATGTGTCACTGTATTGTGCCTTTCTGTATACAGGTCTTCCGATATTAGCATATGCCACATCCAGCGATAAGATGCGTAACCTGCTCAGTGCTTCAGAATCTGCATTTCTCAGTTTTACCACATTGTTTTCTATGATCGCTGTGAACCACCTTGTTCTACAATTACTAATCTCTTATCTTTATATTTAAGATCAAAACTTGATGCAAGAATAGTTAAAGAGAGGTGGTCTACATCTTAAGTAGAGAAAAATAGAAATGAAGGTAAACAACCTGGAATCAAACCAAGAAAGTTTGATTCCAGGTTTTTTTTTTTTACTTGAACAACCTTCATATTTATTTGTGAAAATTATTGGCGTATACCCATCCTGACCCCTGATGCCGGCGAGTTTGCCTAAACTCGGCTAAGTCAGGTCTTCTAATAAACCTAGTGTTTTGAGCATCCATTTCTATTTTTCTCACCTTGGTTTGCCTTTTGGAGGTCTCCTCTTCTTCTGACTTCCTTAAGTTATCATTTCCAGCTGTTTCTCTATGCTAGCCTATTTTCTTTTTTTTTCTGGTCTAATTCCTTAAAGCATTCTCTTGTTTTGAAAATTATGTTGCTTTTTATCAATTTGTTAGTGGATTCTCATTCATTACTTCTATTCACTGGATGTTTGTCCAAGTTTACAGAAGGAGACCAACTGCGGCTGTTTAGCGTCATACTTCTGTCCTTTTTGAGTAACCGAGTTTGTAGATGCTGTTAAGCATTAAATTTAACAAGAGAGGAAGTGAACAGCAAGACTGATAGAAAAACGGTAAGTTTCCAAACTGAAAGAGATGTATATGTATACTACTACTAAGCATTTATAAAGCGCTACCAGGCGCACACAGCGCTGTACAATGAAAACATACAAGAGACAGTCCCTGCTCAAAAGAGCTTACAATCTAAAAAAGACAAAGCAAGAAAAGGAGAAGAATAAGAACAGCAAAATCAAGAGCCAAAGGCACAGGCGAAAAGATGAGCTTTTAACTTAAGTTTGAAGAGGGACAAAGAAGATGCCTGGCGTAAAGACAAAGGAAGTTTATTCCAAGCGTAAGGTGCAGCAAGGTGAAACGAGCGGAATCTGGAGTTGGCAATAGAGGAGAAGGGCAGAGCAAGATGCAAATGGGAAGAAGAACGGAGTACACGAGGGGGGAAATAGGGAGAAATGAGAGAAGAAAGGTACTGAGGAGCCACAGAGTGAATGCTCTTATAGGTCAGAAGGAGTGGAGGAGTGGCCTAGTGGTTGGGGCAAGGTACTTCAGGCCGGAAGGTCGGGGGTTCAAATCCCACTAGAGGACAGCAACCTTGGGCCGGAAGGACTGGGGTTTCTAGTCCCACAGGTGCTCCTTGTGGTCTTGGGCAAGCCACTTAACCCTCCATAGCCCATGTTCCCTGTAAATAGTTATTTCCAAGTTATAATGCCCTGTTCAATGTAAGTTCAGTTTGTTCAATGTAAACTGCACTGATGCAGAATAGCGCGGTATATAAGAGAATATAAATAAATAAAATAAAAAATAAATAAAGTGAATATGGAAACGGATAGGGAGCCAGTGAAGAGATCTTAGGAGAGGAGTGATGTGAGCAAAACGAGACTGACGGAAAATCAAACGGGCAGCGGAGTGCTGAATAGACTGAAGGGGAAGAGATGAGACTGAGGGAGACCAGCAAGAAGCAGGTTACAATAATCAAGACGGGAGGTGATTAGGGAATGGATGAGGGTTTTAGTAGTGAGCTCAGAGAGAAAGGGGAGGATTTTGCCAATGTTGAAGAGAAAGAAGAGACAGGTCTTAGCGATGAGTTGGATATGAAAGGAGAAAGAGAGCGAAATGTCAAAAATAACACCAAAATTGCGAGCAGATCAAACAGGCTGGAGAACAGAGCCATCAACAGAGACTGAAAAAGAAGAAGGAGGAGAAAGGGAAATTTTAGGAGAAAAAACGAGAAGTTCAGTCGACGATGGAACATCCAAGCAGCAATGGCAGAGAGACAGCAAGAGATCCAAGACTGCAAAGCAGGAGAAAGATCAGGAGTAGAGAGATAGATCTGGGCGTCATCAGCATAGAGATGGTACTGAAAACCATGAGAGGAAATAAGCGCACCAAGGGATTGGGTATAGAGAGAAAAAAAGAAGGGGACCCAAGACAGAGCCTTGGGGGACACCGACAGAGAGCAGGATAACAGAGGAGGAGAAACCACCAGAACATACACTAAAGGAGCGATGGGAAAGATATGAGGAGAACCAGGAAAGAACAGAGTCCCTAAAGCCAAGCGAGGACAAAGTGTCAAGGAGAAGATCATGGTCAACAGTATCAAAAGCAGCAGAACGTTCAAGGAGGATAAGGACAGAGTAAAGGCCTTTAGATTTAGCCAGGAACAAGTCACTGGAGACTTTGACAAGAGCAGTTTCAGTAGAGTGCAAGGGACGAAAACCGGAATGTAAGGAATCGAGAAGAGCATGGGAAGAGAGGAAGTCAAGGCAATGGCGGTAAAACGCACATTCGAGCAGTTTAGAAATAGGGCGATAATTAGAAGGACAAGAGGGATCAAGTGAGGGTTTCTTAAGGAGAGGCGTGACCACAGCATGTTTAAAGTCAGCCGGGACAGTAGCAGTGGAGAGCGAGAGGTTGAGAATATGAAAAATGGAGGGGACAACGGTAGAGGAGATAGAGGAGAGGAGATAGGATCAGAGGAGCAAGTGGTGAGCTTGGAGGAGGAAAGAAGAGCAGCCTCATCAATAGAAACCATAGGAAAGGAAGACAGGATGAGAAGAGTGGGGGAGATTGAGAACAGAAAGGGGAAATCGGGGATTTAGAGGGAAATTGGAGAGTGATCTTATGGATTTTATCATGGAAGTAATCAGCCAGGGTTTGTGCAGAAAGGGAAGGAGGGATCAGAGGCACTTTGAGGAGAGAATTGAGAGCAATGAAGAGACAGCGAGGATCAGAGGCATGAGAATTAGTCAGGTGAATAAAGTATATACACATCTCTTTACATCAAGTAGTTGTAAAGCACATAGAAACCACAAAGAAAATCCTTACGACAAGGAAAAAGGGATGCTCATGTGTTTTTCATGAGCTTATGAATACACAAGCAATCTTTTTTCTTTGTCCAAATGAACCTCTTTATGATTTTGGTATGTTTTGAAAATGATTCCTTGATGTTTTGAGAGCAGCTCTATATAATCTAAGACCCATATTGCTTTCAGCTCTTAACAAGTACAGTTTCAGCATACCCTCGTTCTTACAGACCACCTGCTGGACATGGAGGAGTTTCTGTGTTCTTAACATTCAATTGTTCTACCTATTTATGAGGCCAGTCTACAATTCCACAGCTTTATGAAAAGTCTGCATTACTGACTTCAGGAACAAGATAGCAGTACAGGGAAACCTACAACTAGTGGCTCTAGTCCTTCCCTCACCTGGGAAAACTAACAAAAATATCACTACTGAATTTTGTGCACAGCCAACAGGAGGAACAGCGTCAGTTATTGACGGAGAGTTTGTATTCTCTTCTGTGCTGTTAAAGCACTGTTCGATATCAGTTTCACTTTTTGGTAGTATTCTTTGCTGAGATCTTCTCTCAATGGTTTATGCTAAGCTGTTGTGCGCCTTCAACTCTTAGATATTTATATATTCCTTTCTCCTCAAGTTCCTGTCGGATATTTGTGATATCTATAGAGGGCCCTTTGATATATTTGTAAAATGTAATGAAATCTGCTCTTCAAATGTTTCTTTCCTAATGTAAAAAGTCCCACTTTAGATAGCTACCTTTCAGCACATATAAACTCATGTCCCCTTCATGACCTCAAAGGCCATTCTCTAACATATCAGAAGGGTGACATCCTCTTCCGAGTACAGAATAACTATTTGGCACAGACACTTCCCTTCACTTCCCTCCTCTATTTAAGGCACACCAACATGCCCCAGGCCCCGGCTGTTGCTCTTGGCTTTGCTCATGTACTTCCAATTTCTTTACAAACTAAAATACCAAGTTTTCCCCCCTGGTTAGTGTTATCAAGTTGTGCCTTAAAGCATACCGAACCCGTCTATTTGTGTGCTGCAAACACATTACAATACGCTTAGTCAGAGAAGTGGGAAAAAATGTACATTGCTTTTTATTTCTCTCTGTCCTTCCCCCAGCTTCTCAAGCCATGGATTACTCCCATCTCCCAATGTAAACAGATTTTTCAGGCTTCCTCAGCTGTGACAATCTTTTGCTTCCTGTGAGGCCCAATTGCAGGGGCTTCCTCTGGGTGTCATCTCCCTCCCTGAACAGCTCAGCAGCAGGGGCTGCCTCATGCTGTCCGACAAAAACAGGAACTACTTTAGGCTTCTCTCTTCCTGTGGGACCCAGAAGGCTGTCTGGTGTCTTCCATCTTGTGTATGCTGGAGAAATGGCAATGAATAAATTTTCAGTTATACAGGCTCCTGAGGTTTTTCTACCCCTACCTATCCATATTAAATCTCATCTGCCAGTTGTCCCCATTCTCCAAAAAATATCAAAGTCCTTTTGTAAAATTAGAGTCCTGCAGTGTCAGTGTGACAGTTCGGCGTCAGCTACAAAAGGCAATATCGCCGTTTACTCCTTCCTGTGGATCATTGTAACAAATAATAAACCACCATGGCCCCTTGGGATTCCCACTCGTCACCTGATTCCAATTAGACCATCATTAAATTGTGCTATTCTGCAGTTTCTTTTTCAGCCGGTCTCTAACCCAGGGTTCGACAAATCCCAGCCTCCGTCACCACAGCGTCTCAAAACCACACCCTGGCCCGGAATTTCATACCCCAAAGGTTTTGGTCTGTACCGGTGCCGCAGTGAAAGCACCATGCTGCTAACTTTCACACTGCGAATGGTCTCTCCAAGCAGCTTGAGTTGCACGGTGGAGGGAGATCAGACTAATCTTGTGGTTTCAAGTCTCACAAGACCTGAAACCATGAAGTCAACCAGAACTTCCTTCACTGCATGACTCAAGCTGCTTACAGAGAGCCGATCACACTGGGAAAGTCAGCAGCATGGTGCTTTCAGTGCTGTAAACAGCAAGCTAAGAGGAATGAGAGAGACTGGGTGAAGGAGGCTGCAAGAGCTATGGAAAGAGACTGGATAACAGCAGGACGCAAGCATTACAGAGAGCGAGAGAGGGGGGATTGGGTGAGGGTAGGGTGTGGGGGCTATGAAACTTTATTTCACCTATTACCAGGCCGTGGTGATATTGTGAAGCAAAGAAAGAAGTTGCCTCAGATGCAGCTATAAAGGGTCACCAATAAGCTGCTGATAGCATGCTCACTGGAGATGATGGGGGGAGGGTCACTGCGCAATGATGCATCAAGGGCCTTATTAGGATTTATTTTCCCATAGAACATGGGAAACAATAGATCAGGCCCTAAAAAAGGAGCTGCAATATACCTTTGGGGGTGGAGGTGGGAGAGGTCAGTGTGAACTAGGTCTTGGCAGTCAGTTCCTACATTCTTAAGCTGGCTCCTAGATTCCAAGAAAATTTGTCAAGGCCTGCAGTTAACCCACTTCTAAAGGTTATTCTTAGACACAATCTTTCTAAAGTAGATTAGCCCTGCATATGGCAATTTCCTATTTAAAGCTTTTGTGAAATACAAATAAACTGTAGAAAGACTCATGTACCCCATCAAGTTTGCAGCTAACAGTCTCAAAACAATCAGACCTGTAATGCTGGTCTGGCCAGACCCATTGTTACTGAACCCATGCATATTCTTGCTACTAATGCCCATCTCTCCTTGGGCGTGACAGCTTACAGTGGCTTTCCTGGAATATGTGATGTACAAATTCCGATGGCAGCACTGAGGGGATCCCAGGCAAGGCCACGCACTGCTAGTAGCCAGAAGTCACCAGCTCCATTTCCTAATCTAAAGTACTGTAGGGTGATAATGTAGAAACCAAGATCACCTGTAGAATGATAGTGTCTCACAGAAACAAAATATAGTGCAAAGGAAAGGAGCTTTATTTAGCCTGCACGGAGAAGAAGTCTGTTCCATAAGTGGTATCTAGCCCCGTTTGTTTATTTTTAAAAGATTATTTTATACCGCTTTATCCTTAAGTCAAAGCGGTTTACATTACAACTTAGAACAGTTTACATTAAAATGATAACACGGAGAGGGAACAACATGGTATGCAAGGTTTTTTAACACATGAGAACTTATAGACAAGTTGGGCAGCAGAAGTGGCTTTGGAGGTGTCTCTTAGGTGTGGTCATATCTTGCTGTGTACAGGGGCCGGAGTCAGCTATTGGTGGGGGGGGGAGGGGGCGGCGGAATAATATTGCTGGTGCTATGTGATGTTTCCAAAATGTTCAGTATAAAGGAATGTTTTCAGCTTTTTTTCTGAAGTCCTTGCTACCTTCAGAAGTTTATATTTATTAAAAGCTTGCTGTACCACCTCTTGCCATAGCATCAAGGTGGCTTAGATTTTGTTAATTTAAAAAACTTGTAATAGGTATAAGAAAACAGAGAAGAAGAAAGAGAAGGGATTGTCCTATCGGCTCCAGCTCATTTCCCATTCACTACATCTTTCAAGGCCTATCAAATGCTAACTCAAAGAAATAGGTTTTATTCGCTTTTTTTGAATTGTGTCCGTGAAGATTCAGTTCTTATGTAGAGTGGAAGAGAGTTCCAGTGGGAAGGGGCTAGAATATAGAATGTGAATTGGCATATGGATTCACAATGGGTCACTAAAGAATTTTGACCCCAACAGTAGAGTGATCTGGAGAAAATATATGGAGTAAGAGTCTGAAAGGTAAATAGGAAGACTGGACTAGAATGTTTTTTGAGATAATAGTAGATTTTGAACTTTATATGGTATGAGATGGGAAGTCAGTGGTGTTCTTTTAGAAGTGGTGTAACATGATCAAATTTATTCAAATAAATAATACGCTTAATGGTAGAATTTTGAATTAGTTGTAAAGATCTTAGGAAGAAAAGGGTTAGCCATTATACAGAGTTGCAATAGTCAAGGCAACTAATAGGATAAGGACTAGAATGATCAGAGTTGCTTTATCTAGAAAGGATTAAGGATGATCTCAATAGTGCTGAGTGCAAAAAACACAAGATTTGGTTACTGAGGAAATATGAGAGTCAAATGACAACTGCAAATAGATATTACATACTCTTAGTATCTTCATAGAGGAAACTAGAGGGACAAAATGCCCTGCAAGGACAGGGGTTACCCCTACCAGAGTTTGCAGTGACTGCACAGTTACCCACATTGCCTTGAATTTGGCAGGATTAAGTTTTAAATGGTTGTCTTCCAATCACTGTGAAACGGTGGAAAAGACACAAATTAAGAGGCTAGAGATCAGGAATAAGAGGATCCAAGTAGGCAACTAAATATCACTAGCAAATAAATGACCACAGATAGCAAGAGAATGAACTAGACGAGCTAGGGAACTGAGGAATATATTAAATAGGATAGGGGAAAGTCTAGAACCTTGCAAAACTTCATAACGTGACTAAGGACTAGAAGATGTAATATAATTGATGGTAACTGTAAATGTTTGATTATTTTAAAAGGAGATGTGGAGACTCCAATATCAGATAAATAGTGTAAAAGACAATTATATTCAACTACATCAAAGGCTTCTGACTGTGTAAATCATGAGAAACTTTCGGCCACATTAAGAAGCATGGGTATACCAGAACACCTGATCATTCTCTTGCACAACATTTACATTGATCAAGAAGCAACAGTTCGAACAGAACAAGGAGAAACAGAATGGTTTAAAATCAGCAAAGGTGTACGACAAGGCTGCATACTTTCCCCTTTCTTGTTTAATTTATATGCAGAACAAATCATCAGAGAAGCAGGATTGTATAAAGACAACAGAGCTGTGAAGACTGGTGGAAGACTCATCAACAACCTTCACTATGCTGATGATACCACATTACTGGCTGAAAGTGAAGATGATCTGAACCATTTGCTTCTCAAGATCAGAGAACATGTCTTAAAATGGCCCAGCACCTTAATGTAAAGATGACAAAGATCATGACAACTGGCAAAAATCAATAAGTTCATCACTGATGGAGAAGAAATTGAAATAGTGGACAACTTTAACCTACTTGAATCAACTATCAATAAAGAAGCAACAAGCAGTCAAGAAATCAGACGGCAGATTGCCCTTCGCAGAATGGCTGTGAAGGGCCTAGACAAGACTCTCAAGAGCAGAAATGTCTCTCTCCATACAAAGATTTGACTTGTTCAAGCCATGGCATTTTCAGTAACGTCATATGGATGCAAAAGTTGGACAGTGAAAGAGAGAGACAGGAAGAAAATTGATGCCTTTGAATATGGTACTGGCGACGAATACTGTGTACACCATGGACTGCCCGAAGAACAAACCAGTCAGTACTAGAGGAGATCAAACCTAAGCTGTCTTTAGAAGCTCAGATGACAAGACTTCACCTTTCATACTTTGGACACATCATGTGAAGAGAGAGATCATTAGAGAAAGACATCATGTTTGACAAGGTAGAAGTTCAATGCAAAAGAGGAAGGTCAGCAAGGAGATGGATGGATCCAATAACAGCAGCTACAGGTGCCAGTCTGTCAACAATGGGTCACCCGACTGAAGACCGAACACTACTACTACTACCACCACTACTGAGCATTTGTATAGCGCTGCAAGTTGTACGCAGCGCTGCACAGACATGTAAGAGGCAGTCCCTGCTCATCAGAGCTTACAATCTAGTCAAGACAAACACAGAAGGTGTAGGTAGGGATAAAGCAAGAGGAAAGAAAAAGGAGATCAGGTGAGTCAAGATCCAAAAGCAGCAGCGAGGAGGTGGGTTTTCAGCCTGGATTTGAAGAGGGCAATTTAGGACAACTATCCAGAGGGTTGCCATGAGTCGACACCAACTCGATGGCACTTAACAACCAACACCACCACCAAAGGCAACTAATAGAGTTAATGACACGCAAGTCTTCATTTTGCTGCATTTAGGAATCTGAAATTTCACTGACTAGAAAGGTAAGACAGGTTTCTGTGCTATAAAGAGTCTTAAATCCAGCCAGCCGAGGGCGTAAAATATTCTTTGTACTGATGAGGTTTTAGTTGTAAAAACACTGACTTTTCAGTAACTTTGGCTAAAAACAGTAGGGATGATACATATCTATATTTTTCTGGCACTAAGGGATCTTTAGAGCTCTTCTTAAAAAGACAGGTTTAACCAAGGCCAGCTTCCATATAGATGGAAGAACTCCAAATTCCAAACTAGAGTTTACCATAGAAAGAATAAACAGATGTAAAGTCAGTAGTTCAGTTTTTACGAATCTGGAGGAGAAGAAATCAGCAGGAGAGGAGGTAAAATTTAATTGGGCAAATGTTTTATCCAAAAGAAAACCCAAGTAATGGGATTAAACGAGGACCATAAGTTACCTTCAGGTGAAATTGTGCTGAAATTGGTAAGGGAGCGGTTAGGGGAGATACTAAGACTGGATAGGAGGCTAGGGATTGATAATGAGAAAGCAGAAAAAGACTGGATGTTCCTTTTAGAATGTGTCCATGTATCAGTAAATAGATTATTCAACTGCAAGACAATCACAAGGCCTCAAAGTTAGTGGTAAGCACTTCTACTCTTGTTCAACTTGCAGATTCTTACTTTTGTTCTCCTTTCTGAACATCTACGACACCCTGTTTACTTGCCATGTCAGCCTTAACCTTTGACTCTTTCTTAATATTCTAAAGCAGAAGTTGAATACTATGTTTACATTTATTTACAAATTTGATATATTGCCCTTTATGATATGACAAGGCAGTTTACAATAAAACAATCCCAAGAGAGGGTGTGGAAATTGGAAAATAAATCTATAAAATAATATAGGAAAGGTTATTCACATTCATAATATGAGAGAACAGAAGAGGATAGGCAAAGAAGGGTGTCAATGCCAGAGCCAGGTAGTACTTTCAACAGTGGAATGAAATTGGAGCAAACTATTCCCAATCCTGTTCCTCCTGTGCCAGGAAAAAGCCTTTCACTCTGACTCCAAAGGGATCCATAACACAGAAATATCTATCAGAAAACAAAGCATCCCAGACATATTACTCGATACACATGCTTTTCCAACATCCTCATGATCTTCTCGGTACAGAGAGACATAACCCAAGAGTTGGATCCTTTTTGTTGAGGGTACAAAGGAAGCAAGGAAACAAGATCTCTCATTTCCCTTTCTCAAATTCTTTGCAAAACAGCAGATATAGGAGAACTCTGGAAGCATACGAATGAACTTTCTATGAATACCTACGATGACAGATAAATGGTATTAGTAGTAGATGAATAACAAAGAACATACAGGAAAATACAAGATGTATATATAGGAAAGTGATGTATAGAAAGGCACAGACCAGGTGTATGGAACAGGAGAGTAACGGGCAAAGGTGCACAAATCTGTCCCTTCAGGGCCACAAATAGTTCAGGTTTTCCAGATGACATAACTGCTGAACGTTTATTATAGCTCTTATGAAACCCAAGTCTAGGCGTGTGGATCTGTCTATGCATCAGATTAGAAAGGGTACACGCAGAGAGAAAAGCAGCAGCGAAAGGTAAGGGAGTCAGCCGGAAATAAAGGCTCTGCCCGACCCCGAGATTCACTCACCCTCCGAGCTACCGCGGGACGTTCCGGCTCCGCCTCGGTCCTCAAGTCCAGCTGAGGAGCCCAACAGCAGCAACCTCAACAGAAGCAACGTCAAGCCCAATTCCCTCGTGCTGCTTTTCCCTATCTGCTCCATAATGGAGCTCCTGGCTCCGGCGGACCGGAAACTCCCGGTATTGCAGGGCAGCCCGGCGGCTCCTCTTCGCCCCTCCCTTGCGCGCCCACCTACCCACCCACAGGTTGCACCACTAGCACTCCCAGGCTCGGCTCTAGCTCCGCCCACTACAGATAGACCACGCCTACTATTGCAGGTGTTCCAGAGGCGGCCACCTTGCGGAACTTCCGGTCTCGAGACTGGCGTCCAAGAGCGTGCGGGCGCTTCCTAGTTCCCCGAAGCGGATCCGTAAGCTCGAGGAGCTTAGTAGTGAAACTGGCTTCCGGATTGTATGACGTCACGGATGAGCTCTCCCTCCCTCTTTTCGTCGGCTTAGCACGGAATGACCCCACTGTGGTTTAAGGCTGACTGCTGGGAAAATAGAGAATATGATGTCAGAAAAAAAATTGAAGCCTGGAATAATGCTAGTACATACTACCGGGAGACATCAGTAAGTAAAGTACCTTTATATGGTGTTTCCCAAAATAAACATTGTATAGGATAAAAGCTGAACATAGAAACATGACGGCAGAAAAAGACAACGTTGCCTATCTAGAATGTCCTTCCATATCAAATACTAAAGTCCTTTCTTTTCCTTTAGAGTTCCTCTGTGTTTGTCCCATGCTTTTTTAAATTCAGATACTGTCCTGTCTCTAATATCTCCACTATTCCACTCATCTACCATTCTGTCCGTAAAGAAATATTACTCCCGAGCCTATCCCCTTTCACCCTCATCCTATGTCTCAAGGTAACAGCTTGCTTTGAATCGAAAGAGGCTTTCCTCGTGTGCATTTATTCCATGGAGGTATTTAAACATCTCTATCATATCTCCTTGTCCCGCCTTTCCTCAAACATATTCATATTAAGATCTTTGTCTGTCCTTATATGCTTTATAATGAAGACCACTAACTATTTTACTAGCCACTCTCTGCATTGACTCCATCCTATTTATGTCCTTTTGAAGATGTTCTCTCCAGAATTGTACACAATACTCCAAATGAGGTCGCCACTCCTTTTTTCTGCTAGCCATTTCTCTCCCTAATCACCCAAGCATCCATCTGGCTTTCGCTGTTGCCTTTTCTACCTCTCTAGACACCTTAAGATCATCAGAAACCGTCACGCCCCAGTCTTATGGCCAGAAGTACTTCACCCCCTACACTGTACCACTTCCTTGGATTTATGCAGCCCAAATGCATGACCCTGCATTTTTTAGCATTAAATTTCCACTGCCAAATTTTTGATCATTCTTCAAGCTTAACTAGATCCCTCCTCATGTTATCTACTTCTTCCTGGGTGTCTATTGCAGATTTGGTATCATCCACAAAAAGGCAAACCTTACCCAACATTCTGAAATATCACTTACAAAGATGTTGAAAAGAATCGGATCAAGGACAGATCCCTATGGCACACCACTGGTAACCTCCTTCACCTCAGAATGAGCTCCATTTACCTGTACCCTTTGTCGCCTTCCACTCAACCAGTTTCTAACCCAGTCAGTCAATTTAGAGTCCATCCTTCAAGTGCTCAGTTTGTTTATAAGTTGCCCTGTGGAATAGAGTCAAAGGCTTTACTGAATTCTAAGTCCACCAAATCTAGAGCTCTCCCTCTGTTCAACTCCCTGATCATCCAGTGAAAGAAATCAATCAGATTTGTCTGACAAGACCTGCCTCTGGTAAACCCATGAGGTGAAGGTGATAGGTGGTTACATGCCCACACACTGTATTTAGGTAGGCAGATACAGTTATAGTCTGGAACAGGGTGTGCAGCCAGTGGTGGTGGCCATGATGATCCCTATTACATCAGTGCTGGCTCTGCCTATTTGCACTGTATGTGAGAGAGCCAGGGCTGTGACCAGACTCACCATGGATAGGGTCTAAAAGACATGACCTCCAATGCCACACACTCTGCATGTCTATAGCAAGTCACATGTTCAACAATGCACATCGGGAGTGGGTGTTAGTAGGATGCAATGTCAGAGGCTCTGGGTCAGCAATGCTTTGCTGTTTTGTCACTGCCGCCTGTGTAGATCCTGGAAAGGGGCGGCAGTGGCAGCAATGGAACACCCTCTAAAGATTGGTGCTTTAGACAGCCACCTAATTTGCCTATTGGTAGCGCTGGCCCTGGTCATCCATAGGAAGTAGTTTTTAGAGTGACTGGGACACCAAGGGCTCAAGCGAAGGGTCCCAGAGAAGTCATACAGCATCAGAGTTTTTGGTTCTTTCAGGAAGATAGTGAGACCAAAGTTCTACTCAAGAGCAGGGCCAGCGCGGTCGCCTAGGGTGGCAGGCCGCAAGCAAAGCAGAAGTTCAGTGGCGTCCGGCCTGCCTTGCCAGTCCCCTAGCATCCATCTTCTTGCCTGGGGGAGGGGGGCAATGCACAGAGGGGAGATCACCGTACCGCTCCTCCTCCCCCCGTAAGAAGATGGATGGTGGGCTGGGTGGCGCTGAACTTCCGCTTTGCTGGGGAGGGGTCGATGTCACCCACTGGGGCCTCCGTTGCATCAGGCTTTAAAGTAAGTGCACCAGCATGGGCACTTTAAGGCTCAATGCAGAGAAGGGATTGCCAGAGGAGTTTACCTTAAGGGAAGGCTATTTACTGTAGGTCTAAGAACTTAAAAAAGGATTCTATTTTGCACTTTTGATTAATACCTCTTTTTTTTCCCCCTTGTTATGTTGTTCCTGAAATGCAAATGAAGGATGTAAAAAGGAGGACCAAGAAGATGGTAATGGAGAGGGAACCTGATGGCTAACCTCTGTCCCTGCCCAATCAGGTGCTCCAAACAATAGACAAGGAGACATGGGTGTCAGTGACCTGGACACATCAAGAGCTTCCTGGGAACACAGTAGGTATTTGCAGTACACACCCCTACCTTTTCCTGTGTGTACTGCCAGCTTTTGTTACTACCTTCCCTCTACCTAGATGCAGTATGTGGGCATGTGAACACTATCACCCATTATGGGAACGTGTGCCTCATGCCCGACCGGGGCACATGCAGCGGGGGAGGCCTGGGCCACCATTTTCATTAGTGTATCACAGGCATGCAGTTAGCTTGTCCCCACTACCTGAGACTGAAGTGCTGCACTGGCAATCTACCATCCAGTCCACTCTGTGCATGCAGAGGTCGTGACCCATACGCTTGGCTACTATTGCTAAAGGGGTATGAAAGCATCTAAATGAAGCATCTGAGGGGCACAGACTATTCCCCGGACCTACTGCTGTGAGGGGGTGTGAGCAGTATCCCACCTTGGTCCTCACTATTTGAGCCCTGTCCCATAGTTCTGCACCAGGCTCATCATCACCCTTTCTTGTCTGTCCCTCTACAAGTCGCTACATATCTGCTATGGGTTGGGGTTAGCACACATGTATGGATATTTGAGCTTTTTGTGCATGTGCATTGCTGTGGGTGTGATGATGGGATGTGTGCAACTGACACCTCCACACCCTGCATCCTACTAACACCCACTCCCGATGTGCATTGTTGAACATGTGACTTGCTATAGACATGCAGAGTGTGTGGCATTGGAGGTCATGTCTTTTAGACCCTATCCATGGTGAGTGTGGTCACAGCCCTGGCTCTCTCACATACAGTGCAAATAGGCAGAGCCAGCACTGATGTAATAGGGACCATGGCCACCACCAATGGCTGCACACCCTGTTCCAGACTATAACTGTATCTGCCCACAGTACACTGAAAGACATGGCTCAAGTGCCAGGGGTCCTCCATGCCTAACTATGGCTGACAGTGGTGTGAGTCAGGAGTCAAGGTGTCACCGCATCATTGGGCTTTAATTGGCTGCTCATCCTTCCAAGTTGCATACATGTGATCAAAGGAGGCATGACCTGGTATTTCATTATCAGCAACATGTTTATTGAAGGTCTGCGCACAGTAGAACCGTGCCATGGAGACAGACAGGTCCACATGACATGTGACATATTCACAGCATACATGTGATTGACCAGGCAACGTGGCTCCCTGCTCCATGTGCATGCAGAATTAAAAGGGTACAGAGAAGAGCCACCAAAATGGTAAAGGGGATGGAAGGATGTCCCTATGAGGAAAGGCTTAAAAGGTTAGGACTTTTCAACCTGGAAAAGAGATGGTTGAGGGAGATATACTAGAAGTCTATAAATGAATGAATGAAATGGAACGGGTAAACGTAGATCGATTATTTACACCAACAAAAAGTAGAATGACTAGGTGACACACAATGCAGATACATGGTAACCTATTTAAGACTAATAAGAGAAAATACACAGGTACACTACCAAAAAACTGCCTCCAGTTTTGCAACTGATTCCTATAGATTTTGGGTTGCTGAATCCAGGAAAAATAGCCAAAATGTTCCATCATGTCACGTTTTCTTGCAAAATTAGATTTCTTACCCATATAAGGAATGTTCACATAATTTCTTTTTAGCCGACTGCAGTTTATTTTCTTGGCCCAAAATAGAGGTTGTAATGGTTAACTAACTAGAAACACTCCCTCATGATATTTTAGAGTGTTTTGTATTCATTTTATACATTAACAGGACAATTGGGAGGCGGGGGGCTAAATCCAGTACTCGCACTGGCGCATGTTCTTTCCTGTTCGCCTCGCCTCGTTCGCTAGCTCGCGCGCGCAAACACTGGGGTTGGGACATGAACGTTACAGTCAAATTTAAGTTTCTTGCAAGTTCATTATTACCTTTTGTTTGCTCAGTCGTAATCCAGCTTTATTCCGAAGTGGTTCACTACAGTTGTAGTTTGCAGTGCTGTGTATTTGTGATGGCTCACAGAGCCAGAGGTTGCGTCTACTCTCCGGACAGTTTTTGTTTTATTTGTGGGGAATATACCATGAAAAAGTGGCAGAGGAACATTTCTGCATTTATTAAAAAAGTATATTTCGCCTATTTCGGTTTGAAGTTAGGCGATCAAGACAAACCGTGGGCTCCTCACAAAGTGTGCAAGACATGTGAGGAAGATCTACGCTTATGGATGAAAGGTAAAAAACAAGCATTTCGTTTCGGAATACCTATGATGTGGCGTGAACAAAGAGACCACAGCAGTGACTGCTATTTTGCTCTTGCATTGTGAAGGGATACAACTTAAAAAATAAGAACGTAATAAGTTACCCCAACCTTCCCTCAGCAATTAGGCCTATGCCTCATAGCAACGAAGTACCTGTGCCTGAACCACCAAAATCTTTGGATCATATTTGTGTGGACGGTTCTGATCATGATGAGACTCATCAGATGGCTTTTCCCGATGAGTCCAGTACTTCCGAGTTTGAAACTGAACCAGATCCGAAACCTGAACTTTTCTCTCAAGCTGAATTGAATGATTTAGTCCGGGATTTAGGACTCCCAAAAGATGCTGCCCAACTGCTAGGTTCTCGGCTTAAACAGAAAAATCTATTGTCACCAGGAACAACTTTTTATTGGTACTGCAACCGCGAGATACAATTTTTGAAGTATTTCAGCAAAGAGGAAGATTTGGTATTTTGCAACGATATATACGGAGTGATGGAAAAGTTTATACTCAAGTATGATCCTGCTGAATGGCGGCTGTTCATTGATTCGTCAAAAGACAGTATAAAAGGTGTTCTTCTTCATAATGGCAACACATTCGCTTCAGTTCCTATTACTCACTCTGTTATTCTCCAAGAAAAATACGAGAATTTGGCCCTGATTCTTCAGAAGATTCGTTATGATGAGCATAAGTGGATGATTTGTGGAGACTTTAAAATTCTATCCATGCTATTAGGGCAGCAATCCGGTTTCACCAAATATCCCTGCTTCCTTTGCTTGTGGGATAGCCGGGCCCGCAACCTACACTGGGGGAAAAAAGACTGGCCAATTCGGGAGTATTTGAGACCCGGTGAGAAAAATGTTTTTCATGAGAGCTTGGTACCTCGTGATAAAATTCTATTACCACCTCTCCACATTAAGTTGGGTCTCATTAAGCAATTCATCAAGTCCCTTCCAAAAGATGGTGAGTGCTTTCGGTACCTTTGCTCAAAGTTCCCCCGACTTTCTGAAGCAAAGCTAAAGGAAGGAGTGTTTGTTGGCCCTGATATAAGGAAACTCATTTCAGATGGAGCATTCGCTGAAACGATGTCTGAGAAGGAAAAAGAAGCCTGGGATTCCTTCAAGGATGTTCTCAAATTCTTGGGGAACAGGCGGGATGAGAACTATAAGGATATTGTTGCCAGGATGCTCAATGCCTTCAAAGAACAAGGCTGTAACATGAGCCTGAAAGTCCATTCTTGCACTCCCATGTGAACTACTTTCCCGAAAACTTGGGGGCGTACAGTGAAGAACAAGGTGAAAGGTTTCACCAGGACATCAAGGACGCAGAGAGAAGGTACCAAGGAAGATGGAACACCACTATGATGGCTGATTTCTGCTGGTTGCTGCTGCGGGAAACCCCAGATGAAAAATACGCCAAGCAGCGCACCAAGAGAAGCATTCGGGGGAAGAAGAAACGGGCCCACCAGGAGATTGATTGACCCAAGAATGACTTTAAAATCTAAACTGTGTTGACAAATATCATGTTTTTACTAAACTTTGAAATAAAAATTTGCTAGTTATTACCACAGTGTCGGATCTCATTTATTAGAATTTTATTTTCACACCATCGGGTGTTTGTCTTCATGTATTGCAATGGTGCGGTTTGCGTTTTCTATTCTTACATACATACCTGTACAACATTTTTTGCACATTTCTTTGCTTTGCTTTGTGTCTAACCTCGCTCTTATATGCTCAATGTTTGTGCACATGTATGTGGCTGTTTTAAGTGCAGACAATTTTGCTACCATCACAGTGTGTTTTGTTGACATTACTCTATTCTTATGTGCTGCCTTGTTACAATTTTCTTTATTCTTATTTGAATAACTACTAAACAATTAGTATAAAGAATTCATCCAAGAAACTTTTATCTCGATCGCACTCAATCTGAAACGTTCACCTCAAACTGCTAACCCAATGTAGCAAAAAATCTGTACGTGATGGAGCAAATTGGTTACCAGATTTGGATTCAGCGCACCAAAAAACGTAAAAATCAATCGAAACATTAGAGGCAGTTTAAAAAAATTTTTTTTTAGTGTACCTGTGATATTTTTTCACTCAACGCGAAATCAAACTCTGAAATTTGTTACCGGAGGATGTAGTAAAAACTGTTAGTGTAGCTGGGTTTAAAAAAGGTTTTGACAAGTTCCTGGAGGAAAGGTCGATAAACCATTATTAAAAAAGACCTGCGAAATCCACTGCTTACCCCAGGACAGGAATTGTGGAACCTGAATGTCCTTTTGGGAACCTGCTAGGTACTTGTGACCTGGTTTGATCACTGTTGGAAACAGGATACTGGGTTTGATGGACCTTGGGCTGACCCATTTTGGCATTTCTTATGTTCTTATGTTAAAATGGGCTGTGATGGCCCTTGATGAGCATATATATACATTGTTAAAACACAACTAAAAGCCCTTCCTCCCCGAAGTTCCATTATCCACTGTTGTAGCTCGCAACTTGCAAGGAGATCAGAGAAACCATTGTAGGTATCTAGCATCTGGTACTGCAATACCCAGAACTGTCTCACCCCCACCTCTCCCTCTTCTCTCAACACACAGACACCCATTCTGAAGTGGGCAGTCGTGTGTGTGTGTGGTGGAACAGTTAGGTGACAAACCAGCCCTACAACACACAGAGTGCACCCCTCATGCATATGAGCTCTTGGTGGTGAACTGGATCAGAAATTAGTCGACTGACAGATGACAGAGGGTGGTGGTAAACGGAACTCACTCAGAAGAAAGGACGGGAAGTAATGGTGTGCCCCAGGGATCGGTTCTGGTACTGGTACTCTTCAATGTATTTGTGAGTGATGTTGCTGAAGGACTGAAGGGAAAAGTCTGTTGCAAATTTTCATATCATCTGCAAAAAAGCAGAGTGGACTCCTCCTGAGGGAGTGGACAACATGAAGAAAGATCTACAAAAACTGGAAGAATAGTCTAATGTTTGGCAATTAAGATTTAATGCAAAGAAGTGCAGAGTCTTGCACTTGGGATGCAGAAATCCAAAGGAACTGTATGCAAAAGTGGGCGAGAGGTTGGTGTGCATGGACCAGGAGAAGGACCTCAGGTGGCTAAACAATGTGACAGGATGGTAGCCAAAGCCAGAAAGTTGCTGGGCTGCATACAGAGAGGAATAATCAACAGAAAGGAGGAGGTATTAATGCCCCTGTACAAGTTGTTGCTGAGGCCTCACTTGGAGTATTGTGTTCAGTTTTGGAGACCATATCTCACAAAGGATATAAAAAGACTTGAAACGGTTCAGAGGAAGGGAACCAAAATGATTTGGAGCCTGTGCCAGAAGACACATGAGAAGAGACTTGGAAGACCTAAATACAGTTGCAGTCAACATTATTGGCACCCTTGCATTTTAGGTATGTTGTGTACAATATCTTGAGAAATGGATGTATTCCAACTTGTATGTCACCATAATATTTTAATAATAGGCATACAAAAAAAAGATGTCTGTGCAACTTAGAAATAGTAATTTTTGAGAAACAAAATGACCTGGTCAGTATTAATGGCACCCTTCACTGATATTTGGTTGCACAACCCTTGGCAGTGATCACAGCCTCCAAACATTTCTTGTAGCCATCTATAAGTTTCATACATCTGTCTGCTGGTAGTTTCTCCCACTCGTCATCTGCAATTTATTCCAGTTCATGACTCTTTCCATGATTCCTTTTACCAATGGCAGATTTCAGCTCTTTCCAAAAGTTCTCAATTGGATTGAGATCAGGACTTATTGCCGTCCAGTTTAAAATGGTTCATTTGTTCCTTTTTAACTATTCTTTTGTACTTTTGGATGTATGTTCTGGATCATTGTCCTGCTGGAGGACCCTTGACCTTCGACCCAGACCTAGCTTTCTGACACTAGGGGGTATGTTTACTAAACTCCGAAATTGTGCGGGGCCACGGTAGTGTGCCTGTGCCATATAAGGAGTGGGCAGTTCAGGCAGAAAAAAGAAAAAAAACGGAAGAAAGCGACCGTACTTGTACGCGTCGCGTTAATGTGCGGGGTCCACATTAGCGCGTGGGAAGGCTAAGTGTCGCGCTGCTGGGCACACAAAGGAACAGAGCCGTAGTACAACGGAGAAGACACTGACCAATGGTGCAGGGGCCATGGGTTCAATCCCCCATTGTGCGCATCGCAAAAGGCTGGCTGAAGCCTTAACTTTAATGGCTAAAAGTGCTTTAGGAGGCATATTAATTTTGGGCGGCATAAGGCGGTGCACTGTTAGGTTTGGGCACCATACGGCGTTGCGCTGGTAATTTTGGGCGGCAGAAGGCGTTGCGTTGCTAATTTTGGAAGGCCTAAGGCGGTGCGCCAATGTCCAAGCACAGGAACAGAGTCACAGCACAGTGGTGAAGACACTGGACAATGGTGCAGGGAGCAGCGGTTCAATCCCCCACAGTGCCCAATGAATAAGGCTCACTGAGGCATTATTTTAGGAGGCATATAAATGAGGGGCGGCATAAGGCGGTGCGCTAATGTTTAGGAGGCATTGTAATAATGGGCGGCATAAGGCGGCGCGCTGATGTGCAAGCACAGGAACAGAGCCACAGCACAATGGTTAGGACACTGACCAATGGTGCAGGGATCAGGGGTTCAATCCCTCACAGTGCCCAGTGAACGAGGCTGGCTGAGGCATTACGTATTATGGGGATGAGTGCTGTAGGAGGCATAGTAGTTTTATTTTATTTATCAGTACTAGCAAACGCACTCTCAAAGCGTGTTAACATAAGGCGGCCCATAAGGCACATGTTCAAGTTCACTGTCCGCCAAGGCACCCTAGAATGTCCCTTATAGCTCACCATATATGTTGCGTCACAGGATAATGTATAGTGCACCTTATATGGACGGCAACTATAAGGTGCCATATAGGGCGCACTATAAAGCACCCTCAGAGGCACCCTATGGGTACAGTACGCTGAAGGTGTTTTTGCTGGCAGCAACATATGTACATTAAATAAAAAACAACTTTGGACAACCCAATCAAATAACCCCACTGTGGGTTTGAACCCATGACCTCTGGCTTCATAGGCAGTGACGTAACCATTGGGCTACAGCTCTATAGCTGTCAGCAAGCCCCTGGCTGGCTGCAGAGAGCCTGCACGTCACCACACAGACAGTCTGCTGTGGTAACCAGGATAGGGTTAGGCCACCCGTACCCATGCTGCACTGCACATGCAAATCAGCTGTCCACAGATGAACACAAGATGGGGAATGCACCCCAACAGCTCCCCGGCCTGGTAGGGGGAAGTGGCCGTGTGCACCCACACAGCACCTCGGCCTGGTAGGGGGTACTGACCGGGTGTTTTACTGGCACAGAGTAGCTACACACCGTCACATTGTGTGGGTACTGTGCTCACCCTGAGGGTGTGAGGAGGCGCCCAGGACCAGGTCCACAACACCCTCCATGGCTGAAAGAGGCCATGCCAGGGCTCCTAAGCAGTACTAAACTGTGAGATAGGTAGTTTCTGCAGAAACACCTTGGATATCTCTTTCTGTCTTAGTCAGGGGAACCCCTTATGGACACCTAGGTGGGCTATGTACCCCTCCCCCCCTGTTGAAAACAGGGTCTCCTATCAACAGATCCACATTCTACCTCCCTGCAATGGTGGCAGTAGAGTGGACCATCAACCCCAGTCCTGCTAGGGAACAGACACCCTACAGGGCAGTCAAAGCAGCTCTATACACATCCATAACACAATATCAGACAGACATTAGGCCTGGATATACTAAGCTGCACCCCACCACTATCTGATATTCTCCTGCAGCAAGCCATCAGCTGCTGCACCCTGCAAGGCACTCCATCAAGACACAGACCAGCTGAAAACAGTCTGCTAGCTAGTCCTGGTGGAAATGCATGCACCCAGAACTGGGATGGCAGTGCACACCAGCAGATAAGTCAGTGACTGGGCCCCAAAAGGAAACCCATATATATCACATGAGAGAAATACTATATAGCACTATGGGGGTGCCTAGACATGCTGTGGTCACTGCACAGTCAGGGTGAGTGTGATCCCCCAGCGGGACAGACAGAGGCCACCCTGTCTGTGTAGGTGGTGGCCGGCCACGACAATGTCCCAGGCAGTGCCCTATGCCCTGTGCAGATGCATCCTGGCCAGGCCACCCTGTCTGAGCTATACCCATGGTACCTTGCTGCTCATTATGCACATTGGCAGGCCAATACTGGCAACAGTGCTGGCAGTGTGGGCTGTGGAAGGTGTTTTCAGCCAACACACACTGTAGAGACAGACACACACTCCCACACGTATGCCAGCATTGTGCTACTATAGAGGAGTTTATCAGCCTTGCCCACCACACCAGTCCTGGGCACGGTACAGGCATGGATATGGTACGCAGTACTGTTGGGGGTCACTCCCCAGGGTGGTGACCACTGTCAGAGGCAAGACCTGAAGCACACACCGCAGACATCAGAAAGATTGTTATGATGGAGCTCACAGAGCAAACTGTGCTTAACGTAGGAATGTCTATCTGCCAGTACTCATAGCAAACGTTTGAGAGCTGTGTACCATATACCCAGGTGTAGGGTGGCATTGCTAAGGTATGCATGTGCTAGTATTGGGAGATGCACGCAGGGCCCAATGTCCTGCCTCTCCAGGAGGCATTGGCCAATGGGGCCTGTGGGTGTGTCTGCCCCTGTTGGCTGCTGCTTTACGGCAGAGGTTCCCAACTCCAGTCCTGGTGTGCCTAACACTGTTCGGGTTTTCCTGCTGTCCCTCATGAATATACATGAGCTATATCTACATGCCATGGGGGTGGTGCATAGATATGTAGCACAGGCATGTGTATTAGAGGCAGCATGGAACCTGAATGGTGTGTGGTCCTCCAGGACTGCATTTCGGAGACTCTGCTCTAGGTAATGCCCCTGTTCATGGTGTCTGTGCTGGGTGTGGTAAAAGATAGGCGTATTACCAATGCGTATGTCCTCAGCAATAAAGGTTTGTCCTTACTATCACGGTTTAGTTGCGGGAAAAGTATGTGGACAGGATTGGCAGTAGCCCCAGCTGGGCTTTGAACCTATGACCTTCTGTTCTTGCACACACTGTCTGTGTGCACTGCACCACCGTGTTGCCACAGATTGGCTGAATTCCCTGGGAGGTCCATGACTGTACATCCGACAGGGCCTGTCTGTTGCAGTGGACGGTGCCAGCCTGCACATGGCTAGGCCACTGTCTTCTGTGGCTAGCAGCCACTGCCCCCTCCACCACCTGTACCCTTCCGCCAACATGCTGGCATGTCCTTATCGTAGTAAAACCTGTGATAAGGAAGCTTATCATAGCTCAGGAAGGAGCTATAGAAAAGGTGAAGTGTCTCTGAACAAGCAACCTGTCAGTGCTGGTAGAAATGAGAAAACAGAATTTTGCCATAAAAGACTACCAGTCCCAGAATGCACCAGGTTTCCAACAGCCATGAGAGGAGCTGAAGTGAGAAAACGTGTGTTCAATCAGGAGGGCTATGAGGTAATCCCTAAGCACTCATATCAAAGGGCAGAGCCTGATTCAGCACAGCTGCGCTGTATTAGGGGGGAGCACTCATCTAAGCAGAATAAGAGTAGAGTTTGTTCTACAGATGACAAGCATCAGCTCCATGATCATCGTCACCTTGGATATGCAGAGAAGGATCATCAGTTTCATCTGAAGAATCAGCAGAAGCAGAAGCCAAACCGGACGGATAGAGAAGGAAAGAAACCCTCTGGAAGGAAGAGGAGAAAAGCCTTTGAGAGGTCTAGAAGAGTCCAAGGCAGTACGTATACTGGGAGGTATTCCAAGGGCCAGCATAGACCATTGGACTGGGGAAAGCCAAAGGAATGGTGCTGCAGAACCAAGGAATCACCAGAGGCTACCTGTGAGGGAGACGGCTGCACGTGGAAGGGACTCTAAGACCTATGCCAGAAGGTATGTGAAGAGAGATCCAGTGTCCAGGGATCAGGACTGGAAGGCTGGGCATAAGAACTGGACTACATACTGGCCAGGCTATATAGAGAGGAACTATAGCAACAATGGAAGCTCAGGTATGAACATTGATCTATGCCCTAGCTATAACCTTGAAAGACAGCAGGGAAATAAGTGTTCTCCTGAAAGTGCTCCATTGAAAGATTCATCTGTGCCAATTCATGATAGTGACCCTATGCTTGTTGATGAAGGGGAAATAATAGCAGATCAAGATATTGTTTATATGGACTGCTCTCTATCCAAACTCCGTTGGTAACTTTCTGTGATAAAGCACAGCAGCCATCACAAAGAAATTATAAATTTGTTCTTTATTCCACTAAGAAAAGCTCCTGAAGCAGGATTTGAATCACACAGTAGAAAGCCAGCCTGCTAAAGGGTTTCAGCTGGATAACTGATAGCAATTGAGCTGCACCTAATTGCTTGTGAGCTAGGAGAGAATTACTTCTGGATCTGTGTGGAAAGTAATCAGAAGTTAACCTTACAAGAACAGTTTATTTCTTTCTTTGTGGCTTTTCGTTTGTTAGAGATATGCTAAGAAAACATTAGCTAATTGCCTGACAAGTTTGAAGGTTGTTTTCCTGATTTTGATTTTTGACTTTGTTTTACCAAGTTAAACACTGCAAGCAAGTAACCTAATTTATGTGCTACCAAGCATATCTGTGCTGGGAGAAATAACCCCATAAATAAAGAAGTATCTTATTGGCTTTAACACTTGTGCACAACTAAATTATTGTCAGCAGCTGTGTCTGGTGTGAATGAACTACATTACCCACAATACCTTGCAAAAATCATATAAATATATGCATTGTCAAGACTGAAGATTCTCACCCAGGCAGCCGTCTGACAAACCATATGACCTGATTGAGTTGTGGCACTCCAGGCCTGCATTTGGGGGACTCAGCTGTAGGTACTGTCCATTGTTCTGGTGTGTGAGCGGTGTAGGGTAAAATATGGGTGTTTCAAGCATGCTTATGTTCTCTGCAATAAAGGAGTATCTTTACTATCTCTGTTTAGTGGTGGGTAAAATATGGGGACAGGGCTGGCAGGTGCCCCAGCTGGGATTTGAACCTGTGACTCTCTGGTCCTAAAGATACTGGCTCTGTCCGCTGCACCACACTGTGGCCACAGAGACAGTGCAGTCCCTGGAGATAAGAAACCTGACCGAATGAGTCGAAAACCCTGCTCTGCACATTTTTACTGTGGGCTCATTCACCTTGTCCGGAGACAAACGTGCAAATGAACCCCGCAAATGACAGCGAAAAAAGGGGGAATAAATATAACCAAGCTGGGCAACAGTGATATTAATGGGCAAACATAAAAGAACTCCCAGGAAAGCTCCAACAAAAGGAAATGATTTTTGGAAGGGTCTTCGCTGTTTTTGGGGCTTTCCTGGGTGTGTTTTTTATTGTTGCCCATTGCTAGCACTGTTTCCCTGCTTAATTATAATTTTTAGGGATTTGTTGAGGTCATTTTTAGGTTTTATTTGCACTTTTGTTCTGTGCACATGTATCACACTGCTCACGTTTTGTAGGTTTCCCCGGTTTTGCTGTACATTGCTGACGGAAATGGTTTCTCTTCCCTTTAAATGTAGTTTTTACATGGAAATTCGGCCCCGATAATGTGCGGGGAGCCTCTCCCCTCCCCTTCCCCGCCCATTAACCTCGTCTCTCCGCCCTCGGGAGCCTTCCTCCGCCCTCCGTAAGCCATTACACGCCTCTATCGCACATTTGCGGGCCCCGTACTTGTGCGGGGCCCGTTAGTGTGAAGCGCACGTGTACGGCCCACTTAAGAGCACTTAAGTGCGTCATTGCCATGCGCTAATGTGCGGTGCGCAAATGTGCGGTGTTTAGTAAACATACCCGTAGGTAGCACATTTCACTCCAAAATACTTTGGTAGTCCTTAGACTTTGTGATTCCTTTAATACATTCCAGGCCTCCAGTTCCTGAGGCAGCAAAAGAGCCCCACAACATTATGGAACCTCAACTACATTTAACTGTAGGAAGAATGTTTGGGGTTTTTTTTTTTTTTTTTAATAAGCTTCATTTCTTCGCCTGTAAATGTATCGCTGGTCTGCAATGCCATAGAGCTCAAGTTTGGTTTCATCTGTCCACAGAACATTTTCCCAGTAGGATTATGGCTTCTCAAGGTGGGTTTGGGCAAAAATCAGGCGTGACCTTTTATGTGTCTTTGAGCAGTGGAGTCCTCCTTGGCCTTCACCAATGAAGTCCTTCTTTATTTAGTGTATGGGTTATGGTGCAGGTTGAAACCACCACTCCAGATTACTCCAGGTTAGCCTTAAGCCCTTTAGATGTTGTATGTGGTGTTTTTCCAACAATTTGCACTAACCTACAAAGACCTCTTGGATTAATTTTCCTCTTCTCATCAAGTCATGGTAGGTTCTTGAAAGTTCCATGAGCAGAAAACTTCTTAATAACATTGCGAACTGTAGGCACAGGAATCCCAAGGTCTTTGGGATGGCCTTGTACCCCTTTGATGTTTGGTGATAATGGCTTTTCTGACAGTCTCAGGCAGCTTTCTTGTCTCAGCATCGTGAAAATGGAACAAGGAGTAAATGTGGCCATTGTAAACATTAGAGCCATCACTCATTGGTTGATTCAAATCATGTGAGTACTGACAGTTGATCATAGTTGCGTCTAATTTCACTGCAATGGGAATGTGATTCTTCTGTTCAAACTGATTTGAATTGTTTATAAGGGTGCCAGTAATCATATCCTCACTATTATAATGCCAGTTTCAGAATGAAGATCAATGTGGTCATCAAACGTTAAGGACTCCATTCCACTATTCAACAGATGGGTTCAAAAATATTCTTTATACATTAAAGAGATTTTTTTATGTACATTTTTTTAAAGGAGAAAAGGATCTCGGCACCAAAGAGCTAATTGTCAAGTCATATAATTTCTTCAGCTAAGGACGTGTGCTGCAAACATCAAGGATCTTAAAAAAACTAATGCCTTCACATCCACAGAGCATTACTCAAAGACTGCTTTAAACTTCACACATAGCAAACTCATACCCACTGACCACAGATAACAGATCATCACACTTATCTGCTGTACAGAAATTCCCCAACATGACTTCAGACGCCAACCCTGGCATTTCGCAATAGCTTCCTCAGGGGGATGATAATGCTGAGTGGAATAGAAGGCAAAAGTTAGCATACAAACTTCAAAACATATCTTCAAAACATGGGACTCGAGAATAAGGGAATAAGATGGGAATGAAGATACTTCGGGGAACCAGAGTGCATGATCTTATGAGTGAAAGTAAGTAATTTGTATTGAGAACGGTATGCAATAGGGAGCAATGGGACTTGATGAGTAAAAGAGTAACATGGTCAAATTTTGAGGCATGATATAATAGTCGTATGGAAATGTTTTGAATGGACTGTAGTCGACGAAGCTAATACTTTGGAAGATCTGAGTAAATGGTGTGGCAGTAATCCAATTTTGAAACTACCAAAGATAGAAGCAATGTAACTAAAGATGAAGGGAGAACAGAACGAATCGGACTCGAGGTAAAGAAACAGCGTTTCGCTAAGGAGTTGATATGAGTATGAAAGATAATTGCAGGATCTAAAGTGACGCCAAGATATCTCAGAGAAGACACAAAAGGGAGAGGGAAGGTATGGATGGTAGGTGATACCTACCTGGGGAAGGTTTATTTATTTATTTAATTTATTTAACATTTTCTTCTATACCGCGCTATTAAAATCAGCGCGGTGTACATCGAACAAGAATACTGCAATGTATACAAATAACATTGAGTTTACAAATAACAGGGAATTGAACATGGGGGAGAAAACGGGGAAACTAAATACATATTAACTCAAACTATGTACAAGGTTGGTTTCTATGAGATGCTTGAGTGTTATGGTGGTTCCTTCTGAGTATAGTGAGCTGTCAGGAGGGCTAATTCGATGTAGTGCTGATAAGTGATATTATTGTATATTGTATGGGAGATACCTGAGGGTATTTTTGTGATCCATCAAACACTGACTGTTACTCTCTCTGGTTGTCCCCCTGACCCGATGATCGGTAGGTGTAAGGATTGCTTCTGATTGTTTGATTCTTGGGTGTAAATCTGGATGTGAGGTATGAGATTAGCTCTTGCTGTTTAATTGTTACATGGGTTAATTGTTATAAGCTGAATGGGAGCTATTTATTTATTCAAATGTTTTCTATACAGCCTTATCAGTCAATCAAAGCGATTTACAAGGAACATAACATTTACATCAAAACAGTAATTAACTGTGTATAGTGTAACCAGTTGAGCTTGCTAATATTGAATAGTGGAGTGGAGTCCTTAACTTTTGATGAATAATCGTGTCCTGACTATTTCCTAGTTTTTATACTGTTTCCTTTTTCAATTGGTCTTGTTTTATTTGATTCTTTCATGTGTCAAATATGTGTGCATACTCTGTGTAGTCCAAAGCCATTTCAATGGTCACTTTTTTTTTTTTTTATTTTTTTTTTTTAGGAGATATTGGATGTTTAAGGGTTTAACTGCAAGTGTGCCAATGTCGACCACAACTGTATGTATACCCTAGAGGAGAAGGACAGGGGAGATATGATACAGATATATAAATACTTAAAGGGTATTAATGAACAAACAAACCTTTTTCAAGGAAGGGGAAGCTGTGAAACTAGAGGGCATATGATGAAGCTGCAAGGCGGTAAACTTAAAAGCAATGTCAGGAAATACTTTTTCACTGAAAGAGTGGTGGATGCTTGAAATACCTTCCTGATGGAGGTGATGGGGGAAAATGCAGTGATGGAATTCAAAATGGCATGGGACAGGCACAGTAGATCGCTTTATAGTAAGAGGATAAAATCAAAATAAATTTAAGTATCTTTTATACTTTAACAAATAGAGGGGGGTGACCTGCATGGAGCGGCAGTTAAAACCACTCTAGCCACCTTACTGGGCAGACTAGATGGACCATATTGGTCTTTATCTGCCGTCATATATTATGTTACTTCAGAAGGACAGGCATGTAAATTGGGTGCATGCAGGCATGGCCCCCTATGCACAGTTATAATACTGGGACATTTTGTAAATGCACTACCATTAGACGAGATAGGCGGTTGCCCAGAGTGCCAGGTTTTGGAAGGTGACGCTGTGGCAGAAAGCCCTGTCCTCCAGTCTCCATCTTCTGCTTCCTACCCCTACTCTCACCCTTATTGCTGCTGCCACATAAGCAATAAATACGCGTGATTCTGTTCTGTGTTCACCGATGAAGGGCCACGAGCAGGACCTCAGAAAACACCAACAAACAGGAACAGAAGCAAGGGGGCTCTTGAATGATTTTCAGAAGACTGTGTTCATGAGGAACTACCTAAATTAAAAATAGACAAAGCAATGGGAATGGATGAGATACATCTGAAAATACTGAAGGAACTTGGGGATGTTCTAGCAGCTCCATTGACCGACCTTTTCAATGCTTTTTTTGGAGTCTGGAGTGGTGCCAAAGGACTGGGGAAAAGCACATGTATCCCTTTACACAAAAGTGGAAGTAAGGATGAGGTTGAAAACTACAGGCCGGTTAGTTTGTGGTGAGTAAATTATTGGAAATGCTGCTAAAAGAGAGAATACTGAGGTTTCTGGAGTCCAATGGATTGCAGGATCAGAGGCAGTATGGGGGCTACCAGAGGCAGGTCTTGTCAGATAAATCTGATTGATTTCTTTGACTGGGTGACCAGGGAGTTGGACTGAGGGAGAGCTCTAGATGTGGTGTACATGGATTTCAGTAAAGCCTTTGACACCGTTCTGCACTGGCAACTTACAAACAAACTGAGCATTCTAGGGATGGATAAAGTTATTGCTTGGGTTAGAAATTGGTTGAGTGGGATGCCTCAAAGGGGTACAGATAAATGGAACTCACTCTGAGGAGAAGGAAGTTACCAGTGGTGTGCCCCAGGGATCTGTCCTTGGTCCGATTCTTTTTAAAATCTTTGTTAGTGATATAGCGTAAGGTCTGTCTGGTAAGGTTTGCTTCTTTGTGGATTATACCAAAATATGCAATAGAGTAGACACCAGTAAGGAATAAATAACATGAGAAGGGATCTAACTGAGCTTGAAGAATGGTCAATAATTTGGCATCTGAGATTTAATGCTAAAAAATGCAGGGTCATGCACTTGGGCTGCAAAACTCCAGGGGAGCAGTAAAATATAGGGGGTGAAGTACTCCACGAAAGAAGAGCAGGACCTGGGCGCAATTGTTTCTGATGATTTTAAAGCAACTAAACACGTAGAAAAGGCGACAGTGAAAGCCAGAAGGATGCTTGGGTGCTTAGGGAGAGGAATGGCCAACAGAAAAAAGGAGGTGATGGTGCCTTTGTATAAGTCTCTGATGTGACCTCAGTTGGAGTATTTTGTGCAATTCTGGAGACCACCCCTTCAAAAGGATATAAACAGGATGGAGTCGGTGCAGAGGGTGGCTACTAAAATAGTTAGTGGTCTTCATTATAAAGCATATGAGGACAGACTTAAAGATCTTAATAGTTTACGTGGTTCCCAACCCAGTCCTTGGGTACCCCCAGGCCGGTCAGGTTTTCAGGATGTCCACAATAAATATGCATGAGATAGATCTGCAGGCACTGCTTCCATTGTATGCATATTCATTATGGATCTCCTGAAAACCTGACTAGGCTGGGGATGCCCAAGGACTGCGTTGGGAACCACTGCGTTAGAGGAAAGGCGGGATAGAGGAGATATGATGGATACATTTAAATACCTCCATCGCATAAATGTACAAGAGAAGAGCCTCTTTCGATTGAAAGCAAACTCTGCTATGAGGGGACATAGGGTGAGGGTGAAAGGGGATAGACTCAGGAGTAATATGTGAAAATATTTCTTTACAGAAAGAGTGGTAGATGCTTGGAATAGTCTCCCAGTGGAGTTAGTAGACATGAGGACAGTATGTGAATTTGAAAAAGCATGGGACAAATACAGAAGATCTCTTAAGAAGAAAGGGGACTATTGTAGTTGATATGGAATGGCAGACTAGATAGGCCATGTAGTCTTTTTTTCGCTGCATGTTTCTATGTTTTTAAGTGAAAATATTGTTTCACTCAACATGTAATCAAACTCTGGAATTTATCAGAGGATGTAGTAAAAGCTGTTAGTGTAGCTGGGTTTAAAAAAGGTTTGGACTAGTTACTGGAGGAAAGGTTCATAAACCTTTATTAAAGAAGACCTGGGAAATCCACTGCTTGTCCCAGGACAACCACTGTGTAACCTATGTACTTTTCAGGGAACTTGCCAGGTACTTGTGACCTAGATTGGCCACTATTGGAAACAGGATATTGGGCTAGATGGACCTTGGTCTGACCCAGTATGACATTTTTTTATGTTCTTAAAAAATGTTGTTGGTTTTTTTTCACTGTAGAATTAATATATGGGGAGAAAGAAAGAGAAAGCATAGTTACTCACCTGTAACAGGTGATCTCTGGGAACAGCAGGAATTTAGTCTTCACATATGGGTACTTCGGTACCGACGGAGCCTGCGTGGGAATGCTGCTCAGGGTCCAACCAGGAAGCTTTTGGGAGCATCCCACAGCGCCTGCTTGCTGCCTTCCCGCCTTTCCCAACTGCCTCTCTCCAGTTGAGTTTAAAGCTGAGACAAAGAGAGAGAGAGGGAAAGGGAAAGAGATAGATAGAGAGATACAACTCCTAGGGGAGGTGGGTGGGTTGTGAAGACTAAATTCCTGCTTTTCCCGGAGATCACCTGTTACAGGTGAGTAACTATGCTATCTCCAGGAACAAGCAGGAATGTAGTCATCACATATGGGGACTCCCTAGCTTTAGATGCCAGGGAGAGACCCCAGAAGTTGTGTGCCCCTGTGAAGGGCTCCACTTCCCCCCATGGATCTCTGGCATCCAACCAGGGATGGTGGGTAGGAGTTGATTAGGTATGGAACAGGTGTTGAAGAACAGCCTGACCAAACAAGGCATCCTGGCGGGAGTCCTTGTCCAAGCAGTAATGGGCTGTGAAGGTATGAACTGAGGCCCAAGTAGCTGCTCGACAGATGTCGTTGATAGACACAGAGTGTAGATGAGCCATTGAGGCTGCCATGGCTCTCACATTGTGAGCTGTGACATGGCCCTCCAGAGGAAGGTTCTTACTCTGATAGGCAAAGGAAATGCACTGTGCAATCCAGTTGGACAGTGTTCTCTTGGAGACTGGAAGTCCCAAATGAGAAAGATCAAAAGCAACAAAGAGTTGAGAGGACTTTCTATGTTGCTGTGTTCTTTGCAAGTAAAAGGCAAAAGCTCTTTTACAGTCTAAATTATGAAGATTCCTTTCTGCATTAGATGCATGAGGCCTTGGAAAAAAAACAGGCAGGTAAACCGCTTGGTTTAAATGGAAAGGCGAGACCACCTTCGGCATGAAGTGTGGATGAGTCATAAGGACTACCTTGTCATGATGGAACCTTGTGTAAGGTGGATCAGCTACTAGTGCTTGCAACTCACTGATGCAGCGTGCTGGTGTGATTGCAATGAGAATGATAACTTTCCAAGAAAGGAATTTCAATGATGTAGTAGCCAGAGGTTCGAAAGGCGGCTTCATGAGCTGACCAAGAACTAGGTTTAAGTCCCATGCCACTGGAGGTGGCCTAATGGGAGGCTTGGTTAGAAGAAGACCTCTCATAAATCTTGGATGGGAGAAAATAGGTTGCCCATTCAGAGGCTTGAAAGAAGCTGCAATGGCACTCAAATGGACTCTTACTGAGTTAGTCTTAAGTCGTCCTGCATTGGATAAATGAAGGAGATACTCCAGTAATGATTCCAGAGGTATCGCACGGGGGTTAAGACCCTTTTGCGAACACCATATGGTAAACGTTTTCTTTGTTAGTGATATAGCGGAAGGGCTGTCGGGTAAGGTTTGCCTCTTTGCGGATGATACCAAAGTCTGCAATAGAGTAGACACCCAGGAAGGTGTAGATAACATGAGGAGGGATCTAGCTAAGCTTGAAGAATGGTCTAGAATTTGGCAGCTGGGATTTAATGTTAAAAAATGTAAGGTCATGCATTTGGGCTGCAGCAGTCCAAGGGAGCAATATAGTATAGGGAGTGAAGTACTTTTGTCCACTAAAGAAGAGCGGGACCTAGGCGTGGTTGTGTCTGATGATCTTAAAGTAGCTAAACAGGTAGAAAAGGTGACGGCGAAAGCTAGAAGGATGCTTGGGTGCATACGGAGAGGAATGGCTAGCAGAAAAAAGGAGGTGATAATGCCTCTCTATAAGTGTTTGGTGCGACCTGTGATGAGGAAGCTGCCCAGAGCCTAGAGAATACTGATAAAGGAAGGGAATTTACCCTAATCAAGGGACCTGTTTTGGCAGGTCACAGGAGTAAAACTGCATATTTACCTAAAAGACAGGTTATTCCAGGCTGCAGTGGCCTGCAGAGAGCCTCTAGTGGAGATGAGGTGCAAGAGTATAAGCCCAGATGGAGAAACCCTTACGTCACTCCTAATTACTCAGCTGCCAGGAGGGAGTTTGACCACCAACACCTGGAGACTGCAAGGGAGGGGTTGGAAACTGGGAACTTTAAAACTAGAACAGAATATGCAGAGAGCAGGAGACGGAGCAAGCTTAAACCTGGACGACGAGGAGAGCAAGGAGGCAATCCTGAGAGGAGGCTTGAAGGCAAGCGTGAGAGCAAGGCGAGAGGAGCTCTAAGAGATTCATATTCTTGGAGAGATTCCTGGGAGAAGCCAGCTTCAAGGGATTGGGGAAATCCAAAGGCTTGGAGAACTTCAGCTGGGAATCCTAAGAAGAGGTATGGAGCAGATGCCCTGAGGTCCATGAATATAGACTGGAGGACAGGTTACAGAAGCTCCAATGAATACTGGCCAGAATATTTGAGAGGACAGCCTAATGCCAGCTTTAACCCAGGTATGAACTATTTATTTATTTATTTAACAGTTCTTCTATACCGCGCTTTTCAGATCAGTGCGGTTTACATTCAACATCAACTATACAACACAGGCATTCTGAGTTGTAAACTTTACAATAAACTATGAACGTTTGTCTAACCTAAAGCAAGGCAAAGTGTTTAGACACAGTTCCTGTCCTAATGAAGGTCAGTTAGTAAAGCCCTCTGATCCAGCTCCAGATATAGAACCTATGAAAATAGAAGAACAGGCTATAATTACAGAGGAAGACGATAATCTCATGGACTGTTCTTTATGCAAGGTTGCTAGCACAGAGAAGTCCTGAAAGTGGGAACAAACATAAAAAGGAAACGTTCTAGTAACTGGCACTAGACGTTTGTGTAAATACTTGTGCAGAGAAGGAAAAGAGCTGTTGATTGAAGCTTGTTAGCCAGCTGGTATCAGAGCAGCACACAGCTCAGGCTATGCACACGTTGGATACAAAGTGCGTTGAATGGGAAAAGAAAAGCTGTTTTTGTTTTGTGAAGAAGCTTTTACTTTTGTAGGTTTCCTTTAAGGCAGCACGGCTGAGCAGCTTTGTCAGCAGTGGCTGAGAGAGAGACTTTCTGTTGTTAATGGACTTTACAAGCTACTTGCTTTATCTTTCAGTTGTATTATTATTTTGAATATAAAATCCTGGAGAATACATCCTAAGGTGTTACCAAGTAGAATCTGTGTGCATTTGGATTTACATCATAAATAAATATTCTGTTACTGCCTTACACTCGAGCCAATTACATTCTTTATTTACCTCAAAGGCAAGCACCGCATGACTGGACTACCAGTACCATAATCCTTTGCAAGATAGCCAGTCTGGAACATTGCTTAATTGGGGAACTCTATCTAACCAGCACGCCCCTCCATACACATGTAAGGGGCTATGGGCGTGACAGACCTCATTTGGAGTATAGTGTGCAATTCTGGAGACCGCACCTTCAAAAGGATGTGAACAGGATGGAGTCGGTGCAGAGGGTGGCTACTAAAATGATTAGTGGTCTTCATTATAAAGCATATGAGGACAGACTTAAGGATCTTAATATGTACACCTTAGAGGAAAGGCGGGATAGAGGTGATATGATTGAGATGTTTAAATACCTCCGTGGCATAAATGTTCAGGGAGAGAGCCTCGTTCAATTGAAAGCAAGTTCTGCTATGAGGGGACATGGGATGAGGGTGAAGGGAGATAGATTCAGGAGTGATATGCGGAAATATTTCTTTACGGAAAGAGTAGTGGATCCATGGAATAGTCTCCCAGTGGAGGTGGTAGAGATGAGGACAGTAACTGAATTCAAAAAAGCATGGGACAAACACAGAGGATCTCTAAAGGTAAAAAGGGGACTGTTGTAGTTGTTGATATGGAAGGACAGACTAGATAGGCCATGTGGTCTTTTTCTGTCATCATATTTCTATGTTTCTATGTTTTCCACTTGAAAGCATAAGAGCGTCTTGTGGAAGGTTTCCTGGAAGCATAAAGGATATCCCTTACTGGCTGAGGAAGGTTAAGATCATGAAGATCTAGGCCTTCAGCAACCAAGCCCTGAGATGCAGGGATTGGGGATTGGGATGCCATAACATTCCGTCCTCCTGAGACAGGAGATCTGGAGCAGACCCTAACTCTAGGGAGGGAGCTTGAGAGAGTTGTAGAAGCAGAGGGTACCACACTTGCCGTGGCCAATGTGGTGCTATGAGAATCTTATGGCCTCTGTCTCTCTGAAGCTTGGATAGGGTTTTGGGAATTAGGGGAATGGGCGGAAAGGCATAAAGGAAGTCCTGACCCCAGTGAAGGAGGAAGGCATCCCTGGCCTGAGAGCCCTGAGCCGGAATTCTGGAACAGAACCGGGGAATTTTGGCATTCAACGGACTTGCAAAGAGGTCTATGTCTGGGGTTCCCCAAATTTGAAAAATCTTGGCCACCTGGTCTGCATGGAGAGACCATTCGTGTGGAAGCAGAACTCGACTGAGTCTGTCTGCCCAAGAGTTTTGGATGCTTGGGAGGTACACTGCCAGGAGATGAATCTGATGCTCTCTGGCGAGGGCCCATAGTCGCAAAGCTTCATTGCAAAGCGATAGAGAGCCTGTTCCCCCCTCCCCCCTGCTTGTTGACATAGAACATGGCTACCTGATTGTCCGTATGAATGAGGACTGTCTTGTAGCTGAGCAGGGTATGGAACACTCGAAGAGCAAGGAAGATTGCTCTGAGCTTCAAGAGATTCATATGCAGATGAGTCTCCTGTGGAGTCCAGGTGCCTTGGGTGGAGAGGTCTTGTAGATGAGCTCCCCAACCCACTGGTGAAGCATCTGTTGTGAGAGTTGCCTGGGGTAAGGGTTGTTGAAAAGGGGACCCCAGCAACAGGTTTTGAGTGGACTGCTACCATTGGAGGGACAAAATAAGACAACTTGTGTTTGCTATATTGTCTGACAGGTACCCTGATGCCTGGGTCCATTGGGTGGATAAAGTCCACTGGGCTGATCTCATATGGAGGCGAGCATAAGGAACCACATGCACTGTGGATGCCATGTGGCCTAGTAGTTGTAGCATTTCATGGGCAGTGAGATGAGGTTTTAGCACTGCTTGAGAAGCTAACTGCACCATGCGAAGGCAACGGGCCTGGGGGAGATAGGCCCTTGCCCTTTTGGTATCCAGCAAAGCTCCTATGAACTCTAGAGACTGAGTGGGAGTTAGACTGGATTTTGGGATGTTTATGACTAGACCCAAATACTGAAGGATACGCATTGTGCAAGATAGGGAATTTCTGGCCTCTGACTCTGATGGGGCTCGAATGAGCCAGTTGTCTAAGTAGGGGAAGATGAATATGCCTAGAGTGCGGAGAAATGCTGTTACCACAGACATGCATTTCGTGAACACTCTTGGAGCTGAGGCCAGACCAAAAGGAAGCACCCTGTATTGGAAGTGCTTTCCCTGGAAAAGGAACCGAAGGAACCTTCTGTGAGTTGGATGGATGAGAACATGGGTGTACGCATCCTTGAGATCTAGAGAACAAAACCAATCCTGACTCTGAAGGTATGGCAGCAGAGTTCCTAGAGAAATCATTTTGAATTTCTCTTTGAACAGGAATTTGTTCAATTCTCTGAGGTCCAAGATAGGTCTGTATCCCCCTGTTTTCTTTGGGATAAGGAAATAGGGGGAGTAGAACCCTGTACCCTGCTGATGAATGGGTACTTCTTCTGTTGCCCCTTGGGCAAGAAGTGTAGAGACCTCTTGATCTAAGAGATTGATGAGAGAGGTCTGAGAATTGAACTGTTTTACCATTGTGGGAGGGGGCATGCACAGAAAGTGCAGCTTGTACCCCTCTCTGATAACGGAGAGTGTCCAATGCTCTGCTGTTATCTGCTCCCACCTGGGGGCAAAATGGCATAACCTTCCTGGAATGGTGGAAGGCTCTGGTCCATTGAGGGCCAGGAAGGCTAAGTTCTCTAGATGAAAGTCAAAGACCTTGTGGAGGCTGAGACTGCTGAGACGGTTGAGGCTTACCAGTCTTCGCCTTCCTTTGTTTGGGTGGTTGCTGAGTTTTCTGGACAGGTTGACCTGCAGAACATGCCTGCTGAGAATAAGCAGGATAATTTTTTTTTCTTTTTAGAAAAGAATGGTTTCTTAAAAGATTTCTTTCTTGCAGAATCAGCTGTAGACTTGGACAGTCTGTCCAAGGTGGAGTTTTCAGCATCCATCTCATTGGCTTTCTCTTGCCAATCTCTACCAAACAGGTTCTCACCAGTACAAGGAATATTTCCCAGTTTGTCTTGTACCCAGAGCTCCAGATCAGATGCCTGGAGCCAAGCAATTCTATGTGCATCTATGGCAATGGCCGAGGTTCTGCTTATGCACTCAAAGCAGTCAAAAGCTGCACGGTTGACAAATTTCAGAACATCTTGGGCATGTTTGACCAATGTGAGAAAATCCTGTCTTCTATCGTCAGGAAGAATAGGACTCAAAGCCTGTAAGTCATCTGTGACTTCCTTCAGGAAGATTCCCATGTATAGACAATAGGAACTGATCCTGCATGGAAGCTTGGAAGACACAACGTCCAAAAGCATCCAGAGTTCTGCACTCAGGTCCTGGAGAATTAGAGGCATGCCTCTTTGCACTCTTGATCCTTCTCATAGCTGATTCCACTACAATAGAGTGGTGAGGAAGCTGAGGTTTTTGGAATCCAGGACAAGGAGGGACTCGATACAGAGTATCCAGTCTACGAGAATGAGGAGAGGTGGTAAGAGGTGTCTCCCACATTCTCAACATGAGATCATACAAGATCTCATGGATGAGCCAGGTAGCTGCCTCCTTAGGAGTTTTAGGATATTGTAAAATTTCCAACTCCTTTGCTCTGGGCTCTGTTTCAGGTGCCACAGTAATGGACAGACCTCGAGCCACCTCTCTGATGAAATCCTGAAAGGACATGTCCTCTGGAGGGGACATCCTACGTTTAGGGGAGGAAGGCTCCTCTGGGAGAAGAATTCCCGCATTGACAGAACTGTCAGAATCTTCAGACTCTTCTGAGGACTCGAAGTATGTTCTGTCAGGATGCTTTTGAAAAGCCCGATACGCGTACCGACCGAAATCAGTACCAGGAGTAATCGGTACCGGAGTATCGGTACCGGAGGGCATCGGATGACTGGGTGCTGGCAATGCGGCCACCGAAGTCGATGCTATCGGTACCGGTTGGAAAGTCTGATGCGGTTCTGAGGGCGTCGACCCCACAAGGAGAGCCGCCAGACTGCGCTCAATAGCCAGGACTCTCTGGTCTATCGACGCTGCCGATGCCTGGGTGTCGGTACCGGAGAAGACCGCCGGTACCCCAGAGCATGGCACAAATAGTTCTGCCGAGGTCGAGGCCTCGAACATCCTGGAGCCCCGATAATGCTTTGGAAGCCGATGCCTCCCGCCGGGGCAATTTTGCCGGTGTGGAATCCTCAAGGGCAACGCCAGAGGCATCTCGATGCTTAGAAGGAGATCTACCCTTTGAGGACCGGCTAGACTTATGTTTAGTTACCTGAGATACACGGGAGGAAGACGAAGCCCTGGAAGACGTCGATGCCACCTAAGCTGTATCAGAGGGAAACGGGGTACTGAGCTTGGAGGCTCGGTTCTGTCGACCTCTCTTGGACATCATGGCGCAGGCCATACACTCCAAGATGGAATGGTCAGGACTTAAACATTTCAGACACCACTCATGGGTGTCGGTGATGGAAATGGTACCGCCACACTTGGTGCACTTTTTAAAACCGGAGGAGGGTTTTTCCATTATGGAAAAATATCTTGGGCCTAAGGCCCAAAATGGCGTGTGTACCTAAAAAAAAATAAATTGGGAAAAACTAAGGATTTTTTTTTTATTATTTTTTAGAAAAGAAATACAGAATTAAAGAAAAGAACCGGCAGTACCGGTAAAGAGTCAAAGAAGGCAGACGCGACCACAAAAAGAAGGAAAATTTTCTGCGGTGACAGGAACACGACCTGCTGGCTCCGCGGAAAACGAAGAACTGGAGAGAGGCAGTTGGGGAAGGCGGGAAGGCAGCACGCAGGCGCTGTGGGATGCTCCCAAAAGCTTCCTGGTTGGACACTGCGGAGCGTTCCCACGCAGGCTCCGTTGGTACCGACGTACCCATATGTGAAGACTACATTCCTGCTTGTTCCTGGAGATAAGTTTTAAAGGATTGCTTCCAAGAATTTAGAGTGGGAGTAAGCTGTATCTAGGAACCTTCGATATATGGAGCTAGAGATGGAGGAGAAGAACCACCTGTTAGCCAGTTAGAAGATGTTTTATTAGGATTTAATTTAAGATGGTTTGACTGGAGCCAGTTGGACACAGTATTCAAAGTTTTTGATTGATGGATGGATGTGGAGAAAGCAATAATAAAATATCATCAGCATAATAATATGCAATGATATTGTGATTTTGTACTAATGTTGTGAGCAAGCTGACATAAATATTAATAAAGAAAAGAGGATAAAACAGAGCCATATGATACACTGCAATAAAGAGACTGAGATGAAGAGGTAGTATGACCTTTTCAGACTTGCTATGACCGATCAGCAATAAAAGACAAAAGCCAGTTAAGGACTTGATCTGCAATACCAATATCAGACAGACGGAGAATTAAAATAGAATGATCAACCAAATTAAAGGCAGCTGAAAGGAAATTTCCAGAGTGATTTTTCCACTTTCCACAGAGGAATGTATTTCAGTTAAAAGGGATATAAGGACAGTTTCTGTACTATAGCCTGGGCAGAAGCCAGACTGTCTTGGGTGGAGGGAATTTGTATGTTTAAGATGATCTGATAATTTCTGGAAGAACATTGTTTTCTGTTATCTTGGAGAGGTAAGGTAAATATGATACTGGCTGGTAATTAGAGAGCTCTGCAAGATTTGCAGATTTGTTCTTTTATTGGATGAACAATTGCCTTTTTCCAGGGGAGTGGTACTGATTCCGAAGAAAAACTAGAGTTAATGATGGAGAAAGCAATGAGAATTAGGCTTAAAGATTCAGCAATCCAAGGCAATGGAATGGGATCCAGGATACAGGTTTTCTTCTTGGAAGATGAGATAATTTTGGACAGTTTTATGGATGTAACTTCCTGTAAGGTATCGGGAGGGAAATGGGAGATGGACTTGTCACAGTAACTTGCTGAGCAGCAGTAGTTGAAGAAATAAAATGCCAAGGCATCTGATGATGGACCATTCCACAGTGGAATAGAAGCAAGCAAATTAGTTGAAGACAGCTGAGCAACGCTAGTGTATAATTTCTTAAATCGACTGGAGAATTTGAGAATAAGTGCAGACAAATATTGCTTTTTTGCAGCCGTTACTTCTGCATGATAATATTTTTGAAAGCCTTAAGAATAACAGGGGTCTTGTGTTTGTACCAGTGGAGTTCTGCTCTCCGTGTTTGTTTTTTTTGGCTGGATAAAGGACTGAATGATACCAAGGTTGTCGCTGTTTGGAGGTATGAAACACAGTGGATTGTGGTAAACAGAGGACAATGCTGGCAAGAGTTTATTTTCCACGTATCTATTTTCCATCTGAAGTCAGATGGAAATGAGTCAGTCGAGAGAAAAAAATCTAATAACATTTCATGGTTAGAAATGTGTAAATCGGATATGGGATAGTTATAAAGGTGCATGTACACTGGACGATCCAAGCATAGAAACATGACGTCAGAAAAAGACATGGCCTATCTAGTTTGACCTTCCATATCAACCACTACAGCAGTCCCCTTTGTTCCTTTAGAGATTCTCTGTGTGTGTTCCATGCTTTTTGGAATTCAGATACTGTCCTCATCTCTATATGTATGTAACTTGCAATAAAACTCTAGCTCACTGGGATGCAGAGCATGCGTGCTCAGAAACATGAAGCATGCGTGCTCAGAAACAAGCTGCACGCAGTGTGATCCACTTAGTTCGCGAGCACGCACTAATCAGGGAAGTGGTCCGAACAGCATCTTCACTGACACTGAGCGCACCTTTATGTTTGTAGCAAAACCCGACAATGTTTGGATCCAAATAACCATGAAGTGAATGCATGTACGATGCACACAGGCCATTCTCAAACACGTCCCAACTATACAAAATGTTCCAAGCTAGATTGCATTGCATGTTGCGTTGCACCTAGTGTATATGCACCTTAAGGTGTTTTAGATGTTTTTGAAGATAATATTGACAATTAAAATGAAATAAGAAAGTGGTTGGTTGAGATTTTGTTTCAATTCCTCCGATGCATCATCTTTAAGTATCATTTCTGTCATGGGTAACTTCTGTACGTCGTCTTCAGTAAAGACTAAAGCAAAGAATTCAGTCTTTACACTATGAACCTGGCCTCCCTTACTGCCCCCTTTGCCCCTCTATCATCTAATGATCCAACTGACACTCGGAGCTTTTTTGCAATGATTTTACTTGCAAAAAAGTTTATTGTTGAGTTTTTTTCTTCCACGGCAAATTTCCTTTAAAATTCTTTCTTAGCCTGCCTTATCAATGCCTTGCATCTAACTTGCCAGTGCTTATATTGTTTTCTGTTTACGTTATTTGGCTCCTTTTTCTATTTTCTGACAAATGCTTTTTTTGGCTAAAATAGCCTTTCTGAACTTACTTTTAAACCATGCGGCAGTAGTTTGACCGACCTTCCACCTTTCTTAAAGCTTGGAATGCAACTGGTCTGGGCTTCCAAGATAGTATTTTTAAATAACGCCCATGCTTGATGTAAACCTTTAACCTTTGCAGCTGCTTCTTTTAGTTTTGTCTTAACCGTTTTCCTTGTTTTATAAGATTCTCCCATTTGAAAGTTAAAAATTAGCGTCAAGCATTTCCTTGCTGTCTTCCCTCCATTTATTAAATCAAAAGTGACCGTACTATGATCACTGTTGCCAAGTGTCCCCCAACACCCTTATCTCTTGCACCAGATCTTGTGTTCCACTAAGAATCGGGTCTAAAATAGCTTCCCCTTGTGTTGGTTCCTGAGCCAGCTGCTCCACGAAGCAGTCATTTAATTCATCTAGAAACTTTATCTTCCTAGTATGTTCTTCTGTGACTTTGAACCAGTTGATACCAGGGTAATTGCAATCACCCATTATTACTCGGTTGTAACTTCTGTTGGCTTCCCTAATTTCTTTTAGCATTTTGCCATCCATCTGTTCATTCTGGCCAGGCAGACAGTAGTACACCCCCCCTGCAATCGCCTTCCCCCTTTTACATGTAATTTATATTTTGTTCCCTGCAGAACTTTAATCCTGTGTGACTCAATGCCCTCTTGAACATATAATGTAACCCCTCCACCAATTTGATTTTCCCTATCATTGTGATATAATTTGTACCCAGATATCATTGTCCCATTGGTTGTGCTCCATCCACCAGGTCTCTGAGATACCAATTATATCTATTTTTTATTCAGTGCTATATATTCTAACTCTTCCATCTTATTTTTACACTTGTGGAGGCCAATTCAGATTGGGGGATGTCCGGGCCATCCGGACGTCCAAAAATTGAACGTGCCCCAAAGACACCCGATTCTGCAACCCATGGGAGCTATCCTTCACCCTGCATGGCCAGCCCTCCCTGTGCTCCTGCTGAAGCGTTGGTGCCATGGCGTCCCATTGCCATGGCACTGGGATGACAAGCAGGATCCCTGATTCTCCGCACCTCTGAAAAACAGCTTTTCCACACTGCCCGACCCCCATAGGTGCTTGCCAGGGCTGGGATCAGGTGGAGGGGATCCTCCTGCTGCTGCTCATCTCATTGTGAGGGTCTTCGGGGGGACTTATTCCACCTCCGATGTGGAATAAGTCCCCCATACATCTTGGCCTCTCCAGACGTACAGGGCTATGACTTGAACAGGATCTGTATGTCCAGGGTCGTGAACCTGCCTCTGCTCCGCCCACTCTCTGCCTCTGGCACTCCCCCTCCCGCCCCCATCCAGCTCTCCCTGAAAAACTATCTATATGTGCGGGGAGGGCTGGCTCCAGAATTGCCCCCTAGTATTTTTATACAGGCATTTCAAAGTTTGTATTTTGTTCATATTAACAATCTGATTATCAGTTGACAGGGGTAATTTGGAATCCTTCAACTCTGTCTGATTTTTACTTAAAGGCATCTGTGTTACTTTATTGGAACCTCTCTGTCGGGATTCACTAACTTCTATCTTTTGCTAGTATCCTTCATAAATACATCATTCTGAACCATGCACTCTTGGGCAACTGTTAGCTTTGCCCCCTTTTCTAGTTTAAAAGCTGCTCTGTCTCCTTTTTAAAGGTTAATGCTAGCAGCCTGGTTCCACCTTGGTTAAGGCAGAGTTAGCCCTTCCCAAAATATTGCCCAGTTCCTTCATTGCACCATCATTTCATCCTTTTATTGAGACCCAGAGTTCTGCCTGCCTGCCTCTTGGTTCCTGCGCATGGAACAGAAAGCATTTCTGAGAACGCTACCCTGGAAGCTCTGATTCAACTTTCTACCTAAAAGCCTAAATATGGCTTCCAGACTCTCTGTCCTATATTTTCCTATATCACTGGTACCAACATGTACCAAGATAGCAGGTACATCTATGCTACATTTGCCATGACTTATTTCTGCTGCAGCTCTTGATGGAGGTGTTCTAGCCATTGGGGCCAGGTCCTCCACACGGCCCTGAATCATGTCTTCACCAGCTCCAAATCATAGTGTATATGGAAGCATCCTTTGGGAGAATGCATGCTTAGGGACAAAGCATAGTTACTCACCTGTAACAGGTGTTCTCCAGGGACAGCAAGAATCAGTCCTCACATATGGCTGATGTCGGCACTGACAGAGCCCCCGCAAAAGCATCTCCCCAGCTTTCAAAGAAAGCCTTTGGGAGATGTACCATGCATGCGTGTCCCATTCCTGCCCATCTTGCCTCATTCAAATGACATAGCTAAGATGGCAAAAATTAAAATACAGTAAAGAAGCAATGGTAAAGGGGAGGAGGGAGGGTTGTGAAGACTGATTCCTGCTGTCCCCGGAGAACGCCTGCTACAGTTTAGTAACTACGCTTTCTCCAGGAACAAGCAGGAGGTCAGTCCTCACATATGGGACTCCTCGGCTACAGGCTACCAAGATCCTGTAAAAATGGCACAGCGACCTACAAAGGGTGAACTGTGAGCAGAAGCAGCTGAGTCCCTATTGAGAGACTCTCGCGAGACTCAAGTGTCCGGAGGATAGCCTGAACACAGAAGAGTCAGAGGGCAGGAGTTGCCTACACCCTGAAGATATTATGGAGTGCAGCCTGGCCAAAGGCACTATCCCGTCGAGACTCCCTCTCCAGGCAGTAGTGAGCTGCGAAGGTTTGGACCAAAGACCAAGTGGCAGCCCGACAGATTTCCATCACAGGGACGGAACACAGATTTCCATGGACGTAGCCATGGCTTCTGCACTGTAAGCAGTGACCTGCTGGTCTAGCAAGATCCCCGCCTTCTCGTAGGCGAGGGTGATGCAGTCCGCCATCCAAGTGGACAGAGTTCACTTAGTCACTGGGAGCCCCAGTCGGCTGGAGTCATAGGAAACAAAAAGCTGAGGTGCTTTGCTGTGGCCCTGGTTCAATTGTAAATAGGACAGGGCCCTTTTACAATGCAAAGTATGGAGAACGGTCTCTGCTGTGCCTGCGTGAGGCCCGGGAAAGGTGGTGGGAAGCACCACCTCCTGACTGAGGTGGAATGGGGACACTACCTTCAGCAGAAACTTGGGGTGTGAATGAAACACCACCCTGTCCTTGTAGAACCTCATGTAGGGGGGCTCTGCCATCAGAGCCTGGAGCTCGCTGACTCTGCGAGCTGATATGAGTGCCACAAGGAAGACGACTTTCCAAGAAAGGTACCTAAGGTGGCAGGTAGCCAAGGGCTCGAAGGGCATCTTAGCTGTGAGAGTACCACATTGAAATCCCACTCCGCCACCAGTGGATGGATGAGAGGTTTGGATAGCCTGAGGCTCTGGAGAAACTCAGACATGATGGGCTGAGCCGAGAGGGGTTTGCCCTCGGCGGAATGGTGGTGCACTGCGATAGCGCTCATGTGCACTCTCACTGAGTTGGACTTTAGCCCCGCCTGTGACAGATGGAGCAGGTACTGGAGTACCAACTGTACCAAGCAGGAGAAAGGGTTTGCCCATCTTTCGTTGCACCACACAGAGAACAGATGCCACTTGCGAGAAGCCAGAAGAACCTCTTCCATGTCCTGTGGAAGGTTGAAGGGTGCTAGAGTTACCCTTTCAGCAGCCAAGTCATGAGTGACAGGGACCCCAGGTTGGGGTGCAGGAGAGAGCCCTGCTCCCGTGCGAGCGGTCCTGGGGCTCAGCCCAGGGGAATTGGCAACCTCACTGCCAGGGAGAGGAGCAGCAGGAAACAGAGTTGCCTGGGCCACCAGGGTCTATTAGAATTAATGATGCCCTGTCACGCTGGATCTTGAAGAGGGTCTTAGCGACCATTGGTGTCAGCAGGAAGGTGGCCTTCCATCCATAGGATCAAGAAAACCTCTGCTACCACCCAGGATGGGTGCGGCTGGCAGGAGCAGAACTGGGGCAATTGAGCAGGTGAACAGGTCCACTAGGGGGATGCCCAGAGTCTAAACAGCTGGGAGGCCACTCTGGGATCCAGATGCCATTCATGCGGCTGGATGACTCTGCTCAGCTTGTCCACCAGAGCATTGTCCTGGCCCAGGAGGTAGACCATAGGTTCCCAAACCTTTTTGCCCCATAGACCACTTGCTGATTTTTTTTGTTGTTGTTGTTGTTTTCCGTAGACCCCCGCTGCCTGCCTAATATTGAATTTTCCTAAACGTATTAACTTCAAATGTGTGTTTGACAGCTGACACAGTGCTGCTCACTTTGATAGGGTTTTTTGTAGAGTGGACAATTGTAAAAAAAGAAAAACATGTACAATTTTTATTCATACCCTTATTGAAAAGACACAAAATGCAAGTAAATATTTGGATTTGAAACGAAACAAATCAGAACATAGTAAAATTCTTACATAAAATTAATACACAAATAATGCTGTTAAAATGAGAGGGATGAACCTGATGCTCTGATAGCAATTGTTCAATATTTGGCTTCAAATTAGTGAGGTATAGTCTTAAATCTCCACGTCCAGTGATTTGCTATCGATTTCTTTTTTTCGTAAGAAGATTGGCAACTGCGCTAAAACCCCTTTCCACAAGGTCTGAAGATGGAAAAGCTATCAAAAGCTTTCTTGCGATAGTCCATAATGCAGAATAAGCAACAGGTATTTCCATATCGTCTCTCCAGGCCAGCCCAGGGTACGGTAGGGTTGTCAATCCCCTTCAGCAGCTGAGGATTGAAAACTCCAAGTTTTTCTGACAGCCTAAGCCACTCCCCCTGGTGTCAGTTCCCCAGTCTTTCAGTCCTCAGCAGCTGAATAGGACGTCTGACTGACTGTCTCCCTGGTGTGCCACATAGTGCTTTTATTATTTTGGTTCCTTTTATTAGTAGTTTCTTAGCTCTAGCAGGGCTGATTGCTACTGTATTTCCTGGTGAGATCAATAAAGCCTGTCGTTTAAAAAAAATAAAATAAAATATCAGTGGACTCTCCGGTGATGCCGATTTCGGGCAGCGGTAGAAGGCAGAGCCTGCTTTTGGGTTCAGGAGGTCTACTATGCCGGAGGATTGGTCCTGGGAGCCCCAGGAACCATTCTCCTCTGAGAGGCAGCCGTGCTTTCTTTCTCCGCTAGCAGCGGGGGAGGCAAGAACACGGTCCTGAGCTGTACCGTTAAGTAGGGACTCTTCTGTGTAGCGTCGGGGTTTCCTTCTTGGGCTGGGGTGCTGCGATAGTATCGGGGAGGCTTCTGAGGACCGGCGGGACTAAGGCTTTGCAGGAAACGTCGCATTTCTGTCTCACTTCGGCTTAGAACCGGCTCCTTTTTTCTCGGCGGTTTCTCGCGGCTTGCAGGTACATGGACGGCAAGGCAGGCCTAGACACAGAGAAGTCTCTCCTCTCCTCTGAAAAGGCAGGAATGGCGGCCATCTTGGTGGAGCCGTCCGTTTCGCCTGCGGAGCATCATAAGCAAGGAAAGAAAAGGGCAAAATCTAGCAAAGATTCTGCGGCTGCTGTTAAGCCCTCACAGAAACTGCCTGAGGCTCAGGAGAGTGTTTCTGCTTTCTTTTCACCTTTTGGCAATGCATAAGGCCTTTCTTTTAAAGTCCTCTCAAACAGGCTCTTCTGTTCCCAGTGCTGATTTGTCACAGGTACCTCTTCCTGCAGGGAATGCCTTGGACCCGGGGGAGGGTACTTCTCAGCAGTTTTCAAAGGCGGAGGCCGATCTAGGTGCTGGGATAGAGCAGGTCTCGCAGCCTCGGGGGTTAGAGGACAGAGAGATCCTCTCGGAGGCATGCTTTGACCCTTGGCCGGCGGAGCTTGAGGATGGTGAATTAGTACCAGGCGAGGATCCTAATGTTTTTAGGGTTTTTCGCAAGGATGAGCTGGGGGCCCTTATTGCTCATTCTTTGGGAATGTGCCCGCCATGTCTCAGGAACCGCTGGAGGATCTTTATTACAGGGATTTAAGGCAGAACAGCGCTGTTTCCCAGTGCATCGCGTCATACAGCAAATGATTGAGTCTGAATGGGAGTTCCCAGAGGCCACTCTGCGTGGTAGTCGCGCCTTGGGTCGCCTATATCCAGTTCCGCAGGAGGAACGGAAATTAATGAAAATGCCTAGAGTGGATGCCTTAGTGTCAGCGGTGACAAAAAAGACAACGATTCCGGTGGAAGGCGGAGCAGCTCTTAAGGATCTTCAGGATCATAAGCTGGAGGGCCTCTTGAAACAGGCCTTCGATGCCGTGGCTCTCTCGCTTCAGGCTTCTATTTGTGGAGCTTATGTTTCTAGAGCATCCATCCGCTGGCTGCAAAGCGAAGGTAGTGCAGATCTCGGAGAGGGGTCTGCGGCTGAGGGAGCTAAGTTGGAATCAGCGGCGGCTTACATGGCGGATGCTTTCTATGATTTGGTCAGAATTGCCGCTAAATCCATGGCCTCGCTGGTTGCGGCCAGGCGTTTTCTTTGGTTGCGGAATTGGGCGGTGGATGCCTCTTCTAAGTCCAGGCTCAGTAAACGTCTGTATAAGGGGAAGCTACTCTTTGGAGAAGCCTTGGAGAAGATTGTTAAGGATCTCGGGGACTCCAAGGGGGGTCGGCTACCGGAGGATCGTCCAAAGGCATCTAAAGTGAGTGCTGTACAGCGAGGGCAAGGTAGAGATTCTCGGAGGTTCCGAGGAGCTCGGTTTGCTCCCTATCCCAGGGGCAGTTTCGAGTCTCGTGGGCAGTCCTTTCGCGGAGCCAGAGGTTTCGGCAGGGGCTATTTCAATTCCCAGCAGGCATCCGCTAAAAAGGCACAACGAAGTTTGGCTGGTCCAGCCGGAGACTCCTGTGGGAGATCGTTTACAGAAATTTCTTTCGGCCTGGACCGCTATAACTTCGGACAAATGGGTACTAGAGATTATTCGCGATGGGTATGCGCTGGAGTTCACTTGCCCATTAGTCGAGGCCTTCCTAGAGTCTCCCTGTGGTCTGGGACCAAAGAAGCAAGCCATCGCCGAGACATTGAAGCGATTGTTATCCCTGCAGGCGGTGGTTCCTGTACCTCCCGACCAGTGCAGATGAGGTCGATACTCAATTTATTTTGTGGTTCCCAAGAAAGAGGGATCTTTTCGACCAATTCTCGATCTCAAGCATGTGAATCGCGCGTTGCGAGTTCTGCATTTTCGGATGGAGACATTAAGATCCATCATTCGTGCGGTGCGTCCCGGCGAGTGGCTCTCGGCCATAGACCTAGCGGAGGCTTACCTACACATTCCGATCCGGGCGGAACATCAACGGTTTTTGAGGTTTGCGGTCCCTATGGGCCACTTCCAGTTCCGGGCTTTGCCCTTCGGTCTAGCGACGGCCCCTCAAACTTTCACAAAGGTGATGGTAATGGTTGCGGCGGCCTTGCGGAAGGAAGGTGTCAGGGTACATCCGTATCTCGACGACTGGTTGATCAGGGCCGATTCGCTCTCAGACTCGGTCGCGGCAACGACTCGAGTGGTGCAGGTGCTGGAACAGCTTGGTTGGGTCATCAACCGAGCAAAGAGTCAAGTGCTTCCAATGCAACAGCTTATTTACCTTGGAGCCTTCTTCGATACGGAACAAGGGGCAGTATTCCTCCCCGAGGGCAGAGTGGTGAAGCTCTTGCGTCAGCTTCGCACGTTCTTGCGGCTCCCGGCTCCCTCGGCGTGGACCTACTTGCAACTTTTGGGTTCCATGGCGGCGGCCTTGGATCTCGTGGTCTAGGGAGGCGTGGTCTAGTGGAGGGAGGCGTGGTCTAGTGGTTAGGACAAGGTACTTCAGGCTGGAAGGCCGGGGGTTCAAGTCCCACCTGGGGACAGCAATCTCAGGCCGGAGGGACTGGGATTTCTAGTCCTATAGGCACTCCTTGTGGTCTTGGGCAAGCCACTTAACCCTCCATTGCCCATGTTCCCTGTAAGTATTAACGTATGTGTGTCATATCCCCTCGTGTTAAATGTATCCCCCAATTGACCGCTTTGACCCGTTGAAAAGCGGAATATAAATACAGCTAAATAAATAAACATGCGTCCTCTTCAACAAGCATTGCTCTCCAGGTGGTCTCCGCAGCATCAGCTTCTCTCTCAGCGGTTGCTCTGTCCAGAGAGAGTGCGTCGCAGTCTACTTTGGTGGATGGATGTCAAGCATCTTCGTGCCGGGGTTCCCTTGCGGGATCCGCAGTGAGTGCTGGTGACAACAGATGCCAGTCTCTCAGGCTGGGGAGCTCACTGTCATTCGCGAGTGGCGCAAGGAGTCTGGTCGGTGGAGGAAAGCTCCTGGTCGATCAACCGCTTGGAACTCAGGGCGGTGCGTCTCGCGCTTCAGCATTTCCAAAGCTTGCTAGAGGGCGCAGCGGTGCGTGTTTTCTCCGACAACCTGGTGACAGTATCGTATATCAATCGACAAGGGGGCACAGGCAGTGTGCTTTTGTTGGAGGAGAGTCAGCAGTTGATGTCCTGGGCAGAAGAGCATCTGCTGGCTTTGTCGGCGGCGCACGTGGCGGGCAAGGACAATGTGCAGGCCGATTATCTCAGTCGCAATGTTCTCGATCCCGGGGAATGGGAACTGAACGCAGCGGTGTTCCACGACATTACGGCTCGCTGGGGACAACTGGTAATGGATCTCATGGCGGCTTTTTGCAATGCCAAAGTGTCTCGGTTTTTCAGCAGACGCAGGGAACACATGTCGGAGGGGTTGGATGCCTTAGTCCAGCCCTGGCCGTCGGACTCCCTCCTGTATGTGTTTCCTCTGTGGCCGAAGCTCGGTCGGGTTATTCAACGTGTAGCCGGTCACAGAGGGACGGTGATTCTCATTGCTCCGGATTGGCCTCGCCGTCCCTGGTATGCGGACCTCGTCCGTCTCCTGATAGATTCTCCTTGGAGGTTGCCCGTTCGAATCAACCTGTTGTCTCAAGGACCCGTGCTGATGCCGCAGGTGGATCGCTTCTTGCTTATGGCTTGGCTCTTGAGAGGGCTCGGTTAAGGCACAAGGGTTATGCGGAATCGGTGGTGTCCACTTTGTTGCGCTCTAAGAGATCTGCCACTTCACTTGCATATGTTCGGGTCTGGAAGGTTTTTGAAGCTTGGTGTGGTCGACGTAGCATTCGGCCTAGTTCGGCTACATTGCCGCAACTTTTGCTTTTTCTTCAGGATAGTCTAGAAAAGGGTTTAGCCCTTAGCACTCTCAAGGTACAGTTGGCGGCCTTATCTTGTTTTAGAGGTACAGTGCAGAATCGTAAGCTCTCGATGCATGTGGATGTCCATCGTTTTTTTCGGGTGGCCAAGATTATTAGACCTCCGTTACGCCCGGTGGTGCCTCCTTGGGATTTGAACCTGGTTCTGGAGGCATTGACGCGCCCGCCATTTCACAGAGGCTCTTCGGAGAGTTTCAAGGAGCTTTCGTGGAAGACAGCATTCTTAGTGGCATTGTGTTCGGCGAGGAGGATTTCCGATTTGCAAGCTCTCTCTTGTAGAGAGCCCTACCTTCAATTTTTGCCGGAGAAGGTGTTACGGCCTGTGCCTTCCTTTCTGCTGAAGGTACTATCGTCTTTTCATGTGAATCAGTCAGTGGCGTTACCGGTTTTTCAAGGTCATTCCGGTTTCCCAATGGATCGCTCGCTCCGCAGGTTGGATCTGGGGCGTGTGTTGAAGTACCTTACGGCTACAGAATCTTTTCGCAAATCTGATCGATTATTTGTGTTGTTTGCGGGTCCGCGTAAAGGTAAAGCAGCAACGAAGGCTTCGATTGCCAGGTGGGTAACACGGGCTATAGCAGCTGCATACGAAGCTAGCGGTAAAACACCGCCAGGTGGTCTCAGAGCTCATTCCACTCGGGCTCAAGCGGCCTCCTGGGCTGAGTTTGCCTTGATACCTCCAGTAGATATCTGTCGGGCCGCGACGTGGTCCTCTCTCCATACCTTTGCTAAGCATTATAGATTGGATGTTCTGGCCAGACAGGTTGCCAATGTAGGGGCTTCAGCCATTGTGGCAGGTCTGGCGGGTCCCTCCCGATTTTAGGTACTGCTTTGGTACTGCCCTACCGTACCCTGGACTGGCCCGGAGAGACAATATGGAAGGAGAAATTAGGTCTTACCTGTTAATTGTCTTTCCTTGAGTTCTCTCCGGGCCAGTCCAGGGCCCACCTGGGGGTTACTTAGCTAGGTTTTCTTCAGGAGGTTCTTTCTATCTGAGCGTAAGAGATGCTTTCAGTACTAGTGTTTTCGTTCAGGAGTCATGGTTGTTGGGACTTCCTCGTTATCCTTTAAGGGCCTGATTCCCGTCTTGGTTTAATTCTTATGAAGATTTTTCAAAAAAAAAAAAAAAAAAAAACAGACAGGAACAGAGATTCCAACATCTTAATTGGTTGCCCACTCCCGTCAATGTTGCGTTATTCTCGTGGGCGGTTCTTCACTGGGAAATATACAGAGTTATCAAGTCTTGTCTTTTTGGTTTGGTTCTATACTTTATTTTTCTGCTTTGCCGACTAGAGAAGTTGGGCTGCTTTGTCAGAGGAAGACTGGGGAACTGACACCAGGGGGAGTGGCTTAGGCTGTCAGCAAAACTTGGAGTTTTCAGTCCTCAGCTGCTGAAGGGGATTGACAATCCTACCGTACCCTGGACTGGCCCGGAGAGAACTCAAGGAAAGACAATTAGCAGGTAAGACCTAATTTCTCCATCTTTCTGAAGCCAGAACTGCTGATACCCCTTTCTGAACTGCACCTTTAAGTTCTTCGTTAGTGCTTATTCCGATCGGTTCTTCTTGTAATATGACATCCGATTCTTCAATGTCTCCATATGGATTGATAATTCACTGTGGGATTTCCATAGTCAAAACATCCTCAAACCTGGTTTTAAAGTCTGTGTGAAGGGCATTTAAATGTTGAACGTAGACCAAAATGACGTCATCCTGGACGTTTGTCAATGACAAGTTGGGTAACTGGGAAAATTCTCTCCGTCCAATGTTTTGCTTCATTAGATTCATTCTGGCAAGAAAAGCTGCAATGATGGACTTTGTTTTTATTAAATTCAGACTGTCACCTTGTAACTGCAAGTTAACCTCATTAAATTTAGTAAACAAATCTGTTAAATAAGCAATGTCTGGTTTCCATTTGATTTAAGTTTTCTTTCAAAATGGGATGTTCAGCATCCAAAAACTCTAAAATGGTCTCAAAATGTGAAAAAAATCTTGTCAAACATAAGCCTTTCGAGAGCCAGCGTACTTCAGTGTGAAGGAGTAATCGATGAAAGTCCTCGTCATTTTCTTCACATAACTGCGCAAATAACCTAGAATTCAATGCATTGCTACGAATCTTGTTTACTGCATTTATGACGAATTGAAGAGATTGATGCAATCTGGCACTCAGCTTTTTAGCTACTAAATGTTGTTGATGAATGACGCAGTGAATTGCAAACACCCCAGGTACATTTTGTTTTAAATGGCTTATAAAACCGCGATAGCGCCCAAACATGGCTGGTGCTCCATCTGCTGCTGCCGCCGATATTATATTTGATAAAGGGATCGCTTTTTCCATGAAATAATCTTTCAAAATATTGAATATTGATTCGCCTTTAGTGTCTGTTGTCAAAGTTTTCGCAAAGAGCAGTTCTTCATGGATTTCTTCGTCCATAACAAAACGAACATATGCCAATAATAGTGCTTCATTACCAGGTAATGTTGACTTGTCCAGTTGAATAGAGAAATGGTTCATTTGCAGATAATTACACAAGAAGCTTTCAACATCATGACTCATTTCATCAATACGTCTTTGAACTGTGTTGTTGCTCAAAGGAATTCTTTTTGAGTATATCATATGCAGGCTTGTGTAGAACAGTTTTTAAAACCTCTTCAACAGCTGGCAAAATCAGCTGTTCCCCGATAGTATGAGACTTTCCTGATTTTGCTATGAGTAATGAGATATTGTAAGACGCCCACAAACATCATCTCTTTTTGACGTTGAAGCGAACATACTGTCCACCGTGGTTCTCTTCTGAAGTTTTTCTTTCAGTGGTTTAAAGTATGTCAAATCTTTACTTGTTTTATCAGGGTGACGACACCTCAGAAAATCCTCCAGCTTGGATGGTTTCATAGCGTCATTGCTTAAAACTCTGTTGCACAAAAGGCACATGGGCAGATGTTTGTCCGACAGGGATGGAATGAAGCCGAACTTTAAATAATCAACACTATACTACCTACATTTCTTTTTAGCCTGGACCATGTTGGATAGAAGTTATCTGTCGACAAAAATGAAGCTATTTAAATATGATAAGACAGAGCAATTCAAAATTGATTCCTGCCCAGACAGCACACAAATATTTTTAAAATATTTTTTAGGAATTTAGGAAAAATCAACTTTACCTGAAGTCGTGATCAGCGTCTATGGCTCTATGCAATCGGAGCGACTACAAAAATATGTATAAAATTTTTTACTTACTTTTCTTAGGCACTCCTAAAGAAGATGATTTTGATTTCACTTTGACTTGTACCTATTTATATTTTTGAACGTATTTTCAAACCACTTCTCAAAACTCAGAAAACAAATGAGCAGTGTTTGTCTCTAACACTCTTATTTATAATTGATGAATCAAACAAGTCTGTGCAAAGCTTTGGTACAAGTCTGGACAAGTGTTATTCACTGCACATACACGCGCGATGCATTGCTGCTGGTATGAAAACTTGTAAAAACTTGCACATGAACATAGCACACCACAAAGCAGATAGGTACTGACGTACTCGGGAGTCGCTTCACTGCTCTGTCCCTTTGAATTGGAAAAAGGTTTAAAAGAATTGTTGAACCCATACATTATTTATTCTATCAATTTTTATATTTATGCTTTTAAAAAAGAGTTGACCCTTTTTAATCTCCTTGTTTTTAATTTGGCGATTTTCAGCCATCTCAATATCACTGGAGAACTTATATGCTTCTCGCATGTTTCCTTTGTATATGAAGCCTCCTTTCTTCTGCTAGTTTTGTCTCCTGTCATAAGGAGGTATATAATATTTTACCAATAGGTCGTATGGTCTTTATACAACAGATACTTAAACAATTTTATGAAATAGAAGTAATTTCTTTGTCTATTGTAAGTATTATGTACACACAATCTGTGTTAGGTGCAATAAGACAGTTACGGAACGCCTAAATGTTGATGATGATCTGCCTAAACGGGGGGATCCACTCACATGGACCCCCCATTTACATCTCGTGCATCCCCCAATTTTTTTTCTCGCTGACATGGACCCCCTGCAAGTCGAAATCAACCCTTGGGGGTCCATATAGACCACTTTGGGAACCATTGAGGTAAACCATTCTTAGGAGCATCCCGCTGCGAGTCACATAGGAGCAGAGGGCTATCACCTCCTGGCAGAGGGAACCCGACCCCAGGCTCCCTTGCTTTTTCACATAGAACATTGCAGCCTGGTAATCGGTCTGAATCAGCACTGACTGGTGCTATAGCCAGTGGCGGAAGGCTCTGAGGGCCTGAAATATCGCCCAGAGCTCCAGAAGGTTGATTTGCATCTGAGATTCTGACGGGGATCAGCTGCCTCAAGTCTGAAGATCCCTGCAATGTGCTTCCCAGCCTAGCAAGGAGGCATCTGTGATAAGGACCCTCTGAGGGGTGGGTGCTTGGAAGGGCATCCCTATCTGAAGGTGGCAGGGAATCTGCCACCAACCTAGGGAGTCCGCCAGCCTGTCCATGGCTTGCATCCACTGGGAGCAGAGGCACCACTGAGCTGCTCTCATGTGTAGTCGGGCATATGGGGTTACGTGGACCGTGGAGGCCATGTGGCCAGGCAGGTAGCAACCAGCAGCGTTGCATCTCTGCAGCTAGCTCCCTGAGATGTTGTGACCTTTCCTGAGGGAGGAAGGTCTTGGCCTGGAGGGTGTCTGGCCAAACTCCTATGAATTCTAGGGATTGGGCCGGATAGAGGTGAAACTTGCTGTAGGGCATTGATGGTGCACCTTGTGGTGTATTGTGCCTCTGCAGCTGAACCTCCCTTTATGATCCAGTCATCCATGTATGGAAAGATGAAGGCCCCCTGGAGGCAGAGGTGGGCTGTGACCACCGCTAGGCACTTTGTGAAGACCCTTAATGAGGAGGCCAGCCCAAAGGGGAGTACCCCATATTGGTAGTGCTCTTCCCCCACCACTAACCAAAGGTATTTTCTGTGGCTGGGATGAATCAGGATGTTTGGCTATGCTCCTTAGACCTAAAGGATGCCTACACAATCTCCCTGCTGGAGGAATGGCAGCAGTGTTCCAAGGGAGAGCATCTTGAACTTCTCCCTTACCAGAAACCTGTTCAGCTCCCGAAGATCCAGGATGGGTCTGAGGTCCCCTGTCCTCTTGGAGACGAGGAAATACCTGGAGTAGAAGCCGGTAGCCCAGAGATATTTTGGTATTGGCTCCACTGTTCTGTCCTGGTCCTGGAGTAGGCCTGCAAGCTCGATAAGGAGCAGGGTCTGGTGAAGGAGAGGTCTTATGGACTCTCCTAGGAAGTACAAGGGTGGCACCCACTGTAGGTGGAGGCGGTAGCCCTCCCTAACTACTTGTAGCACCCAGGTATTGGTGGTGATGGCAGACCACCTTTGGGCAAACAGGGCCAGAAGCGTCCCCCCCCCCCCCCGTGGATCATGCCCAGGAAGTCTAAAGCTCCCCCCCCCCCCAAGCTGGGCCGGTGCCTGGGACTTAGGGCCATGCCCTTGTCCTTTGTGTTGTTGGCCTTGCCGAGTAGGCCTGAAATTGTGAGGTATTGCCAACCCCCCCCCCCCCCTTCTTCTTCAGGAAGAAGGGCTGCTTCCCTGGGGCCGCCTTTATGGGACTGCACTGCGGTCTTCGAGAGTCTGGTTCTTGTTAGGAACTCGGTCTCTATCTCTGCAGCTTTGTCTGCCACGGGTTTCCTGAAGAGGTTCTCTCTGATGCAGGGGACATCAATAGGTTTGTCCTGAACCCATTGTTCTAGGTCAGACGACTGCAGCCATGTTTGTTGTCATGCCTTGATGCCTGCGGCAGCCACCCTGGCTGAAGACTTGAAGCCATGATAGGCTGCTCGAGACAAGAACTTCTAGCACTCTTTGACCTCCGAGACCAGAGGCCCCATTGAGGCCTGCTGAGAATCCACTGAGCTCCCTCGACAGCTCCTTGCGGTACATGCCGCTATAGAGCTGGTAGGACTGAAAAAGCTTTCTGATCGAGGGTCCGGACCTCCCTGCCGGCTGGCACCGAGGAATGAGTCATTAGGCTGTGGAGCCTGCACATGGCTGATTGAATGACCATCGAGTTGTGGGGGAGTTGGGTCTTCTGGAACCCAGGGCTTCAGCATACTCAGTACATGGAGTCAAGTTGCCTGCTAACAACGGGCACAGATGCCGGTGTTTCCCACATCCGAAGGAGGAGGTGCTCGAGGATCAGAGGCACTGGTACTGTAAGGGTTTTCTTAGGGGAGTCCTCGTATTGGAGTATCTCCAGTTCCTCTGTGCATGGGTCCTCCTCAGCCTTGGTCTCGTTGGTGAGTGCCTTAGCCATATCCTGCACAAAGTCAAGGAAGGCGATATCCTCAGGCGGGGAATGGCATTGGGACACCAGAGGAGACTGGTCTGAAGGCATGTCTCGGTGTCACCAAGTGTCCGGGGACTCCTCATCCTCGGTTTCCCATTCAGACTCAAAGTCTGAGTCCGAGGCTCCATGATCACCACAGTTGAGGTCCGTGCCAGACGGTCTGCAACCTCCGGAGGATCTGCGGTCCGAGCCGCAAGTACTTGCTGGAGAGGACCGGTGTCCCGAGGAATGGGACCAGGACCTCATCCGGAGCCGTTGGGTCTCTCAAGGCGGGTGGCGCTCGAAGATCAGCTCGATGTCAAGGGTCCTGTCGTTTGGGATGGATGAACCACACGAGCCAGACATAAATGCCTGCTGCATGGCCACAAGGATAGAGATACTGCTCTCTAAGGCCACCAGCCTGGTCTGCATGCCAGTTGGCTCCGCAGTTTTCGACACGGGCACTGAGGAGTTTGGGCCCGACGTTGGTACAGTTGAGGGGGAGTCCTCGACGAGCATGGCCTCGGGTGTCCGAGGCCGATTGACAGGTGCCGACTCCTCCTTGTGGGGCAGTTTGTGAGGCTGCTCCCACTTCAACTCCTCAGACTCATACCGGAGACTGTCTTCACAGGTTTCAATTTCTTGTGTTCTACCTCCGGGGATTTCCTCTTGGAGGAACCGCAGCCATGGGACACCGAGGAAGCTCGAGCCTTGTGGGGCACTGAGGTACCAGAGGGGCCCTGGAGCGTGGTGTCGCCGGAGACTCCAGTGCGGAGTCAGACTTTTGTAAGAGTTTCTCCTGTGGCTGGTGATGGCTCTTTAGGGCCTTTGTGATCATGGTTCTGCAAAGTTCGCAGTCTGAGTTATTTATTTATTTATTTACATTTTCTTATATACCGCGCTATTTTCCATCACTGCGGTTTACATGGAACATTTTACATGCACATTTCAAATGACTTGATTTGTGTTTACAAATAACAGGAATAGGAACTTGGAAAGAAACAGGGGTAACTATTTACATCTGTACAATGCGAATTGATTGGACATTTGCATAGATTTGCCTAGCTGGATGGTGAGTGATCAGTGGTGCTGTCATCTGGGTAATGTAAGAGGAAGAGGTAATGTTTCACGGCTTTTCTGAACTGGATTAGGTTGGTGATATCACGGATACTGTGTGGAAGGGTGTTCCAGCATTTAGGTGCGGTGAGCTTAAAAGCCCTGTTCGTTGTGCTTTGGCAACACTTGGTCGTTTCTTTTGGGACTACTAGTTTATTGGAGGCATGAGATCTTCTAGATCTATTAAGGGGGGTTATCAGTATGAGATCGGATAAGGAAGATGGGGCGAGTCCGTTTATGATCTTGAAGGTCATTAGTATGGTCTTGAATGTGATCCTGCCTTTTATAGGGAGCCAGTGTAATTGTTTCAGGATGGGTGTCATGTGTTCCCTCATGGCAGCGCCCTGAAGAACTCGTGCTGCTGAGTTCATTGCTAGCTGTAATGGAAGCAAAGTGGATTGTGGTAGACCAATGGAGTATTGCGTTGGCATAGTCGATATGTGGTAAGACCAGAGCTTGATACACTGTCCGGAAGTCATCTGGTTCAAGTAGGGAGCGTAGGTGTCTGAGGGATCGGATTTTATGGTATACGGCTCTTGCTACATTGCTTATATTGGTCTTCATGTCTAGTCGCTGGTCAAGTGTGACTCCCAGGTATCTGATGGAGGGTTTGGTCAGAAGTTCTGCATCTTGGACCTTCAAGTAAGGAGGAGTGATGAAATTTGGGTTCCTTGTGATGAAAAGGACTTCGGTTTTCTTATGTTGTATCCGAAGATTTTACGTTTGGAGCCAGCTGGATACTGCATCGAAACAGTCTGTCAGTGGGGAAAGGTCAGGGTTCTCATTAGTGAATGGCATATATAGGAGAACATCATCAGCGTACAACAGACAGCTCACCTTGAAGGACCGGATGATCTCGCAGATAGGTTGCATATATATATCTTAAACATGAGTGCAGAGATCTTACGTGTTGCCATCTATCGGAGAGATAAGACTTGCACCATTTAAGTGCAGAGTCACATATCCCCTTCTCCTGGAGACGGTGTAGGAGATCATGGCAGACTGAGTCGAACACGGCTGCGATGTCTAAGAAGATGAGCACATATCCCTGGCATATGTTATCAATTCCTGTTATTATGGTACTGAAGAGGATGGTGAGGAGAGTCTCCACGCCGTGAGCAGCTCTAAAACTGTGCTGACATGAATCAAGTGGGGCAGAAGCATCAATGTGTTCTTGGATTTGTGTTTGAACTTCTTTTTCGATGATTTTCGCCAAGAGTGGGATGCTTGATATCAGCCTATATGAATCTGGCTTCTTAGGGTCAAGCTTACTGTTCTTTAGTAGTGGCCTGATAGAGGTACGTTTGAGGGATTGGGGAAAGGTCCCATTTGTGAAGGAGCAGTCCATTAGCTTGGATAGAAAAGGGCCGACAGTTGATCGTAGCTCTTTTATCCAGAACACCGGGCAAGGGTCTGTTTGTGCAGTGGTTGTGTTGATTCTGGCGATTATATCTTCAATTTGTTTTTTAGATGGCTTGGAAAAAATGGACAGTGGTGCTAGTGATCCTGGTTTGATTGGAGTGTTGGGAGCAGTGAACTTACTGGTCTGGCACAGCTTTGTTTGTAAGAGGTCAGCGAAGACTTGAGGATGGATCAGGCTAGGTTTCTCAGGTACTGGCTCTTTTGTTAGGTTCTTTACCAGGGTGAATAGGTCGTGTGGTTTGTTTAGGGACCGCTTTAGTGTGTCTGTGTGGAATCTTTTTATGCTCTCGGATATTGCTTGGCGGTGTTTTTCCAGTTGCACATTGTATGCTTTTAGATCATCCGTGGAGTGGGTTCTGCGCCAGCGTCTTTCCATTTTTCTTAGGCAGGTTAATGACGCTCTAAGTTCAGCAGAGTACCAGGCTGCAGAGGTTCTTTTCTTAGTTGGATTGTTTGATGGTGGTCGCAGAGCAATAGCAGTGAACTTTTCATTCCAGGCAGATACCAGCTCATCAGGGTCGATTGATGTCAGGTCGAAGAGTGAGCGAGTTTGGTCGAGGATCGCGTCTTTGTCAAAGGCATGGAACTTACGTGGTGCTGCTTTTGTGGTATTGTTGGACTTATCGGCATTGTTCTGGGGTTTGTTTTGCCGTAATTTTTGAAAAATGATTAACCTGTGGTCGGACCAGGGGACTGCAGTGTTGGAGAGTATAGTAGTGTTTATTGTGTTGCCTGTATTCTGTGGGGCAAAGACAAGGTCCAGTGTACCACCTTTCACATGGGTGGGTTCGTGGATCAGCTGTGTGTATCCTAATTCCTCGAGGGCATCGAGGAAAGCTGAGGCATGTGCCTCTGGCAAGGATGGTAAATTGAAGTCTCCTATAACCCAGCTTGGTGTGTTTGGGTATTGTGAGTTGGATGCGAGATCAATTGTAGTTGCAAGGGAGTCGGGGTCAGTAGATGGGGCCCTGTATATTAGGTTGATGGAGCAGAGTTGATGTTTTCCAGGCCGAGGCACCGGAGGCTGCAGTCGTGCAGCTCAGTGAGGGACATCATTTTGCTGCACCAATCACACTTCTTGAAGCCATTGGAGGCCATCTGAAAAAAGAGATCCCTGCCATCCGGCAGAGGTCCGAGGCCTTCACCCGAAAAAGGGCACAAATGTCGATCGAGGGACACCTTGAGATAAAAGAGGGAAAAACAAGGAACAAACCCAAGGAGCAATGCTGAGGCGAGCTGGTTGGGGTGCGGGAAGGAACCGATACACAAACCAGACAGAAATGTATAAAAAAATCACACTTTTTCCAGGGCAAACTGGAGAGACGTCCGGAGGGCTCTGCAGAGAAAAGTGGACTGAGGCAAGATGGCACCCTTGGATGGGAAGGGGACCACACATGTGGTGCATCTCCCAAAGGCTTTCTTTGAAAGCTGGGGAAATGCTTCCACGGGGGCTCCATCGGTGCCAACATCGCCCATATGTGAGGACCGACTTCTGCTTGTTCCCGGAGAACACTCATTTCACTGGTTCTTCCCCTGCCACCCACCTTACCCCTCTCTGTTGCCTTTGTGTTGAGAATCTGCCCTGTTCTGATGTGCAGGAGCCGTGGCATGTGGGATTTGGGAGAGTCATGGTACAAGGTGCAGGGTATATCTGCCACCTCTCCATGCTGACAGTTTGATTCTCAGCACTCATCATGTCTCAACCCTGTTCTGCCAGTCTCATGCCACTTTGTCCACCCACTAATAGTAACATGAACTGGGTTTAGACCATCATGAGACAGGTTAGTTTTACCCTACTGATGATGTGTCGGTACGAGAGGAACTGCAGGTCAGACATTTGGTGTATGTGTTTGGTTGAGGAGCCATTGGGGCAAAGTTACCATCTGTGAAATTTAAGACTGGTGCCCTAAACAGAATGATACCACAGCGCCACGGAGCCTTGGTTGACCAAGGATAGCAGGCTGCCTGGCTGGCAAGGAGAGCCGCTTGCCTTGGAACTAGAGTGTTGACAGAAGGGGGCTGCCTCCCCTGTAGTGCACACACGTTAGTGGGGCACCTGGTACTAAATCATTCATTGAAAACCTGATTCTGAGTCAGGGTTTCATACGTAACAGAGCAGCGACCTCATTGTGATCTATTGAAAGTCATCCCTTAATGCAAGCTTTTGTCTCCTCCACCCGACAGGGAAAAGAGAGAGAGAGACATGCCTCCTGCCTGCAGCACAAAGAGGTGGGGGGGGAGGAGGACAGCACTGGCCAGGGCACAGCGGGCAGGGAAGTTCTCCACCCAGGGACAGGCTTGAGCCACTAGGTTTCTTAAAGTGGGATGATGGACTTGATGGACCCTTGGTCTTACGTTCTTATCTTGCCACTGCTCTGCTTGTATGTGAGCGCCTACTCTCTCTGCTGGGTTCAGAGTGTGCTTCTGGATGTCTGTGTATCTGTGGATGAACTGATCACTTTGATTGCTGTTACTGCTGCTGCTCTCTCTTGACCCTCAGAGGGTGATGCCCTGGGATCCGGTCTGGCTACCTTACTTCCCTACCTGCACACTGGGTGTCTGACTGCAGCTAGGTGTCCTCCTGTGAGCTGAGTCTTTAGGTTTGAAATGGTGGTTTTACCTTGCTAGGACCATGCGGCTCCTTTCTCAGGCTCTTGCTGCAGCGTGGGGATGCCTGTGCTGTCTGCTCCTCCTCCTCGAGGACCATCCGGCACAGTATCTCTGCCCTGGAGAAGTTGGCTTGGCTCATCTCCATCCTGCTGCTCTTTGGGTTCAGAAAAATGAGGTGCAGATGTTCCGTGCGAGGGAGGGGGCAGCATGCAGTGCATGTGGAAACACATGGGTACAGTGCAGGTGCAATTAAAAAAAACAACCCAACAACCCATGTGCAACTGAATTTCCATACGTGTATGCACGTCTCTGTTGGGCCATTTTCTGTCATGCGTGTGTGCAAGTCCCCACAGGTCAGGCATGTGTATCCTTGGAAACAGCGATGTCCTGATTTTGGAAGGCCCATGCACCTGCACGGTGTTGAATGCATAGTTTGTGCAGAATATTTGAAACAAGATAAAATTGAAACATATTAAAATGTATTTTAGATCACTTCACAGAATATTTGGGTGTTGGCATTGTCTTGGCAATATGTCTTGATTGAAACTGAAAAGGAAGAAAAAGCACAAAAAAAGTATGATATTAAGAAAAAGTAAAATTAAAGGAAGTTTGTTTTAGACCAGTGATGGCGCGCTTAAATAGGTTAATAAGTACTGAGGCCTTTTTTTCCCTTCCTAGAATCATATGAAGGCTGCCTGGATATGAGAAATCTTCCAATATTTAAGTATTGTTTAAAAAAAGAAATGTTTGTGTATTTATTCATTGATGCAAGTATTTATAGGATTGATTTGGGGGTTGTTGGTGGTTTCTTTATTTCCCTGAAATGGATTGAGACGTACACTAAAATATTTAGGCCCCGATTTTCATTTAGGCAGGCTCCTGCCTGCCGACCCCCCCCCCCCTTTAACCCGGATCTTCATTTTCACGGCGACGGAAGTGAAAATATGGTTTTGGTTGGACATGCCGGCAGCAGCCGAGGCTAAGCGGGTAGCAGCAATTTTCGATGCTACCCATTTAGCCCCAGTGCCTCAAAGATAGGCAAGGTTTTTCCTCACCTATCTTTAAAGGCACCAAGGGCTAACTGGATAGCATCAAAATTCATTGCTACCTGCTTAGTCCTTTCCTCCGCTCCTGCTCCCACCCCAGAACACCCCCAACATGTCCCAATGCTAACCACATAGCATCTGGGCGTGTTAGGGACTTAACGGGATTTTCCAAAGGCACTACCCGAGTAAGGTGCCTTTGGAAAATCCCATTTAAGACATTTACACAGGTAACATGGGCAGCTACCTGTGTAAATGCCTTTGAAAATCGGGCCCTTACAGTATAACCATATTACTTATGCCATGTCCGCAACTTACCATGTCCCAGACATGCACGCTCCTCCCTCCCTCCCTCTACTCCACTTTAAGGGGGAAATTTCATAGTTCATGCAGTTTTAGCCCAACCAAGGAGAGCAATTTTCAATCCCTGATTTTACGCTGCTAATTGTTAAGTTGGCCAGATAACACTTTTGAAAATTGTTCTCCCGATACTAGATATGACAAAACACAGTCTGTGTCAGTGATGTACTATTTTATGTTTTGTAAGGACTGGAGATCACTTGAAAAAACACAGCTTGCCCAAGAATCTCACTGGGGCAAAGAACTGGAAGATCGCTCGTTCCTAGCGAGTGCTCCTTGATGCATAAATAGGTTTCTCATTTGGTTTGCTTAGAATGGATTATTGCTCACGAGCTCATGGTAATGTATGTTAAAGGGAAATCGTCCCCAGAGGAACTGAGGATTCTAGTAGATCTCTGACCAGCCCATGAGGATTCTAGATCTCCGACCAGCTCATAAAATCTATTGCAGAAATTTATGGGGGGAATATTCAGCAAGGATGGCTTAAACCCAGATATTCGATGCCAGGGCCATAGATTCAGGCTCTGTCCCCATGCACACCCCAATGGAACATATGCACAGTGGGACATATGCATGCACTTGCAGAATAGTGATCACCAAAGTGCGTGTGTAAGCGCTCCTTCACATCCTCAGTCCTTCAGAATAAGGACTTACATGCGTAACTCTCTGCATGCTCTATATTGAATCGGCCCCTATACAGATAGTGCTGAATAGATGAGAGATTTTCCCTTGCACTATCCACGTGAATGGTCATTTATAAACCCTTTTTGTATGTAAAATGATGTTTTCCATGTGTAAAGGGTCTCTTATAAAATTAGGTCACACCTAAAAATATGCAAGGTGCAAACTGGCACATACTTGTAGAGTTAGGGGTGTTGAAGGGAGGAGTTTCGGCATTGCAGGGGCAGAGTCATATTTTATGTGCTTATTTTATAAAATACATGCATATGCACATAGAGTACAAGCTAACACCTTCCTGCCCTGTTAACCTAGGTGACCTGTTATAAAACTACCTCCATGGTGCCTTTCAAAATTGGCAGCCAGAGGAGTTATACATTGGCCTAAACAGGAGTCTTTATAAAATAAAGGCTGTTGGAACTCTCATTTGGCTTTATTGTTTGTGTGTTTCACCAAATCCAGTATGCACATGCGTGAACTCCATGAACTCTGCAGCTCTATATACAGTCTGCATGCTGAGGAGAGCAAGAGGGCTTATTTAGATGAAACCACTCCTCTTCATCTTGTCTGTTATTCTTCTAAGCATTGTCATCCTTCATTCCACCTGGACGGAACGAACCTGACGGAAATCCCGGATCTTGGTAGTACATTCCTTATGTAGAAAACAATACTACTCATATAAACGTCATAAAAACATAAGATATGCCATACTGGGTCAAACCAAAGGTCCATCAAGCCCAGTATCCTGTTTCCAACAGTGGCCAGTCCAGGTCATAAGTACCTGTCTGGTTCCCAAAAGGTAGCCAGAGTCCATGCTGCTTATTCCAAGGATAAGAGTAGATTTTCCCCAATCCAGAGTGATTATTTCTGATGATCTTAAGGTAGCTAAACAGTTAAAAAAGGTGATGGCGAAAGTCTGAAGGATTCTTGGGTGCACAGGGAATGGAATAGCCAGCAGGAATTAGGAGGTGATAGTGCCACTGTATAAGTCTTTGGTGAGACCTCATTTGGAGTACTGTGCAATTCTGAAGACCACATCATCAAAATATTTAAAGATATTTAAATACCTCATTGTCATAAATGCACAGGAGAAGAGCCTCTTTCAATGAAAGAAAGCTCTGCAGCGAGGGGACATAGGTTGAAGGTGAAAGGGAGTTGACTTGGGGATAATATGCAGAAATATTTCTTTATGGAAAGATTGATAGATGTATGGAATAGTCTTCCTGTGGAGGTAGTAGAAATGAGAGCTGTGTCCTATGCTTTCTTGAATTCAGATGAACACAGGAGATCTCTAAAAGAAAAAAAGGGACTATAGTAGTTGGTATGGAAGAGCAGACTGGATAGGCTGTGTGGTCTTTTTCTGCCATCGTGTTTCTAATAATGGTTTATGAACTTTTCAAGTAAGGCAGGCTAAAAAGAAATATTCACTACTCTTATTGAGGACGGTTCCAAAAAAAATCAAAAATCCTCTTCTGTATATTTTCTACTTTGACAATCGGTACAGTCCTAAACCTGACCCCCCCCCCCCCCCCCCTTCTGATACTCTGACAAAGTATTTTCTATCTATGGTTGAATCTATTCATAGCTCTTTTTCCCTCACAGCAACTTCATCTTTTCCTATTTCTGACTCTTCTTTATCCTCTGGTCCCTCTCATAGATCATTTGTGGATGCCAGTCCTTATTTAACGAGCTTTCACTCTTTGTTCTTGAGAATCTTTGGTCTTATATGAAACCTGCCACCTGTCCCCTTGACCCTTTGCTTAAATGTTCAAATTTGGGAGTTGCTTAAATTCTCTGTTCCATTGTCAATCACAGTCTTTCCAATGGCCAGTTGCCCCCCCCCCCCCCTCCTTTGAAACAAGCTGTGGTGCATACCATCCTAAAGAAACATAACCTGGACATCACCTATCTAGCTAATTATTGTCCTGTCTCAAATTTATCATTTGTCTCTAATGTGATTGAAAAGATGATTTCACCCAACTATCCGATTTCATGGCTAAGGCTAATATTCTTCATCCTAGGCAATCGGAATTTCATAAAGGTCATAGCAATGAAACAACTATTACAGCTGTAGTTAGCAAAATTCATAGTTCCTTAGACTCGCACCATGCTGCTCCATTTGTCTCTTGAGTTGTCTTCTGCTTTTGATGTTATTGACCATTCCTTTCTTCTTCATCATCTGCCCAATATTGGTATTAAAGGTCAAGATCGCACTTTCAGAGTTCTTAATGGACTTGATTCCTATTCAGCCTTATCCCCCCTACATTGTGGCATTCCCAAAGACTCTATTCTCTTCCCTTCTCTCTTCAATATATTCCTATCTCTTCTTGCCACTATTGTTCAGGAGCATAGTCTTAGTGATTTTTATTATGCCGTTGATATTCTGTTGGTTTTCTATTCTTCTTCACTCATTCCTTATCTTTTCATAATGAACGCATATCTTGGTTTGATGGCTTCTTTTCTCACCATCTGAAATGTAATCCTTCTAAATCCCAGACCTTTTGGATCTCTGGGTAAACAGTCTGCTCTTCTTTTGACCTCAATATTCTAGGTACTCCTGTTCCTTTGGTCAAGCCATTGACTCACCTGGGTGGTGTTTTCAATTCTCAACTAGTTTTTGAACACCAAGTTGCTTCTATGGTTCATTCTGCTTTTTATTCTCTGCAACATATCTGATCTGTTAAGCCATATCTATCCTCCTAGGCTTTACGTATTCTAACTCACAATCTTGTATCTTCATATCTTGATTATAGGGAGGAGTGGTCTAGTGGTTAGGACAAGGTACTTCAGGCCGGAGGGCCGGGGGTTCAAGTCCCACCTGGGGACAGCAATCTCAGGCCGGAGGGTCTGGGATTTCTAGTCCTATAGGCACTCCTTGTGGTCTTGGGCAAGCCACTTAACCCTCCATTGCCCATGTTCCCTGTAAGTATTAGCATATGTGTCTCATATCCCCTCGTGTTAAATGTATCCCCCAATTGACCGCTTTGACCCGGTGAAAAGCAGGATATAAATACAGCTAAATAAATAAATTACTGTAACTCAATCTATTGTGGGCTCAGAGCTTCCGCTCTTAAAATAATTCAATTAGATCAAAATACAACTATTCAACTACTTACTAATGCCTACAAATATGTTCAGGTTACTCCTTTTTACTATCAGATTCATTGAAAACCTCTTTCTTTTTATTTTCACTTTAAAATCCTCATGCACACAAGGCCTTTTGCTTTGGGCTTTCTGGTTTATCTAGCTACATTACTCATATCCTAGGAAGCACTGGGCAGGGTCAGATTGCCATATAAAGAAAAGACTGCCTTATATTGCAGAGTGAACCCACCGTGTTGCATCCTGGGATATATGACACAGGGTCAACTATCCCATGATGCAACCTAGGGGATTACTCTACCCTATAAGGCATTTTTTGCCTTATACGGCAATCTGACCCTGCCTGGTGCATCCCAGAATGTAGCGCACAGGGTCGCGCACTGCTATTTTGCAAGATAGTGTCATGGGGGCAGAAGCATGTAGGCAATGCGCCTACCCACAACGTTTAAGGTATTGGGGAAGATTTGGGGAGTGGGTGGTTTAGATCCACTGGACCACCAGGTACTTTTTAGTTTTGAAGGTGGGTGGTTGGGGCCTACCAGGCCACCAGTGATTTTACCTCTGTCAGGTGATCAGTGTCTGGTGTCTGAGGAAGAGCACTGGTCCCTCGATATTGTGCTAATGACATTAGGGATTTTCCCCGATGCCTAGATTGTCTGAGGTAAAGCGTCAGACTTTGCATCAGATGATCTTTGTGTTCCTGGCTGGATCTTTGCGCCTGCCGAAGCTGGCGTGAAGATCCAGTGTTAAAAATAATGTTAAAAAACTGTGCTAAGTTTTTCAGTGCAGTTTTGTTTTTTTTTAATATCTATTGCAATTAAATGTGCAGCACTTGCATGCTCATAGTGCTGCAGTTTAGTGCTGTAGTAGGTTTGGCATTTTTCTGGCACTAACTTGTTTTTTTTTTTTACATTGGAGAGCAAGCCTAGCGCAGGAAAAGCATCAGAAAAATGTCCCACTAAGATTTTCTGCATCAGCCTGGAAGTTTGTAGCTGAGGCAAAGGCAATTGAAGTGATTTGCTCAAGATGACAAGGAGCAGCAGTGGGATTTGAACTCTGATTTCCCAGGTTCACGGCCCCCTGCGGTTGCCACTATACTGCTGCTCCTCTGCTGTGTGTTGCGGATGGTTTAGATTTTGTGGCTCTGCTGGGGAGAGGGGCAGTTAGTTATTTTTCTATTTACTTTTCTATCTTATATACCACTCTAACTCCCCCAAAAAAGGCGACAAAGTGGTTTATAAATTAAATGTGTGAGTGCGTGGGGGGTGGACTCGATTGTAAGCTCTGATGAGCAGGGACTGTCTCTTACATTTGTCTGTGCAGTTCTGCGTACGACTTGTGGCGCTATACAGTAGTAGTGGAGGGATTTTATAACGCGATTCTTGTGCCGAAGGTCCAAGGAGACCTGTGTTTATCCCCATTCTATAAAGCCAGCATAGGCATCTATGTACCTTTCTACAGTAGGATCCAGAACGAGCCCCAATAGTGCATAAATCCTCTTGCCCCTCTGCTCCAGCTCCTCCGATTCACTTTTTCACCTCTCAAAACTGGAGCAACCCTGGACCACCACCAAGAGGGCTTAAAGTTGTCATCCGCCCTGCAAAACTTCTTCATAGTGGCAGCAGGGAGGAAGATCTTGCAGGGGGCTGTTGGGCCACCCATCGCAAAGCTTTCTAATATCTGCGGCAGGAAGCTGGATCTTGTTGAGCTGGGAGGGACAGGCAGCCTTCCGTACAAGTTGCTGCTTTGGTCAGGAGGGAGGGGAGATCAAACTGCACAAATGTAAGCCTGCTGTTGCAGCTCCTAAATTTGTCTGGCCAAATTTGTCCAACTATTTATTTATTTATACAGATTTGTATACCACTTTTTTCTTCAATCAACGTGGTGGTTACAAAGGACGGGTTTACACTGACTAAAGGATAACATAACTTACATAACATAACTAGTGCAGAAAATAACGTGCTAAGCACATATCCGACCCTGCCGCCAACCTGACTCCCTTTTGGCTAAATCTGTGCACAAAGTCAGTCAGAGGGGGAAATATTTAACTGTACTGATTCAACTGGCTGACTGCCAAAGTGAGCTGGTTAAATGTTTTCAAAACTGTCCTTGCAGAAGCCATCAATGAAGAAGAGGGAATGAAAGATCCAGAGCGCTGACCTTTTGTTGGAAGACTAGAGAATTCCTGCTGAGTCTACAAGTCATCCAGTCTGCTCCAAAGTCACACTCATTTAAGTCTTCCTGTTGTATCACATGCAGGATAATTTGGTATAAACATTTTTCTCCGATACATATCACTCTATGCTTCATCTCCTGAGAGAAATTACATGTACAGATTTGTTCTTTTAATGCTGTAACTTCTATGAAATATAAGTTAGCATCATCACATTTATGTGTAATTTTTTGTGTGTATCACCACACAGCATTGACTTATTTTACTACAATAAATCACTAATCTCAGCCCAACTTGTGTTGCTGTGGTTTGTTGTATGCTGATTCCTAGCGACGCTGTGGATAGTTGTCTATGTGACTATCCCCTGGGTGAAAAACTGTTTAAATAGACAAATACTGCCCTCCAATGGTGAAACCATACAATTGGACTGCATATAGCCTTGCAGTTTATATGTTGCAGTACTATTGTAAAACAAAACAATAGCACTGGATTCTACATCACCTCTCACAACCTCTGTCTCTTCCTCTTCCCCACTCTGGAACTGGTGATGACATCTTATCTCCACTCTACACTCTGGCTGCTAATACTGCAGTTCTGAGTACTTCTACTTCGGTGACACCAAACTCTGTTCAAATGCTCGACTTTTTAACTGCTGTCCCCTGCCACTGTCCAGGCATATCGCCCCTTGGCACTGCTGCCCGACCACCTACCCCTCCAGATGTTATTATCACTCTCCATAGCCTCTCGCAGTAAACCTTACACCTCCCCCGCCTCTTCTGCCACACAACACTCAGCCAGGACTTCAACTCCCTTCCCTGGGTCCCAAAAACTACAGTACGTCCAAGACTTACAGGGAAGAAATGCACTTTGCATGCGCTCCCCAGCAATTTGGGGGGAGATGGGGACATAAGCAGATAGGATAATTGTCTAAGGGGAGACCTAGTTTAAGAGGGCAAGTAAGCACCCCCTGGGTTTTTATAAATTACTAGCGTAAGTGTCAGAAATCACACCTGTCTACACCTAGATTATTTAAGCATTCGTACAGATGAACACATTTTATAATCTGTGCACGTGGTTGTGAACTCTGCCCATGCTTCTATGCTGCACTCAGACTACGTCCTGCCTACACATACTGGCAGAGTAGCGCCATGTCAAGGCACGACTTTTACGCCAATCAGAAATTTATAACGGGTAATTTACGCACATAGGTGGCCACATACGTGCAAAAACGAGTTTATAAAATTACCCCCAGTAAGGGCATTTTTAACTTTCCAATATTCATTCGCTTTCACACCATCCTCCCAATATACATCTCCTCTCGTATTGCCTTTTTCACCATATCTTCCTTTCAGCTTTCCACGCCTCCTCCTCCCCCCATTCTCCTTCCATGCAGCTGAGGAGTCCCAGAAGTACAGATCTGTGGACCGGCCTCCCCATAGGCAATGGAATTGGGTGGACCATTGGGACCATGGCCCTACCAATAGCTGGCCTAATAGAGCATCGCCAATTAGAAAACTTGGGGGTGGCACTGGAGAATGCTTTGTTTGGTCCCTCCAACCAAACAGATGTTCTGCTGCCCCTGCGCCTCTGTCTGCTCCAGCTCCTCCTCTCCTTTCCCTAGGTGCTCCGTCAGGTGGAACAACTAGATGTAAAATATTGCATTCCTATACATCGATGCTAATGCAATTCTCAAAGTTATGAAATTCTTTGTATGTACTTCCCTCTTACACATATGTCAGCTAAGACAACAACATTTAAATAAAGTGTTAGAACAGAGTGCCAACATAAGAGCTGAAAAGTGTACATTTTATACCCGTTCTCACTCATATTACAGGCCGAAGACGCCTTCAGGATTACTTTATAGACCCTTTTCCATTTCAGATTGTCACTCTTCTCAGCCAGGCTGCTTTCGAAATTTTCCAAAAACCCAGGTTTCTGCACGTGCCAGATCCACAACACCTTTATAAATTCGGGAGATCCTTCACCGCACCACCCCATTGCTCAAGGCTAATTCAATGAGCACTTCATCCTGCACCAGATTTTTAAGTGCTCTGCTATGAAATGAGTGCAAAATTTGACAGTACTGTAAGAACTATTTCTCTTCTACATTAAACTCCTCCATGAGCTCCCCAAATGGCATAACCCTGCTCACTGCCACAAATTGCCCTAAACGCTTCATACCCTTTCTCTCCTAAGTAGTATCTGTATAATCCAACTTCCCCGGTGGAAACTCCAGGAGATATTTAAGTGGAGTAGAGTGGAAAAATCATCTCCTACCTAACATTTTTTTTCTAGTCCCCTCACCAGATATCCAGAGTCCTCTTTGTAAAGGGATTAGCTATGATATTGGATCTCGCCATCAGCCAGGATAGTACCCACAGACGCATCTCTACGTGCTCCTGTTCTGTCTGTGCCCATTGTTTATATATTATGCATTCCATTCCAAAAATGCTCTCAGCTGAGCAGCTTGGTAATAATAAAGAACATTAAGAACGGCCATTCCCCCCGTCATCTCTCCCTCTAAATAAAATCTCTCTTCACTCTTGCTGGGCACTTCTTTCAAACATAGGCAAAAGTCTCCAGAGTAGTCTCCCCTTCTTTTCAACACACTGTCCTCACTTGGTTTTAAGGGTGCTGTACTGTCCTGGTTCTCTTCTTATCTCTCCCCTCGCTCTTTCAGTGTTTGTTCTGGTGGTTCCTCCTCTACTGCTATCCCGCTTTCAGCTTGTGTACCCGCTTTCAGTGCAAGGTTATGCACCTAGGGAAGAACAACCCAAACTATGGTTACATGATGCAAGGTTCCACATTAGGAGCCACCACCCAGGAAAAAGATTTAGGCGTCATTGTGGATACCATGTTAAAACCCTCGGCCCAGTGTGCAGCGGAAGGGAGACTATGATAAAATGAGGAAAATAGTTAAGAAAAAACTAAAAGGAGCAGTTGCAAAGATTAAAGACTTACATCAAGCTTGGGGGGTGTTGAAAAATACTATCTTGGAAGCCCAGACCAGCTGTATTCCACGCTTTAAGAAAAGTGGAAGGAAGTCCAAAAAGCTGCCAGCATGGTGAGGTCAGAGAGGCTGTTGTTGCCAAAAAAGCATCTTTCAGGAAATGGAAAAAAAGAGCCAAACGACGAAACCTGGAAACAGCACAAGCACTGGCAAGTCAAATGCAAGGCATTGATAAGGCAGGCAAAGGGAGAATTTGAGAAGAAGCTTGCTGTGGAAGCAAAAATGCATAATAAAGACTTTTTCAAGTACATTCATAGCAAAAAACCTGTGAGAGAGTCAGTTGGTCCATTAGATGATATAAGGGTTAAAGGGGCACTAAGAGAGGCGACAAGGCGATAGCGGAGAGATTGAATGAATTCTTTGCTTCGGTCTTTACTGAGGAAGATGTAGGGATGTTACCCATGACTGAAGAGGTATTTAAAGGTGCGGAAGAATTGAAGGAAATATCGATGCATTGGGAAGATGTATTACAACTATTAGATAAACTGAAGAGTAGCAAATCACCTGGGCCAGATGATATACATCCAAGGGTGTTGAAAGAACTGAAATATGAGATTGCAGACCTGCTATTAGTAATCTGTGAACTATCATTAAAATCATCTGTAATACCTGAAGATTGGAGGATGGCGAACACAACACCAATTTTTAAAAAGGGTTCCAGGGGTGATCCGGGAAACTACAGACCCGTGAGCCTGACATCAGTACTGGGAAAATGGTAGAAACCATCATAAAGAACAAAATTGCTGAACATGTAGATAGTCATGGCTTATGAAAGTACTTTTTATTATTATTACTAAACAGAACAACAACAGATATGACGCATCAGAGATGAGACCAACATTATGATGTTACAGTGCGTCCACCATACAGTGTGCCTGGAATACATTATTCATAAATTACATTCTAGCATACAGATATACCGTTCACCCTCCCCCTCGTCCAGCTGAAGGACAATGCGATCTGTACCGTACCATGACATGTGTTAAAAAGATATTCGTTAAAGGTAACAACAACAGCAACAACAATAACCCCAACATTTCCACAACAGCCCCAAAAAGCAGTTGGGACAGGAAATAACAATGGATTCCATTGGGAAGGTACTTATAACAGCAAAAATTGTACTACTATGACACTCACTCTCGATACAAAGCTGTGTTCAGGGACTGCCCACTTTCTACGGATATGGAGAGCGAGTTCCTCCCACTCCGTTCCAAGCTTCTAAGGTGTATGTCCAGTCCTCCGCTGCACTTCTCTTCTCTTCCACACCCCCCATCCCCCCCACCCCTTTTCCCTGCCCCCCTCCTCCCTATGACCAGCTTACCCTCCCCGATCTTGGCTCCTAGCTCTCCCACTCCGAAGGCGCTGGATGAGATCTCCTAACCCGGGGGTCACAACCTATCGTCCTATTCTCCAGGGAACCTACCCAAACCAGTTATCCAGGGAAAACTCCCACCCCCTCCCAAATCTGCGCGACCATCTCAACCCGCTTCGGCCCCAGCATGTTAGCTGTTTTCAACTCCATACAGTACAAGTCTCTCATTTGGGTCTCCCATTCAGTAATTCCCGGGGGATGCCCTTCTAACCAATGCCGCAGAATACAGTGTTTTGCTATGATGAATCCCTTTTCATACAGCTGTCTAGACTGCTTCCCCACCACCCCCTCCCCTGCAGGGACCCCAAACAGACACCACTGAAGGGAAAAATCACTACCCACAGACTGCCAACCTATCAGTTTGCGCTCCACTTCATGTCAGAAACTCCGAATCTTGTAACAGTGCCAGAAGCGATGGAGCAAAGTCCCACGCTCTGCTGCGCAGAGCGTACATAGATCAGTCGAGACCAGTCCCATCTTGGCAGCCCAAACATTGGGAACATATGCTCTCCATAAAAATTTATATTGTAGTTCTTGGAGGCGTACCGATTCCGAGATATTTTCGACTTTGGAGAATGCCTCCTGCAGCAGACACCCTGTCATCTACGGTACCCCATCAGCAACCCATCGCTGCGCCAGCCTCTCTAAAGCCCCTCCATCCCCTCCCGGCCAAAGCTCCTGTCGGACAGCCCGTGCTGAGACACCCCCTTCCATCGATACCAAAAACTCCCACATAGCCCCCTGACCTATCCGTAATCCCCATCGCTGTTGAAGGCCCCTCACAAAATGACGCACTTGCAAATAGAAGAAAAAGGAATTATGTTCCAAATTATATCGCCTTGCCAGCGATTGAAAAGAGTCCAATTCACTACCATCTGCCATTAGTAAGTGACCAATACATTCAATTCCCTTGTTCCCCCAGCTCTTAGAAGTCAGGTTCTGCAAGCCCGGAGCAAAATCCTTATTCCTCGCTAATGGGAGGCAATCCGTACATTTCCAATTTACACCTTTCTGCTGACACAGTATCCTCCAGATTTGCCTCATTGCCCTCAGGTATACCGATGCTGTCCAAGCCTCCGGTAAAATCCCTCCGGGCGCATGTAATAAATAAACCGGATGATATGGCGCTGACAGCCCATCTAGTAATTCCAATGGAAGGATGTTACCAGTGTTCCCTATAAGATCCACCAGAGGCCTGAACAAACAGGCCAAGTTGTACTGGCGTAAAGATGGTAGACCTATCCCCCCCTCCTCCCTGGCTTTCATAAGTACCGAAAACGCTATGCGAGATCGTCTACCTCTCCATAGAAACAGCCCAATGTGTTTTCGCAGCAGCTGCATGTCTTTCCGCGCCACCCATATTGGGAGGTGGCGTAACACATATATCCACCTAGGAAGCTCTACCATTTTCAGCAGAGCCACACGCCCCATAAGCGACAATGGGAGATCTCTCCACTTCTGCAACCTAGCACTGGTTTTATCAAGAAAGATTTTAACGTTTATCTCATACAATCGTGCTGTATGTTCCGGTATATGAACGCCTAGGTACCTCAAGCTACTCTGGGCCCACACCAAAGGAAAGGTGCCCTGCCAATTATCTTTGACTCGTCCCCCCACATCTAAGGCCAAAGATTTATCTTGATTAATACGCAGCCCCAAAAAGGAGCCGAACACCTCCATGAGCTGCAAGGCCGCTGGTAAGGAGTCCCTTGGGTTGCACAAACATAACAGCATGTTGTCCGCAAAAGCACTGAGCTTAATACCTCCGCCCTCCCACTCTATCCCTTCCACCTGCTGCTCCTGGATAAGCCTCCGAAGTAAAGGCTCTAATTGCAGCACAAATAGTAAGGGGGACGGGGACAACCCTGTCTCGTGCCTCGCCTCAGAGAAAAGGGCTGGGAGACCCTACCGCCACTAACGTCACAGGCCAACAGATCCATATATAACGCTGTCACCCATGCCAAAAATGCGCCCGTAAATCCAAACTGAGCTAACACCTCAAACATATAATCCCAAGATACTCTATCGAACGCCTTTTTGGCATCCAGGCTAACCAGTAGCAAAGGAGTATTTCGCAGCAAGCATCGTTCCATTCCCAGCAAGACTCTTGTGATGTTTGTAAAGGCATCCCTGCCTCTGACAAATCCTGATTGATGGCTCCCTACCAGTCCAGGCAAAACCTTTTGCAGTCGCCCTGCCAGGATCGAAGCAAGAAGCTTCATATTATAGTTAATTAAGGAGATGGGCCTATAAGAGGCTGGATTCTCCGGATCCCTTCCCACTTTTGGGATGATGGTTATCGCTGCCGTCCGCATATCCCTCGGAAAAAATCCCACTTCTCTCGCCTCCTCATAGAGAGCCATCAGTGTGTAGGGGTAATCGAAGCCGATAAAATTTTGTAAAATTCCGCGCCATATCCATCAGGCCCAGGGGTCTTATACGGCTTTCCCTGTGCAATGACCCTCTGCACCTCCTCCCCAGTAATATGCGCATTCAGTTCTTGCAAAGCCTCTTCCGTAAGTTTTGGGAGCTGGACAGCCTGCAAGAAATCCCGCTGCTGGACCCTATTCTCGTTCTCAGGGGTATATAGATCTTGATAATACTGCCCAAACACTTGCAAAATTTTCTCTGGATCACGTTGCCGTATCCCAGCCTGATCCCTGATAATCGTTACACTCTGGACACCCCCGCGTTCTTTTACCAATCGCGCCAGAAGCTTCCCCGTTCAGTCCCCATATCGAAACAACTGATGTCGATAATATTGTGCGGAATATACCGCCCTTTCCTGCAATGCGGCATTGAGAGCTTTCTGCTTCTGCAAATAGATGTCTTTGCGCGCTAGAGCAGCTCGCTTGGCCTCCTTGAGATCCCGGGTTAGCTCTAGAATGGTGGTATTAACACGCTTCCTCTCCTTCACTACATATGCTATAATGTGGCCCCGGAGAACGGCCTTTCCGGCCTCCCAGAAAGTCGACACTGACAAGTCCGGGTACTCATTCAGACTCAGATATTCCTCCCATTTTTGGGCTAAATAGTGGCGAAACGTCTCATTTTTCCACATATGCCTTGGGAAGGCCCATCTGCCTCTGGATGGGGACCGCCCCTTTTAGGTCTAGGAATACCTTAGCATGATCGGAAATAACTATTGGCTCTATCTCTGTGCGCAGCACCTTATCAAAGAGGTCCCTGGAAATCAAGATATAATCAATTCTGGACCAAGATTGATGCGCCCTCGAGAGGTGCGTATAATCTTTTTCCTGCTCATGCAAAGTTCTCCACACATCCCACAAACCTCCCCATTGACATAAATAACCCACTCCTTTATTTTCCCAGTTCCCCCCTCCTCCTCCTCCTTTCCTCAAACCCTGCGACCTATCGAGTACGGGATCATGTGGGCAGTTGAAATCCCCTGCAAGTATTAATGGAATCTTAGGTGCCCCCATGATCTTCTGCAAGATCAATTTAAAGAAGTTATGGTCATAATTATTAGGGGCATAAATATTTCCCAAGAACATTTCCTCCCCAGCAATTCTGGCATGCAGAAAAAGAAATCGCCCCTGAGGGTCAGAGTCCTCGCTGAGAACCTCTACCGGATCCCTTGCTGGATCAAAACTGCCACTCCTCTTTTCCTTCCCCGAGGAGGCTGAAAAAACCTGCCCTACCCAGTCTGTTTTTAATTTACCGTGTTCCCGTTGTGTTAAATGGGTTTCATGCAGCAGGGCAACTTGTGCCCTCCCTTTCTTTAAAGCCTGCAGGATTTTCGTCCGCTTTACAGGTGTGCCTATCCCACCCACGTTCCACGTGGTTATTCTTAAATCAGAATGCACAACGTTTAAAGATGGCCACGGCACTCCGTGCAAAATCTACTGCATTAGTTGTTGTTCCAGGCCGCCCAGCCTCGGCCCCGAACAAATTAACACTCCCTGGCAAACCACCCCCCTCGATCTCTCTGAACAACCCTCGTAGCACATAAGGTGGAAAAGTAAACTGGTCGTGGATAATGCTCCCTTGCCCCTCCCGTCCTTTACCCTCCGCCCCCCCACCCCCTCCCCCACCCCCTCCCATCCCCTTAAAACACATCAACAATGAAACTCAGCCTCCACTGCTGAGAATGAGATCCCAACATGTAACATGCAACAGGGCTGCCCCCAGCCTTGCTCAAGTTCCACCCGTTTCGCTATGTGATCTCTACCCAGAGCTGTAGTTACGCTCATAGTCACACACACATAGATATACAAGCCAACTATATTCACTCACACAACTATACCAAGTTTTTGCTCCCTCTCACTAGATCCCATAGGATCTTATATCTGAGTCCTGCTTGACATCTTCTCGGCTTGCCTGCCGTCCTCATAACAATACAAATAGTCTCTGCTGTCAGCATTATACTTTCAGCGCTGATCGCTCTTCTGCGCCTCTCCCGCGCTGTCAGATTCTCCTCTCCTCTCGTCCAAAAAGCGTTGTGCTTCCATCGGGGTCGAGAGAACAATGCTTTTCCCCTGGTGCCAAACTCGCAATGTTGCTGGAAAAGCTAACGTGAAGCGGATTTTCCGTTTGAACAGCGTCGCACAAACCAAGGAATACGCTTTCCTCTGTTCTGTCACCAATACTGAATAGTCTTGAAACATTAAAAGTTTTTGATTCTCCCATTTGAGCTCGCCCTTCTCTCTATAGGCTCGTAACAGTTGCACCTTATGGTGAAAATTGAGGACTCGGAGAATCACTACCCGCGGCCTCTGTTGCTCTTCCCGCCTCCGGCCAAGTCGGTGCACTCACTCAATTTTCAATTGCCCCACCAGGGAAGCAAGGCCCAGCTCCTTAGGCAGCCATTCCTCCAAGAGTGGTAGCAGCATATGATCTGTTTGTGTCTCTGGTATTCCAACAATTCGTAAATTCTTTCTTCTGGATCTGTTTTCCAGATCATCCAGTTTGGACCAAAGAGTCTCTATTTGCTTCCGCTGCTCAGTTAATTCTCTCTCCATTTGCCCCTCGCCCTCTTCCACGCTGGAAACTCGATGTTCTAGCTCCTCCACTCGCCTGCCCATTTCTGCGAGGGAGTCTCCTAAAGTGTCCAGTTTTTTCATTACTTGATCAAGCTTTGGCTCCAGTAGGCTCGCCACTTCTCAGGCTAAGTCTTCCGCCGTCGAATCCGTGCTCAGCGCACTAGGGGAGGCCGGCATCGCCATTGCTGTAGCTGAGGCCCCCGGTTTGCCCGGCTTTTCCTTATCTTTTTTCAGCGGGTTTGGTATATCTCCGCCCGCTCTCAGGCCCCGCTTCATCTACTTTCCAGATGGCAGAGTCGGCAGTCGTGCAAGATAGTTTTTTGGTGGGTTAGGATTAATAAATGCAGAATATTGCTCAGGGCAGCCCCGGAGCAAGCAAGAATCCGTCCTGCTCACTCACGCATCACGTGGGATCTCCCGATAGTCATGGCTTAATGGGAGACAGCCAACATGGCTTTAGACAAGGAAGATCTTGTCTTAATAATCGGTTATGTTTTTTTGAAGGTGTGAATAAACAGGTAGTCAGTTGATATAGTGTATTTGGACTTTCAGAAAGCCTTTGACAAGGTCCCTCATCAGAGACATTTGGCAAAACTAAAGAGTCATGAGATAGGAGGCAGTGTACTATTGTGGATCAGGATGTGGTTAAAAGATAGAAAGCAGAGGGTAGGGCTAAATGGCCAATTTTCCCAATGGAGAAAGGTGAATAGTGGTGTACCCCAGGGATCTGTGCTGGGTCCACTGCTTTTTGACGTATTCCTAATGACCTGGAAAAGGGAATATAATGAGTGAGGTTATCAAATTTGCAGATGACACAAAACTATTTAAAGTTGTTAAAACCCAAGAGAATTGTGGAAAATTTCAAGAGGATCTTGATAAATTGGAAGACTGGGTATCAAATGGCAGATGAAATTTAATGTGGACAAGTGCAAAGTTATGCACTTAGGGAAGAACAACCCAAACTATGGTTACACGATGCAAGGTTCCACATTAGGAACCGCCACCCAGGAAAAAGATTTAGGCGTCATTGTGGATAACATGTTAAACCCCTCCGCCCAGTGTGCAGCGGCAGTCAAGAGAGCAAATAGAATGCTAGGTATCATAAGGAAAGGAATGGAAAATAAAACAAAGGATATTATAATGCCTCTATATCGTTCTATGGTGAGACCGCACCTTGAATATTGTGTGCAATTCTGGTCGCCGTATCTTAAAAAGGATATAGCGTTATTAGAAAAGGTTCAGAGAAGAGCCACCAAAATGGTAAAGGGGATGGAAGGATACCCCTATGAAGAAAGGCTAAAAAGGTTAGGACTCTTTAACCTGGAAAAGAGATGGCTGAGGGGAGATATGATAGAAGTCTATAAATTAATGAACGGAGTGTGTCACCACATGGCCTGCCCTCCACCTAGGGTGCAGAGGGTTGGTCTGCCATGATACTTTCTCTATGCAGAAAGTGAGACTACAGCTAGGGCTCTTGCAAGGCCTCTTGGGATTTGTAGTCCCTTTTTAGCTCTCTGATAAAGAAGCAGTTGTAGTCCGAGTGTTTAAGGCAAAATGACAAGGATTTATTCCCCTCACAAACAGAACTTCGGTGCAGAACAAATAAGAACAGTGTCCAGGAGTTTAGCATGAGGATTATATACAATAATTAAGGTAAGTGCTTCTTCACTCTCTGGTTCCCAAAACAATACAGTGCTCGTAGTAAGTACAAACTGAAAATAAACAGCTTCTTGGAACAAAGAAAAATACCTTCTTTTTCTTTGCTGTTAACTCAGCACTCTTACTTCCAGGTTTTAACACAGTGACTCAATGTGGTCAGCCACACACAGCGTGCAATCCATTCGCATATCTGCTATGTCCTCAACATTAGAGTCTATCTGCATATCTTCTATAAGGGCTGGCAGTGTTTGTTTGCAGACGGTTACTAAGGGATTTAAAATAACTTCCCTCTTTATACCCAGGTGTTTTCCCTTTATACAACTCTACACAGTAAGGGTTTAAAATACCTGTTGCACTGGAGTTTCTTCCGTGGCTCTCCTCTAACTCTTGGCAGTTATAAGGGAAGGTTTCTGTGCTGGGCTCCCATCTGTGTAAACTCTGAAGGCTCCCTTCTGATTGCAGGGCTCCCTGCTCTCTCCGTTCCAGCAAGTTCCTGGACACAGGGCGTGCCTTCCTTCCTTCAAGTCTGCTGGCTTTTCTCACAGACCGGTAAGAAGTTTCTCTATCAGGTCTCCAACTCCTTGGAGTTTCTAAGCCTCTCCAAGTCTGCCTTACAGGAGCTCTCTTCTCTCCTGTCTTTCCTTCCTTGAGCTGCTTCTCTGCCACAACTCCAACTCTCTCTGCTGCCACGGCTCCAATTGCCGTCCAAGCTGCAATTACCCATCCAGCTTGCCCTCTGGCCTCTTCTCCAGCCTTTGTCTGCTGCTTCTCCACCTGGCTTTGCATCTCCAGGAACAAGCAGGAATGAGTCTTCACATATGGGTTTTGTCGGTACCGACGGAGCCTGCGCGGGAATGCTCCCCAGCATCCAATCAGAAAGCCTTTGGGAGCATCCCAAAGCGCCTGCGTGCTGCCTTCCTGCCTTTCCCAACTGTCTCTCCTCAGTTCTTCTTTTTCCGCGGAGCCAGCAGGTTGTGTTCCTGTCACCGCAGAAGAATTTCCTTATTTTTTCTTTATTTCTTTTGTGTCGCGTTTGCCTTCTTCGACGCTGTACCGGTACCGCCGGTCTTTGTTCTTTTCTTCTTGTAAAAAAAAACAAAACAAAACCTTTTTTCAATTCTTTTTCTTCAGGTGCACGTCAGTTTTGGGCCTTAGGCCCAAAACCTTTTTTCCTTAAACATGGAAAAGCCTGCCTCAGGATTTAAAATGTGCACAAAATGTGGCGGTACTATTTCCGTCACCGACACCCATGACTGGTGTCTAAAATGTTTAGGTCCTGACCATTCCATAACAGATTGTGTGTCCTGTTCCATGATGTCTAAAAGAGGTCGGCAGAACCGAGCTGCCAAGCTCAGTACACTGTTTCCCTCTGATGCAGATTCGGTGGCATCAACGTCTTCCAGGGCTGCTTCTTCCTCACATGGATCTCAGGTAACTAAACATTAATCCAGCCGGTCCTCGAAGGGTAGATCTCCTTCTAAGCATCGAGATGCCTCTGGCCTTGCCCTCGAGGATTCTGCACTGGCAAAATTACCCCGGCGGGAGGCTTCGGCCTCTAAAGCACCATCATTGGGATTCCAGGATGATCTCGATGGCGTGACCTCGACAGATCTCCTGGTGCCATGCTCTGGGGTACCGGTGGCTTCCACCGGTACCGACTTCCAGGTATTGGCGGCGTCGATGGATCAGAGGATTCTGTCCATAGAACGCAGTCTGGCGGCTTTCCTTGTGGCATCGATGCCCGTGGTACCACAACAGACTACTCCGCCAGTACCGGCTCTAGCATCGCCATCGGTACCGATCCCGGTACCGGTGGCATCGACATCGACATCGGCATCCGCTATGCCGGTACTCTGTCCTCTGAAGCCCTCTGGTACCGATACCCTGGTACCGGTTATTCCCGATACCGATTCCGGTCAGTACGGGTATCGGACTTTGCAAGAGCATCCGGACAGATGATACTTCGATTCCTCTGAAGACTCTGAGGATTCTGAAGAGTCGGTCGATGCAGTGATGCTTCTTCCACAGGAGGAGTCCTCTCCTAAACGAAGGATGTCTCCTCCAGAGGATTTGTCTTTTCAAGACTTTATCAGAGAGGTGGCTCAGGGCCTCTCTATTACAGTGGCCCCTGAGACAGAGCCTTGAGCCAAGGAGTTAGATATTTTACAATATCCTAAAACTCCTAAGGAGGCAGCTATGTTTATGTTTATGTTATGTTTATGTTAATTTTATTTGATAAACCGCCTTTCTGAAACAAGCAAGGCGGTGCACAATATACAAGCAAACAGGAAGCTACAAGCTACCTTACCTATTCATGAGATTCTGTATGATCTCATGTTGAGGATGTGGGAAGCACCTCTAACCACCTCTCCTCATTCTCGCAGGTTGGATACCATGTATCGTGTCCCTCCTTGTCTTAGTTTCCATAAAACTCAACTTCCTCACCACTCTATTGTGGTTGAGTCTGCAATGAGAAAGATTAGAAGTGCCAAAAGACCTGCCTCTAATCCTCCAGGACGTGAATGTAGAACCCTGGATGCTTTTGGAAGAAGAGTCTTCCAAGCTTCCATGCTTGCTGCAAGAATTAATTCTTATAGTCTCTACATGGGAATGTTCTTAAAAGAAATCACTGACCATTTGCAGACTTTAAGTCCTTTTATGTCTGAAGATAAAAGGGAAGACTTTCTCACTGGGCTCAAACATGCCCAAGATATCTCCAAATTCTCCAACCGTGCAGCTTTCGACTCCTTTGAATGCGTAAGCAGAGCCTCAGCTATTGCCATAGGTGCACGTAGGATTGCTTGGCTTCAAGCATCTGATTTGGAGATTGGGTTCAAGATGAATTGGGAAATATCCCTTGTACAGGTGAGAACCTGTTTGGTAAGGATTGGCAAGCAAAGGCCAATCAGATGGATGCTGAAAATTCTGCTTTGGATAGATTATCCAAATCCACAGCTGCTCCTGCTAAGAAAAGGTTGTTCAAGAAGACACCTTTTTCTAAAAAGGGAAGATTCTATCCTGCTTATGGTCAGCGGGCATCTTCTGAAGCTCAGTTCCCTTCCAAACGTCAGCAATCCTCCAAACAGAGTAAAGCAAAGGCAGTGAGGCCTGCTCCAGCCCAGCAGCCTCAGCCCCCTCAGGGCCTTTGACTTTCCGCTAGAGAACTTAGCCTTCCTGGCTCTAGAAGGACCAGAGCCCTCCACCATTCCAGGAAGGTTATGTCACTTTGCTCCCAGGTGGGGGCAAATTACAGCAGAGCATTGGACACTCTCCATCATAAGAGAGGGGTACAAACTTCATTTCTCAAGCTTGCCCCCTCTCACAAGAGTGCACCAGTTCAATTCTCCAACCTCCCTCCTCAGCCTGTTGGAGCAGGAGGTTGCCACTCTTCTCGCCCAAGGGGCAATAGAGGAAGTACCTTTTCAACAACAGGGCACAGGGTTCTACTCCCCCTATTTTCTTATTCCAAAGAAAACAGGGGGCTTCAGACCCATCTTAGATATCAGAGAATTGAACAGATTCCTAGTCGAGGAAAAATTCAAGATGGTTTCTCTAGGAACTCTGCTGCCATACCTTCAGAGTCAGGATTGGCTTTGATCTCCAGGAACAAGCAGGAATGAGTCTTCACATATGGGTACGTCGGTACCGACGGAGTCTGCGCGGGAACGCTCCCCAGCGTCCAATCAGAACACTTTTGGAAGCATCCCAACACGCCTGCGTGCTGCCTTCCCGCCTTTTCCAACTGCCTCTCCTCAGTTTTTGTTTTTCCGCGGAGTCGACAGGACGTCCTTCTGTCACCGCAGAAAATTCTTCTTTTATTTTTTAGTTTTCTTGTGGTTGCGGCTGCCTTCCCCGACGCCACTGGTACCACCGGTGTTTCTTTTCTTTTTTCTTCAACTTATTCCTGTTTAGGGAATATTTTTCCCTCATAGTGCCTGACGGGGTTTTTTCCCGGCCTGCTAGGCCTACCCTTTTTTTCCTCATGGAAACGCCAGCCACTATTCCTAAGAAATGTTCAAGCTGTGGCGGTACAAAATTTATTTTAGACACTCATAATTGGTGTCTACCCTGCTTGGGTCCTGACCATTTTCCTCTGGAGTGTCCCTCCTGTAACAGTATAGTGGGAAGAAGTCTTCAGCATCGAGTTCCCCTCGATACGCGGTCCCCATTCAACTTCAGGGCACCGACCACCCCTTCTTCTTCACAGGATCAGGTACCCCAAAAACAGTCTGTTAAGACTAGCCAGTCCTCGAGTGGTAGATCTCATGCACAGCATAGAGATGCCTCTGGCCTTGCCCTCGAGAACACACGGGCTTTAAAACCCCGGTGGGAGTCTTCGGCCTCCAAATCCTGTGTGGGGTTTCAGGTTGTTCCTGAGGTTCACCCCTCTCCGAACATACCTGAGCCATGCTCGGTGGTGGCATCCGCTTCGAGCGGTACCAATACCCCGGCATTGGCAATGGTGTTGGATGAAACATTCCTCACCAAGGATCTTCCAGTATCGGTATCGATCCCGCTACCGGTACTGGTACTGACGTCGGTACCCTCCAGATGTGCATCGATAGACTCGCTTCCTTCGATGCTGAGTCTGGAATCGATCTCCAGTCTGGAAGACTGGGTACCGACTCGCCTTGGTACCGACACCGGATGGTACCGAAGGCATGGTTCCGATGATCCATGTTCGGCACTCTCGGTTCTTTCGATACCGTTAGAGCCGTCACCGGCTGGCCTTCTTCCACCGGTATTGGATACGGTACCGGACTTGGTACCGGTATCCATTTTACCATTGCTGTCGGTACCTTCCATGCTTCTTTCATCAGGCTCGCTTCCCTCGGTACCGAGTTTGGAATCAATCCCTGGCATGGACGATGCGCTACCGACGGTTGCTGGTCCCGACCTCCTATGGTACCGGCAACCATTCTCTAAGGATCCCATACTCCACCCTTTAGGATCTTTGACTCCTCTAAAATTGGATAGATCCCTGGGTGCCAATGCTAGTTCTTCAACAGATCTAGCCTGTCCTCCTCTTTTAAGAGGATTTCCCTCTGGGGATTTTTCTTTTCAAGCTTTTCTGCTGGATATGGCAAAATCACTTGCCATTTCTATACCTGGATTGGATCCTACACAAGGGAATACAGAATCCCTGTATATTCCTCGGAGTGCAAAGGAGAACATCATGCTTCCTTTGCATCAGTTCTTGCAGGATCTCCTCTTATGAATGTGGGAAGCTCCTTTAACGGTACCCCCACCTTCTAGGGCAACTGATCTTCTATATCAGGTGCCCCCCTCTCCAGGTTTTCAAAGGACTCAACTTCCTCATCATTCCATTGTTGTAGAATCAGCAATGAGGCATATTAAGAGTACTAAAAAGCACTCTTCTTATCCGCCAGGTCGTGAGTCTAAGACTTTAGATGCCTTTGGACACCAAACCTTCCAGGCATCCATGCTTTCAGCAAGAATTCTCTCATATATTTTCTATATGGGATTATCTCTTGAAGAGGTCACAAAGAAATTACTGTTTTTGACTCCTTTTCTTCAAGAGCCCAAAAGAGCAGACTATTCCTTACTGGTTAGTCATGCTCAAAATATCTCTAGGTTCCTTACTCGTGCTTCCCTAGACTCCTTTGAGTCTGTTAGCAGAACTTCTGCTATAGCTATAGGGGCACAACGTAAAGCCTGGCTCCAAGTTTCAGACTTGGACAAATGGACACAAAAAGACTGGGCAATACTCCATGCACTGGAGAAAATCTCTTTAACAAGGAGTCTTTACTCCAAGTTGCTCAGTTAACCACTGACATTCCTGTTTCCAGAGGCTGTTCTACGCCTTCCTCTTTCCCAGTTGGTAGGAAATGTCCTACCAAACTTTCTTCCCCTAGGGGGAAAAAGTTTTATCCATCTTCTGCCCATCATACAGATGTTCCCAAACAGGGGAAACATCGCCCTGATCTAAAGAAACCACAATCTCAATAGGTTCAGCAAACCCAGCAGTTGCAGGGTTTCAGATAGATCATCATTATCTCTCCTGGTTGGTGGTTAGAATTGCAGTCTGCTTCTTTTCACTGGAAGCATCTGCACTAATTTCATCCTAACCTTTTCTGGATCTCTCTTCACGAGACATCCTTTCTTTTACTCTAAGAGTCTTTAGGATGATCATGCCCATAGTTAACAGGTTTCTCTTCCTTTTCTGGGAAAAGAGAAGTGACAACTATCAATAGGACAGTTTTTCCCTGTACTAGCATGTATCATCTTACCTTTCAGAGACTTACTGCATAGTCAGTCTCCTTCAACTCTGTCTTACCTTCCTCTTACTACAACATTCGGTTTGTAAGAGTGGCTCTATTACAATGGTAAGCCCCTATGGTCCTCTACCTATTCCACAGGGGGATTTTCCCTTCCAGAGTTGTCTCCCCCTTTTATTACCTTAGGGCAGCTCATCAGACAATAGGAAGTCTTACCGCTCCTACTATGTCTGTTTCTTTTTCCCAATCTAAAAAAAAAAAAAAAAAAGGGGGGGAAAGAAATATTTTTCCGCTGCCCTGGTAGTTGCTGCAGATGCAGCAATTCCTAGTGGTTAAGCCACTGGTTCTGTTCACCACACAACCAGGGTTTCCCCTCCACTAGCAATCCTTCTAGCCTCAGTGCTAAACCCCAAACAGGTTATCAACCTTGTTTGGAAACCCTATTATCACAGACTTTTTGGTTAACTTCTATTCTTCGCCCCCTTGTCCTTGGCAGAATAGTTTAAGTTACCCACTGACTTTAAACAGCCAGGTTTTTCTTCTAACCAACCTGCAGCATGCTCTCTGCAACTCTACAGAGTAGCTTTGCACTATGGGCCCTTGCTAGAGAGCATTAGTATCTTGCCTAGCAGATAACCCCAGATGGTTAGGAGGGGTTCCCCCAGTCATGTTCTCATGACTGGTAGGTGGTCCCTACCCTTACCATCTCATCTCAAATCTCTTTTAAGACATAAGACACAGGCCTTTCATCACGTGAAAACCTAAAGAATGGCCAATTCCCTGGCTTGGCCCATATCTCCTTTGGACTTCTTGCCAGAGATAGTTTTCTTTCAGTGGCAGCTCAAGGACGCCTGACACCCATCTTGCCCTTATAGGCGGGTCACTATGGTATCTTATTCCACTGGTGCCCTCTATCCATTCACCATACTGCAGTTCTGGGGAGATCTGGACTTGCTGCCTGCAGACTGAAGTTATCCTCTGCATTTTTCACTTAGGCCATCCTGGTTATTCAAGAGCTCGAATTCTGAAAGGAATCTAGACTCCTTCTTGTCAGGGAGACCATTCCTCTGACTCTGTCAGTCATAACCAGGGAAAGAAGATTCTCTATGCATCTATTCAAGCAGGTATCACCCTTCTTGCTATTAGATGAATCTTTCTCTCTCCCCATATTCCTAGGGGGATCTAGTTATATAGGCATCTCTCCATCCACATACCTGGAGACATGTGTCTATATGCCTACATATTTATATCTATATCTATATCTATAGTTTGTCATGGTGGCAGCCCCTAGTAGCCAAGGGCGGTAAGGGCATGCTCCACGATGTATTTATTTTCAAGGAGCGTGGTGTAATGTAAGGACAAAAATGGAGTTTGGTCTTATCTATTTTCAGCTCCTTGTGTGCACATAATAATTCAGCCAAGAGTGTAGGGAAACAAGGCTTTTATTTCCCCTCTGTGCAAGGGTTTAATTAAGACAGTGGAAATCAAAGAATGTCCTTTGTTTGAAAAGGTGCCAGTAATAAGCAGGTGGACTAACTGTTAGTAGCTTTACAATTAGTGCCAAGGAAAATTGAGGAATTCAGTTCATTCCAAACAAAAACAATTAAACAAGTTTTCTTCTTATTTACACGGTGGCTATAGACTCTAGGCTAGTAGCCATACACAACCCACAATCCATATCTTCTTCCTGAGGCATGGGAATAGCATTTATATCTTCTACTTCCATAGACTCTGCTACACTGCTTTCCCCCTCGGAGTAAATACTGTCCCTGGCTGTTACAGCTTTACATGGACTGTCTCCGGTAACTTGCCTCCAATAGGACTGGGTTTTAAGTTCTCTTGGTAATTCTTGAAACCACTCTGGTTTCTTTCTTCTTACCAAGTGGGTATTTGCTTTAGCAGTGCTTCTAGGAGTTAAGCATTCTTTAGCAGGAATAAAGCTTTCATACCTTGAGTTTCTGTAGCTGGACTCCCTAGAGCCTTCTCTCCCAGGAACATCTCTTTTGCAACAGTTTCTCTGCCGGTAGCTTCTGGGCAGTGCTGTGCTTCCTGGCAGCTTAGCAAAACCTGGTATGGATTCAGCTCTAAGCTTCAGTGGTAAAGTAGCTTCGCTAGAAATTCCTTTTCCTCTAGTACCTGGTAAAACTTGTCCAGCAGGTTCCAGTGACTGCAGGTCTTCCTCCAAACCTGGTTCTCTGGATACGTCTCTCAGCTTTGGACTCGGGAATGTTGCTTGAGCAGGGAGTGGCACACTCTCCAGCCTGACTGCTTTCCCCAGCAGACTCCCTCTGAACAGCTGCTCTGGTAGCTTGGCCCCTCTGAACTCCACCTCTGTGAATTCCGTTCCCTTGGGCTTGCTCAAGGAGGATTCCTTCCTTCAGGTCTCTCCTTCTTTCCTTAGCCGTGCTCCTTGTTCCTTCTCCAAGTCCTTCTGCTCCTTGTTCTGCTGCTTCCCTTTCTGCAGCCGTGCTCCTTACTGCTTGGCTTTTTCTCTCCCACTCTGCTTTGCTAGAATTAAACTTCTGCTTATAAAGGGATCTTCTCTTTGAATCTCCCGGGCTCATTCCCAGGTGCAACTGGTTAGATCTCCTAGCCTCATTAGCTTCTGTATCAGGGGTCTCAAACTCAAATTGCTTTGAGGGCCGAATGAGGACTTGTAAAGTAACCCGGGGGCCGCATAAGACATGGGGGCCTCATTTGCATAAGGTGCCTCATTTGCATAAATATTTGCATAAATATTTGCATAATGAGTGCATGGATAAAGAAAGACTAGAAAATTTCTATATTACTATAATCCAGTGCCAACCGCCAGGCACATTAGGAACTACTACTAACACTGCCCATTTAGAACCCATAGCAAACCCCCCGTATCATAACAGCACTACCAGGACTCACAAAGCACCAGACCCTACCTATCAAAAGGCAACACTGCAAATATTAAATCAATACATTTCAGAGAACAATACATGACCTACTGGGAAAAGAAAACAAGTAGCAATGTCAAATAGGAATTACACAGAATACCTCAGCACTGTAGAAATAAAACTATAAATTAATTTCTTGTACTAAAGCACAGACATTAATGATGCACATTTCCCAAAAGAGGCGTGTGTTAAAATAATATTAGAAGCAATGTGCCCCCCAGCCCGCAGCACATTACCGGGTGCTAAACCCCCCAGCACATTACCAGTTCTGACCCCCCAGCCCACAGCACACTGGTAATGTGCTGGGGGGTTTAGAACTGGTAATGGTTCTGACCCCCCCCAGCCCATTACCGGGTGCTAAACCCCCCAGCACATTACCAGTTCTGACCCCCCAGCCCACAGCACACTGGTAATGTGCTGGGGGGTTTAGAACTGGTAATGTGCTGTGGGGCTGGGGGGTTCAGAAATGGTGATGGTTCTGACCCCCAGCCCACATCACATTACCAGTTGTGACCCCCCCATCCATCATCATCATCATCAGCAGCAGCAAAAATCACAGCCCCCCCATCCATCCATCCACCCTCCCTCAGCAAAAATCACAGCCCTCCCCCATCCATCCTCCCTCCCTCCCTCAGCAAAAATCACAGCCCCCACACATCCAGCCATCCACCCTCCCTCAGCAAAAATCACAGCCCCCCCCATCAATCCATCCATCCTCCCTCCCTCCCTCCCTCCCTCCGCAAAAATCACAGCCCCCCCCCCCCATCCATCCATCCATCCTCCCTCCCTCAGCAAAAATCACAGGCCTCCCTCAGCAAAAATCACAGCCCCCCCCCCGCAGAGCCATCCCTCCCTCCCTCCCTCCCTGCCTCAGTCCCTCTCCTCTTCGGCTTAGATTAGAACCGCGAAGGGAGAGTTCCTCCCTCGGGACTCTGTTAAGCCGGCTGAGGCTTATGGGAAATTTCCCCTCTGCCCCCTCGAGCTTAACAGAGTCGCGAGGGAGAAGCTCTCCCTTCGCGGCTCTGAAAGCCGAAGAGGAGAGGAACTGAGGGAGGCAGGGCTGGCTTAATTCTGGGCAGACTGCTTCCTTACCTGCCGCGAAGAGCTGTGCACCCTGGCGATCCTCAAGCAGGCGATCCTTCCTCCAAGCAGGCGATGCTTCAAACGCTGGAACCTCGTGGCTGCTCAGACTGCTTCTGGGCCCGGCCCCCCCCCCTCCTCCTTTTTCTCCTCCTCCTGCCTGTCCCTGATTGGTGGAGGGCAGGCGCGTGACGCGGTCATGTGAGACCAACACCATGCAGCCCCGGGAATCACGCTAAGGAAAACAGTGAGTAAAAATAGCAAAAATAGCAGAAAGGATACTCCGTGGCATCGCGGGTCGCGGGCCGCGGGCCGCACAAAATGCTCTCGCGGGCCGCATGTTTGAGACCCCTGTTCTGTATGATCACTCCTGCCCCCTCTAGCTGTGCTTTGAGGTAATTACACATCTAGATCTCTGTGAGAAACAGGGTTTCTTTTCAACTTTGCATCTTTATTAGTACCAGCCTCATGACAATATATATATATATATATATATATATATCTGTGTATCTTCTGCCCATGTATATCTCTCTCTCTCTCTATATATATATATATATATATATATATGCATATATACCCTATATGTGTATATATTTATGAATATATATATATATATATATCTGTTGAGATATATCTTTTAGGTAGATATGTATCCACATACTTATCTATCTGTCTGTTTAGGTTCAGATATCCATATATTCCTATATGACCCTGACAGATGGGCACTACCCCTATCAATGCTGTGCCAGCATGCTTAGGGTTCTACACATACAACCACTCCCTGTGGTAATTAGCAAACTTTTTTCTTACCATAACCTTTCAGGGTTAGGTACCTCTGAAGCTCTCCTAATTGACCCCATTTAGGAAAGACATTGCGGATCTTCAGTTAATCTAAAGCTTAACGCTTCTTAAGTCTGTCCTTACTTTCTTATCAGATGCAGGGGTCTTCCATACCCTTTCTCTCCTACATGGATTAATTCCATTGCCAGTCCAGATGGGTCAGACTCTTTTTCCTTTTGGTCCTAGGATTGTACTGTTCTTGCGCCAAAAGAGCTTAAGCTTTGTCTAATAGTACCTTCTGCATTTTCCGCTGAAGCCCTACCTCTATACTACCCCAGTTTCCCCTGGGGCTGTTTCTCACCTTGAAGGGTTCTGACCTCCACTTGTTTTTTCTACAGTTATTACCTCTACTTCTCAGTGAGGTACTCCTTGAGGATCTTCTACTGGCTCGTCTAACAGATCCATATGAACCTCAATAGACATTTTACAATGCCACCAAGGGAGGCCCATATTAGAATATTGCACTCAATATTTTACTACTAAATGCCCTCTATACAGGGTCTTCCTCTATAGAAATCCTGTTCTAGTCCAGCTGTTCCACAGCACCTTTCTGTAATTCAACTCCTACCCTCCATCCCCAGGATGCCTGAGGTTCTGAGGAGTAGCATTGCTCTTTCTAGATTCGCAACATGCTAGGACTCCCTCTGAGCATCTCAGCTTGGGAGTCCCCATATGTGAAGACTCATTCCTGCTTGTTCCTGGAGATAGCACAGTTACTTACCTGTAACAGGTGATCTCTGGGAACAGCAGGAATAAGTCTTCACAACCCACCCACCTCCCTTAGGAGTTGCATTTCTCTATCTCTATCTTTCCCTTTCTTGCTCTCTCTCTCTTTGCCTCAGCTTTAAAACTTAACTGAGGAGAGGCAGTTGGGAAAGGCGGGAAGGCAGCACGCAGGCGTGTTGGGATGCTTCCAAAAGCGTTCTGATTGGACGCTGGGGAGCGTTCCCGTGCAGACTCCGTCTGTACCGACGTACCCATAGGTGAAGACTTATTCCTGCTTTTCCCAGAGATCACCTGTTACAGGTAAGTAACTGTGTTTTCTCTAGATCTCAAGGATGCGTACACTCATGTTCTCATTCATCCAACTCACAGAAGGTTCCTTCGGTTCCTTTTTCAGGATAAGCACTATCAATACAGAGTGCTCCCTTTTGGTCTGGCCTCTGCACCAAGGGTGTTCACGAAATGCATGGCAGAGGTAGCTGCTTTTCTGTGCACCCTGGGAATATTCGTCTTCCCTTACCTGGATGACTAGCTCATTCGAGCTCCCACTCAGTCAGAGGCCAGGACTTCTCTAACCTGCACAATGCGTATCCTTCAGTATTTAGGGCTGGTAATAAAAATCCCAAAATCCAATTTGATCCCTACTCAGTCCCTGGAGTTTTTAGGGGCGTTGCTGGATACCACAAGGGCAAAGGTCTATCTTCCCCAGGCCCATTGCCTTCGCTTGGTGCAGTTAGCTTCTCAAGCAGAGTTGAAGCCCCTACTAACTGCTCGAGAGATGTTACAATTGCTAGGCCACATGGCATCCACCGTACATGTGGTACCATATGCTCGCCTTCACATGAGGGCAGCTCAGTGGATTTTATCCAGTCAATGGACCCAGGCATTATAATGGCTGCCTGTCAGACAAAATAGCAAACACAAGTCGCCTCATTTTGTCCCACCAGTGGTGGAAGTCCCCTCAAAACCTGTTGCTGGGGTCCCCCTTTCAACAGCCTCTGCCCCAAGCAACTCTTACAACAGATGCTTCTCCAATGGGGTGGGGAGCTCATCTTCAGGACCTCTCCACCCAGGGCATCTGGTCCCCAAAAGAGACTTGTCTACATATCAATCTCTTGGAACTCAGAGCAATCTTCCTTGCTCTATGAGTTTTCCACACCCTGCTCAGCCACAAGACAGTCCTTATCCACACGGACAATCAGGTAGCCATGTTCTATGTAAACAAGCAGGGAGGAACTGGCTCTCTGTCGCTTTGCAACGAAGCTTTGCGACTGTGGGCCCACGCCAGAGAGCATCACATTCATCTTCTGGCAGTTTATCTTCCAGGTGTTCAAAACTCTTGGGCAGACAGACTCAGTCGAGTTCTGCTTCCACACGAGTGGTCCCCCTACACATGGACCAGGTATCCAAGATTTTTCAAATTTGGGGAACCCCGGACATAGATCTCTTTGCAAGTTCGTGGAATGCCAAACTTCCCCGGTTCTGTTCCAGAACTCTGGCTCAGGGAGCTCAGGCAAGGGATGCTTTCCTCCTTCACTGGGGTCAAGACTTCCTTTATGCCTTTCCACCCATTCCCCTAATTCCCAAAACCCTGTTCAAGCTTCAGAGAGACAGAGGCCATATGATTCTCATAGCTCCACGTTGGCCACGGCAAGTGTGGTACCCTCTGCTTCTACATCTCTCTCAAGCTCCCTCCCTGGGGTCTGCTCCAGATCTCCTCTCTCAAGAGGACGGAAAGTTATGGCATCCCAATCCCCAGTCTCTGCATCTCAGGGCTTGGTTGCTGAAGGCCTAGATCTCCAGGATCTTCATCTTTCTCAACAAGTGAAAGATGTTCTTTATGCTTCCAGAAAACTTTCCACTAGACATTCTTATGCTTTCAAGTGGAAGAGGTTTACCATCTGGTGTTCTGGGAAGGGTCTTAACTCCCTTGCCATACCTCTGGAATCTTTGCTGGAGTATCTCCTTCATCTGTCTAATGCAGGCCTTAAGACAAATTCAGTAAGGGTCCATTTGAGAGTGCTATTGCAGCTTCCCTTAAGCCTCTAAATGGACAACTTATTTCCTCTCATCCTCTTGTAGCAAGATTCATGAGAGGCCTCCTTTTAACAAAGCCTCCCATTAAACCACCCCCGGTGGCATGGGATTTAAACTTGGTTCTTGGTCAGCTTATGAAGCCGCCTTTTGAACCTTTAGCTACCACCTCCTTGAAATACCTTTCTTGGAAAGTTATCTTTCTCATTGCAATCACATCAGCACGCCGCATTAGTGAATTGCAAGCACTCGTAGCTAATCCACCTTATACAAGGTTCCATCATGACAAGGTGGTCTTTAGGACTAATCCACACTTTATGCCTAAGGTGGTCTCGCCTTTTCACCTCAAAAAGGAGGTCTACCTACCTGTCTTTTTTCCAGGGCCTCATGCATCAAGTGCAGAGAGGAATCTTCATACCTTGGACTGTAAAAGAGCTTTAGCTTTTTACTTACAAAGGACACAGCAACATAGAAAGTCTTCCCAACTCTTTGTTGCCTTTGATCCCTCTCATCTCGGACAACCAGTCTCCAAGAGAACACTTTCTAACTGGATTGCCCAGTGTATTTCTTTTGCCTATCAGAGCAAGAACCTTTCTCTGGAGGGCCATGTCACAGCTCACAATGTGAGAGCCATGGCAGCCTCAATGGCTCATCTGAACTCTGTGTCTATCGACCACATCTGTCGAGTAGCCACTTGGGCCTCGGTTCATACCTTCACAGCCCATTACTGCTTGGACAAGGACTCCCGCCGGGATGCCTTGTTTGGTCAGGCTGTTCTTAAACACCTGTTCCATACTTAATCAACTCCTACCCACCATCCCTCATGGGATGCCAGAGATCCATGTGGGGAAGTGCAGCCCTGTTCCAGGGACACACAACTTCTGGGATCTCTCCCTGGCATCTACAGCTAGGGAGTCCCCATATGTGAAGACTCATTCCTGCTTGTTCCTGGAGATAGCACAGTTACTTACCTGTAACAGGTGATCTCTGGGAACAGCAGGAATAAGTCTTCACAACCCACCCACCTCCCCTAGGAGTTGTATCTCTCTATCTATCTTTCCTTTCCCTCTCTCTCTCTCTCTTTGTCTCAGCTTAAAAACTCAACTGAGGAGAGACAGTTGGGAAAGGCGGGAAGGCAGCACGCAGGCGCTGTGGGATGCTCCCAAAGGCTTTCTGATTGGACGCTGGGGAGCATTCGCGCGCAGGCTCCGTCGGTACTGACAAAACCCATATGTGAAGACTTATTCCTGCTGTTCCCAGAGATCACCTGTTACAGGTAAGTAACTGTGCTTTTCTTCTCTGCTTCTTTCTGTGCTTCCCTCGTGGCTCTCCTCTCTGCCCTTCTCGTGGCTCTCTTCTCTGCCCCTCTCGTGGCTCTTCTCTCTGCCCCCTTCCTGGGAGCTAATGACAACGTTTTATAAGCCTGTTCCCCTGGGCTTGGCTCTGCTCTCACCCTGAACAGGTGTGCTTGATTAAGCTCGGGGCTTGTTACTACGTCAGAGTCTGGGTGTGTCAATTCAGCTCCTGTCTTTCCCTGTTTACCTTTTCTATGTAAACAGTGAGCCATGCGCTCTAGCTGCCTGTCAGTTTTAAAGGTGGAATCTTCCTTTCTCTCTCTTTCCATGGGTTCGGTAGGGGTCTCTACATCACAAGTGGAACGGGTAAACGTAGATCGATTGTTTACGTTGTCAGAATATAGAAAGACTAGGGGACATGCAATGAAGCTACAGGGTAAACTATTTAAGACTAATAAAAGAAAATATTTTTTCACTCAACGTGTAATCAAACTCTGGAATTTGTTACCGGAGGATGTAGTAAAGGCTGTTAGTGTACCTGGGTATAAAAAAGGTTTGGACAAGTTCCTGGAGGAAAGGTCCATAAACCATTATTAAGAAGGGACCCAGGATATCAATGCTTGACCCAATACAAGCATTGTGGAACCTGTGTCTTTTGGGGAAACTGCTCGGTACGTATGACCTAGATTGGCCACTATTGGAAACAGGATACTGGGCTTGATGGACCTTGGTCTGACTCAGTATGGCATATCTTATGTTCTTATGTCATCCGCATAGATATGATAATTTGCTATGTGTTTTTTAAAGATGTTACAGATTGGTTGGATATATAAATTAAAAGATAAGGCAGAGAGGGTGGAACCTTGTGGAATGCTTTGTTCTTGTTTGAATGTTGAAGATGTTGTTTGTCCAATCTGAACTTGTTGTGTACGATCCGTTAATTAGGATTGAAACCATTTGTAGTCCAATCTGCTGAAGTTTTGTGATGAGTATTTTATGACTGACGCTGTCAAAGGCTGAGGCAATATCCAGGAATATCAGTACAAATGCCTGCCTGATGTTGTTCAATCCTCATGTAAGTTTGTCTATGAAGGTTAACATAAGTGTCTCTACACTATGGAAAGGTCTGAATCCATGTTGTTGTTCATCTAGAGGGGTATTTATCTCTATGAAGTCCTGGAGTTGAATCTGTATGACTTTTTCAGTAATCTTGGCCATGAAAGGTAGACTAGAGATTAGTCTGTACGAGTTAAGGTGATCCTTGTCAATGGATTTTGATTTTAATATTGGACAGATGATTGCCTGTTTTAGTGCTATGGGCATGTGTCCTTATGCTAAGGATTGGTTGACTATTGAAAGTATGAAAGGAGTAATCTCAGCTTTGGAGGCAGGCAGGGATCAATAGGTAAAGTAGTGGTATTGATGTTGGTGATTATGTTGTTTTTGGTCAATTATATGAAATGTATTCCAATTGTTAATAGTTTGGACGTTAGTGTCATTGTAAGTGAATTTAGTAGTGATGGGGGTGATGTCTTCTCTATTTTGGGGAGCAAGTTTTCTCATACAGTGATTAGCTAGAGTTTGCGGGTTTATGGTTATTTGATTTTTCTTTTGGGTTAGGAGATTGAGTTAGTGACTTGACAATAGAGAAAAGTTCCCTTGGTCTATTGAGGGATTTGAGAGAAGAGATGTATGATATTCTTTCTTTCTGTTGTTTGTAGTTTCCTTGTATGTACTCAGTGTGTTCAAATATATTCTTTTATCGTTTTCTGATTCTGTGAACCTCCATCTATGTTCTGTTTTTCTCAATTTTTGTTTTAATTTTCTTAGGTCATTTATATACCATGATTTAGAAGGCTTATGATTTTTTCTGTGGTGAGGGAGAGGAGCTAGGGCTGCCTTGGCAATGGTGGCATTCCAATTTAGTAGTATATCATCTAGATCTGCCAGGGTAGAGTCTATGTTGGCAATGGTATCATTCAAACATGCCTCTTTGTCAAGTGATCTGAATTTCCTCTTATATGGAACTGATTTGCTAGCAGAAAGTTGAGATGAAGTTGCAGGTCGGGAGAATTCCAATAAGAAGTCATCTGTCCATGTGAGGAGAAGAGATTTGGGGAGCTGAGTATAGGTTATGTTGCAAAATCTTATCGGGAAGAAATATTAGGTCTAAGGTATTTCCTATCACGTGGGTTGGCATTTGTACTATTTATTGGTTACCCATATCTGCCATAGCATTGAGGAAATGAGATGTGAATGTGCAGTGAAGAGATGGCAGATCGAAGTCACCTAAAATAATACGAGGTTTGTTTAGTGATGCAGCACATGCAATTTCTAAGATGGATGTAGGGTTCTCTGCTATGGGGGAAGGTGGCCTGTATAATAGACATATTGAGATGTTTATAACAACATACGATATGCCATATTGGGTCAGACCAAGGTTCATCAAGCCCAGTATCCCGTTTCCAACAGTGGCCAATCTAGGTCACAAGTACCTAGCAGTTTCCCCAAAAGGCACAGGTTCCATGCTTGTATTGGGTTAAGCAGTGAATATTCTGGGTTTCCTTTAATAATAGTTTATGGACTTTTCCTCCAGGAACTTGTCCAAACCTTTTTTAAACCCAGCTACACTAACAGCTTTTACTACATCCTCCGGTAACAAATTCCAGAGTTTGATTACTGTACATGTTGAGTGAAAAAATATTTTCTCTTATTGGTCTTAAATAGGTTACCCTGTAGCTTCCTTGCATGCACCCTAGTTTTTCTATATTTTGATGGTGTAAACAATCGATCCATGTTTACCCGTTCCACTCCATTCATTAATTTATAGACATCTATCATATCTCCCCTCAGCCGTCTCTTTTCCATGTTGAAGAGCCCTAACCTTTTTAGCCTCTCTTCATAGGGCTATCCTTCCATCCTCTTTACCATTTTGGTGGCTCTTCTCTGTACATTTTCTAATAATGCAGTATCGTTTTTAAGATACGGTGACCAGAATTGCACACAATATTCAAGGTGCAGTCGCACCATGGAACAATACAGAGGCATTATAATATCCTTTGTTTTATTCTCCATTCCTTTCCTTATGATACCTAGCATTCTATTTGCTCTCTTGGCTGCCGCTGCACACTGGGCGGAGGGTTTTAACATGTTATCCACGATGACGCCTAAATCTTTTTCCTGGGTGGTGGTTCCTAATGTGGAACCTTGCATCGTGTAACCATAGTTTGGGTTGTTCTTTCTTAGGTGCATAATTTTGCACTTGTCCACATTAAATTTCATCTGCCATTTGGATGCCCAGTCTTCCAATTTATCAAGATCCTCTTGCAATTTTCCACAATCCTCTTAGGTTTTAACAACTTTGAATAGTTTTGTGTCATCTGCAAATTTGATAACCTCACTCGTTATTCCCATTTCCAGGTCATTTATGAATATGTTAAAAAGCAGTGGACCCAGCACAGATCGCTGGGTTACCCCACTATTCACCTTTCACCCTTTGCTTTCTATCTTTTAACCAGTTCCTGATCCACAGTAGTACACTGCCTCCTATCCCATGACTTTTTAATTTTGCCAAAAGTCTCTTATGAGAAACCTTGTCAAAGGCTTTCTGAAAGTCCAGATACACTATATCAACTGACTCACCTTTGTCTACCTGTTTATTCACACCTTCAAAAAAACATAACAGATTAGTAAGACAAGACCTTCCTTGGCTAAAGCCATGTTGGTTGTCTCCCGTTAATCCATGACTATCAACATGTTCAGTAATTTTGTTCTATCTGATGGTTTCTACCATTTTTCCCGGAACTGAAGTCAGGCTCGCCGGTCTGTAGTTTCCCGGATCACTCCTGGAACCCTTTTTAAAAATTGACGTTACATTGGCCATCCTCCAATCTTCAGATATTACAGATGATTTTAATGATAGTTCACAGATTACTAATAGTAAGTCTGCAATATCATATTTCAATCTGAATAATCAGAACGCCCATACCATCAGTGTTTTTGTTGGAGTGGAGGGTCACTTTTGGAACTCTTTTCGATGCCCTGGAGTATTGGAACAGGTTATATCCTGAGAGATTCAGTTGGTTAGTCAGGGCTGTATCTGAATCTGATGCCAAGTTTCCGTGAGGCACAGTAGATCAGGGTTATTGTCATACACAAGGTCCAATATTACTGGTATTTTATTTCTAATAGATCTTGTGTTTAGCAGAATGCATTTTAAAGGATATGTGGTAATCGGGCAGGTTTGTTGAGAGTGAGTATCTTGAGGATTTATATATATTAGTCTCTGATGGAGATTTTTATGGTAGTAGTTTGGGGAAGTATGATGAGTGTTAGAAGGGTTATGCTTGTAGTGGTACTGGATGATAAGGATGTGGTAGTATTGTGATGTGTCAGGTTGTAGGGAGTGAGTTAGTGGTACTAGGAGCAATATAATTAGTATGATGTGTAAGCAATAACACAAGCAGCTGTTCTCCATTGTGAATTTGCTTTTAGGATATTAGAATCAATACATATTGTTCAGCCTTGAATATTCTGTTATGTACTGGGATGACGTAAAGCAATGTTGTATGATATCAACAGAACAAGTACATACAATTCAGTCTTGCAATATTTAGCTATGTACTAGAATGAAATAGTGCAGTGATAACAAAATATAATTACAGTTCATTCTTAATATAATCAGCAATATGTTATAATGGAGTATTGTACTGGTGTAAGAAGGCAACAGTATAATATACAGTTCTATCCTGAAGTGGACAATGTTTACTTAATGGATATGCTATTATGGTTTGCCGTATTAGTTAGAGATATAATCAATTTGGCATATTTTAAATTTTACTGCGCTGTATAATATGAGTGATGAGCAGACTTTAGGGCTGGAGCTTTAACATATTGCTTGCTTAAGTGAATGCTAAATATAAGAGTGGCTTAACTTAAATCTTACTTTTAGATGTTCACGCCTGCGATCCACACCTAAGGGCCCTTTGGCGTGGCGTGTTTCTTTTTTTTTTTATTAATTTCCAAATTGCATTTAAACAATACAAATAAAGTCAATCCAAGGCAAGTTAACACATTAGATATGCTTTACAGTAAAAGGAAAAAAGAAACAAAAAACATCACTCAGATATAGCCCACATTAAGAAACTTGGCCGAGCACTAACTAAGAACCAGCAATAAATGTTAAAGAAAACAAGACACAAAGTCCATGAAAGGAGGCTAAATTATTCCTGGACACCCGAAGCTTCCACTAATGCTTTCCGCTTCTCTGACAGAAAAGTTTCCAAGTGAATAACATCAGTAAATACATAAGAGACACCCTTTAAAGTTATAATATATTTACACGGGAAACGAAGAAAAAAGGAAGCGTCTCCTAGTGATAATACCTGAGGCTTTAAGGCTATAAACAGCCTTCGCCTAAGCTGGGTATTACGCGATACATCAGGAAAAACATTAACAAGATGGCCACAAAACTTAATAGTCTTATGCTTGAAGAACGCACGGAGTACTCGCTGTTTAATATCCCTAGACAAAAAAGTAACCAACAGAGTAGAGCGGGTATCAATTATGTCCAGGGAGTCCTCTAGAAAGGCAGTAAGGTTGGAGATAGTAGGCTCGATTGCATCAAACTCCCCCTCAACAGGATTAACCCTCTTAGAGCTAGGGGAAATATAGTAAATCTGAGATACTTCTATGGGATCAGTAAGTAAAAGCACTTCCTTAAGGTATTTGTCTAATAAAATCTTTGGGGCGAGGAGCTTAGAATTAGGGAAATTCAAGAAACGAAGATTGCAGGAACGAGCTGAATTCTCCATCGCTTCAATTTTATTATGGAGAACCAGCGAGTCCTTAATACTCGCAGCCTGAGCGGCGTGTATGGAGACAATCTGGCTTTCCAATTTAGAAACAGCAGTATCAAGCAAAACATTTTTACCATCTAATTGTTGCAAAGAAACTACGGTCTCCTGAGAAAATTTAGACAAAGCACCTAAGGTACCCGAAATCTTTTCATCAATAGACTTCAAAACTCCCCATACATCCTTTAGGGTAATCTCAGCGTCAGGGAATAAAGTCGAGAGCGTGGCAACACTACTCGACAATGAAGCAACCGGCTGAGGTAAAGAAAAAGAAGCATTACCCCTTACCTTACTAGAGGACTCCCCAATAGGAGCGGGAAGCAGCGACGGAAGAGGACATGGTGGAGGAGATCTTCCCCCTGAACTAAAGGAGGCACCCTCAGGAGATGATTGAGCAATCGGTAAAGGAGAGAAGTGCCTATCAAGGGGGCCCGTCGGCTTCACATCGCCGGCGAGAGCCCCCCCAGAGGCAACCCCGCCCTTAGCTTTCCGCTTCCCCATGCAAACTAAACAGACTGCAGAGAAAACAAACAAACTTCACAACAAATACAACCTTCCCGCTCTTCCCGCCGACACAAGTGCTGTAGCCACTAGAATGGTCCCTGTGACGTCGCAGTGGCGTCGAAGGGGCGTCAAAGGGGCAGGACCTGAACTTGGCTGGGACGACGTCGGAGGCATTCGGGGTCTTGTTTGGTCCCTGGGACTGCTGCCTTGTGCAGCGCTCAGCTCGGACGCTTGTGGCTTCCCTGGAACACCGAACAGGCATCGGGGAGAGAGCCCGCAGCTGTGAGAGGACCCCACTGAGAGGATAAAAGCTGCCAGTTCTTTCATTCCAACTGAACTTGGCTGGGACGACGTCAGAGGCATTCGGGGTCTTGTTTGGCCCCTGGGACTGCTGCCTTGTGCAGCGCTCAGCTCGGACGCTTGTGGCTTCCCCGGAACACCGAACAGGCATTGGGGAGAGAGCCCGCAGCTGTGAGAGGACCCCCCCTGAGTGGCATTGCATTTACTCTGGCGTGGCGTGTTTTAGTGTTTAGAAGAGAAGGCAGGGCGGGAAGAGTTCTTGCTCACCAAGCTGATTGGGTGCCTTGGCTGAGAGCAGGGAGGAGCTTACCTACTTGCTCCTTGCTGATGCCCCAATCAGTCCGGCGTGGAGAGGCAAAGCTGTTATCTGTTACCATTTTAATAAGTGGTCACATAAGATCTCGAGAGAACAGGATACCCACTCCCCATTTCTCTTTTTCCCCTGAGAATTAGAAAACCCTTATGTTTAAGCAGATATTCATGCTTAGACAATCAATGGGTTTCTTGGATAAATACTACTGTATACTTGTCTTGAGACACATAGCCTCCTTAAAAAGCAGTTGGCATTTCTGAGACAAATTTAGGCCTTTTATATTCCAAGCAGTGAGGTGCACAGCAACCATCTAATGTTCGAGTCTTCCCACATTCCTTATCTCACTCTCAAATTCATCCACAACTTGCAGTTATTTACCCCACTCAGACCACACATATCTCATTTGGGCCCCACACACTCCTTCCCTCCCCCCCACCCATTTACTCATTCCAACTGTCTTATCTCCAGGAACAAGCAGGAATGAGTCTTCACATATGGGTACGTTGGTACCGACGGAGTCCGCGCGGGAACGCTCCCCAGCGTCCAATCAGAACGCTTTTTGGGAGCATCCCACCGTGCCTGCGTGCTGCCTTCCCACCTTTCACAACTGCCTCTCTCCAGTTTTCATTTTTCCGCGGAGCCGACAGGGCGTACTCCTGTCACCACACAAAATTCTTCTTTTATTTTTTTGTTTTCTGTGGTCGCGTCTGCCTTCCCTCGACACCACCAGTACCACCGGTGTTTTTTCTTTCTTTCTTCCTACAAATTTTTCTTTTTATGAGGAAAATGTTTTCCTGTTTAGTGCCTGTTGGTTTTTCTGGCCGCTAGGCCTCCATACTTTCCTTCATGGAAACGCCAGCCACTATCCTTAAGAAATGCTTAAACTGTGGCGGTACCAAATTAATTTTAGACACCCATAATTGGTGTCTACCCTGTTTGGGTCCTGACCACTACCCGCTGGAGTGTCTCTCCTGCAGGAGTGTATCCAGAAGAACTCTTCAGCATCGACCTCAATTCGATACGCGGTCCCCATTGAAATTGAGGGCCGAATCTTCTTCTTCACAGGAACAGGTAACCAAACAAAAGTCTGTTAAGACTAGCCAGTCCTCGAGTGGTAGATCTCATGCTCAGCATCGAGATGCCTCTGGCCTTGCCCTCGAGGACAATTTGACAATAAAACCCCAGTGGGAGTCTTCGGCCTCCAAAGCAATAACGGGGTTTTCAGGTTGTCCCGAGATTCTTATCTCCGCGGACATGCCTGAGCCATGCTCGGTGGTTGTATCCGCTTCGAGCGGTACCGATACCCCAGCATCGGCTATGGTGATGGATGAAATATTCCTCACCAATGATCGCAGTCTAGCGCGCTCGGTTCCTTCGGTGCCGTTAGAGTCGCTGCAGACCGATCTTCCAGCATCAGTATCGACTTCGGTACCAGTTCTGGTGTCAACATCGGTACCCTCCATGCTTGCTTCAACAGACTCGCTTCTCTCAATGCCGAGTCTGGAATTGATCACTAGCCTGGATGATTTGGTACCGATTCGTCTCGGTACCGACCTCGGACGGTACCGAAGACATTGCTCCGGTGATCGAAGTCTGGCACTCTCAGTTACTTCGGTGCCGTTTGAGTCACTGCAGACTGATCTCCCGGTATCGGTATCCACTACGGTACCGATACCGGTACCGGTATCTACATTAGCATCGGTGTCAGTACCATCCATGCTTGTTTCGACAGGTTCGCTTCCTTCAATGCCGAGCCTGGAATCGATCCCTAGCGTGGATGATTTAGTTCCGACTTGTCCTGGTACCGACCTTGCACGGTACCGAAGACATTCTTTTAAAGACAATCCGATGCTCCACCCTTTCGGGTCCTCTGATCCAGCAGATCAGAATGAATCCATTGGTACCAAGACTGGATCTTCAACAGGTCTAACCTTTACCCCTCATTTTAGAGGGTCCCCCTCAGGGGAAATTTCTTTTCAAGCGTTTCTGCTTGATATGGCAAAATTTCTTGCTATATCTATACCTGATCAAGATCCTGAACCCAGGGGATTCAAAACCCCTGCTTTTCCCCTGGAGTCCAAAGGAAGTCCCCATGCTTCCTTTGCATCAGACCTTACAGGATCATCTATTCCGAATGTGGGAATCTCCCTTAACGGTATCCCCACACTCTAGGAGAGCTGACATTCTGTATAGGGTGTCACCTTCTCCAGGTTTTCAAAAGACTCAATTTCCTCATTATTCTATTGTTGTAGAATCAGCAATGAGGCGTATTAAGAGTGCAAAGAGGCACTCTTCTTATCCGCCAGGTCGTGAGTCTAGAACTTTAGATGCCTTTGGACGTCGATGCTTCCAGGCATCCATGCTTTCTGCAAGAATTCTCTCATATATTTTCTATATGGGATTATCTCTTGAAGAGGTCAATAAGAATTTAGTACTTTTGACCCCTTTTCTTCAAGAACCTAATAGACCAGACTATTCTCTGTTAATTAGTCATGCTCAAAATGTCTCTAGGTTCCTTAATCGTGCTTCCCTGGACTGCTTTGAGTCTATTAGCAGAACCTCTGCTATAGCCATAGGAGCATGACGCATGGCCTGGCTCCAAGCTTCGGACTTGGATAAATGGGTACAAGAAAGGCTGGGAAATACTCCTTGTACTGGAGACAATCTCTTTAACAAGGAGGCTCTATTCCAAGCTGCTCAGTTGACCACTGACAGTTTTGCTTTCAGAGGATTGTCAAAACCTTCCTGTATCCCAGCTTACAAGAAATCTCCTAGCAAACTTTATCCCCCTAGGGGGAAAAAGTTTTATTCATCTTCTACCCATCATACAGATGTTTCCAAACAGGGGCAACATCAATCTGCCCTAAGAAAATCACAACCTCAACAGGCTCAGCAAACCCAGCAGTCGCAGGGTTTCTGATATATCATTCTTTGAATATCTTTTTTCCTGTTTGAGGTTTACAACCTGTAAGCTGCTTCTTATTAACAGAAGCATCCACACTGACTCAATCCGTCACTCTAGGCATGAATCTCTTGTCACAAGGGATATCTATTCTTTTAGCTCCAAGAGCTATTGAGGACAATCATGCCATACAGCTAATAGGTTTCTCCTCTCTTTTTAAAGGGAACAGAGGAGTAACAACCATCCCTTCACCTTCACAGTTCTCCTGTGCAAGGATATCTCTTCCTTGGTTGCAAGGGGTTTTTTTCTTTCTCCAGGACCAAGCAGGAAGTTAGTCCTCACATATGGGTGACGTCGGCGCCGACGGAGCCCTCGCGGAGCAATTTTCCCCAGCTTTCAAAGAAAGCCTTTGGGAATTGCAGCGTGCATGCGCGGTCCTCTTCCCGCCCAAGGGTGCCATCTTGCTCAGTCTTCTTTTTTCCGCGGAGTCCTACAGACGTTGTTGGTAATTCCCCACAGAAAAGTTGATTTTCTTTGTTTTTTCTCGGTTTCGACACCGGTTCTTTTCCCGCCCGGACTCGCGACGACGGTTGCGAGTCCGTTCTTTATTTTTCGGTTTTTTGTCCTTCGTGACAGATTTCGCGCCTTTTTTCTTTTCACTGGCAGCCCGGTCTTTTGACCTCGCAGGGGCCCTTTTTCCCCCGATGGCTGCCAGTGGGTTTAAGAAGTGTGATCGGTGTAAGAAACTCATGTCTCTTACCGACACACACGACTACTGCCTCCGCTGCCTCGGACCCGATCATGACCCGATGATCTGTGGTCCGTGTGGCAAAATGTCCTCAAAAGCGTTGAGGAGTCGGCAGCATCAGCGGGAACGTATCTTCTCTGACTCCGGCCGGGCTCGGACCTCGTCAGAGGCTTCGACGTCTCGGGACTCTGGTCCTGAGCATCGTCGCAGTTCCTCTGAACGGGGGTCTCCTACCCGGGAACATCATCGGAAGAAGAAACCCGCGAGGGCGGGGTCGGTGGACGCTCCTGGTTCCTTGAGGGCCAGGTCGCATAGCCCCGATTCCCGTCCCGGGTCCTCGGAGATGGAGAGGCCTTCTAAACATCCTCGTCTCGAGATGGACTCGCCCGCTCACGTGAGTACTGTTGTCCTCGTGGACTCGCCTCCGAAGGACCTGACGTCAGGCCCGATGCCGTCGGGGCCCGAGTCGGGGGCTGCTGGGTCTCCTGAGCTCGGACTCAGGTTGACGGCCTTGGAGAGCAGTTTCGCTGCCTTCATGGACCAGCAGCGGGCATTGATCGCTGGCCTCACCGGTGCTTCTGCCCTGACCACCGGGAGGTCGACGTCCAAGTCGACCCCGGAGACCGAGCCGATCCTCGAGTCCATGAGGGCTCGTGTCGATCCTCGGTCGCGGTCTCCTTCGGCCTCCCGTTCGGGACCGAGGTCGTCGACGCCGACTCCCTCGGCGTCGGGGCGGACGGCATCGATGCCCGCCCGACCGGAGCCGCTCGACTCCACCTCCGAGGAGTCAGCCTGGGAATCCGAGGACGAAGAGTCACCTGATTCTTTTCGGACTCGGTGTGTCCCATCGGACTCCCCCGAGTCCGAACCTCGGAGACGGTCCCCCCCGGAGGATACCCGGTTCTCGGACTTCGTGCGAGATATGGCCAAGGCCTTGGCCTTTCCCGTGGATCCCGAGGAGGAGCCTCGAATCGAAGAACTCGATGCCCTCCAATATGACTCTCCCCCGAAGGAGGCCTTTATTGTACCGGTTCCTCCGATGCTGGAACGACTTCTCTTCCGCATGTGGGAGAGCCCGGCGTCATCGCCGGTGTTAAGCAAGCGGGTCGATTCCATTTATCGAGTCCGCAAGAGCCCCGGGTTCCAAAAGGCACAACTACCGCACCATTCCATGGTGGTGGAATCGGCCATGCATAGACCCGAAGCCTGGATGCCCTCGGTAGGAAGTGTTTCCAGGGCTCTATGCTTGCTTGTCGAGTCCAGACCTACCAGCTCTACATGGGCATGTATCTCCGAGACCTGGCTAAAGAAATAGCCGGGTTCTCTGCTGGTCTCTCCGACGAACCTTTGCAGAGGTTCCAAACCTTGTCAACTGGTATTCGGGAGTGCTCAAAGTTTATCTCTCGAGCAGCCTACGATGGTTTTGAGGCATCGGCTCGAGTAGCCGCAGCCGGCATCGGTGGCCGTCGCCAGGCTTGGCTTCAGACATCTGACCTCGAGCCATGGGTGCAGGACAAGTTGGTCGATGTCCCCTGCAGAGGTGAAAACCTCTTTGGCAAGCCCATGGATGAGAAGGCTGCACAGATCGAGACCGAGACTCTCACCAGGACTCGTCTCTCAAGGAAGACCTCTGCCCCTTCTCAGAAGAAGAAGGGCTCGGGGAAAAAGCCCTTTTACCCGAGGAAGGCGGCTGCCTATCAACACTACCCTCATTATCAGGCCTCAGCAGCTCCCCCACAGGGTAAGCAGGCCAAGGGACGGGGTAATGGGTCCCGTAGGCAGCAAGCCCCCAAGCCTGCACCACCGGCCCCTGCTCAGCAGGGTGGGGGTTTTTGACTTCATCAGCATAGCCTCTCCCCCTCAGCTGGTTTCTCTCAGCACAGGAGGTCGGCTGGTCCACTTTGCCCACAGGTGGTCCAACATCACCACAGATACCTGGGTGCTTCACATAGTTCAAAAGGGCTATCTTCTTCACTTTCACCAGGTACCTCCCTCCTATTTCCCAGGGGAGCCTCTTCGACTCCCTCTGCACAGGGACTTACTCCTTCAGGAGTTAGCAAGTCTTCTTCAGGAACAGGCTGTGGAACCGGTGCCCCACCACCTGAGGGGTCAAGGGTTTTACTCCAGGTACTTTCTGATACCAAAAAGAACAGGAGGCCTCAGACCCATCCTGGACTTGCGCAACCTCAACAAGTTCCTCGCAAAGGAAAAGTTCAAGATGCTTACCCTTGGAATCCTGCTGCCCTACCTCCAGCAGGGAGACTGGCTATGCTCCTTAGATCTAAAGGATGCCTACACTCACATCCTCATCCACCCCAGCCACAGACAATATCTCAGGTTTGTTGTGGGGGGCAATCATTACCAGTACAGAGTACTACCCTTTGGCCTATCCTCCGCACCAAGGGTATTCACCAAATGTCTAGCAGTGGTGGCGGCTTATCTGAGACTTCAAGGCCTCTTTGTATTTCCATACCTGGACGACTGGCTCATCAGAGCACAGTCTTCCCAAGAGGCCATTCACGCCACGCACCGCACTGTGGCTCTGCTCCAGTACTTGGGCTTTGTCATAAACTTCTCAAAGTCCACTTTGCTCCCTTCTCAGGATCTCGAGTTCATCGGCGCAAGATTGAACACGCTTCAGGCGCGAGCTTTTCTGCCTCTGGACAGGGCACACAGGCTCATGGATCTTGCCAGCCACTTTCGCAGCAATTCCCTGGTCTCTGCCAGGCAATTTCTGCGACTGCTCGGCCATATGGCTTCCACAGTCCATGTGACCCCCAATGCCCGCCTAAACATGCGCCCTGCTCAATGGTGCCTTCACACACAATGGCATCAGGCCACTGGGAGCCTAGCGGACTCCGTACAGATCTCCGACCCGCTGGTCTCTTCTCTACAATGGTGGCTTCATCTGCCAAACCTCGTGCTAGGAATGGCTTTTCAGCCTCCTCCGCCTTCTCAGGTCCTGACGACCGATGCTTCTCTCCTGGGCTGGGGAGCTCATTGCCAAGGGAAATGTACTCAAGGCTTCTGGACTCCTTGGGAGTCTGCTCAACAGATCAACTTCCTGGAGCTCAGAGCCATCCGCCTAGCTCTCAGAGCCTTCTCCCACCTGACTTCTCACCAGTCTGTGCTGGTCCAGACAGACAATCAGGTTGCAATGTTCTACGTGAACAAACAAGGCGGAACAGGCTCCTTCCTTCTCTGTCAGGAGGCACAGAAACTGTGCTCTTGGGCCGTCCACCACGGCATCATCCTCAAAGCTGTCTATCTCCCAGGTCAGGAAAATTACCTGGCAGACAAGCTAAGCAGGATCCTCCAGCCACACGAGTGGAGGTTGGATCCGGTGGTGGTTCAGCAGATCTTTCTCAAGTGGGGGCCTCCCCACCATGGATCTGTTTGCCAGTCCTCTGAACCGGCAACTTCCCAGATTCTGCTCTCGACAACCGCATCCTCTCAGAGTAGCGGCGGATGCTTTTCTGATTCCATGGTCCACAGGCCTCTTGTATGCCTTTCCTCCCATGCCGCTGGTGTCTCGGACACTCTTCAAAGTTCTCAGAGACAAAGCCTCGATGATCCTAGTGGCTCCCCGGTGGCCGAGACATCCTTGGTTCCCGCTTCTGATGCAGCTGGCGGTGGACACGCCTCTTCCTCTGGGGTTTCAGCCCGACCTCCTGTCACAGGATCAGGGGACTCTCCTGCACCCCAACCTCCGGTCCCTTCATCTGATGGCCTGGCTGCTGAAAGGGTAGTCCTTGCTCCCCTCCGGCTGCCTCCAGATGTGGAGGAGGTCGTCTTGGCCTCCAGGCGGCCCTCCACCCAGAAGTCCTACACTCTTAAGTGGCGTCGGTTCTCCGTCTGGTGTGCTCAGCAGTCTCAAGATCCCTTCTCCTGTTCAGCATCAGTGGTCTTGCAGTACTTGCTTTGCCTCTCCAATCTTGGACTTAAGTCCAACTCGGTCAGGGTCCACCTCAGTGCTCTTTCTGCGCATCACATGCCGGTGGATGGCAGACCTCTTTCCAGACACCCTCTAGTGGCTCGTTTTCTCAGAGGCCTCCTTCTCCTTAAACCACCTTTGCGCCTGCCAGCCCCTGACTGGGATCTGAATGTGGTTTTACAGCGGATTACCTGTCCGCCTTTTGAACCTATGGCTACCTGTCATCTTCATTTTCTTTCTTGGAAAACCTTGTTCTTGGTAGCCCTCACTTCTGCTAGACGCGTTAGTGAGCTACAGGCCCTAGTATCTGATCCTCCTTACACTAGGTTCTACAAGAATAGGGTAGTCCTACGGACTCACCCTAAGTTTCTTCCCAAAGTGGTTTCCCCTTTTCACATCAACCAGGAGGTGGTACTTCCGACCTACTTTCCCAGGCCACACTCCAGCCGAGCTGAGATGGTCCTGCATACCCTGGACTGTAGAAGGGCGTTAACCTTCTACCTTGACCGTACGCGGGAGCACAGAAGGGCTGTTCAGCTCTTCGTCTCTTATGACCCCAATAAGTTGGGGCTCCCTGTCTCCAAGTGTACTCTGTCCATCTGGATTGCTGACTGTATCGCTTGGGCTTATGAGGCAGCCGGCCTCTCGTTGGAAAGTCGAGTCACGGCTCATCGTGTTAGGGCGAAGGCTACGTCAGTGGCTTACCTCCGCTCTGTTCCATTGGCAGACATCTGCCGGGCCGCTACCTGGTCTTCAAGCCAGACCTTTGCGGCCCATTACTGCCTGGAGAGGGAGTCCCGCAGGGACAGTGCTTTCGGACAGGCAGTCCTCCGTAATCTCTTTGAGGTATAGGCAACTCCTACCCTCCGTCCCGGATGTTGGGCTACCGGTTGGAGGCGTATTCAGAGAAGATTCCTTCCTTCTGTGCTACTGAGCTTGAGGGAGCTCCTTTTTGAGCTTAGGGTCTCCGGTAGCCTTAAGCTTGGGAGTCCCATATGTGAGGACTGACTTCCTGCTTGGTCCTGGAGAAAGAGTAGTTACTCACCTGTAACAGGTGTTCTCCAGGAGCAGCAGGAATCAGTCCTCACAACCCTCCCTCCTCCCCTTGGAGTTGCAGTTCTATGCTTTCGTTTTTGCTAATTTTTTGCTGTCTTTTCGCTATGTCATCAGACTGAGCAAGATGGCACCCTTGGGCGGGAAGAGGACCGCGCATGCGCGCTGCAATTCCCAAAGGCTTTCTTTGAAAGCTGGGGAAAATTGCTCCGCGAGGGCTCCGTCGGCGCTGACGTCACCCATATGTGAGGACTGATTCCTGCTGCTCCTGGAGAACACCTGTTACAGGTGAGTAACTACTCTTTCTCAGAGACTTTCCAAACTGTAAGTCTTCTTAACTCTGTATCACTTATATCCCTCTTATCTGAGACATTCAGTCTCTAAGAGTGATACTATGTAACTGGAGGGCTTACTCTTTAAACCCATAGGTTTTCTTCAATACCTATTCCAGTAAGTGATTTCCATTCAGAGTTGCTCTTCCCCTTTGCAATTTTTTCTCCAAATTCTTTTTTTTAATACAGCTTCTCAGACCATAATAGAGTCTTCCACTCCTACTAGGTCTGTTGGTCCTTCTACAGTTATAGGACTTTCTTTTTCTGCTGCCTTAATAACAGATAATGCCAAGAAAGGTTCTACAACCTGCTTGGTCACTTTATAATTGCAGGCAACTGCCCTATCTACTATTCCTAGCCATCCTCAATTCTTTTTGGCTCCAACAGAATAGTTTTTATTGTCTACTAGCAATTAAACAGCCAGGTTTCACCTGAGCAACCTGCAGCATGCTCTCTGCAATTATATAACAAAGCTCTGCAGCTATGGGCCTTTGACAGAGAGCATCAGAGCCATTCCTAGTATGGTTAAAAAGGGTTTTCCCCAGTCATGCTCCCACATGACTGGTGGTTTTCCTACCCTTACCATCTTTCTTAACCTTTCCTTCTAGGGAAAGGGGACCAGGGCTGGTCCACGTGAAAGCATAACGAATTGCTCCATTCCCTAAGTAGTTCCACAACTCCAGTGGAACTACTTTCAACAGGGATGCACTCTTTTTCACTGCAGTCGGTCCTTGTCTTATACTTTCCTTCTAATTTCCAGTATTTCATTGAAATTTCTGTTGAACAAGAAATGCATGATACTCATATTGCCTCATGAAGGAGCAAACATGGTAGTCCCCCTATATTGCGTCTTCTTCTCCAGCTACAACACTGAAGTTATAGAAGGATACAGACTTGCTGTCTTAAGACTAAGGATCTCCTCTGCACCCCTTCATGTGGGCCTCCATTCCTGGTTATTCAAAGGCTAGAATTTTTAGAGAAATCTAGACCTCTCCTTCTAAGTAGGAACATTCCATTGGCTCTTCCACTTATAACCAAAGAGAGATTCCCTTCCATTTTCCCAAGCGGGTGTTACCCTTTTTGTTATTAGATGAATCTCTCTGTACATATATATCCACATATGTATATGTATATGTATGTCTATATACATATATATAGTGACACGGAAGATCTGCCCTGTGCCTTAAAAACACAGAAATCTGCTGTGTATAGCTCAGATTCTGACAGGCAGGTAGATCAGAAGCTTCCTAGTTACTATAGGCAACCAAAACAAGCTGAGACACGAGGTCTGCAGACACGCCTAGTTAGCAAACACTCCCCAGTTGATCAGGAAAACAGTTTTCACATGGGCAAGAAAACGCCTCTAAAGCTGTATAAAAAATGTCCAAAGCAGACAGAGTTAGACGAGGAGCAAGACCGAGACGGAGACAGAGACCAGGAAGCTGCAGGAGCTTGGCAAGTTGGAGGAAACTTGCAGGTCTCAGACAAGACTCAGAATACTCTTATACTGACTCTGAACTGCCTGAACCTTGGAGCAGAAAGCCACGGAGGAATTATCAAAAGGAAACAAAGTTACCTTCACCAAGAGAGGTTAGTTACAGGAAACACTCACCTCTGAAGCAGTGTGATTTTCCCAGGCACCGAGCTCAGTGGAAGGAACGTGAGGCAGTTGGTAACAAGCCATATGTATTTGAGAAGCAGAGCTGCTTAAAATACTTACAACCCTGTGAGAGGGAAAGTAATCCTGTTGAGGATATCTGTATGCTTGATGAGGATGAATGTATGCTCCTAAAACCCTGCAGGAGACTTCCAAAAGAAAAGTCTTCCATTACCAGAACAGGACAGTGCTATGAGCTGCTGTCAAGTACAAGAGGCAGGAGGTTTAAAAGTTACAAGGAAAAAGCTTGTTTAGACAGAGCTGTTTCTCCGTCCTGCTTTTACAAGCTGTGTGATAAGTATCTGCCTTATTGTGAAGAGGGCTGTCCTGAGAGCTCCGAGAGAGAGACTGAATTGAGGAAGTTTCAGACTTTCTGTCCTAGAGAAAATACTGTGTTTGATGAACCGATGATTACAGAACCAAGTAGTTTAACTCCATGTTGAAGAAATGGATTGCTCTTTATTGATGGCTGATATCAGTTCTTCTCTGCGTTAGCTAAAGACAAGAGTGCCTTGTAGAGAGCTGGAAAGCATAGAAGAGACTGCCAGCATATCAGCTGATTCTGTTTGATATAATTCATGATTTTTGGTTAAAGCAAGAAGCTGTATTTTGTTTTCTTCTTCAGTTTGCCAGAGGCATGGCTGTATTTTAAGTTCTTGTGTTTTTGTACTACTTTTGAAAATCCAACCCCGGGAGGGGAATAAAAATCCTTGTTGAAAACCTGACTACTCGGACTCACAACTACTACTTTTCATAAAGATAGGTCAGGCCCAGCAGTGTGACTGGCTGCCTACGCCACAGTTCAGCCACTGCTGGTGACAATATATATATATATATATATATATATATATATATATATATGTATCTATCTATAGATACATATATATATATATATATGTATATGTACAACAAGACTGAAGCCTTAATCATCACTCGGAACCAAAGCTTCATACACCCAACAAATATAAGGATACAAAGCACCACTATACCAATAAGATCAGAAGTAAGATACCTCGGAGTTACTCTGGACAATAAACTAAACCTCAAGCCACACATAGACAAAACAATCCAAAAAGCCTACTATAGGATGCGAATAATCAGAAGACTGAAACCACTCCTCGCCCCAGATCACTTCCGTACCGTCTGTCAGGCACTGATAACACCACTACTGGACTTCTGCAATCCAATATACCTTGGACTACCGAAACAAGCCCTCAAACCACTCCAACTGGCACAAAACACTGCAGCACGAATCATATCCGGAACTACAAGACAAGAGCACATCACACCTATCTTAAAGGACTTACACTGGCTCCCAATCGGTGCACGCATCAGATACAAAACTATCATAAACCTATTCAAGATAAAGCAGCACACATCAGCCAACAGCCTACACGCCCTCATACAACCAGACACCAGCACACGTCCCAGAAGAAAACAAACACACAACCGAGTCAACACCCCAAGTGAATACAAACATACACGCAAGGACACAACAGACAGAGCAATCTCCATGGCTGCTCCAACAATATGGAACAAACTACCGGACGACCTGAGGGCAACTACTGACCTCAAAGACTTTAGAAAACAGCTTAAAACCATGCTATTCATAGAACACTATGGACACATCACATAACCTCAGAGAATGTACAACAGTACATGATACCACCCAAACAATGAATGTAAGAAAAGTTTTTAGCACCACTGTATATAGACCACCTTGTATATAGCTCAAACCAATCTAGCACACAATACAACACACACTCAACTAAATTTCACCCTCACTGCATGTATAACACACACACTTTACCTGATTGTTTGCTGTGATACCGCCTTGATTATCAAGATAAGGCGGTTTAGAAATACTGTTAAATAAATAAAATAAAATAAAATAAATAAATATATCTATATATCGATATAGATATATAGATATACAGATATATATCTGACTCTGAAAGACTTGTTGTCCATATTAATGCTGTTCCAGCATACCATAAGGATTTATATGGAGAACCAGTTTCTATGGTAACTACAAGATACCCTCTTTTACAGTAACCTTTCAGATGATGTTACATCTGAAGCTCTCTATGTAATGTCATTCTCCTAAGTGACATCAATTAGGAAGAACATTACTGATCTTCAAGAAATTGGAGGCTACAACGCCTACTGCAAATTTCCTTGTCTTTCATTCAGATGACAGGGTCTTAAAGTCCCACTCTTTTTCTGCAAAGAGTATATCTACCTTTTTTCATCCAAATCAGTCAGATTTTCTCGCCTCTTTTCCTAGAGCCTTATTTTGCTCCAAGGACAAATAGCTTGAAAACCTTGCCCAACAGAGATTTCAGTTTTTTCTACTGAAGTCCTACCTTCGTTAGACTTCCCCGATTTTTCATCTGGGATTAGTTCTAGCCATTAAGGCTTCTAACCTCTACCTGTATTGCAAATTTACTCTCCTCTACATCAGTGAGGTAATTTCTTGAGGATACTGTACTGGCTCTTAATAGCAGACCCATATCAGCCTCATTAATACTTTCGCAATATTTTTGGGTAAGGTCATCATTGGTCTATTGTAATTCAGTATCTACTGGCAATTATGATCTACACAAGGACTCCTCTCTAGACGCCTTGTTTAGTCAAGCTGTCCTACAGCACACCTTTTTTGATTCAACTCTTACCCTCCATCCCTAGGATGCCTGAGGATCTGGAAAATAGCATGGCCCATCCATCAGATGAGCAATATGATGAGACCTCCTCCGGGCATCTTAGCTTGAGAGTCCCCACATGTGAAGACTCATTCATGCTTGTTCCTGGAGATAGCACAGTTACTTACCTGTAACAGGTAATCTCTGGGAACAGCAGGAATTAGTCTTCACAACCCACCCTCCTCCCCTAGGAGTTGTATCTCTCTACCTCTATCTTTCCCTTTCTTCTCTCTCTCTCCTTTGTCTCAGCTTTAAAACTCAACTGGAGAGAGGCAGTTGGGAAAGGCGGGAAGGCAGCATGCAGGCGCTGTGGAATGCTCCCAAAAGCATTCTGATTGGACGCTGGGGAGCATTCCCGTGCAGACTCCGTCGGTACCGACGTACCCATATGTGAAGACTAATTCCTGCTGTTCCCAGAGATCCCAGGTAAGTAACTGTGCTTTACCCTTGATTATCCCTCCAAACCACCTGGGCCCCCCATTCCTTCACTCTGGGTACACTAGGAGAAATAAGCAGCAACCCAGAGGTTCCCACTCCTCCCTCCACACATAAAAGTTGAACAGCAACCTCCTCTTCATAATTACCCACACTGATCCAATCAAAAAACACTGAAAAAAGAAAACTGAAGAATTTAAAAAGGAATGTAAGAATTTAGAGTTTTCATTCAATAAACTAAGATCTATAGCATAGTTGGCTTCTTCATCAGTACTAATATTTACTGTATCTTCCCCAATATCGTTGCGTCTCACTTCAGTGAACAAAGAGAAGTAAGAACCACAAATCCTAGTTTGCATGTATTACCTCCTCTCTGGTAAATGGTCTCTACAAAGTGCTGCTGTAACCTCTTTCCTCCTTTGCCCACTCTTGGCCATTTGTGGCCATGAACCTTATTCACAGGCTGCTTATCAGGCCCAGCAGAGGGCAGTTCATGCAAACCTTTCAGTTCTGCTTTCTCCAGGGCATCCAAAACTTCAGCCACAGTATGCACATGAACAGACTCGCCTTTATAAATGCCAGCCCTCCCAACAGGGCAGAGTCATTTATACTGCACATTTTCTTCTCTTCACTTTCAGGTAATATCTGTGAGATTCCTCCTCTGTTGAAACATGGGAGATGGGTCTGAAAACACCTCAATAATGTGACCATCCCAGTCAATGTGACCCACTTGTCTGGCTGCCTGTAATGCCTTTTCTTTCTCAGTATAGTATAAAGCATATGCAGCCAGATCCTGGGATTTATGGTTATCTCTGGGGCCAGTTGCCCAACATGCTGTCTCATCCTCAAGAGTGGTGCCCTCAGACTCTGCTCCTGCCACCTTCAGGAACTCCATGCATACTTCCTTTATGATTTCCGTAGGATTACCTTCTCCCACTATTTCTGGGACATCTCTGACTCTCTCAAGTTGTTTCACTGTGAGTGGTTTTCCAAGTCCTCAAATTTTAGTTGAACGTCCTTGTCGAAGCTAAAACTCTCCTATTTTTGGCTGTAGACACATCATCTCTTCCACACTCTTCTTCTAACTTTCCTTCAGTCTCCTCCGGCCTTTGACCAAGTTCAGTCATGTTAGCTCTTATCCCCTCAAAGCAGCTATGAAATTCGCCTCTTATGCTCACAATTTCAGACTTTAATTCATCCAACCATTTCCAAAGCTCTTTCAGACCAAGTGTTGGGTCCAGCAAGTCCCCCAGCTCTTCATGCTGAGACTCCTCACTGTCGGCACTGGCTTCATCATCTCTTGCTGCGATCTTGAGCCCATGCTTAGCAAATGCTTTTAAATCTAGTGTTTTCTTTTTAGGGATCATCCAGTGTTGGTAGAAAATAGTTTCAATCAACTTTGGTGTAAATACAACTAAAAGCTGCTCTCTCTTTTCTCAGGAAAGAGTCAGAGCTCACCTTCTAGATTGCTATTTGGTTCAGTGACATCACCTCCTCTCCGCACAGACTTTTTTTGTAGTATTTGCTTCCATAGTGTTGCCCATTATTGAGCTTAGTTTGATCTACAGTTGGCCGCCTATTTCTTATTTCCAATTATATGAAGCAGGATCTGCTCTCTTCATATTCCATGGCATCTCCTCCATCTTCAAAGACAGATTGATGAGCTGTGAGGAAGACTTTCAGAGGGGTAGCAGCTAGAACAACAAAGAAAAAGCAGGCACCTTACAGACTAACCAAATTTATTGAGAAATTAGCTTTCAAGGACAAGAATCCACTTCATCAGATGCAGGAGAGATGCAGTCAGAACTTTTTGTACTCTTTCAGTTTCTTTGGGTGTACCCCATCACATTCTATCCACACCTACTTTTTGTGTAAGTACTTCCTCGTGGGAAATTGCTCCAAATGGGTTAGTTTTGTGCATTCTATGATGGCCATGAACCTTACTCCTAAACCAAGATATGTGTAATATGATCTCAGTCTGTCAAATTTACTGCTACCGTTCCCCCTAATATTTGCATTGTGCCAAAAAGAGCTTCCTTCTGGAGTACATAAAAGGTAACATGTATAGCCAAATTGTCAAGGTGTAATTGGAAATTCCTCTTAATGGCTCCAAACTCAATGGGAAATATCTCGGTAGATAGTTGTAATCATTTTGTATTTATTAATGCCATTTCCAGCCTTATGTTCATGACCTGCCCTTCCTCTGTAAGTACAGAGCTAAGATTTCTGCATTCTATTGCTCTTCCTTTTTCAAAATCTTATTACTTTTATTTATTTTATTAAAAACTACTGTAGAGTGTAAAACTGATAAATGGCCATTCTATGCAGTTTACATTAATACATATACAATAATGCACAGACAAAATGCACAAAGCACAATAAAATAAAACATTCAAATATATGAAAGTCTCTTCATAAAAATATGTCTTCAAGTGCTTCTTAAATTTTAACAGATCGCCCTCCTTTCTCACCTTCTCAGGCAATGAATCCCATAACCTTGGCCCTTGCAATAGAAAACACTCTATCACTGGTAGAAGGCAACCTCACTATCTTTAAGGAGGGCATTTCCAAAAGTCCTCCATCCTGGGAACATAATGCCTGAGTGGGCTGGTAGTGGACCCCCTAAGGAACGCAGATATTCAGGTATAGCTGTTGGCTCATATAAAACATTATATGATATCTTGGTGGTGGTTTCTCTTGACCTATCTGCAGGATTTGACCTTGTCGACCACTCTACCTTGCTTTCTCGACTTAATAATCTTAGGATTAGAGGGGACTGTCTTTCTGGTGGTAACACATCATCCTCCTCGTTTCCCTTACCTTGTGGTGTACCACAGAGCTCTTCTAGTTAATGTCTTCATGATCCTCTAGCCCTTCTTGTTCAGCAACATGGTATCTCAGCACATTATTACACCGCTGCTTTCTATCACTCCATCAAATATTGGCTGTATGTCCATTTCTCTCACCTCACTCCATTGTTATCCTGCTTCTCTGCTCAGTCATATCTAAAATTGACTACTGTAATACCATCTATCTAGGTTTACCTCAGTATCAGCTTCACCGTCTTCAGGGCTCTTCCTAGCTCCAGTAGCAGGAATGCTCACTGTCTTCGTCTGCATGAATGATTCCAATGTAGACTGCCCCGCCTGCAGATCTTCAGGCTTCAAAGGAAAACTGCTGTTGCCCTTCACTTTGCACTTTGGCATCAAGCACTGAGGATACAAATCACCAACAGAAAATATCGATAGGAGCAGGTACGAACACGTCCTACTCCTGTGATGCCGTCTTGGAGTAGGGTGATGTATATAGGCTGCAAAAAGCCAAAAAGCGGTGTACAATAGTGTGTAAATTCTGTGCATGAAACAAGAGTGGGCTCATGGGTAATAATCTTAAAGTGCCCAAGCAGATAGAAAAGGATGACGTTATAAGCCAGAAGGATGCTTGGGTGCACAGAGAGAGGAATGTTCAGCAGGAAAAAGGAGGTGATAGTGCCTTTTTATAAGTCACTAGTGAGATCTCATTTGGAGTACTGTGTACAGTTCTGGAGATCACACCTTCAAAAGGATATAAGCAGGAAGGAGTCAATGTGAGGACGGCTATTAAAATGGTCATCAGTTTTCATCATAAAGCATATGAGAACAGAATTAAAATATAAATGTTTACTTTGAAGAAAAGGCAGAATAAAGGGGTTAGAATAGAAACCTTCAAATACCTCCAAGTATAATTGCACAGGAGATGAGCCTCTTAAAATTGAAGGGAAGCTATGAAACAAGGGTTATATTTATTTAACAGGTTTTATATACTGCTTTATCATTTCAATCAAAGCGGTTTACATTGTAACTTAAACTTGGGAATGTACATTAAACAGGGATATTGATAACTTGGATTTTTTCTGAGTGACTCGCCCAAGGCCACAAGGAGTGCTAGTGGGAATTGAACCCTGGTCTCTGGGTTCCCAAGCCAGTGCTCTAACCATTAGGCTACTCCTCCACTCCTATCAAGCATATCACACATAGGAAAAAGGTGAAAAAGGGACAGGCTCAGGAATAATCTAGGGAACTGTTTCTTTGTAGTTTTCTCCAAATCACCACTGGGAAGCTGGCAGTAAAGCAATTGAAGATGAAACAAAATTGATGATTGGTCTTCCTTCAGCTTGAACCCCTGCGTGATATAGTGATATAGCGGAAGGGCTGTCGGGTAAGGTTTGCCTCGTTGCAGATGATACCAAAATCTGCAATAGAGTAGACACCCAGGAAGGTGTAGCTAAGCTTGAAGAATGGTCTAGAATTTGGCAGATGGGATTTAATGTTAAAAAATGTAAGGTCATGCATTTGGGCTGCAGCAATCCAAGGGAGCAATATAGTATAGGGGGCAAAGTACTTTTGTTCACTAAAGAAGAGCGGGACCTAGGCGTGGTTGTGTCTGATGATCTTAAAGTAGCTAAACAGGTAAAAAAAAGGCAACAGCAAAAGCTAGAAGGATGCTTGGGTGCATACGGAGAGGAGTGGCTAGCAGAAAAAAGGAGGTGATAGTGCCTCTGTATAAGTCTTTGGTGCGACCTCATTTGGAGTATTGTGTGCAATTTTGGAGACCGCACCTTCAAAAGGATATAAACAGGATGGAGTCAGTACCGAGGGTGGCTACTAAAATGGTTAGTGGTCTTCATTATAAAGCATATGAGGACAGACTTAAGGATCTTCATATGTACACCTTAGAGGAAAGGCGGGATAGAGGTGATATGACTGAGATGTTTAAATACCTCCATTGCATAAATGCATAGGGGGAGAGCCTCTTTCGATTGAAAGCAAGTTCTGCTACGAAGGGACATGGGTTGAGGGTGAAAGGGGATAGATTCAGGAGTGATATGCGGAAATATTTCTTTACGGAAAGAGTGGTGGATCCGTGGAATAGTCTCCCAGTGGAGGTGGTAGAGATGAGGACAGTATCTGAATTCAAAAAAATATGAAACAAACACAGAGGATCTCTAAAGGAAAAAAGGGGACTGTTGTAGTTGTCAATATGGAAGGACAGACTAGATAGGCCATGTGGTCTTTTTCTGTCGTCATTTTTGTATGTTCCTGCTTGTTCCTGGAGAACATAGAAAGTCAGTCCTCACATACGGGTGACATCGGCGCCCTGCAGAAGCATCTCTTCAGCTTTCAAAGAAAGCTTATTGGGGGGATGCCAGCAGGCATGCATGGCCCCCTTCCTGCTCAAGGGTGCCATCTTACTCAGTCTCCCTTTTTCCACAGACGTTCTTACAGACATCCGTTGTCTTCCCCCCCCAAAAAAGTTGATTTTCTTGTGCATTAAGTGCATGTCCTTCTCCGGTTAGCACCGGTCTCTTTCCCGCCTCCAAGCCCCATTGCTTGTGCTTTGAGTTTTGTAACCATTTTTAGTTTCTTTTTTTCTCCAGTGCATTTTTGTGCCTTTTCTAACCACTGGCTGCTTCGAGGGTCTTCCACCTTGCAGGGATCCTTTTTGCCCCAATGGCCAGTGGGTTCAAAAAATGTGATCAGTGCACAAAGAATATGTTCCTAACCGATAGACTGCTGCTTCCAGTGTCTAGGTGCCGACCATGACCCAGAGATCTGCGCCCTGTGCATAAAGATGTCCGCTATGGCCATCCAAAGTCTTTAGCACAAGCAGGACAATATCTTCTACAGGTCAGATTCAGCCCTCGTGTCCCCGGTAAGCTCACACTCTAAGGCATCGCATGGATCCTCGGAGTCGCGTAAAGCCCCCGGGGCGCCCAGTCAGGTCTGCGGACACTCCGACAAGAGTTCTCCAGAGCAGGAGCGCAAGAAGAAGAAGAAATCCTTGAGGACTTCATCCTGGCAAGTCCCATGTAAGGTCCCACAGTCCCCAGAGGGTATCTGAGGAGTCGGAGTGAGGGAGGAGTGGCTTAGTTGTTGGGTCAAGGTACCACAGGCCGGAAGGTTGGTGGTTCAAATCCCACTAGAGGACAGCAACCTTTGGCCGGAAGGACTGCGGTTTCTAGTCCCACAGGTGCTCTTTGTGGTCTTGGGCAAGCCACTTAACCCTGCATTGCCCATGTTCCCTGTAAGTATTAGTGTATGTCTCATATCCCCTTGTGTTAAATGTATCCCCCAACCGCTTTGACCCGGTGAAAAGCGGGATATAAATGCAGCTAAATAAAATAAATAAATAAACGGCCGGCAAAGGTACCTAGAACAGATGCTGAGGCCTCCAGCAACAGATCACAGAACCCCGAGGCCTGTCCCATCAAAGACTCCCTCTCCTCACCGACACTGGACCCAGTCACCCCAGCATCCGCATCAAAGGCTGCAACTCTTGAGTGGGAAGCCATAATGATGGCATTGGAATGTAGTGTCACCACCTTCCTTGCCTCGCAGCAAGCATCGATACCCAGCTCTGCCGGTACTCACACAGAGATCGCAGGGACCTTGATGTTAAGGACTGATGTGATCCTCGAGAGCCTCGGGCCTCGAGCTGTTCCTCATCGAGGGTCTCGATCCTGCTCCTGGTCTTTGGGAGTGAGATCTCCCCACAAGCATCTCACCACGGAGTTGGAGGAGGACCCTCGCATGGAGGAGCAAGCAATCCACCTGAGGAGGCCCTTATGGTCCTGTCTCCGTCATCCTCAGGTGATTCCTCCTTCAGATGTAGCAGACACTGGCATCAATGCTAGTAGTTAGCCAACGCCTGGACACCATGTACTGGGTCCAGTGGGGCCCCAGCTTTCCGGAAGGTGCAACTTCTTCACACCTCTATGGTGGTGCAGTTGACCATATACCGGCAGAAAATCCTGAAGACACTCTTCCATGCCCCCAGGCCTTGATGCCCTTGGACGCAAATGATACCAGAGCTCTATGCTGGGTTGCTGAATACAAGTATATTAGCTGTATATCAGCATGTATCTCTGAGACCTAGCAAAAGTACTCACAGATTTCTTTGTGGGTTTCAGTGAAGATCACCTCTAGCGATTCAAAACTCTCACAAAGTACATGTCTCGAGCTGCCTACGATGTCTTTGAGTCTAATGTGAGGGTGACTGCTACAGGCATGGGTGCCCGACATCAGGCTTGGCTTCAGGCATCAGACCCCAAGCAGTGGATTCAAGAAAAACCCCTCGATGACCCCTGTCTCAGTGAAAACCTCTTTGGCAAACCGATGGAGGATAAGGTGGCGGAGATCGAGACTGAGGTCGTCACCAGGACTTGGCTCTCCAGAAAAACCTCCACCCTTCCCAAGAAAAAACGCCAAGGAAAAGGCCTCCCTTCTACAGGAAAGGCCAGCCTTACTATCCCCAATACCAGGCCCCCCAGACCCTGCAGCAGGGTCACCAGGGCAAAGGAGTGGCCAGAGCCAATGCAAGTATAAGGACACTAAGCCCCAAACATCGGCTCCTGCCCAGGCTGGATCAGGGTTTTGACTTCCTGAGCATAGCCTCTCCACCCGTGGGGAAGCAGCCGCCAACAGGGGGACATCTGATTCATTTTGCCCATCGGTGGCCTGACATCACCGATACCTGGGCACTTCAAGTGATCAGAGAAGGCTATCTCCTTCATCTGGACCAGATGCCCCCCCCCCCTTTCTTTCCAGAAGAGCTCCCTCAGACAACCCTCACCAGGCCCTGCTACTGCAGGAACTCGCAGGCCTTCTCAGGGACAGGAATGTGGAGCCAATACCCCACCACCTAAGAGGGAAGGGGTTCTACTCCAGAGATTTTCTGATCCCAAAAAGAACAGGGGGCCTAAGGCCTATCCTAGACTTGTGAAATCTGAACAAGTTTCTGCTGTGGGAGAAATTCAAAATGCTCTCCCTTGGAACATGGCTGCCCTACCTCCAGCAGGGAGATTGGCTATACTCCTTGGACCTAAAGGATGCTTATAACCACATCCTTATTCATCCCAGTCACAGGCAGTACCTGAGGTTCATGGTCGGGAGCAACCACTACCAGTACAGGGTACTACCCTTCGGCCTGGCCTCTGCACCAAGAGTCTTCACCAAATGCCTGGCAGTGGTGGCCACCTACCTCTGTCTCCAAGGGGTCTTCATCTTCCCATACCTGGACAACTGGCTTATGAAAGGGGACACAGCCACCAAGGAGCAAAAGGCCACAGCCCGCACCATCAAGGTCCTGCAGTATTTGGGGTTCATGATAAACCTCCCCAAATCTCACTCCAACACAGGATCTGGAGTTCATAGGAGCTCATCTGGACACTCTCCAGGCCAGGGCCTTCCTGGACAGGGCGGATCGCTTCAGGACTTTGTCCACCGAGCTGCAACACCATCATTCGGTGTCGGCACACCCCATGCTCCGCCTACTAGGCCACATGGCGTCCACATAAGAACATAAGATATGCCATACTGGGTCAGACCAAGGTCCATCAAGCCCAGTATTCTGTTTCCAACAGTGGCCAATCTAGGTCATATGTACCTAGCAGTTTCCCCAAGAGACACAAGTTCCACAATGCTTGTACTGGGTCAAGCATTGATATCTTCGGTCACTTCTTAATAATGGTTTATGGACCTTTCCTCCAGGAACTTGTCCAAACCTTTTTTAAACCCAGCTACACTAACAGCCTTTACTACATCCTCCGGTAACAAATTCCAGAGTTTGATTACACGTTGAGTGAAAAAATATTTTCTTTTATTAGTCTTAAATAGTTTACCCTGTAGCTTCATTGCATGTCCCCTAGTCTTTCTATATTCTGATAACGTAAACAATCGATCTACGTTTACCCGTTCCACTCCATTCATTAATTTATAGACTTCTATCGTATCTCCCCTCAGCCGTCTCTTTTCCAGGTTAAAGAGCCCTAACCTTTTTAGCCTTTCTTCATAGGAGTATCCTTCCATCCCCTTTACCATTTTGGTGGCTCTTCTCTGAACCTTTTCTAAAATCGCTATATCCTTTTTAAGATACGGCGACCAGAATTGCACACAATATTCAAGGTGTGGTCTCACCATGGAACGATATAGAGTCCATGTGGTCCCCAATGCCCACCTTCACCTCCTGGCAGCTCAGTGGTGCTTCCACTCACGGGCAACACAAGTCACAGGCAGTCTCCGGGACAGGGTCTCAGTATCCCGTCAACTAACAGAATTGCTTGACTGGTGGCAGGGCACACAGCACCTGCAGAAGAGCATGTACTTCCAGCCCCAAACCCCCAGAGGGTCCTCACCACAGATGCATCCCTACTGGTCTGGGGTGCCCACTGTGAGGAACTGCACATGCAGGGCAACTGGTCCCTAGCAAAGAGCCAGCAGCAGATCAACCTGCTGGAGTTCAAGGCCATTTTTGTGGAGCTAAAGACCTTCCACCACTGCCTGCAGAACCAGTCAGTGCTAGTCGAAATGGATAACCAGGTCACGATGTTCTACCTGAGCAAGCAGGAGGGCACAGGGCCTCACTGCCTCTGCCAGGAGGCAGTAGCCCTCTGCTTATATGCAGTAATGCTCCTCAGGGCAGTATACCTTCTGGGCCAAGACAGTACCCTAGCAGGGTCCTCCAGTCGCAGGAATGGCATCTAGACCCAGGGTGGTGCAGCCGCTGTTCCGACTCTGGGGAACCCCAAGTCTGAACCTCTTTGCCAGCCCAACCAATGCTCAGCTGCCCCGCTTCTGCTGTCCCCAACTGCATCTGTCTTGAGTAGCGGCAGACACCTTCCTTATCTCGTGGTCGAAAAGCCTTCTGTATGCCTTCCCTCCCACACCACTAATCTCCCAGACCTTCTTCAAGGTCCAACAGGACAAGGCCTCCATGATCCTAGTGGCCCTGTGATGGCCCTGGCAGTCTTGGTTCCCCCTTATGCTCTGCCTCTCGACAGAGCTCCTGGTCCATCTAGGGAACACCTCGGGGCTACTGACCCAGGAGGAGGGCTCACTCCTTCACTCCAACCTGGGTCCCTGCCATTAACAGCATGACTGCTGAATGGGTCGTCTTAGCACCCTTCAACCTCCCAATGAAGGTGGAGGAATTCCTTCTGGCCTCTTGTAAGAACTCCATAAGTCAGGCCAACACCTTCAAGTGGCACAGATTCTCAGTATGGTGTGTGGAGCAACAGGTAGACCCATTCTCTTGCCAGGTGCACACGGTACTGCAGTACTTGCTCCACCTTTCACAGACTGAACTCAAGTCCAACTCCGTCAGGGTGCATCTGAATGCGCTCTTGGCGCACCATCATTCCATAAAGGGAAAACCTCTTTCTGCACAGCCCCTCATTACCCAATTTATGCGGGGCTTGCTGCTCTCTAAGCCTCCCATCCATCCACCCCTGGAAGAATGAGATCTCAGTGTGGTTGTGACACAGCTCACCAAGCCGCCTTTCAAGCCTCTGGCTACCTGCTATTTGCATTATCTATCCTGGAAGGTCGTCTTCCTGATGGCACTCATCTCTACCCACAGAGTCAGCGAGCTTCAGGCCTTGGGGGCCGAGCCACCTTACACCAGGTTCTACAAGAATAAGGTCGTTCTTCGCACCCACCCTAAATTCCTTCCAAAGGTGATATTTATTGTTTTTTAATTATTTATTTATTTGGTTTTATATACAACACTATTTAAAATCAGTGTGGTTTATAGTGAAACAACTCATTACATAGAACAGGTTTACATGCAACAAGTGCAAAACTAAACAGGCATTCCAATGAACAGTAGCCTTTTATGACAAATTAAACATTAATCTTTATACTACAACAGGGATGACAAATAGGATAGAATTTTGGGCAGCTATATACATGATGAAAGTTGGACTATGGTGTGTAGGTGGGTCTGGACTATGGAGAGGAGGTAGGCCCAGGATGGGCTACGCTGCATGTTCAAAGTATGGTTGGAAGAGATGTGTCTTTATTGCCTTTCTGAAGGTAGCCAGGTCAGATATGCCACGGAGTGGGACAGGAAGAGAGTTGTTATTTGTATAAAGCTACAATGTTATAAATCTCTGTTAATAACTATTATCTGTATAAAGTTAAAAAAATCTCTGTTCCATGTAATGTATACATTAGTATACAAATTTGTTTACTTGTTCCATGTAAACCGCCCCTGATCTCTGGAAGGGGCGGTATAGAAGAAATAGATAAATAAATAAATAAAATAAATAAATAAATAAAGGTGAAGGGTCTGTGCTTGGCAGTTTGGGAGTTATATCTAGCTGAGGCAAGAATGGTAAGAGTGTTAGCCATGCTTGTTCTACTCACTCTGTTGTCCAGTGTCCATTGTACAAGTTCTTCCAGGGCAATTGCAGAGAGGTGATATCCGCCTTCCACCTCAACCAGGAGGTGGTGCTCCCCACCTTCTTTCCAGGGCCCAATGTCAACAAGGTGGCGACCATTCTCCACACTTTGGACTGTAAGAGGGCCCTGTCCTTCTACCTGCAGCATACTCAGGGCCACCACAAAGCCTCGCAGCTTTTTGTTTCATATGACCCCAGTTGACTGGGAGAGGCTATTACCTAGCAGACCCTGTCCACCTGAGCTCAGACTGCATCACCTTTGTCCATGATCAGGCTGGTCTCTTTGGAGTGCCAGGTCACAGTGCACAACTTCAGAGCTCAGTTGCAAGCCTACGCTCTGTCTCTTTGGCAGACATCTGTCAGGCCGACACCTCTTCCTGAGTTCACCGCTTTGCAGCTCCCTACTGCCTGGGAGGGACGTCCTGACAGGACAGTGCCTTCAGCCAGGCCGTACTCCGTAATCTGTTCGCAGTTTAGGCAACTCCTGCTCTCCGACCCTTCTTCTTTAGGCTACCGGAGCAATGGTTCTGCCTGGACACTGGGGTCCTCAGAGTCTGTCATCAAATTCGCTTGCGGCTGCTCACGACTGGGCTGTCTTTTTCTACAGGTTCTCGGTAGCCTGTAACTAGGGAGTCCCATATGTGAGGACTGACTTTCTGCTTGTTCCTGGAGAAAGCATAGTTACTCACCTGTAAAAGGTGTTCTGCAGGGACAGCAGGAATCAGTTCTCACAACCTTCCCTTCTCCCTTTGGAGTTGTACAATTTTTGTCATCTTCTTTTGTCGGTTCTAGCTATGTCAACTGGAGGCACTCCCTAAGGCTTTCTTTGAAAGCTGGGGTGATGCTTCTGCGGGGCTCTGTCAGAACCTACGTCACCCATATGTGAGGACTGATTCCTTCTGTCTCTGGAGAACACCTGTTAAAAGTGAGTAACTACGCTTCACCTACCTGTCATATAATATGCTATAAGATATGTATAGGGGACTCGTACAGTATTGTATGTGCTTGGGACACTGATAGTCAATTTCCTCTGAAACTGTGTCACAGCAAGTGTTTCTGTGTGCCATTGTCTTCCCAAAAGGGGTGTGGTACCTATGTTCCTGCTATATAGCTCCTTAACCAGGGCCAGGCCCTTGAAAGTCCATTTTGCCCTCAGCAGCTGAGCAGCCACTGAAGCAGAAGTGCTTGGGAAGGTTCTGATTAGATACAGATGAATAATGCTCTAAGACTGGTCACGTGCCAGGCCTTGATGGGTTTCCAAGAGCCTGCAAGACATGTCTGACTCACATCTAAACCAGCTTTACATGTTGTTATACAGCACAGCTGGAAAACCTGCTAAGGAAGTTTTGTCAGCATAGTTGCAGACATAACAGAGAGCGCCACTGAAAATCATTACAGATGGCCTGTCACTATCCTTATAATGCTAGGGCAGAACGTGGGCATTTTGCCCAGTTTATTTATTATTTATTTTATTTATTTATATTTCTTATATACCGTGCTATTATAATCAGTGCGGTTTACAGTAAAAACAAACAAACTACAATGTAATGGCACATTGAGCTTACATAGAACAGGATAATCAAAAACTTGGAGGAACTAGGGGGGAACTATATACAGCTTATGTACATGTTACAGTAACGATTAATCTCAGTTATCTATAGAGTGGGCTGAATATCTCTGGTCTCCGGATAGTAGCAACGCTGCCTGCTCTATACGTATATTCAGTGTCACTTGTTATCCAAATAGCAGCCAAAGGAAAATACGAAGGCAGACTTCCGCAGTAGACCAACTTGCATAGCAAGGGAGCGGAAGGAGACTATGAACAAGAATAATACTTTATTGCAAAATCCGACTTGGCCAGGTTTCAACAAAAATATTGTTCGTCAGGGGTCTAAAAATATAATGCCACACATAAATAAAAAGAATACATAATTACAAATACAAATAAAACAAACAATAAAATCAAAATAATTAAAAGGATGCATACAGCATACCAGACTTCTGTGAGCAGTAGGAACACTCAAAATCAAGATACAAATGGTTATTTCAAACACTCTAAAACGAAAAATAAAGATATAAACAAAGAGATTAATAAAAGGGCAGGGGGGAGGGAAAGAAGAGGCAAAGAAGAAAAGGGGAGGGGGAAGAAGAAGGGAGGGAGAACAAGGAACCATAAAATACTGAAGTGTGCCATATGCTTAGTAACCCAAAATATACAAGGAAGTAAAAATGAAAAACAAACTTAAAATGTTTACTAAAAACCTGCATTAATTAAATAGAGCACCATTTATTCCAATAGAAAGTAGCAATAAATACTTTGCCATCATATAGAAAAGGATAAACGAATTGAAGCATCTCATGCCCAGCAATGAATGCATGAATCCATCAGAGAGATCTACAAAAATAACATGGCAAAGTAGTATACAAAATATTGCAGTAAGAAACGTCACATAACAACTAAAAGCATACCTATGGGAAAACAGAAACGTATTGCCTACACCGTGTGATAAAAAGAACGCTGAGCATAAATAAGCATCCTCAAATGAGACTGACAGGTATGCCTCATTGTCGATTACCCTTACCAAAACATTAAAATAAAATAATTGTCAAAATAAAATAACATACAAAAACTATATACAGAATAATATAAAATATAAAAACATATAAAACAATATGAGCAGGTATATACAAGCAAAATTAAACAAAACAGATGAAGAAAGAGAAGAGCGGCAGGTATTGTACTAAAGATACAAGCACGATAGTATGTGTGTATCTGTCACATAACTCAAACAAAACCACCACTTTAATATTAATGTACATCTGAACAATGAAACAGCAGACAACTTTCCCACAATGAAAAGAGGGAGAGCAGGGGGAAGCCATGGGGAGGGAAAAGGAAAAGGGCAAGTGTAAAAACCATAAAAAGATAGGATTGAGGGAAGCTGTGCGCAAAATATTTTTAATGTATTGCTGTTAAATATTGAACAATTTGTAGCCTATACTGAAAAAATCGTAATATACAGCATTTGCGATGTCAGGGGAAGAAATGCTGTATGTTATGTTTTTTTCAGTATAGGCTACAAATCGTTCAATATATGACAGCATTACATGCATTGTTTTTTGTTTTTGTGTTTTCAACCAGCCTTGAATTCAATGGGGCCGCGGCTCCGATATCAGGCGGAAGCCACTACCGCGGCTTTGTACACAAGCCCCTATATTTCAGCTGAAAATTCATCCTAATTTAGGAGTTTAGGGCTCGATATTCAGGGTTATCAGACCTGCTATCCATGTTAATCCCCTTGGCTGGGATATTCAGCGGCAGTGACTGGTTAGTGCCACTGCATATCCATGGGTGCCGCTGCCTCACGCCCCCATGCTAACTGGTTAGTGCCACTGCATATCCACGGGTGCCGCCGCCTCACGCCCCCATGCTAACTGGTTAGTGCCACTGCATATCCACGGGTGCCGCCGCCTCACGCCCCCATGCTAACTGGTTAGTGCCACTGCATATCCACGGGTGCCGCCGCCTCACGCCCCCATGCTAACTGGTTAGTGCCACTGCATATCCACGGGTGCCGCTGCCTCACGCCCCCATGCTAACTGGTTAGTGCCACTGCGTATCCACGGGTGCTGCTGCCTCACGCCCCCATGCTAACTGGTTAGTGCCACTGCGTATCCACGGGTGCCACCGCCTCACGCCCCCATGCTAACTGGTTAGTGCCACTGCATATCCACGGGTGCCGCCACCTCACGCCCCCATGCAAACTGGTTAGTGCCACTGCATATCCACGGGTGCCGCCACCTCACGCCCCCATGCTAACTGGTTAGCTTCGGGGTGGTGCGGGGGTGGCACCGGGCAGCAGCGATATTGAGCTGCTGCCAGGTTATTGCAAAGCGGCAAATGTCAGGCGCAGTAAAGGCTGGCCTAACGTTTGCTGCTGAAGCTAACTGGGCAGTCACTGAATATCGCCACTCCAGAGTAAAGGTACTGGGAGGGGGGTGGTAGGGTTCAGGGACTGCTGGGCTACTGGGGATTTTTTTATTGGGTCGGTGGGGGGGACGATCGGGGCCGCTGGGCCACTGGGGATTTTTTTATTGGGTCGGTGGGGGGACGATCGGGGCTGCTGGGCCACGGGGTATTTCTTTATTTGGTCGGTGGGGGGATGATAGGGGCCGCAGGGCCCCTGGGGATTTTTTATTGGGTTGGTGGGGGGACGATCGGGGCCGCTGGGCCACCGGGAATTTTTTTATTGGGTCGGTGGGAGGACGATCGGGGCTGCTGGGCCACCAGGGATTTTTTTCTTGGGTCGGTGGGGAGGACGATCGGGGCCGCTGGGCCACCGCGGAATATTTTTATTGGGTCGGTGGGGGGACGATTGGGACCACTGGGCCACCGGGGAATTTTTTTATTGGGTCGATGGGTGGACGATTGGGACCACTGGGCCACCGGGGAATTTTTTTATTGGGTCGATGGGTGGACGATTGGGACCACTGGGCCACCGGGGAATTTTTTTATTGGGTCGGTAGGTGGACAGCCGGGGCCGCTGGGCCACCGGGAATTTTTTTATTGGGTCGGTAGGGGGACGATCAGGACCGCTGGGCCACCGGGGATTTTTTTATTGGGTCAATGAGAGGGGATTGGGGATGCTGGGCCACTGTGGATTTTTTTATTGGGTGGGGTAAGGAGATCAGGGGCCACTGGGCCATTAGGAATTTTGTTTCTGTCAGGGGATTGGTGTTGGGGGGGAGGGGGCATTGGCCCCCTGACAGTGTGCCAATGGCATCAGGAGCTTTCCTTGATGCCTGGATCCTTTGAGGTGAAGTGTCAAACTTCACCTCAGGTGACGCTGTTTCTCTGGGACTGCATGCCATACTGTTGCCAACTTCTGTGCGCATGTGCTTGGCTCGCTCTCCCAGTTTAATGCTGACGTTTTGCGCACTAGGTAATTTGCATATTGCATCCCAGCACAAAGAGTCAGCGGTAAAGTCTTGCTGTGAAACCCTGCACTAGAGCTTCAAGCACTGGGCTCCTAGCACAGGGTTTCGGCATCAACCTGTTGGTCTGCAAAATGAAACCGCTGCGTGTGCAAGTGCTGAGATTTACACAAGTTCATTGCAAAATGTTGGCACTTACCCGTAGAAGTTGCTGGCTTTCCTTGGCCAATGTTCCCCGTATGCGCATTTGTGAAATGGCGCCTTCTGCTGCGGGTGGATGTCCGTCCTCGTGCGTTCCTGCACTTTTTCCTGGGAATTACAAAGGGAATCCATTTTGAGGAGTGAAAATATGTTGATTTTACATCAGCCCCTACATGCACCACCTCTCTTCTAAACGTGACATAAAGTGGCAGACATTTTCACTTCCACGTCTGTCCATCACATAACTGGCCTTTCTAAAATGTGCCTTTAAACATACTCCCGTTTTCAATGGTCTATTTAAATATCTGATAGTAGGTCAAAAGTTTAATGAGATATATTGGTATTTATACCACTCTCTGAATATTGGATGCCTTTATGAAAAAAGTGTTTTTTGTGATACCCTGCTATGAATGTAGCCCAGTTTTCTAAGCTTTTCTTTTGTATAAAACAGTGATTTACATGCAGAAAGAGGCACTTCTAAAATTGCCCAGGGATATGCCGCAGTATGTACTTTTACTTGGCATATGATAGGCATTGCAGGGTGGAGGTTAGATGGAGCTAGGGTGGAGTCGTGAAATAAGCATCTATGTTATAGAATTTCCAAATATCCATACAAATTACACCCACCTCATGGCAAGTATGACTCTTGTGCCGGAGTTTTCAGAGAAGCAATTTTATATGCGGAAGAGAAGGGATTCTGCTCACGCCTTCTTCAGGAATAGCTCAAGGCAGGTTACGTTCAGACACAAGATATTTTCCGATACCCAGAGAGTTAGCAGAAAGAACAGCAGGGGCAGCACCACTTCCCACAATCCACAATAGTTCTCTATCAAACCCGACATGGCTGTGTTTCAGCAGAAATTTATCTGCATCCGGGGCACTTATTTCATAAAGAGAACTTGATAAAGAACTATTTTGGATTGTAGAAAGTGGTGTTGCCCCTGTTGATTTTTCTATTTGTGATTGTTGTGGGAGGTGTCCTTAGTTTTTCTTTATTCTGTTCTCAGAGGGTTACTACCTGAGGCAGTGGAGGGTTAATTGACTTACCCAAGATCAAAAGGAGCATTAAGCAACTCTTCCACTCCATTGGGGGGGGGGGGAGGTACGTAAGTAGCTTTTATAAAGTAAGTGAAATATATGCACCTAGGAGCCTTCACAACCTAGGCTCTCTGTTATAAAATGACTCTCCTCTGTTTTGTGGCCAGAAACTAAATATATTTCCCGATGTCACCTGTTCCACACAGGTCCGCAGGCGTCACTTCTTAGAACTGAAACCATGGGTCCTGGGGTTAGGGGCCAAGTTCTGTGGTACGTTTCCCTGCAAGTGTGTTATTAACTTGCAGAAACAGACGTTTGTGTGTTTGGATGTATCTCATTTGCAGAAACCTTTGATGGATAGAGAGCTGAAGGCTTTAGAGGGTGGCTGCAATGCTGATGATCTCTCACATATTATGTCTATTTCTTTCTTTATGTTTATTGCAGTATTAGTATTAGGTTACATATTTCTTCCTAGATGCGGGCTTTACTGTGTATGTTCCTGGAATAATCCTTTTGGATATTGTTTATTGCAGTATTAGTATTAGGTTACATATTTCTTCCTAGATGCGGGCTTTACATGACGGACCGCCAGGCCCAGGTGCACTCCAAGCGGGCGCCGCACAGCTCTCCTCTCGGCCCAATATACGAAGGAGTGCCCGACGATCCACCATTCTCCGGTTGAGGACCCACTCTCAGTAGCATTCCGGGCGAGCAGCGGCAGCTGTCCATCTGCAACAGAAAACAAAGCATGAAAGAACCCCCCCCCCCCCGTCCAACCCCCCGCCACCCCCCCCCCCCCCCACCGGAGCCACCCCTTAAACTCTGTCAGGCCGCACCATAGCCCACATACGCCCCAGAGCGCCACCTACCAATGCGCTGAATCACCCCACCATCCAAACCAGCCGCAGCAGCGCTTGTCGCAGCACCACGATACGGAAGGAGTGCGAGGCGAACTGCCGCTCAGGGCACCCCAACCGCCGGAGCGCCAAGCGCAACACCGCCGTGAATTGATACTGAGTTACCGGACCCCCGTCCCCATGACGAAAAAAAGTGCCCACCCAGCGCCGGGCGCACCCGGACATACGCCTGCACATTGCGCACCGGGCAGGACAACAGCCCGGGGCCGCCGACAGCACCACCTGCCTACCCCTACCAGTCTGGTCAGTCTTGGACCGTGACAGGGAAATCCGCACCACAGAGTGCCCCACTGTCACGCAATGCACCGCCAAACCTCCACCACAATCCCCCCGCCGCGAACGCGGCAACCAGCTCACTCACCCGGAAAGCCCCGAAAAAAGGCAGTAACAAACAGAGCACGAAACAACACCGCCTCATGCTCCGTCGTCGCCACATCCCCCAGAACCTCCCATATCCGTACGAGCAGTTCATGGGTGACCGGGCGCCGCCAATCTCTCACCGCGGGCCGCTCCCGCCCCCAGCCCGCCAGCAACCGCGTCACCAAGAACGACCCGCTCGGGTTCCCCCAACCCGCCGCTTTACTGAAAAAGGAGAAACCCGCCAACGCGGCCCGGACCGAAGACCGAGACCAGCCCCGCTCCCGCGCCCACACAATGAAGGACCCCCCCAACTGCTCCCCAAGCGGGCCACCGCACCAACCCCTCCCGAGTAAAAAGGCCCGCACCCGGCTATACCCATTCCGATAGGCAGTCCACGTACCTGGAGCCACAGAGGACCTCAGCAACCCCATCAGAGCAGGGTCCCAATCTGCCAAAGGTTCCCCGGCACAGGCGTCGCCGCCACGTCCGCCCCTGGGGCCAGCAACCGAAACTGCGCCCACTGGAAACGAGACAAGGCATCAGCAATAGAATTACGCACTCCCGGAACATGGCGTGCCCGCGCTGTAACATTGAGGCGCAAACAAGCCAAGACAAAAACTCGCATCAACGCCGTCACTCGCGGACACCTAGGGGACTGCCGATTAATGACCTGCACCACCGCCGCGTTATCGCACCAGAACACCACCTTCCGATTTCGTAACCGCTCGGGCCATACCCAGAAGGCCACCACAATCGGAAAGAGCTCTAAGAAGGCGACATTACGCGTCAAGCCAGCCTCCGCCCAGGCCACCGGCCAGGCCTCCGCACACCAGGAACCCTGGCAATACAAGCCAAACCCCGAACCGCCCGCCGCATCCGAGAATAGCTGCAAATCCCCATTGGACAGTTCCTCAGATTGCACCAAGGTGCAACCATTGAAATCAGCGAGGAACGCCCCCCACCCGCAGATCCTCCCGCAGCCCGACCGTGATCCGAATACGATGGTGCGGGCTCCGCACCCCAACCGTAGCCAAGGCCAAACGCCGCGCAAACGGCCGCCCCATCGGAATCACCCTGCAGGCAAAATTCAGGTGCCCCAGCAGCGGACTGCAACTCCCGCAACGTGACCTTCGCCGCCGACCCCACCGCCGCCACCAGCGCTTTCAATCGCTCCACCTTGTCCGCCGGCAAACGAATTTCGAAGGCGACGGAGTCAATCTCGATCCCCAAAAAGCACAGACATGTGACCGGGGCCCACGGTCTTTTCCACAGCCAAGGGAATCCCGAACGCCCCCGCCATCTCACCGAACTGACGCAACAAGTCCGCGCAAGTCGCGACTGCGCAGGACCCACGAACAAAAAGTCATCCAGGTAGTGCACAATAGAGCTACGCCCCGTTCGCTGAGCTACAACCCAATGGAGGAAGGAACTAAATTTTTCGAAATAGGCACAGGAGATCGCACAGCCCATCGGCATGCACCGGTCAAAATAATAACGACCATCCATCTGAAAGCCGAGCAAGGGGAAAGCCGAAGGATGCACCGGCAGCAAGCGAAACGCGGATTCAATGTCCACCTTCGCCAGCAGAGCCCCACGACCACATTGTCGCAACAAATCCACCGCCGCATCAAAGGGGGCGTACCTCACCGAGCAGCACTCCGTCGGAATATGGTCATTCACCGAGTCCCCCGGAGGAAAGGAGAGGTTGTGTATCAGTCGATACTTACCCGGCTCCTTCTTGGGTATCACCCCCAGCGGCGATACAACGAAGGGGGAAAAGGGCGGGTGGACAAACGGCCCCGCAATCCGGCCGAGCGCACACTCCGCCGCGATCTTATCCCGTGCCACCGCAGCCAATTGACGCACCGAGGCAGAATTACAGGCCACCTGACCCGAAATTACGCCCTGAAACGGAATACGAAAGCCCTCCGTAAACCCCAACCACAACTCCCGTGCCGCCCGCCCGCGCCCGCCCCAGCCGATACCGCTCCAACCACGGCCCCAACGCCCCGGCGTCAATGGGAGTTGGCGCCAACCCCCAACGCTGCCCCTCACTTACTCGCCCCTGCGGATCCGGACACCCCTTTTCGACTGCACTTCGCGGCCGAGTGTCCCCCCCCCACAGATAGAGCAGGCGTGTCGGAACTTACAGTCCGAGAACGGGCAGGACGCCTTATTAAATCGCCAACAAACATCCCCGCGGGGACCGCCACTGGGCGCTCCGGGGACCGCGCCCGCGGCACGAAAGGGCCGCACGCCTGCCACCGCCGACTGCCCGCCGGCTTTAACAGGCCCGCTGCCACCTCCCCCTACCCCCTTCTTGGCCGACATCTGCGTGAGCCATAAATTAATATCGCGCGTCCCCCAGGACAGCTGCGCATTCTCCTCCATCCGATCCCGAAATTCCTCATCATAGTTGAGCCACGACCCAACCATCATGAGCCCTGCGACGCCGCCAGGATGGCATCCGCATACGCCAACACAATTCCCCATACAGGGCCGGCTCCGCGTGCCCGCAGACACTCGCCAGCCGCAAAAACGCCCGGGTCCAATTCAAAGTATTCCGTGAAACCGTGCGCACCCTGCCCGCCTTCTCGTCCGCCTTCCGCTTCCTGCGGCTCTCACCCGAACGCTTCCGCCCCTCCAGGAGCCGGAAAATGTCAATATACTGCCGCCTCCGTATGCGTCTACGCAACTTGCGTGGCACACTCTCCCAAAGCTCCGCGCAACGCACCACGGCGGGACCCGCCCCCTCCCCCCGCCCCCGCTCAGCGACCCCGTCCTCGGACGAACTCCCACTGGACGACGAGGACGAAGAGGAAGCTCGGCGACAGCGACGCCCGTGCTTCCGCTTCGCCTTGGACTTATGCCCGACTGCTGCCGAAGCCTCGCCGACCAAAGCCCCACCTGCCCCAACCCCCAGGGTGTCACCCAACTCACCTTCCGCGCTCGGAGCACTCGACACCGGCACCACCACGGCCGGACCTGCCGCTTCGACATTCTGCCCGGACACCTCCATGCCGCCGCCCGCCAACACAGGCGCCGACTCTCCGCCAACCGGGACCTGCAAAGGAAAAACAGGGCCCACAGTAGCCGCACCCAACCCCTGCTGCCCCGCCCCCCATGCCGCCAGCCCCCCACGCCGCCACCCTGAGGCACCCCCCCCCCAGCTGCCCCGTGCGCATCACACCCCGGAGCTCAGCCTGCCCCGGCAACTCCCGCCCCAGCCCCATTCCCGAAACCCGCTCCCCAACTTCCCAGCGGAATAAAGGCCCCCCCCCCCTGTTACCTGCATGCCACCACAGTAGGAGTAAGGCGGCACCGGCACCCTGGCAACCACCGGCCCGCCCCCCCGGACCCCGGGCGCCCCCCCGGAGGGAGCGAAACCCCACGGCCAGCCGCCTGGTCCCCGCAGGCCCCCACCCCACCCGCCGCTTGGGACGACCCCGGGCCGGCACGCAGGGCCGGCCCCCCCCCCGGGGGCCCCCGCCCCACCCCGCGAGCCGCCGCCCCAGGGGCCCCCGCCGCCCCCCCCCGAGCGGTGGGCCGACGCGCCCCCGCCCCCTCTGGGCCATCGCCCATCCCCTCCGGGATAGCCAGCCCACCCAGCCGTCCCCCCCCCCTGGCAGCAGGAGGCCCCCTTCTTCCCCCACGGACACTCTGGGACCGGGTACGAACTCCCGCTCGTCCCGGCCGTCCAGATTTGGCCCCCCCCATGCCCCCCAGGGACCGCAGCACTAACAACACCCCCCCCCCACCACCCCACACTGCCCAAGTGCAGGCCGCGAAATTACGCGCCCTACCTCGTCTTTGTTTTTTTTGTTTTTTTTTTTTAAATCTAAACCCCGCTGATGGGGCCCCCCACGTCAACCGAACCCGTTCTTCTCTCCCCCCCCGACTCACGCAATCTCACCGCACTCCGGAGCCCGGAAAAAGACAACCGACCATCAGCGAGGAGCCGCGCGGAAAGGCCGAGCTACGCGGCTCCTCGCACTCACTACCCCCTCCCTTTCCTGAAGGAGCCAATGGGATCGCTTCCCGCAACCGCGGCAAGCGATCCCATGGCAACCCTCTCCCCGCTCTCTGGCCCCCACCTTCGCTTGCCCCCGGTCACGTGACGAGGGCCGAGGCCGGGCCCGAGTTACAGTCGGCCGCGGGACCGGCCCAGCGGCCTCATCATTATTAGGTTACATATTTCTTCCTAGATGCGGCCTTTACCGTGTATGTTCCTGGAATAATCCTTTTGGATATTGTTTGTTGCAATATTAGTATTAGGTTACATATTTCTTCCAAGGTGCGGGCTTTACCGTGTATGTTCCTGGAATAATCCTTTTGGATATTGTTTATTGCAGTATTAGTATTAGGTTACATATTTCTTCCTAGTTGCGGGCTTTACCGTGTATGTTCCTGGAATAATCCTTTTGGATATTGTTTGTTGCAATATTAGTATTAGGTTACATATTTCTTCCAAGGTGCGGGCTTTACCATGTATGTTCCTGGAATAATCCTTTTGGATATTGTTTATTGCAGTATTAGTATTAGGTTACATATTTCTTCCTAGGTGCGGGCTTTACCGTGTATGTTCCTGGAATAATCCTTTTGGATATTGTTTATTGCAGTATTAGTATTAGGTTACATGTTTCTTCCAAGGTGCGGGCTTTACCGTGTATGTTCCTGGAATAATCCTTTTGGATATTGTTTATTGCAGTATTAGTATTAGGTTACATGTTTCTTCCTAGATGCGGGCTTTACCGTGTATGTTCCTGGAATAATCCTTTTGGATATTGTTTGTTGCAATATTAGTATTAGGTTACATATTTCTTCCAAGGTGCGGGCTTTACCATGTATGTTCCTGGAATAATCCTTTTGGATATTGTTTATTGCAGTATTAGTATTAGGTTACATATTTCTTCCTAGATGCGGGCTTTACTGTATATGTTCCTGGAATAATCCTTTTGGATATTGTTTATTGCAGTATTAGTATTAGGTTACATGTTTCTTCCAAGGTGCGGGCTTTACCGTGTATGTTCCTGGAATAATCCTTTTGGATATTGTTTATTGCAGTATTAGTATTAGGTTACATGTTTCTTCCTAGATGCGGGCTTTACCGTGTATGTTCCTGGAATAATCCTTTTGGATATTGTTTATTGCAGTATTAGTATTAGGTTACATGTTTCTTCCTAGATGCGGGCTTTACCGTGTATGTTCCTGGAATAATCCTTTTGGATATTGTTTATTGCAGTATTAGTATTAGGTTACATGTTTCTTCCTAGATGCGGGCTTTACCGTGTATGTTCCTGGAATAATCCTTTTGGATATTGTTTGTTGCAATATTAGTATTAGGTTACATATTTCTTCCAAGGTGCGGGCTTTACCGTGTATGTTCCTGGAATAATCCTTTTGGATATTGTTTATTGCAGTATTAGTATTAGGTTACATATTTCTTCCAAGGTGCGGGCTTTACCGTGTATGTTCCTGGAATAATCCTTTTGGATATTGTTTGTTGCAATATTAGTATTAGGTTACATATTTCTTCCAAGGTGCGGGCTTTACCGTGTATGTTCCTGGAATAATCCTTTTGGATATTGTTTGTTGCAATATTAGTATTAGGTTACATGTTTCTTCCTAGATGCGGGCTTTACCGTGTATGTTCCTGGAATAATCCTTTTGGATATTGTTTGTTGCAATATTAGTATTAGGTTACATATTTCTTCCAAGGTGCGGGCTTTACCGTGTATGTTCCTGGAATAATCCTTTCGGATATTGTTTATTGCAGTATTAGTATTAGGTTACATATTTCTTCCAAGGTGCGGGCTTTACCGTGTATGTTCCTGGAATAATCCTTTTGGATATTGTTTGTTGCAATATTAGTATTAGGTTACATATTTCTTCCAAGGTGCGGGCTTTACCGTGTATGTTCCTGGAATAATCCTTTTGGATATTGTTTGTTGCAATATTAGTATTAGGTTACATGTTTCTTCCTAGATGCGGGCTTTACCGTGTATGTTCCTGGAATAATCCTTTTGGATATTGTTTATTGCAGTATTAGTATTAGGTTACATATTTCTTCCAAGGTGCGGGCTTTACCGTGTATGTTCATGCACGAGGCCGCGGGCCGGGTCCCGCGGCCGACAGTAACCTGGGCCCGGGCCCGGCCTCGGCCTCCTGCACAGGACAAGGGGCTCGGTGGGGGGGGGGGGGGGTGGAGGTGGCGCTGAGAGGAGCGGCATTTGAAATCGCTCCTTGCCAAGAAGGAGCGATTTCATTGGTGCTGGGCGGCTGGGGGGCGGAGCAGGTGTTGCCGAGGAGCCGCGTGGCTGGCCTTTTCGCCGCGGCTCCTCGGGAAGAAGACGTGTTCTCCGGTGGTCCGGCGTCGTCGGCCGGTGCAGCGCTGTCCCCCGGCGGCTTCGATTGCAGGCGGTGCTGATTGGGGCTTCCTTTTTTTTGGTGTTCCGTGTTCCGGTGAGCGGTTGGTGGGGGGACTTGCTGCCTGGCTCCGGGTGAGTGTGGGGGCGCGCATAAAAGGGGATTGGGGGGTTTGGCTGGGGGATCACTCTGCTTGGTGCCTCGAGTGATTTTGCGTCGTGGGGGGAGGGCCTGGGGGGCTATATTATACATTACTATCTAATAAATAATTACCTCAATAAACCAGGAGAGAGACCTGTCACACTTTGCTCCTAGAGGTATTAGGGAGCATGGCACGTCCAGGGAAAGGGGGCAGGGGCCGACAGAAAGGGGGTAGCGCGGTAGCCTTGACTGGGGGGAGGGGGCTTGGCTCTAAGGGGTCGCGGGGAGCGGGGTCGGCCTCGCGAGTTACGGCCACCAGACAGAGGAAGAGGGGGACTGCTGTAGGGGCTCATACACGGGGGGGGAGAAGGGGGAGTCGTGGGGGTCTGCCTGCCCCTGCGGAGGGCGATTTGGCTCTAGGGAGGCCCGGGGGATCAGCCGGGGATTTCGGGGGGGGGTTGGGGGCTCAGGGTCCGGTCCTGGAGGCGGTGGGGGTAGTGGGAGCCGTCAATAGGGAATCTGCTTCGGGGATAGTGAGGGACAGGGGGGGACAGACAGACGGTGGAGCGTTGGGGCAGGCGCCCACAGGCGTTTGCGGTCCTTCAGGGGCCCCCTGCGGTGCGGGTGGATCGGGGGGTTTTGGGCCCGTTCCCTTTGGGCGTGGGTGGTTGGGGGGGCGTACGGATGGGTGGGTGGGCTGGCCCCCTGTGGTGGGCCAGCCCATGAGCATGGGTTCCTGGGGGTTGGGTTGGGGGGGGATTGGGTGGGGGGCGGTTTACAGAGTGTAGGGGGACACCTGCCATGGGGGGCGTCGGGATGGGCGGCTGGGGGTTTGGGTACCTCGGCTTGGCCTCCACGGGGGGGAGAGGGTTGGGGGACGGGACAGTATGGGATGGACACCTCGGGGGTTGCTGCTTCTCTTCCTCCGGCTTTGGGTGCTTCTATCCCTCTGCAGGTTCCAGCGAGCGGTGTGGCGGCTGCTGGTGGTAGCGGAGGAATACGGACGGTGATGCCGTCGGGAGAAGATCAGACCGGTTCGACCTCGCTGGTGCAGCCATCGGCGGTCCCAGAGCGGGCGGAGCACGCTGCTGCATGTGAGTCTCCAGGCAATCCGGTTGGGGGGAGCGGGGAGTCGTTGCCGGCAGGGGAGGGTGGTTCTCTGGCACGCAAAGCCAAGTCCAAGAGGAAGCATCGGCGTCACGGTAGACGGGGCACGTCGTCATCGTCGTCATCTTCTTCTTCCTCGGATAGTTCCTCTACTACCTCTACGGAGGGTGCGCCAGCAGGTGGGGGGGCGGGGTCCGCGGTAGTGTGTTGCGCCGAGCTTTGGGAGAGTGTACCACGCAAGTTGCGGCGCAGGATCAAGAAGCGACGATATATTGATATTTTTAGGCTCTTGGACGGACGGAAGCGCTCGGGGGAAAGTAGAAAAAAGCGGAAGGAGGATGAGAAAGCGGGGAGGGTACGGAAGGTTTCCCGAAACACGTTAAATTGGACTAGGGCCTTTTTGCGTCTGGCGAGCGTTTGTGGGCATGCTGATCCGAGCTGTTATGGTGAGCTTTTGGCTTATGCGGATGCCATATTAGCTGCATCCCAAGCGCACGACGGTTGGGCCTGGCTCAATTACGATGAGGAGTTTCGGGATAGGATGGAAGAAAATCGGCAGCTGTCTTGGGGGATGAAGGATATTAATTTGTGGCTGACGCAAATGTCTGCCAGAAAAGGTGGTGCCGGGGGTGGTGCAGGTCCGGTCAGGGCGGCTGGCAATCCTTCGGCGGCGGGCGTTCGGTCCTTTTGGACCGCGGGCCCCGTGTCAGACTCGACTAGAAGCGGGCAGGGAGGAGATCTTTGCTGGCGCTTCAATAAAGCTTCCTGCCCCTTTCCGGACTGCAAGTTTCGGCATGCCTGCTTGCTCTGTGGGGCCGGCCATTCAGCTGCGAAGTGTAGCCGAAAAGGGGTGCCAGGGGCGCCGGCAGGGGGTAAGTGAGGAGGATGGCGGGGGGTTGGCGCCTACTCCCATCAAATTGCAGGCGTTGCAACCGTGGCTTGCGCTTTATGGGCGGAGTAGGCACGGCAAGGCGGGGACATTGTTAGGGGTGGGTTTTGCAGAGGGCTTTCGTATTCCGTATCAGGGAGGGGTTGGGGCCGTGTCGGCCGACAATTCTAGCTCGGTTCGCCGGCTCGCCGATGTGGCCCGGGCGAAGATTGTGGCGGAATGTGAATTGGGCAGGATTGCTGGACCATTCGACCAGCCACCCTTCTCGCCGTTTATCATTTCCCCCCTGGGGGTTATCCCAAAGAAAGAGACAGGGCGTTATAGGTTGATACACAATCTGTCTTTTCCTCCGGGTGCCTCGGTGAATGATCATATCCCGCGTGAGTTATGTTCGGTGCGCTATGCGTCCTTCGATGAGGCTTTGGAGCTGGTGCGCCAGGGTGGAAAAGGGGCGTTATTGGCAAAGGTAGACATCGAATCGGCGTTTCGGCTTTTGCCGGTTCACCCTTCGGCCTTTCCGTTGCTGGGTTTTCGCTTTGACGCTCGGTATTATTACGATAAGTGCTTGCCGATGGGTTGTGCGATATCTTGTGCGTACTTCGAGGCTTTCAGCTCGTTTTTGCACTGGGTCCTGGTGAAGCGGTCCGGGTGTACATCTATTGTGCATTATCTGGATGATTTTTTGTTTGTGGGTCCAGCGCAGTCCACGGTGTGTGCGTCCTTGCTGAAGTTGTTTCTTGAGATGGCTGCTGAGTTTGGCATCCCGTTGGCGGAAGGCAAGACGTTGGGACCGGTGGAGTGTCTCTCCTTTTTGGGGATTGAGATAGATGCTGTGGAGTTCGTCGTCCGTTTGCCTCAGGATAAAATTGAGCGTCTGCGACGCTTGGTAGCAGAGGTGGGTTCCGCCTCAAAGGTGACATTGACACAGCTGCAGGCGTTGGTCGGTCACTTAAACTTTGCTTGTAGAGTCATTGCGATGGGGAGGCCGTTTGCGCGTAGGCTGGCCTTGGCTATGGCGGGGGTGCGTTGCGGCCACCATCATATTCGGGTGACGTCAGGGATGCGGGCCGATTTGCGTGTATGGGATGCCTTCCTGGCAGACTATAATGGCTGCTCGGTGTTGCAGTCGTCTGAACTATCCAACCTGGAATTGGAGTTGTTCTCAGATGCGGCGGGTAGTTCGGGTATGGGGTTGTATTGTCAGGGTTCGTGGTGTGCGGCTCCGTGGCCGGTGTCGTGGTCAGTGGGGGGGTTGACGCGTAATGTGACATTCCTGGAGTTGTTCCCGATTGTCGTGGCCTTTTGGGTGTGGCCGGAAAAATTGCGGGATAGGCGGGTGGTGTTTTGGTGCGACAACGCGTCGGTGGTTCAGGTGATTAACCGTCATTCGCCCAAGTGTCCGCGGGTTGCGGCGTTGATGCGGGTATTCGTTTTGGCGTGTCTTCGTCTCAATGTTACTGCTCGTGCGAGGCATGTGCCCGGTGCTCAGAATGCTATCGCTGATGCTCTGTCTCGTTTTCAGTGGGCGCAGTTCAGGGCTCTGGCCCCGGGGGCGGACGAGAATTCAGCAGCTGTTCCGGAGCACCTTTGGAGGCTTGGGATGCAGGACTGATGGAGTTGTTGCGGTCATCCTTGGCTCCAGGTACGTGGGCAGCTTATCGGCGGGGTTATGCGAGGGTGCAGGAGTTTTTCTGGGGGAGCGGTTGGAGGGGTGGTAGCGTGGAGGACAAGTTAGCTGGGGCATTTATCGTGTGGGCAAAAGGGTGCGGCTGGTCCCGGTCGGCTGTGCGTGCGGCCTTGGCGGGTTTCTCTTTTTTCAGCAAGGTGGCGGGCTGGGGCAACCCCAGGGCGTCGTATGTGGTGAAGCAGTTGCTGGCTGGGTGGGCTAAGGAACAGCCGAGTGTGCCGGATTGGCGTCGCCCAGTGTCCCATGATTTGTTGCTGCGCATATGGGTCGTTTTGCCGGACGTGGCGGTTTCTGCGTATGAGACGGAGCTCTTTCGGGCTTTGTTTGTTACGGCCTTTTTCGGGGCATTTCGGGTCAGTGAGTTAGTCCCACGGGCAAGCCGGAATGTGGTTCATGGTGGGTTGCGGGTGCACCATGTGGATCTGCAGGAGACGCTCGTGCGGATTTATGTGGCACGCTCGAAGACGGACCAACGGGGGCTTGGCCGCTGGGTGCGGTTGAAGGCAATTCCGGGGGTGGATACCTGTCCAGTACAAAATCTGGGGTCGTACGTTCGTCGGCGGCCGGACATAGGCGGATGTTTTTTCTGTCACGAGGATGGGCGCGCGGTTACCCAGTTTCAATTCACGGCGGTTTTTCGCTTGGCCGTGCGGAGGTTGGGCTTGGAGGAGCGGCGGTTCGCTTCCCATTCCTTCCGGATAGGAGCAGCGACGAGTGCAGCTGCGGCGGGGCTTGGGGGCGAAGTGATTCAACGGATTGGGGGGTGGCGCTCCAGAGCCTACGCAGGTTATGTGCGCCTGGACCAATTGTGAGGTGTCTTTGTGGCGGGGGGGGTGTGGGGGGGGGTTTTAATGCTGTGTTTCTTTTTCAGGTTTGCTGTGGAGTTGCCCTCCACGGAGCGCCGGTTCGAGCCCTGCCAGAGTGTGGTGGATCCTGGGACATTCATTCGTCTACTGGGCGGAGCGCAGAGCCGCGATTCGCCCGCTGGGGCTGCACCTTGGATTGGTGTCCTGCAATTTGAGGCTGGTCTGGCTTGGCGAGCGGGGCATGCGATGGTGGCAGCTCCTGCCAGTTGTTCGTAGGCATGCAGAGCGGCGTCAACGACCGGCGGGGGTGCTGATACATCTTGGAGGGAATGACCTATCCAGTTGGACATGCCGGCAGCTCATTCGGGCGGTGCAGCGGGACCTTCGGATGCTGCAGGAAGAGTGGCCAGGTGTGGCAATTGCCTGGTCGGACATTATCCCGCGGCCGGCCTGCTTGTCTCAGCGGCGGTGGTCGCGTGGGTTGGCGAAAGTCAACAGACAGATTGGACGCTGGCTGCGGCAGGCTGGCGGGTGGCAGGTCCAGCACCCTTGGGTGGACACACACTGTGCTGGACTGTATCGTACTGATGGGGTACACTTGTCCCCGGTGGGACAGGACCTGCTACTCAACGATTGGCAGGAAGCGCTAGAAATGATTGGTCGCAGCTTTATTGGGGTGGGGGCGGTGCGAGGTTAAGTAAATTGCCTCGCACCGGTGGCGGGGTAGAGAGCCAGCGCTCGCAGAAGCGGCGCGGGCTTGAACTGGTTTTGGAGCAGTGGGGGGCCAAGTGCTCCTCGGGGTGGGGCGAGGCAGCCCGGTTGGGGGTCTCGGCCCGGAAGGGGGGGGGGTGCCGGCCTTTGCTACTAGGATGGCGAGGCAGGCGGCGGGGTCCGGGGGAGGAGGATGCTCCGCCTTGCTACTAACATGGCGGGAGGGAGCATCGTCCGGCGATGGGGTGGGGGGCTTGGGGTTATGTTTAAGGTTGTATATTTCGGCCCGTTTTGGGCTGGTTGTTACAGGTTGTAAATAAAGCTGCGACCAAAGTTTGTACCATACTTAAATTGTTGTGTACTTTGTTGGGGAGCAAGTTATGTGGGGGGGGGGGTCAAGGTTGATGAGGGAGACGAGGCGGGTTTCCGGGTTACCAGAGTTAATGCACGAGGCCGCGGGCCGGGTCCCGCGGCCGACAGTAACCTGGGCCCGGCCTCGGCCTCCTGCACAGGACAAGGGGCTCGGTGGGGGGGGGGGGGTGGAGGTGGCGCTGAGAGGAGCGGCATTTGAAATCGCTCCTTGCCAAGAAGGAGCGATTTCATTGGTGCTGGGCGGCTGGGGGGCGGAGCAGGTGTTGCCGAGGAGCCGCGTGGCTGGCCTTTTCGCCGCGGCTCCTCGGGAAGAAGACGTGTTCCCGCCCTCCCCCCCCTTTGTTTGGCTTTTGGGGTTGTGGCTGGTGGGGGGGGCGGGGTAGAGAGCCAGCGCTCGCAGAAGCGGCGCGGGCTTGAACTGGTTTTGGAGCAGTGGGGGGCCAAGTGCTCCTCGGGGTGGGGCGAGGCAGCCCGGTTGGGGGTCTCGGCCCGGAAGGGGGGGGGGGTGCCGGCCTTTGCTACTAGGATGGCGAGGCAGGCGGCGGGGTCCGGGGGAGGAGGATGCTCCGCCTTGCTACTAACATGGCGGGAGGGAGCATCGTCCGGCGATGGGGTGGGGGGCTTGGGGTTATGTTTAAGGTTGTATATTTCGGCCCGTTTTGGGCTGGTTGTTACAGGTTGTAAATAAAGCTGCGACCAAAGTTTGTACCATACTTAAATTGTTGTGTACTTTGTTGGGGAGCAAGTTATGTGGGGGGGGGGGGGTCAAGGTTGATGAGGGAGACGAGGCGGGTTTCCGGGTTACCAGAGTTACTGGAATAATCCTTTTGGATATTGTTTGTTGCAATATTAGTATTAGGTTACATATTTCTTCCAAGGTGCGGGCTTTACCGTGTATGTTCCTGGAATAATCCTTTTGGATATTGTTTATTGCAGTATTAGTATTAGGTTACATGTTTCTTCCTAGATGCGGGCTTTACCGTGTATGTTCCTGGAATAATCCTTTTGGATATTGTTTATTGCAGTATTAGTATTAGGTTACATGTTTCTTCCTAGATGCGGGCTTTACCGTGTATGTTCCTGGAATAATCCTTTTGGATATTGTTTATTGCAGTATTAGTATTAGGCTACATATTTCTTCCAAGGTGCGGGCTTTACCGTGTATGTTCCTGGAATAATCCTTTTGGATATTGTTTATTGCAGTATTAGTATTAGGCTACATATTTCTTCCAAGGTGCGGGCTTTACCGTGTATGTTCCTGGAATAATCCTTTTGGATATTGTTTATTGCAATATTAGTATTAGGTTACATATTTCTTCCAAGGTGCGGGCTTTACCGTGTATGTTCCTGGAATAATCCATTGGGATATTGTTTGTTGCAATATTAGTATTAGGTTACATATTTCTTCCAAGGTGCGGGCTTTACCGTGTATGTTCCTGGAATAATCCTTTCGGATATTGTTTATTGCAGTATTAGTATTAGGTTACATATTTCTTCCTAGATGCGGGCTTTACCGTGTATGTTCCTGGAATAATCCTTTTGGATATTGTTTGTTGCAATATTAGTATTAGGTTACATATTTCTTCCTAGATGCGGGCTTTACCGTGTATGTTCCTGGAATAATCCTTTTGGATATTGTTTATTGCAGTATTAGTATTAGGTTACATATTTCTTCCTAGATGCGGGCTTTACCGTGTATGTTCCTGGAATAATCCTTTTGGATATTGTTTATTGCAGTATTAGTATTAGGTTACATATTTCTTCCAAGGTGCGGGCTTTACCGTGTATGTTCCTGGAATAATCCCTTTTGGATATTGTTTGTTGCAATATTAGTATTAGGTTACATAATTCTTCCAAGGTGCGGGCTTTACCGTGTATGTTCCTGGAATAATCCGTTTGGATATTGTTTGTTGCAATATTAGTAGTAGGTTACATATTTCTTCCAAGGTGCGGGCTTTACCGTGTATGTTCCTGGAATAATCCTTTTGGATATTGTTTATTGCAGTATTAGTATTAGGTTACATGTTTCTTCCTAGATGCGGGCTTTAACCGTCTATGTTCCTGGAATAATCCATTTGGATATTGTTTATTGCAGTATTAGTATTAGGTTACATGTTTCTTCCTAGATGCGGGCTTTACCGTGTATGTTCCTGGAATAATCCTTTTGGATATTGTTTATTGCAGTATTAGTATTAGGCTACATATTTCTTCCAAGGTGCGGGCTTTACCGTGTATGTTCCTGGAATAATCCTTTTGGATATTGTTTATTGCAGTATTAGTATTAGGTTACATGTTTCTTCCTAGATGCGGGCTTTACCGTGTATGTTCCTGGAATAATCCTTTTGGATATTGTTTATTGCAGTATTAGTATTAGGTTACATATTTCTTCCTAGATGCGGGCTTTACCGTGTATGTTCCTGGAATAATCCTTTTGGATATTGTTTATTGCAGTATTAGTATTAGGTTACATATTTCTTCCAAGGTGCGGGCTTTACCGTGTATGTTCCTGGAATAATCCCTTTGGATATTGTTTGTTGCAATATTAGTATTAGGTTACATATTTCTTCCAAGGTGCGGGCTTTACCGTGTATGTTCCTGGAATAATCCTTTTGGATATTGTTTGTTGCAATATTAGTATTAGGTTACATATTTCTTCCAAGGTGCGGGCTTTACCGTGTATGTTCCTGGAATAATCCTTTCGGATATTGTTTATTGCAGTATTAGTATTAGGTTACATATTTCTTCCTAGATGCGGGCTTTACCGTGTATGTTCCTGGAATAATCCTTTTGGATATTGTTTGTTGCAATATTAGTATTAGGTTACATATTTCTTCCAAGGTGCGGGCTTTACCGTGTATGTTCCTGGAATAATCCTTTTGGATATTGTTTATTGCAATATTAGTATTAGGTTACATATTTCTTCCTAGATGCGGGCTTTACCGTGTATGTTCCTGGAATAATCCTTTTGGATATTGTTTATTGCAGTATTAGTATTAGGTTACATGTTTCTTCCTAGATGCGGGCTTTACCGTGTATGTTCCTGGAATAATCCTTTTGGATATTGTTTGTTGTTCTTTATGATTTTGATTTTGGTTTACTTTGTTTAATGAAATTGTAATTTCAAAATCTTATAAATAAATAAATTACCTTCCATGTGGCTCCACTCAGCAGAAGGGTAATCTTAAAACAAGGGATCCAGCTGCCTAGCTCCACGGGTAGATTCCCTTGGAAACTGCTATACACATCTCTGTACACAGCACTGTACTCGCCATCAGTGGAAAGCCCTTGTTGTGCCAAGGAAGAAGCAATGTGTTGGCACAGGTACACATAAAGGAAGAGCCCGTTATGCTATGTAAATGGCTTTGCTGTTGAAATGAGGAGTGGGATATCAAGTTTTAATAAACTATAAACTATTCGGGTTTATTCTCATCTTTGTAAGTTCTGACGCTTCTTCAAAGGACCAACCAAAGAGTGATTGTAAAGTGTGAGCTTTCAAGACCACCTGCGTGCCTTCTTCACATATTTATTTATTTATTTATTTAACATTTTCTTCTATACCGCGCTATTAAAATCAGCGCGGTGTACATCGAACAAGAATACTGCAATGTATACAAATAACATTGAGTTTACAAATAACAGGGAATTGAACATGGGGGAGAAAACGGGGAAACTAAATACATATTAACTCAAACTATGTACAATGCTCTAATGTAACTGGGTGTTGCATTAGTTTTGTGAAGGTTGGTATGACTGAAGACACAAACTGTGTAGTCTCCAAAGCAACTACAAACTTATTGTGGTGAAAAGGTTTTAATATGAAAAAGAGAGTGAGCATAGCCTGAAACAAATACCTTGGCAGTGAAAGGGTTATGTGAACCCCTTTACTTTTGTCCCCCCTCCTCCCCCTTGAAGTGATTAATTCTTTCAGAGCATCAACAGTGCGACACCCGGGCAGCATTGCCGCACATTTTCTTTAAGATGTGTTTGACGTCACGATGGGGCTGATGCATTCTATAGAAGGATAATGAGAGGAGGGGCTTGTTAAGGAGGGAAGACGTATTCCATGGCTGAGAGCTGGCCATTAAGCCACGGCCAGTAACAGAAAAGTGCTGCTATTCTGCCCCTTTTTCACACTCCAAATGGGACTACTTTTATTGACACTAGCACCCAAATATCTCACTGCCTTTCTGGAGGGCAGAATTAATTAATTTATTTATTTAACTGGTTTTATATACCGTTTTTCTGCAAGGCAAAACGGTTTACATTGAACAAGAAGGAAGGTTGCATGGAGCAGTTGGAACTAAGTACAGGTAACTTTGGTATAAATATTACAGTGTTACAATGAACAAAAGAACAAAAGTGACTATTTACAGATGGCATAGAGGCTATGCGGTGAGGCATTGTGTTCGCCTACTTGGGGGAAAAGCTGGGTGAAGGAGAGGGGGGATGGGGTGGGTACTGGTGTGGGGTGGGGTGGGGCAGGGGGATAGAGGCGTGAGCGGTGAGGAGGGGCAAGGTATAATTTTGTGGGGGATTTGTGGCAGTGGATGTGTTAAAGTGTTCTTCAAAAAGAAAGGTCTTAAGATGTATTTTGAAGAGGGTGTGGGATTGAAGGGTCTGTATGGTGGGGTGTAGTTTGTTCCAGTTGGTGGGGGTGTAGAATTGGAAGGCTCTTGTGCAGGTGCGTTGAGGTTTCTTGGAAGTCTGTGCAGGTAGAAGGAGGAGATTTGCTGTGTTATTTAGCACACCGATTCTAAATAAATATGCATTGCGGTTTACAGCAATTTAAAAATAGAACAGCAATAAAACCTACCCGATGCCCACTCTCCTTAGCCTCCCTCCCTCTCCTCTCCATCCTATACACATCCATCCCCTTCCCAAAGGTTAACCTGAAAAATGTGCGTTCCTAAGACATTTATAATCAGATTCCAATCGCAACCCCAGTGGAAGGGAGTTCTCCATATGGCTACATCAAAGGTTCTAGCTGGCTATCTCACCTGATGAATCCCTTTTCTCAAGAATATTTTATTTAATGGGTTCTTTATACTACTTTATCATTTCAGTCAAAGCGATTTACATTGAACTTGGTAATGTACATTGAACAGGGACATTGATAACTTGGATTCTTCTGAGGCAATGGAGGATTAAGTGAGTTGCCTAAGGCCACAAGAAGTTCTAGTGGGAATCGAATCCTTGTCTAACCATTAGGCTACTCCTCCACTCCATTAGTTTTTCTGCACTCTGAGATTGCAGCTCCTGACTCAGTGGGTACATAATAATTAAGGCAATTCTGCTCATAAGACCATCTTTTATGCCTGGTGAGTAGGCTGCTATGAGTATTTGCAACTTGACTGCTGCTGGATTCCTGGAAGCCAAGTATTGCCAGTAACATGCCTGTCATACAGGTAAATATTATAATGATGTGATGAAATACTACCTAGGAATGAGCCAATGTTCCTACTCACTAACATCTCAACCATAGTAATGGCAAGGCTTCAATAGGCTGTAATCGATACCTCAGGGCTGCGAACTTAAGATATAGGTTCCAGTAACTTGCAATGCAGGTAAAGAACTTTATAACCCAGAGGGGAGTCAAAGCCTTTCTACTTAAGGGCAAATATTGTCCCAAAGTGTTCATATTCAGTGGCAATCAGCAAATGGTATAGCCTCCAAGTCCTACCATCTTCAGAGGTAGGGTTAAAATTAGTTACATGTGGGCCTCCGAAAAAGCTATTAGTTATACCTTCTCCAAGAACCAGCAGAGGGATTTTATTTATTTATTTATTTAACAGCTTTTTTTATACTGCTTTATCCTTCGGTCAAAGCGGTTTACAATGAAACAGAACATTTACAGTAAATAGGGCATCAACTTGGAGAACTTTGATACATGCGAGTGAGAGTACCTATTTACATTTGTCTATTGTGGGGGCTGGGGTAGGGGGATTTAGGGAATTTTCAAGGGGGATGTCAGGGAAAGAGTTGTAAATTCTTACATGTTATCAAGAATTCTAGAAAACAGACACAAAATATTCTTCTATTGGTAGTTTACTTTAATTGCGCCTTAGAATTTATCTCCCTTCTGCCCCGCCCTCCCTCCCCACCCTGTTCCCTTACCCCACCTATCCCCAGATAAACCAACACTTCCTCTGTATATAGCTAATTTTGTATATAGCACATCTTGTACATAGTTATATTACAATTGCACCTACTTAACCACATTGTAACATCCACTGCATGCCTACTCTCGCTCTATATAACATGTTTGGGTTGAGTTGTAAACAGCTTTGATTTAAGAATAAAGCGGTATACAAATCCTTTTAAATAAATAAATAAATCTTAGTTCCTCAGTTTTATTTATTTATTTAGCAGTTTTTCTGTACCGCTATATCTCCAATAATAATAATGGGTCCAACAGGACTTTACATAGAACCGTGTTAATATAACATTATAAAAGAACAGGAATTAGCAGCAGAACATTGTGACAAAGAAATTATATTACATTCAATTGAATGGGTAATTATGGGGGGAGGGTGGGGTGATTGTTGTAGGCAGTGTGTTGAGGAAGGCAATCTAGAACATAAGATATGCCATAATGGGTCAGACAGAAGGTCCATCAAGCACAGGATCCTGTTTTCAACAATGGCCAACCCAGGTCACAAGTACCTGTCAGGTTCCCAAAGGTTTACACAGATTCCTTGCTGCTTATCCCAGAGGTAAGCAGTGGACATCCCCAGTCCACTTTAATAACGGTTTATGGACTTTTCCTCCAGGAACTTGTCCAAACCTCTTTTAAACTCACCTTCACTAATGGCTTTTACTACATCTTCCAGAAACAAATTTCAAATAGAGAGTCATTTAGAAGGTGGTGCCTGTATTTAGGAATCAAGGTGCCAAGTGGCCACTTATGCACATGTATGACCTCTTATAAAATACTGATAAGCATCAAAGTATGCGCATTGGAGGGTTGCCGTGTTTCTGCTTCATTCTACCTGCTATTCACCTCAGATCCTTATGAGCCGCAGACAGAGGAGAAGCTCTGCTGATGTCAGCACCCCAGGCTGCTTTAAATCTCGGCCATACCGTGGAACACAGCCACGGGCATGGCCTGCCACTTTGGTACCTGGAGGAGTTTTTACCTGCAGAAGTACATAGGAAAACGGAAGAAGTGGTCTCTGCCAGTGGCTTCCGCTAAGACAGTTAAAGTCGTCAGACCCATGGATCGTCATCTTTAGTTAACTGTATCTGGTGCCTCTCCAAATGGTCTGATTATCGACAGATACTGAGAGTACTGACTTGGATATTTCTTCTCCAATAAGGGGTTCTACCCCTCCCGGCCAGGAAGACTTGTCTGAGACTGTTGCCCCCTCGGGAGTGGATGTTCCTGAGGGTGCAATGTCCCTTCTTTCCGTGCAGAATATCCCTCGGTTGGACAGTGGACTAGTTTCAGTTGTAGATTCTAAGACTCCAGTTCCTTTGTATTTTGGTGCTCCTGCGGCAAACCGGTTGCACCTAAGAATATCTGTTTGCGGGATATCTGGGAAGTAGTGACGCATACAGAGGTTTCATTGCGCTCATCTCTCCTCTCAGATATCATAGTTCTCAGCAGATGTGGTTGCAAAATTATTTGATCAAGATGCTTGTATTTCGAGTTGTAAAAATTCTATTGGCAAGTTGGAGGGTCGGGTTGCCAGTGCCCAAGCTGCTCTCTCTTTGTCTATTCATAATAGTACGGAGATTCATCACCAATTGGAATCATTGGAGAATGCAGCTCGGGCAAAGGATCTTCGGTTTGTTAACTTCTCCCACACTTATTATCTATCCCCTCTGATACTATTGCAAAAGTATTTTAAGGAGATTCTTTTGATTGAGGATGTGGGTGTTATTAAGTTCTCAAGTGTTTATTGTGTTCCCCCCCCCCCAGAGGCCAGTTCTGAGGATTTTCCTCAGTTTTCTCAGTCTGAGACTTTGGACATCTTGGCGTTCTTAGAGTCTTCGACTGATGTTATTTCCACTTGGGCCATGTTACTTGCCTCTTTTCTCTATCTTTTGGATAAAAATTTGATAGTAAGATTATATTTTTCTAAAAAGAGTGCTGATTCTGTGGTGGTCGGCTACAAGTTTTTCCTGATGTTAGCAAAATCATTTAAAAGCACGGGAAGTTGTTCCTAACTTTGAAACCCCAAGTTTTGGCCCTAAGAGCTACATTTTTTCTAAGAGACCCATGCAAGTGTCTTGTAAACTATCAAACTGATAAATTCATCTTTTTTGACCATGTCCAATTGGAGAATTTTCTATCCGGGAAGGAACTAGACTGATTAGTATAGTAATCATTGCTTCCTATCTATGTAAATGTGGGTATTGTAGTTTTGTACATGGGGGGGTCCTTGGTATTAAATTGATGTGGGTTGTTGGCTTCCCTCTTGAAGAGGTCTTTATTGTGATTTCCTGCTTTATTATTAAATAAAGATTTAAAATGCCCAAAACAACCAGTATGGGCATTGCTTGCATGGTTCCCGCATTCACTGTAGGTGGAATTTGGGCTGGGCATGGGTGATGTGAGCAAATATCTGCGTTGATTACAGAATAAGATGATTTTTGTGCGCAGCGGCAAAAAGTAGGCGTGGTCGTTTACAGCAGCTCTACGGTATAAGTGATCGTGCCTTAATTTAAGGTGTGTTATCTGCCACTTACGCTTGCATTTTATAAAACAGGCAATTGAAAACACGTGTTAACTAGGCATGACATAAAATGGTGGAAATATCTAAAAATAACTCTGCATTGACAATTAATGAACCATACAGTCAGGCAAATAATGAAAGGGGATTTACCTTGGAATCTGTGGGTTTTCCACTGAGTTTACCTGTTAAGACTAAATATCCATTACAAAAGCAAATCTCAGCATTGTATTGCTCAATTGCAGTAGTGTGATTAAGCAATATGAAGCTATGAAGTAATGCTGTCTTGGAACTTTGGGAGGATACTGTGGAATCTGAGTTAAATATTTATGATTCTTAAAGGAGGATGTTTGTACTTAAAAATTACATATTAATCAAGAATAAAATGGACTGAAGAGAACTATACTATTGAGATAAGTGATAGTTATTATACCATTTTTATCTGTAGAGATTGAAAACTTAACAAATAATTTATAGAGAATTAAAAATATAGGATGTAGGAGGTTTTTCTGACCTATGATGGTATAAAGTGGAGGCCAGTATAGTGGCCCGGTGAATATGTCGACGTTTTTTTCCCTTCCCTGTAACTGTTATTACTTACCCAGTTAATTCTTTATAGAATGAAAAGGAAGCAGAAAGGATTTTGATATACTTTGCAGATTGACATATATATTCTCTGGGGCTGTGTGAGTGGAGGGGTGCATGTGCGTATGTTATGGGGCTGTGTGAGTGGAGGGGTGCATGTGCGTATGTTACGGGGCTGTGTGAGTGGAGGGCGCATGTGCGTATGTTACGGGGCTGTGTGAGTGGAGGGTGCATGTGCGTATGTTATGGGGCTGTGTGAGTGGAGGGTGCATGTGCGTATGTTAAGGGGCTGTGTGAGTGGAGGGCGCATGTGCGTAAGTTACGGGGCTGTGTGAGTGGAGGGGTGCATGTGCGTATGTTATGGGGCTGTATGAGTGGAGGGGCGCATGTGCGTATGTTATGGGGCTGTGTGAGTGGAGGGGTGCATGTGCGTATGTTATGGGGCTGTGTGAGTGGAGGGGTGCATGTGCGTATGTTATGGGGCTGTGAGAGTGGAGGGTGCATGTGCGTATGTTATGGGGCTGTGTGAGTGGAGGGGTGCATGTGCGTATGTTACGGGGCTGTGTGAGTGGAGGGGTGCATGTGCGTATGTTATGGGGCTGTGTGAGTGGAGGGGTGCATGTGCGTATGTTATGGGGCTCTGAGAGTGGAGGGGTGCATGTGCGTATGTTATGGGGCTGTGTGAGTGGAGGGTGAAAGTGCGTATGTTATGGGGCTGTGAGAGTGGATGGTGCATGTGCGTATGTTATGGGGCTGTGTGTGTGGAGGGTGCAGGTGCGTATGTTATGGGGCTGTGTGAGGGGTGGGTGCATGTGCGTATGTTATGGGGCTGTGAGAGTGGAGGGGTGCATGTGCGTATGTTATGGGGCTGTGTGAGTGGAGGGTGCATGTGCGTATGTTATGGGCTGTGAGAGTGGAGGGGTGCATGTGCGTATGTTATGGGGCTGTGTGAGTGGAGGGTGCATGTGCGTATGTTACGGGGCTGTGTGAGTGGAGGGTGCATGTGCGTATGTTACGGGCTGTGTGAGTGGAGGGGTGCATGTGCGTATGTTACGGGGCTGTGTGAGTGGAGGGTGCATGTGCGTATGTTATGGGGCTGTGTGAGTGGAGGGTGCATGTGCGTATGTTACGGGGCTGTGTGAGTGGAGGGTGCATGTGCGTATGTTACGGGGCTGTGAGAGTGGAGGGTGCATGTGCGTATGTTATGGGGCTGTGAGAGTGGAGGGCGCATGTGCGTATGTTACGGGGCTGTGAGAGTGGAGGGTGCATGTGCGTATGTTATGGGGCTGTGTGAGAGGAGGGTGCATGTGCGTATGTTACGGGGCTGTGTGAGTGGAGGGTGCATGTGCGTATGTTACGGGCTGTGTGAGTGGAGGGGTGCATGTGCGTATGTTATGGGGCTGTGTGAGTGGAGGGTGCATGTGCGTATGTTATGGGGCTGTGTGAGTGGAGGGGCGCATGTGCGTATGTTACGGGGCTGTGTGAGTGGAGGGGTGCATGTGCGTATGTTATGGGGCTGTGTGAGTGGAGGGTGCCTGTGCGTATGTTATGGGGCTGTGTGAGTGGAGGGGTGCATGTGCGTATGTTATGGGGCTGTGTGAGTGGAGGGTGCATGTGCGTATGTTATGGGGCTGTGTGAGTGGAGGGGTGCATGTGCGTATGTTATGGGGCTGTGTGAGTGGAGGGTGCATGTGCGTATGTTACGGGGCTGAGTGAGTGGAGGGTGCATGTGCGTATGTTATGGGGCTGTGTGAGTGGAGGGGAGCATGTGCGTATGTTAAGGGGCTGTGTGAGTGGAGGGGCGCATGTGCGTATGTTACGGGGCTGGGTGAGTGGAGGGGCGCATGTGCGTATGTTACGGGGCTGTGTGTGTGGAGGGGTGCATGTGCGTATGTTATGGGGCTGTGAGAGTGGAGGGGTGCATGTGCGTATGTTATGGGGCTGTGAGAGTGGAGGGTGCATGTGCGTATGTTATGGGGCTGTGTGAGTGGAGGGGTGCATGTGCGTATGTTATGGGGCTGTGTGAGTGGAGGGTGCATGTGCGTATGTTACGGGGCTGTGTGAGTGGAGGGTGCATGTGCGTATGTTACGGGGCTGTGTGAGTGGAGGGGCGCATGTGCGTATGTTACGGGGCTGTGTGAGTGGAGGGGCGCATGTGCGTATGTTACGGGGCTGTGTGAGTGGAGGGGTGCATGTGCGTATGTTATGGGGCTGTGAGAGTGGAGGGGCGCATGTGCGTATGTTACGGGGCTGTGTGAGTGGAGGGTGCATGTGCGTATGTTACGGGGCTGTGTGAGTGGAGGGTGCATGTGCGTATGTTACGGGGCTGTGTGAGTGGAGGGTGCATGTGCGTATGTTACGGGGCTGTGTGAGTGGAGGGGCGCATGTGCGTATGTTACGGGGCTGTGTGAGTGGAGGGGCGCATGTGCGTATGTTACGGGGCTGTGAGTGGAGGGGTGCATGTGCGTATGTTAAGGGGCTGTGAGAGTGGAGGGGCGCATGGGCGTATTTTAAGGGGCTGTGTGAGTGGAGGGTGCATGTGCGTATGTTACGGGGCTGTGTGAGTGGAGGGTGCATGTGCGTATGTTACGGGGCTGTGTGAGTGGAGGGGTGCATGTGCGTATGTTATGGGGCTGTGTGAGTGGAGGGGCGCATGTGCGTATGTTACGGGGCTGTGTGAGTGGAGGGGCGCATGTGCGTATGTTACGGGGCTGTGTGAGTGGAGGGGCGCATGTGCGTATGTTACGGGGCTGTGTGAGTGGAGGGGTGCATGTGCGTATGTTATGGGGCTGTGAGAGTGGAGGGGCGCATGTGCGTATGTTACGGGGCTGTGTGAGTGGAGGGTGCATGTGCGTATGTTACGGGGCTGTGTGAGTGGAGGGTGCATGTGCGTATGTTACGGGGCTGTGTGAGTGGAGGGTGCATGTGCGTATGTTACGGGGCTGTGTGAGTGGAGGGTGCATGTGCGTATGTTATGGGGCTGTGAGATCAGCCTGAACTTCCTGCACCACACGGCTTCACCATTCAGAGAGCCAGTCACAGTGGGGAAGCCTGAACCGTGGCATTTTGACAGGGTCGCATGCGCATGTTTGCACAAACAAACATGCATATGGACAAACAATTTCCCTGCATCTGAACCCTCAACAATAGGTGTTCCTCTAGTCCAGTCCCAGAACCTGAGAGTTCTGTACCTCCTCCAGCAGCTTTGGAGACACCGGTATAAGTAGGCAAGGACCGCCTCTCCCCCCCCAGTAGTTTCAGTCTCCATAGCAGCTGGAGAAGGTGCTGAGCCTAGGTTCTGGGCTCAGATTAGTGGCAAATAAGCAGAGTGGTTTTTAAATTGGGGAATTTTTCTGATTCCTAGGTCAGCAGGGGCCAGAAGTGGCAGGGTAGAGCAGGGCTGCACAGGTTAGATTGCCGTCTCTGTCTCTTTCTCTTCTCTGTCCTCCTGTTCCCCCCCCTCGGGCAGGAAATTGGGACCGTGATCGAGACCCAGCAAGAAGAGCCTCCCTGCTCCCGATCCCGCGTGAAAGGGTGAGGAGCAGGTGGCAGGCGCAGCCGGCAGCGTGTCTGCTAGCGCAGGAAGGAGGATCGCGGCAGCGTGTCTCTCCACCCGGAGCAGAAGCCGCTGATTCTGCTGAGCTCCGGGGGTGGATTGAGGCTCCCAGCATGCAGGAGAACCGCGGTAAGTCCGGACTTTTATTTCTGGGGGGTCGGCCACGTGCGGGGAGGCCGGGGAACACGAATCGCGGAGTTTGGTGTGCGATCGGGTTCGCCAGGCCTGATCGTGTGGCGTTCATGCAGGAAGCGCGAGAGCAGCCATTTTCTATTTTTTCTGGTTACAGGCTCACAGAAACTGTGAAGGGAAGAGGCAGTTGGTCTTCCAGGGATTTTTTTGTGGGCTGGGGTCTCTGGAGGTGTAGGTAGAGGCCTACAAATAAAAAATTATACAGTTTCCAGCTTTATTTTAAGCCCCTGAGGGAAGGTGTCGTGACAATTGGGGGGTGTCTTGGGGCTCCTGGTGGCTGATTTCCGTGGGTGTCGAGCCTAGGAATAGCATGCCGGCTAGGCCTCATTGTCTGGTCTGTGGCACGAGGCTCGGCTCGGTCCTATAATCCGGGGGTTTGTAGAGGCTGCACCCAGGAAGCAGCATTGATAGAGCAGGCGCTGGAGGGGGGGGCAGGGGGGGGTCTGTCCCAGAGCCAGGATGATGTCCTGCCTCCGTCCCTGGTCCCCTCAGAGCCCATAGCTGGGCCATCTATGAAGGGGGGCCCGTCTCTTCTGCCAGGACAGGGCCCAGTAGGGGGGCAGCCCATGGTCCCACCGGATTTCTTTTTGCTAATGCACCAGGCGTTTTCTCTGCTGCAGCCAAGTATGGCCACGCTGCCAGCCAGTGTACAGGGGGGAGAAGCGCCTGGGGAGCCCGTTGGGGCCGCAGTCTACCAGTACCCCTGCTAAGAGAAGTAAGGGGGCAGGGGTAGAGCTGTTCACGGCTACACCCTCAGAGGATCTGGAGGCGACAGAAGGGGATCGTGAGGAAGATTCGGTGGATGAGTTGGGAGAGGGCGAGCTGCCAGATGCAGAACAGCAGGCCAGAGTAGTCAGGGTGTTTAGGCGAGAAGAGTTGCCAGCGCTGATTACCGAGACCCTCAAAGCTCTTAATATGCCGGCTGCGGATCCTGCAACGGATGAGGCGTTGGAGGATCCGTTGTTACAAGCCATAAGTACGACGCACCAGGTATTTCCTATTCATAGAGTATTCCGGAACATGATTCAGGAAGAGTGGGATTTGCCCGAGTCAGCCCTTAAGGGATCTAGGGCTATAGCTATGCTCTATCCGTTGTCTGACCACGATAGGGACCTCTTTCATTCCCCAAAGATCGACGCGGCAGTGTCGGCGGTTACAAAGAAGACGACAATTCCGGTAGAAGGGTCAGCTGCGCTTAAGGATGCTCAGGATAGGAAGTTAGATACTTTGTTGAAGCAAGTGTTTGACATAAGCGCTCTGTCCATGCAAGCCTCGATCGCGGGGGCTTGGGTAGCGAGAGCTTGTCTGCGATGGTCTCAGCGGCTGCAGGTGGATCAGGTGGGTGAGCAGGTGGATGAGGTGTCTCGCCTGGAGTCCGGATCCGCCTATTTGGCGGATATTCATTATGACCTAATCCGAGGTCTTGCTAAGAGTATGGCGTCGGTGGTGGCAGCCCGGCGGTATTTGTGGTTGCGGAACTGGGCGGCGGACAGTGCTTTCAAGGCTCGGCTTAGTAAGCTCCCTTTTATTGGGAAGCTGTTGTTCTGTGAAGATTTGGACAAGTTAGTCAAGGAGCTGGGAGAGTCTAAAGGGGGTCGGCTGCCTGAGAATAAACCAAAGCAGGGCCGCCCTTCTCCGGTTCCCAAAGGGTCACAGAGAGAGTTTTGTAGGGTCCGGGCACCTCACTTTGGGCAGTTTCAGCGGGACATGTTTCCTGTGCGAGGCCAGGGGTTTCGTGGATTTTCAGGGGCAGGTAGAGGTTTTGCGCCCTTCTCGTCCCTGAACCTTAAGAAGCCACAATGAGATGAGGGGGACTCAGGTGGGGTGCATTTCCGTAGGTGGACGCCTGCGGGATTTTTACCCTGCCTGGGTCCAGATAACGTCGGATCAGTGGGTGTTAGAGGTTATACGAGAGGGCTACGCTCTGGAGCTCCAACGGCCAGTGGTAGACTTTTGTCCAGTCTCAGTGCAGGGCACGGATCAAGTTCCGGGCGGTGCAGGAGACACTTTAAAGGTTGCTGCAACTTCGAGCGGTGGTGCCGGTCCCGCCAGAGCAGTGCAGATACGGTCGGTACTTCATTATTTTGTAGTGCCAAAGAAAGATGGCACGTTTCGACCCATTCTAGATTTAAAAGGAGTGAATCGCTGTCTCCGGATGTCTCATTTCCGGATGGAGACGTTGCGTTCTGTGATTGTGGCGGTCTGAAAGGGAGAATTCCTTACGTCATTGGATCTGACAGAGGCCTATTTGCATATTCCCATTCGTCGGGAGCACCAACAGTTTCTTCGGTTTGCGGTGCCTATGGGGCATTTCCAATTCCAGGCCTTGCCGTTTGGCCTGGCGATGGCTCCAAGGACGTTCACCAAGATTATGGTGGTGGTGACAGCAGCTCTCTGCCAGGAATGAGTGCTGGTGCATCCATATTTGGACGATTGGCTGATTCGGGCAAAGTCAGAGGAAGAGAGTGGAAAAGCCACATCCCGGGTAGTGCAGATGTTATAGAGCCTGGGATGGGTGGTCAATTTCTCTGAGAGAAAGCTGGTCCCGTCGCAATCACTAGAGTACCTGGGAGCATGGTTCGACACAGTGCAGGGGAAGGTCTTTCTTCCAGTGGGCCGGTTGCAGGGCTTGAGGGAGCTGGTGAGGAAGTTTCTGTCTCGGACAGCTCCCACAGCTTGGCAATATCTGCAGTTGCTTGGAACGATGGTGGCCACGATAGAGGTGGTTCCGTGGGCCAGGGCTCACATGAGACCATTGCAAAGGGCCCTTCTTCGGCGTTGGTCACATCAGACGGATGCGCTGTCTCAGCGGTTGGTCTGTCCGCTGGAGGTGAGACAGGAGCTTCTCTGTTCAGCTCGCAGGATTTTGGAATTGCAAGCCCTGTTCTGTAAGGAACCGTTCCTGTCGTTTTCGGATCAGAAGGTGGTACTGAGGATGGTGCCCGCGTCTTTACCCAAGGTGATTTTGGTTTTTCACGTCAACCAGACGGTGTTGTTACCGGTGTTCTCTGGAGAAGAGAAGGAGTCAATAGGAGGCAGATTACGTCTTTTGGATGTTCGTCGGTCTCTGAAGAGGTACCTTCGCTGGTCAGAGGCCTTCCGTAAGTCAAATTGGTTATTTGTGTTGTTTGGAGGTCCGCAGAAAGGGGAGGCATATATTTTGAAGGGTAAATTGGTTCCGGAGGGGCTCTGGGCTCACTCAACTAGAGCGCAGGCGGCTTCCTGGGCGGAATTTAGCTTGGTGCCAGCTGTGGAGATTTGTAAGGCGGCGACCTGGTCGTCCTTGAATTCTTTTGTCAAGCATTATAGGCTGGATGTGCAAGCGGCAAGTGATGTGTGGTTTGGTTCGGCAGTTCTTCAGGCTGCTCTTGCAGGACCCTCCCATTGATATTTACTGCTCTGTTACATCCTCTCAGGTTCTGGGACTGGACTAGAGGGACGAAAAGGAAGTTGAAATTAGACTTACCCGCTAATTGTTGTTCCTTAAGGAACTCTAGTCCAGTCCCGGATCCCACCCGGGGTGCTGTTCCAGGGTTTGAGTCAGCCTGAAGTCCTTCCCGAGCACAGTGGAAATAAGAAGTTTCAGGAAGGTGTCAGTTTCAGTGCGCATGGGGGGGCTCTTTCTCTTTAAGATTTCTATTCTCGTGCAGAGAGAGGGCATCTTTCCTATGCAGTAATTAGTTTTTGTTCAAGGAAGGTCCTCTTCCAGGGGAGCTTCTCTTCGGAGTAGGATTGTTAGCAATGGTGTTCAACTTTTCACAGTTATGTTTGAAAGAAAAAAAAAAGAAGAAGAGATAGAAGGAAGAATATGATTAACTACTTATTTGTTGCTCTGCTGAGTCTGCTTTGTCAATAGGTACTGGCAGGGAGAGGCGGCCCTTGCCTACTTATACCAGTGTCATCAAAGCGATGACGTGTTTCAGTCTCCCAAGCTGCTGGAGGAGGTATAGAACTCTCAGGTTCCGGGACTGGACTAGAGTCCCTCAAGGAACAACAATTAGCAGGTAAGTCTAATTTCACCTTAAGCCTTAGGGAAATATGTTTAAAAAACACATGTTGCATAAGCCGCTTTTATAAAATTTCTGTGCTGTTTTGTATGAGAAATGTCAGGAATCCTTGTACAAGATGAGCAGAACTTGCTTTATTTTTTGAGCCTGAGAACTTACTTAACAAGCAAGGAAGTGAAGATCTTCTATCTGCATGGATTACCTAATGCTTTTCACCATTTTCTTTGTGACAATGATCTGAACCTATCGAGTGTCAGTCCTCTTCAATATACACAGGGTAAGGCCACAATGGACCTTCCTCCAGGTTTTGATATCAGGAGAAATTATCAAGCCCCGGAACAAGTGGATAGAGACGGAATGAACTAGCCCCTAAGGGGGTAATTTTATGAGAAGCTGCAGAATGTTATGCACCACTTGCGCAGGTAAACCACCTATTTTCAGTGATTTATGCATGTGGACGGGCAGTTATGCACAAAATCCAGGTAGTTGCTGTTCTGTAAGAATGCATGTCGGATTGATTGTGCGTACTTTCAATCCAGGCATGTACATGGGGAGAGCTTGGGCGGAGCACAAATATAAATATAAATATATGCATTTATATTTATGCATATATATAAATATATATCTATTAGGCGTGTATTATAAAGTGCTATAACTTGCTTGTGTTCTTGAAAATCTAGGTGTGGACATTTACATGAGCCATAGGGTTGGCATAAATGCTCACGTCTAGACTTAACTCGTGTTTTTGACCACTTAATGCAATGCGTGTCTTCAATTCAATGTGACTCCTGGTGATCCAGCAGCTCCTAGATTTTCTTGGCAGTGTAACTGGAAGTAGATTGCCAGGCCTTTCTTCTGAGGTAATGGAGGGTTAAGTGACTTGCCTAAGGCCACAAGGAGTGCTAGTGGGAATCAAACTCTAGTCTCTTGGTTACCAAGCCAGTCTCTAACCATTAGGCTGCTACTCCACTCCATTTGACCCCTTAACACCCCTATTTTGTAATTAAAGTATGCAGGCACTTGACTTTGTAAATTTGATGCTAGTGACATGCTTACAAACGTGCATAAACTACACAGCTGCTGGAGGTGTGGATGGAGCACCAAGTTTCTTTCTTCTTTCGATTGTGGTTTTGGCATAGTCCGGGAAGAACAAGAGTTTGTGCCCTTCAGAGGTTGTTGGAAAGAGCTTTTTGGCTGCATCCAAGATTTGTGTAGCCTGTTGGTATCTGAGTACCCATAGTATAATCGGGCGTGGTTGTCTTTCATGTGATGTGGGGTGCATAGCTCAAATGGCTTGGAGAACTCAAGTTTGAGCAGTTTAGGACTCATAGTCTCTAGAAAAGAGAGTGTGTTTGTGCCCACCGCACCCTCAGGGACACCCAGTATTCTTATGTTGTTTCTTCGCGATCTATTGTTGCTGTCCTCTAAATTGCACTGTATTGCCTGGTGTGTTTGTCTACAAGTTGAAAGCGGTCTTCATGCACACTGAGTAGACTTTCGGCTTTGTCTAATCGGAGTGTTAGTGCAGCCAAGCTACTTTTCAGCGTTATGTCGTCTTGCATTACCATCAGTGTCTCACCATTGGCTCTTTCCAGGTTCTTTACTGCCCTTATCTCTGAGAGTAGTTCTTGAAGGCCTTCAGAGTGTTCTTGCACAGCCACCATCTTTTGTGGGGATGAGGGTTCCAGCTTTGACCGCTTAGCGCTCGTGTTCTGAGTTGCAGGAAAGTCCACCCGCAAAGGTTTAGGTCCTGATATGACCAAATGAGGATTGCTGCTAGTATTTAGTAATTTGTTGTGTTAATTTATTGAAAGGATGCAGGATACGTTCAGTGGTCCTCTGGAGCTTAGCTCTCAAGTGTCCATCTTGCTCTGCGGCTGGCTCCGCCCCCCCACCCCAGTCAATCAATTTCTGATCCAGTTCACCATCTTGGGACCCATGCCCAGACTGTTCAGTTTATTGATAAGCCTCGTAAGAGGAACAGTATCAAAGGCTTTGCTGAAATCTAGGTATATCACATCCATCGCATGCCCTTGATCTAGTTCTGTAGTCATCCAGTCAAAGAACTCAATCAGATTTGTTTGGCATGATTGCCCTTTGGTAAAACCATGTTGCCTCGGATCATGCAACCTATTGTTTCAAGAAAGTCCACTATTCTCTCTTTCAGGAACACCTCCATTACTTTTCCCACCACCGTGGTAAGGCTTACTGGCCTTTAGTTTGCCACTTCACTTTCCACGTCAAGAACTTGAGATGGCACGAAGCCAGCAGCTAAAAGTGGGGAAGCCATCAACTTCTCGAGGACAATGTTCAGGTCCCACACCACTGGCGGTGGGCAGATGGAGGACCTCAAGAGGAGAAGCCCCCTCATAAAATGGCCCACAAGTGGGTGCACAGATATGAGCTGGCCGTCGATGAGGTGGCGATGTGCCACTAGAGCGCTGAAATGCACCCTGATGGAATTGAATTTTAGACCAGCCCAGGAGAAGTGCAGTGGATACTGTAGGATGTCCTGTACTGAGCAAGAGAAAGGGTTGAGATTCCTGTCTGAGCACCAGAACAAAAATCTATGCCATTTGAAGGCATATGTGCATCGTGTTGAGTCCTTGTGTGATGCCAGTAGGACATACTCCACATCACTGGCAAGATGGAGATATGCTAGGGCTGACAGTTCAGCAGCCATGCTGTCAGGGCAAGGGACTGCATACTAGACCTGGTGCTTACCAATGGGGAAAGTGTTTCTGATGTTATAGTGGGGGATCATCTTGCATTCAGTGATCACTAGATGGTGTGGTTCAGTATTATGACTAGGGTTGATAAAGTCCATACAAAAGTGAGGGTCCTACACTTTAAGAAAACTAACTTTGCCAAATGGGACAATACCTCAAGGAGTTATTAGCAGGATGAGAACAGCTGGGGGATGTAGAAAAGCAATGGGTAAAACTGAAAGGGGATAATTTAAGGGCAACAAATATTTTTATAGTAAAGTAAATAAATATAAAAGGAAAAGGAGATTGCTGAAAAGGTAAGAGAAAGAGGGTGGCCTTCATAAAATATAAGAGATCACAGAAAGAAGAAGGCAAGCATCAATATTTGGAAAAACTTAGAGAAGCTAGGAAAGTAGTCTGGAAAGCAAAGATACAAAAAAATAGGCAATGCAGTAAAATGGAGGGACAAGACATTTTTGAGATATGTTGATGCGATGAGGAAGTGCAAAATTGGTATTGCCAGACTCAAAGGTGAAGGAGAGGAATATATAGCAGCTGATGAGGATAAGCAGAATTGCTTAACAAATATTTTTGCTCTGGCCTGATTTCTGTTACGGACGTTGATCCCCTCTGTACATTCAGTCTGACTCAGTCAAGGCTGACTCAGTCAAGGTTCTGCAATGTAGCTGCGGCTCCATGGCATCATTGCCATGACACCATGGCTCCATTGAAGAACCGCGATGTCAGCCGCTGGACTGCAGGACCTCATTCCCCACAGCCTGACCCCCCCCCCCCCCCGATCTGGCTTGCAAAGGCCCGGGTCAGGCTGCAGTTACTGCCTTCAGGCCACCCCCCCCCCCCCCCGCCCACTGCAAGCCCCAAGCCCACCACAAAATGACATACGGGGAAGTTATTCCACCTCCGAGGTGGAATAACTTCCTCTTATAAATCGCTGGCCCTGGACCTACAAGGTCAACATTAGAATTGGCCCTGTATGTCCAGGGCCGGTGACCGCCCCAACTCCACCCAAACTCCACCCCCAAGATGCTCCTTCCCCACCCCGCACAAGTGGCGGGGAAGTTAGTCGTGGCTGTTGGGTCATCCATCCCCACTATTAATGGCACAGAATAACCCCTTCTGTATTCACAGATGAAGGACCAGGAGCAGATCCTTAAAAAATATCCATATATAGGAACAGTAGTGAAAGGGATCTTGAATGATTTTCAGAAGACTGTGTTTGTGAGGAAGTAGCTAAACTAAAACTAGACAGAGCGATGGGACCAGATAGGATACATCCCAGAGTATTGAATGAACTTGGGGAAGTTCTAGCAGTTCCACTATTTGACCTTTTCAATGCTTCCTTAGAGTCAAGAGTAGTCCCAGAGGACTGGAGAAAGGCACATGTAGTCCCTTTACACGAAAGCAGAAGTAAGGATAAGGTTGAGAACCTAGGTCAGTTACTCTGACCACTGTGGTGAATGAATTAATGGAAATACTGCTAAAACAGAGGATAGTGAGGTTTCTAGAGTCCAATGGATTGCAGGATGGTTTTACTAGGAGCAGGTCTTGTCAGAGAAATCTAATTAATTTCTTTGACTGGGCAACCAGAGAGTTGGACTGAGGTAGAGCCCTAGATGTGGTGTACTTAGATTTCAGTAAAGCCTTTGACACCGTTCCACACAGATGACTTATAAATAAATTGAGCATCCTAGGAATAGACCCTAAAGTGACTGAGTGGGTTAGAAATTGGTTGAGTGGGAGGTGACAAAGGGTACAGGTAAATGCAGCTTACTCTGAGCAGAATGAATTAAGCCAGTGGTGTGCTGCAGGGATTTGTCCTTGGTCTGAGTTTTTTTAAACATTTTTATTAGTGATACTGCAGAAGGGCTGTCAGGTAAGGTTTGCCTCTTTGTAGATGATACCAAAATCTGCAATAGAGTAGACACCCAGGAAGAAGTAAATAAAATAAGGAGGGATCTCGCTCAGCTTGAAGAATGGTCAAGAATTTGGCAGCTGAGATTTATCGCTAAAAAATGGAGGGTCATGCATTTCGGCTGCAAAAATCCAAGGGAGCAGTACAGTATGGGGTGGGGGGAGGAGGGAGAACGTGTGTCCACAAAAGAAGAGCAGGACCTGGGAGTGATTGTTGCTGATGATCTTAAGGTGGATAAACGGGTAGAAAAGGTGACTACAAAAGTCAGAAGGATGCTTGGGTGCATAGGGAGAGGAATGTCCAGCAGGAAGAATGAGGTGGTAGTGTGTCTGTATAAGTCTCTGGTGTAACCTCATTTGGAGTATTGTTTGCAATTCCGGAGACTGCACCTTCAAAAGGATATAAACAGGATGGAGTCTGTGCAGAGGGTGGCTAATAAAATGGTCAGTGGACTTTGTCATAAGGCTTATGGGGACAGACTTAGAGCTCAATATCTGGAGGAAAGGCAGGAGAGAGGATATATGATAGAGATGCATAAATGCACAGGAGAAGAGCCTCTTTCAGTTGAAAGAAAGCTCTATAACGAGGGGGCATAGTATGAAGTTGAAAGGGGATAGACTCAGGAATATTATGCGGAAATATTTCTTTATGGAACGAGTGGTAGATGCGTGGTATAGTCTCCCAGTGGAGGTGGTAGAGATTATGACAGTATCTGAATTCAAGAAAGCATGGGACAAACACAGAGGATCTCTAAAGGAAAAAAGGGAGTACGTAGTTGGTATGAAGAACATAAGAACATAAGATATGCCATACTGGGTCAGACCAAGGTCCATCAAGCCCAGTATTCTGTTTCCAACAGTGACCAATCTAGGTCATATGTACCTAGCAGATTCCCCAAGAGACACAAGTTCCACAATGCTTGTACTGGGTCAAGCATTGATATCTTCGGTCACTTCTTAATAATGGTTTATGGACCTTTCCTCCAGGAACTTGTCCAAACCTTTTTTAAACCCAGCTACACTAACAGCCTTTACTACATCCTCCGGTAACAAATTCCAGAGTTTGATTACACGTTGAGTGAAAAAATATTTTCTTTTATTAATCTTTTATTAATCTTACATAGTTTACCCTGTAGCTTCATTGCATCTCCCCTAGTCTTTCTATATTCTGATAGGGTAAACAATCGATCTACGTTTACCCGTTCCACTCCGTTCATTAATTTATAGACTTCTATCATATCTCCCCTCAGCCGTCTCTTTTCCAGGTTAAAGAGCCCTAACCTTTTTAGCCTTTCTTCATAAGAGTATCCTTCCATCCCCTTTACCATTTTGGTGGCTCTTCTCTGTACCTTTTCCAAAATCACTATATCCTTTTTAAGATACGGCGACCAGAATTGCACACAATATTCAAGGTGCGGTCTCACCATGGAACGATATAGAGGCATTATAATATCTTTTGTTTTATTTTCCATTCCTTTCCTTATCATACCTAGCATTCTATTTGCTCTCTTGGGCCGCCGCTGCACACTGGGCCGAGGGTTTTAACATGGTATCCACAATGACGCCTAAATCTTTTTCCTGGGTGGTGGTTCCTAATGTGGAACCTTGCATCGTGTAACCATAGTTTGGGTTGTTCTTCCCTAGGTGCATAACCTTGCACTTGTCCACATTAAATTTCATCTGCCATTTTGATGCCCAGTCTTCCAATTTATCAAGATCCTCTTGCAATTTTTCACAATCCTCTTGGGTTTTAACAACTTTAAATAGTTTTGTGTCATCTGCAAATTTGATAACCTCACTTGTTATTCCACTTTCCAGGTCATTTATGAATATGTCAAAAAGCAGCGGACCCAGCACAGATCCCTGGGGTACACCACTATTCACCTTTCTCCATTGGGAAAATTGGCCATTTAGCCCTACCCTCTGTTTTCTATCTTTTAACCAGTTCCTGATCCACAATAGTACACTGCCTCCTATCCCATGACTCTTTAGTTTCGCCAAAAGTCTCTGATGAGGGACCTTGTCAAAGGCTTTCTGAAAGTCCAGATACACAATATCAACCGACTCACCTTTGTCCACCTGTTTATTCACTCCTTCAAAAAAACAACAGCTTAGTAAGACAAGATCTTCCTTGTCTAAAGCCATGTTGGCTGTCTCCCATTAGGTTGTGACTATCTACATGCTGAGTAATTTTATTCTTTATGATGGTTTCTACCATTTTTCCCGGTACTGACGTTAGGCTCACCGGTCTGTAGTTTCCCGGATCACCCCTGGAACCCTTTTTAAAAATTGGTGTTACATTGGCGATCCTCCAATCTTCAGGTATTAGAGATGATTTTAATGATAGTTCACAGATTACTGATAGCAGTTCTGCAATCTCATATTTCAGTTCTTTCAACACCCTTGGATGTATACCATCCGGCCCAGGTGATTTGCTACTCTTCAGTTTATCTAATAGTTGTAAGACATCTTCCCGATGTATCGATATTTCCTTCAATTCTTTCCGCACCTTTAAATACCACTTCAGTCCATGGGTAACATCCCTACATCTTTCCTCAGTAAAGACCGAAGCAAAGAATTCATTCAGTCTCTCCGCTATCGCCTTGTTGCCTCTTAGTGCTCCTTTAACCCCCTTTATATCTAATGGACCAACTGACTCTCTCACAGGTTTTTTTGCTACGAATGTACTTGAAAAGGTCTTTATTTCGCGTTTTTGCTTCCCTCCGCCGCAAGCTTCTTCTCAAATTCTCTCTTTTCCTGCCTTATCAATGCCTTGCTTTTGACTTGCCAGTGGCTTTGTGCTGTTCCAGGTTTCGTCGTTTGGCTCTTTTTTTTTCCCCCCCCCCATTTCCTGAAAGATGCTTTTTTGCAAACAGCCTCTCTGACCTCACCTTTAAACCATGCTGGCAGTTTTTTTGACTTCCTTCCACTTTTCTTAAAGCGTGGAATACAGCTAGTTTTTCTGGGCTTTCAAGATAGTATTTTTTCAACAACACCCAAGCTTGATGTACGTCTTTAACCTTCGCAACTGCTCCTTTATTTTTTTTTTCTTAACGTTTCCTCATTTTATCATAGTCTCCCTTTCGAAAGTTAAAAGGTAGTACTGTGGATTTCCTTACTATCCCTCCTCCACTAATTAAATCAAAGGTGATCATGCTATGATCACTATTGCCAAGTGGCCCCAACACCCTTATCTCTTGCACTAGATCTGGTGTTCCACTAAGGACTAGGTCTATATGCTTCCCCTCTGGTCGGCACGTTCATGAACCAGCTGCTCCAAGAAGCAGTCATTTATTTCATCTAGGAACTTTATCTCCCTAGCATGTCCTGACATGACACTGACCCAGTCGATACCGGGGTAATTGAAATCACCCATTATTATTACTGTGTGCTGTAACTTTTGTTAGCTTCCTTGATTTCTTTGAGCATTTCATCATCCATTTGGTTCATTCGGCCAGATGCTCGATAGTACACCCCCACTGCCATCGCCTTCCCCCTTTTATATGGAATTTCAATCCATATAGATTCTACAGCAGATTTTGTTTCCTGCAAAACTTTAATCCTTTCTAATGCCCTCTCTAACATAGAGCGCAACCCCTCCACCTATTTGATCAGCTCTATCATTACGATATAGTTTGTACCCAGGTATCACAGTGTCCCACTGGTTGTCCTCCTTCCACCATGTCTCTGATATTCCACTCATATCTAACCTTTCATTTAGTGCTATATATTCTAACTCTCCCATCTTATTCTTTAGACTTCTAGCATTTGCATACAAGCATTTTAGAGAATGTATTTTATTCATGTTAATTTGGCTATTGTTAGACATGGATAAATTGGGATCTTTAAGCAGACTAGATAGGCGGTATGGTCTTTTACCACTGTCATGTTTCTGTGTTTCTATGTATTCTGTTTTCAACAGTGTCCCACAGTACCTTGCAGGATGCCATTAAGTACTTAGAAAGTTTCTGGAGTCGTGCAGTGCTGCGTTACTGTAAAAGTGCCATCAAATGCAGCATTGGAACAGAAGTCTTAGATCAATCAACGTTCCTGCATAGCTAACCAGGAGCCCTCCGCCTGCGCTGCTATCGGTAAGGGGAGGTGCTGTGATGGACATAGAACTAAGTGATTTAATTTAGGCTGGAAGAAAAGCTGTCTTAGATTAAATTGCATGGCTCTACATGTGGAGGGTAATTTATAACCGGGCACCTAATTTTAGGCCAAAAGGGGGGTTATTCAAAGACATTTACACAGTTTACAGACCTAGAAACTGTGTAAATGCTGTTCCGCAGGATATTCAGCGGTACTAACATGGTTAGTGCTGCTGAGTATCCGCAGGTGCTGCTGCGTATCCGCAGGTTCTGCTTCTACACGCCCTGATACTAAGCGGTTAGCTTCAGGGGGTGTCAGGGGCGTTCTGGGGAGGAACTGAGGCGGCATCTATCATTGAGCTGCTACTCTGTTAGCGGTGCATGGTGAAACCCAGGTGCAGGAAACTCTAGCCTAACCCTTTACCACATATCACTAACTGGGCAGTGGCTCTTTATTGCTGCTGCCCAGTTAGCAATCAGCAAATGCGTGCAACCCGGATATTCATTGTCAGGACGCATATGTCCCCAGCATTGAATATCCGGGTTTGAAGTTCAGCACCGATGGCTAGCCACTTTAACAGCACTAGCCGCTGGTGCGCAATATTGGGTTCATCCTACTTATCCTGAGCTTATTTTACAAAGAAAAGTCTGCACCTACTTTTCTTTATAAAATAGGTGTGTAAGTGCTGCAAATATGGCACTGGTGCCTTCTCTAAGACAGGTATAAATGCAGGCACCTAGACTTTTCACATATGCATCTGAGTTATACTATCTTATAACTCTCATATGTAAATTTATGCTCTGCCCAAGCTGCACCCCTGTGCATGCTCACACTGAAAGTACACGCAATTGCACTTAAGTCCGCCTAAAATGTGCATTTAAGTGCTCATTAAGCACTTAAGTCCTTTAAAATAGGGACTTAGGCACCTAAATGGCACGTATCTTTAGACAGCTGCCTTATGAAGTTAGCCTTATAGTGACTGAATGTGCAGTTTATTTAGGATGGCTTTTTTTTGTCCAAATTAAATCACTTAGCTATGTGAATAGCAGCTGAATGTCTCAACACCTCCCCTTATTGGCAGTAGCGTGAGTGAAGGATTGCCAGACAGCCTTGGGGAAACGTTGGGCCCAAGGTCCCACTTTCAACAGTGGCCAGAGCAGATGTTTAGGGAACCTGTATAAGCACAGCAAATGTGCAGAGTGGTCCATCCCCTATCTTAGCCTTCCAGTTTCCAGCACTCACAGTATAGGGATGACATTTTGAGCAGAACACTTCAACCCTCAAAATAGAGCTTCAGCTACTTTCTGTGGCGTGCCATGGACCTATGCCAGGACACAACAAATGCGCCCACCGCTGCACTCCATAAATGCAATTGATGGGTGCAATGCCACAGCATTATCATGCGAAGGAGCATATTCAGAACATACGTATATACATTTTTACCTGATGCCATAGTTACCAAAAACAGCACCAGGACAGTGGCGCAACCCTGTGATGTGCAGCTGCCAACTTACTTATCTCTTCTGGATATAAGAGTATGCAGATGAGGCAATTGGCTGAAACGGAAATAAGACTGGACTACTGGAAAAACCTTCTTACTGCTGATCATATTGATGCATAAGCCCCTTTCTTGTACCTCACAGCACTGAGTCAGTCCAGTTGTGAAGCTCCAGCCTGACACATGTCATGAGGTTCTCTAGTACCAGTCTAGGCAGCTAAGAAGCCAGTTTTTCCAGTATGAATTGCATTTCCAAGCCAAGCATCATGAGGTAGAAAAAAACCTCCAAGCCTGCACCGAGAGGTGTTGTGTGATGGAGTATGGGAGGGTAAATGTCTATGTGAGTCACAGTAACAATATGTGACAGCAGATTCAAACCAGTATGGTCCATCTAGTCTGCCCAGTAAGGTAGCTGGAGTCATACTATAAAAAGTTGGAAAGCTTGACTGGAGAGACATACATACCATAGACAGCTATCATTATTCAAAGCTAGGAGAGCAGCACACCTCCCATTCTTAGCTCTATGCATCATTAGAAGGCTTACACAGGACATTAGCTTTCAACGTCATTATCTGAATTCAGTTGTCCCCACACCTGGAAGAGGACACAGTGGCAGCACAACCCCTGGAGGCTTGCTAAACTTGCCCCAGCATCGTTTGGTAAGTCATTTTTCTGTCCTTCTCGGGAAGGGAGAGGGGAGAATTTGGAGGGTGGAGAGGAGACACAAGTGTATTATGGAGGGGGATGGCGGGAAGGGATAACAGGTCAAAGGGGGCATCCTCAGGCCTGTGGAACAGGTTGCAAATTGATGCTGACAATAGACTACTGCTATTTATCTTAGTCTCTCAGAAATGGCTTGCAATATTTTCTGTGTTTTTGCTGTTATTTTGTTTGTGTTACTACTGATGCAAGCCTGCTTGTGAAGACGCTACAACAAGGGAGTGGTGCACCTTATTGGCAGCCTCCTGACTACATGATAAATAGCTTACAGAGATTTGGAAACATCACTTTTCTTTAGTATAACAAATACAATTTAAAAGGTAATGTTGGGAATTCCTGGTGTGCAAATCCTGAGAGGATCCCCTTGTTTTTAATTACCTCCAAGAGCAGTAGGGGTACATGCTGGAGCATTATTTTCTTTCATTTTGTTTTTTGCATTGCTTCCCTTTCTTTTTGTTGAATTAGTTCTCCTTAAAAGTGTTTCATGTACTTTTCCATGATTAGTGAATGCTATGTATGAATAGCACTCACTGTTGACGACACCAAAAAAGAAATTAAATTGTCTTTTATCACTCCATTTTGAAAATGATATGAAATGACATAGGATACATTGCTGACATTTCCAGTGTTGTTTTGAGTGATGGAATCTCCCTGCTACATACAATAATACATTAACTGATAACATAGAGGGAAGAAACAGGGTTGACACAGTGTGTACCCCTGGGGATACACAGCACTCTACACCAACACATATAGAGGGATGGGGATCACACAGTGTGTACTCCTAGGGGTACACAGCACTGTATGCCAGCACTTACAAAGGTGACGGGGATCACACAGTGTGTACCCCTGGGAATACACAGCACTGCACACCAGCACTTACAGAGGGGACAGGTCACACAGTGTGTTCTCCTAGGGGTACACTGCACTGTACACCAGCACTGTACACCAGCACTTACAGAGGGGACAGGTCACACAGTGTGTACTCCTAGGGGTACACTGCACTGTGCACCAGCACTTATAGAGGGGACAAGGATCACACAGCATGTACCCTGGGGATACATAGCACCAGGACCGTACCGAGCGTGAATCGTGCCTTGTGCGACTTGCACATTGGGCACGCATCCTCCTCTTCCCCCCCCCCCTTGCACCTCCATCTAGCTACTTTCTGGACAGTGGTGGGAGAGAAGAGGCGCACCCAATGTGCAAGTCGCTGGCGTGCTAAGCCGATCTGTCCCTCCCTGCTCTGATGCCAAGTCAGAGGAGGGAGGGACCAGACCTGCTTAGCGTGCCATGAGAAGCCTTAAGGGGCACATTTCAGCTGTCTGCCATTGCCTTCCGCCACCGAGAGAAGAAAAAGTGGTGGTGGCAGGCAACGGCAGACAGCTGAAATGCGTCCCTTAAGCCTTCGCACCCTGTGCGGCCGCACCACTCACACAGGGCTAGGTACGGTCCTGCATAGCACTGCACACCAGCACTTACAGAGGAGACAGGGATCCCACGGTGTGTACTCATAGGGATACACTGCACTGTACACCAACACTTAAAGAGAGGGATGGGGATCACATAGCGTGTACCCCTGGGGATACACAGTATTGTACACCAGCACTTATAGTGGGGACAAGGATCACACAGCATGTACCCTGGGAATACATAGCACTGTACACCAGCACTTACAGAGGGGACATGAATCACCCCTGAAGATATACAGCATGTACACGGGCACCTTAGAGAGGTGACAGTGGTAATATCACTGTTCCTTTTCAAAATGGAAGTGCTTAAGTATTCTAATAAAGAGCTTGTTGTTAGCTCTTCATCACAGAGGAGGCCACTCATTTGTTTCAGGACTGCTTTGATGGTAGGAAATGTTGTGATCCAGCTTTACATGACTCAAGCTTGATTAACATAATATGATTAACACTTACTCATGCATGAGCTGGGGAGCAGCCCCAACTGGCTGAAGACTGCAAACACAGTAGGACACGAGCTTCGTTTTGTATGAGGTGCTTTCATTACTTTTCATACTGGGCAGACAGTGTAGATATAGGGATTCCAAACTATCAATTTCGCCTAAGAACAAGTCGACCCATCTGGTTTACCCAGCTTTCTTCCTCTCCAGTCTTCTGCCATTCTGAGTGGAGAAGCGTGTAGATTTCTACACTTAAACCAGCACCACCTCGTCCTATGTATTTTATCGACTTCTCAACTCTGTTCCTATCCTGCCTTCTATACTGGATATCTCTGTCCCAAGCATGTCCATTCCTTTTAGGATCTGTCTGTGGCTCCTCTATGCATATTGCCTCATTTATTACGGCATCCAATACCACGGTGCTGCTGTTAGAGCTGTAGCCACTGATATTGGAGTGGAGGAGTGGCCTAGTGGTTGGGGCAAGGTACTTCAGGCCGGAAGGTCAGGGGTTCAAATCCCACTAGAGGACAGCAACCTTGGGCTGGAAGGACTGGGGTTTCTAGTCCCACAGGTGCTCCTTGTGGTCTTGGGCAAGCCACTTAACCCTCCATAGCCCATGTTCCCTGTAAAATAGTTATCTCCAAGTTATAATGCCCTGTTCAATGTAATTTCAGTTTGTTTAATGTAAACCGCACTGACGCAGAATAGTGTGGTATATAAGAGAATAAAAATAAATAAATAAAATAAAATAAATATTAAGACCGTAACCTTCACCACTCTGTTACAGCTTTAACAGCAGCAGTTCAGTTGCATTAGACTTACAAGAATAACAAAAGCCACCTTCACAGAGAAGCCCTGATTGTAGCCCTATCAATAGTGATAGATCAAGCTCCAACACGTATAGGTAACATGTAAAGAGTAGATATTGTTATAACCCTAATATTCATGGGCATGTCTGGGACACATAAAGATAGGAGCAGAGCTGAAAGGTTGATAAAAAACATGGGAGAAGCTGATGCTGTTCTTAGTGTGGAAATTTACATGCACCTCTACCCAAAGTGGTAGAAAACCAGAGATGTAAACAGCTGGGTACACTGGATAACCAACTGCTCTTTAACTGCCATTATTCTCTGTATCACTCTGTCTCGCTCTTGTATGTCCTCAGCCAAAATGAAACATAGAAACATGATAGCAGAAGACAACCACATGGCCTATCTAGTCTGCCCTTCTATATCAACCACTTCAACAGTCCCCTTTTTACCTTTAGAGATCCTCTGTGTTTGTCCCATGCTTTTTTGAATTCAGATACTGTCTCATCTCTACTACCGCCACTGGGAGACTATTCCACGGATCCACTACTCTTTCCGTAAAGAAATATTTCCACATATTACTCCTGAGTCTGACTTCTTTCACCCTCATCCTATGTCCCCTCGTAACAGAGATTGCTTTCAATCGAAAGAGGCTCTCCGCCTGTGCATTTATGCCATGGAGGTATTTAAACCTCTCTATCATATCACCTCTATCCCACCTTTCCTCTAAAGTATACATATTAAGATCCTTAAGTCTGTCCTCATATGCTTTATAATGAAGCCCACTAACCATTTTAGTAGCCACCCGCTGTACTGACTCCAACCTCTCTATATCCTTTTGAAGGTGCGGTCTCCAGAATTGCACACTATACTCCAAATGAGGTCACACCAAAGACTTATACAGAGGCACTATCACCTCCTTTCTTCAGCTGGCCATCTTCTCCCTATGCACCCAAACATCCTTCTAGCTTTTGCTGTTGCCTTTTCTACCTGTTTAGCTACTTTAAAATCATCAGACACAATCACACCTAGGTCTTGGTCGTCTTTTGTGGACAGAAGTACTTCAGCCCCTATAATATATCGCTCCCTTGGATTGCTGCAGCCCAAATGCATGACCTTGCATTTTTTAACATTAAATCTCAGCTGCCAAATTCTAGACCATTCTTCAAGCTTAGCTAGATTCCTCTTCATGTTATCTACACCTTCCTGGGTGTCTACTCTATTGCAGATTTTGGTATGATCAGCAAAGAGGCAAACCTTACCCAACAGCTCTTCCACAGTATCACTAACAAAGATGCTAAAAAGATTCGGACCAAAGACAGATCCCTGGGGCACACCACTGGTAACCTCCTTTTCCTCAGAGTGAGCTTCATTAAACTGGACCCTTTGTTGCCTCCCACTCAATAAATTTCTAACCCAAGCAGTAACTTTAGGGTCCATCCCTAGGATGCTCAGTTTGTTTATAAGTCACCTGTGTGGAATGGTGTCAAAGGCTTTACTGAAATTTAAATATACCACACCGAGGGCTCTGCCTCAGTCCACCCCCCCCCCCCCCCCAATCACCCAGTCAAAGAAATCAATCAGATTTGTCTGACAAGACCTGCCTCTGTTGAATCCATGCTGCCTCGGATCCGGTAATCCGTTGGACTCCGGAAACCTCATTATTTTCTCTTTCAGCAGCCTTTCCAATAATTTACTCACCACCGAGGTTAGACTAATCAGCCTGTAGTTTTCAACCATATCCTTACTTACACTTTTGTGTAAAGGGACCACATGTGCCTCTCTCCAGTCCTTTGGCACCACTCCCGACTCCAACGAGGCATTGAAAAGGTCAGTCAGTGGAGCTGCTAGAACCTTCCCATGTTCCCTCAGTATTCTCGGGGATATGCTGTCTGATTCCATCGCTTTGTTTTCTCTAAGTTTAGCTAGTTCCTCATGAACACAGGCTTCTGAAAATTGTTCAAAATGCCCCCCTCTTCCTTTCCTATTTATGGGTGTTTTCTGAGGTCCTGCTCCTAGTTCTTGATCTGTAAATACAGAACAGAAATATTTGTTAAGCAATTCCGCTTTATCCTCATCAGCTTCTACATATTTCTTCTCTTCACCCTTCAGTTGGACAATACCACTTTTGCCCTTCCTCTTCTTACTATCATATCTGAAAAATGTCCTATCCCCCCATTTTATTGCTTTGGCTATTTCCTCCTTTTTGTGAATCTTTGCTTTCCTGACTACTTTGCTAGCTTCTCTAAATTTTTCCAAATATAGATGCCTGTCTTCCTCTCTCTCTCTGACCTCTTGTATTTCATGAAGGCCTCCCTCTTTTTCTTCATCTTTTCAGCTACTTCTTTCAAAAACCATAGTGGTCTACTTTTACCTTTTTTAGCATTTTAACCAAAAGGTTGGTTGCCCTTAAAATATCCCCTTTCAGTTTTGCCCACTGTTTTTCTACATCCCCCTGCTGTTCCCATCCTGCTAACGACTCCCTGAGATATTGGCCCATCTTGGCAAAGTTTTCCTAAAGTCTAAGACCCTTGCTTTTGAATAGATTTTATTAACCCTAGTCCTAATATTGAACCACACCATCGGGTGATCACTGGATATGAGATAATCTCCCACTATAACATTAGAAATACTTTCACCATTGGTAAGCACCAAGTCCAGTATGGCCCCTTCACATGTGGGTTCTGTTACTGGTTGCCTGAATAGTTCTTCCTATAGAAAATCCAGGATGTTCTTACTTCTAGATGATACTGCAGCAGGGATGTGCCAATCAGCACCTGGCATATTGAAATCCCCTGTCAGTAGCACTTCCCCTTTCCTGGCAATGCTGCGCATGTCTTCAATTAATTCTCCTTCCACCTCTTCTCCCTGTGCGGGAGGTCTGTATATCACACCAATGCAAATAGATTTCTCCTTCACTCTTTCTAGTTTAACCCACAGTGCCTCTTCTCTCCCTTTTAAGCCCATGAGTCCTTGCAGTTATGTTGTTTGCCTTCGTAGAAATATAGTTTAATATAATCAGAGCTTCTATTTTTAGGTGTTTAGAAATTATGGGGTCAATATTTAGCCTGCGGCAGTCAACATTTTTTTTAAACGCCAGCCACTATGGGTAAAAACATCTGTGTGTTTAGCAGCAGAGCATCCAGGTAGTGGTGACCTGGTCAGTATCCGGAGTGCTGATACTCAGCCACTCGCTCAGGACAGCTTTTTTGCTATCCTAATTTATGCAGATTGGTTTCTGGAAAGCAGTGCTGAAAATCACTGCTATCTAGGTAAATGCTTGCTCCACTCCCAGACAACCCCAGCATTATCTGAAAAGAGCCGAGGCTGCTAGACCAGGGGAGTGTGAGAAGAAAGAGAAAGGGGAAATGCTGGACCATAGGGTAGGAGGGGAAGAGAACACTAAGGATATAGCGGATTTGTCTTTCTTTCTATTGATAGTATCTTATGTGAGATGATCGGCGGTCTTAATTGAATAGAGTAATTTCAAGACATGATTATTGGCACCCTTATAAACAATTCAAATCAGTTTGAACAGAAGAACCACAGTCCCATTGCAGTAAAATTAGAAGCACCTGTGATCATGTGTCAGTACTCACATGACTTGAATCAACCAATGAATGATGGTTCTAATGTTTAAAATGGCCACATTCACTCCCTGTTCCCTTTTCACATGGTGAAGGCCTGAAACTGTCAGAAAAGCCATAATCACCAAAGATTAAATTTCAAAGGGGTACAAGGCCATCTTCAAAAACCTTGGGATTCCTGTGTTTACAGTTTGCAGTGTTATGAAGTTTTCTGCTCATGGAACGGTCAAGAACTTCCCAGGACGTGGTGGGAAGAGGAAAATTTAATCCAAGAAGTCTTCAAAGGTTAGTGTGAACTATTGGAAAAACATCATATACAACATCCAAAGACCTTAAGGCTGGCCTGGTGCAATCTTGTGTAAGTGTTTCAATCCGCACCATACGCACTAAACAAAGAAGGACTTCATGGGGTGAAGGTCGAGGAAGACCCCACTGCCCAAAAAGAGACATAAAAAGGCACATCTAATCTTTCCACAAACCCACCTTGAGAAACCACAATCCTTCTGGGAAAATGTTCAGATGAAACAAAACTTGAGCTCTTTGGCAATGCAGACCAGCGATATATTTACAGGCGAAGAAATGAAGCTTATAAGGCAAAAAACATCCTTCCTACAGTTAATTATGGTGGAGGTTCCATAATGTTGTGAGGCTGTTTTGCTGCCTTAGGAACTGGAAGCCTGGAACGTATTAGAGGAATCATGAAGTCAAAGGACTACCAAGATATTTTGGAACGAAATGTGCTACCTAGTGTTAGAAAGCTACGTCTGGGTCGAAGGTCATGGGTCCTTCAGCAGGACAGTGACCCAAAACATACATCCAAAAGTATAAAAGAAAGGTTAAAAGGGAAAAAATGGACTGCTTTAAACTGGCCGGCAATGAGCCCTGATCTCAATTCAATCAAGAACCTTTGGAAAGAGCAGAAATCTGCCATTGGTAAATGGAATTCTGGGAAGTTTCATGAGCTGGAACAAATCACAGTTGAAGAGTGGGAGAAGCTACCAGCAGACAGATGTATGAAACTTATAGATGACTACAAGAAACGTTTGGAGGCTGTCATCACTGCCAAGGGTTGTGCAGCCAAATATTAGTGAAGAGTGCCATTAATCCTGTCCAAGTCATATTTTGGTTTTTTTTCTCAGAAATTACTACATCCATTGTGTGGAATGTTGCCCCCGTTTCACCTCCTGGCACTCAGCACGCCGGGGGGCTCCTTTTTACACAGCTGCGGGAGAGAAGGCAAAGGCAAACGCTGCTCTTTACTCCCACGACTGTTCAGAGGTCAGCCGGTGCTTCGGGCCTCTCCTCTCCAGCTCCCTCTGACGCCAATCAGGCGTGGGGCCCATTTTGATGTGTGATAGCGGGAGGGGGGAATGAGGGCTTGAATTGGATGGGGGGGGGACTAGGGGCTAGAACGTGAATGGTGCTGAGGCCAGGACTGGAAATAGGCTGATGTTGGGGGATGGGGGACTGGGACTGGAAGGGAGTGGATGCTGAGAGGGACTGGAAGAGAACTGCTACTGGGGGTTTAGGACTGGAAATGGCCTGGGGATGTTGGACTGAGACTGGAAGGGAATTGATACTGGGGGGTTAGGACTGGAAATGGTCTGGGGATGGGGGACTGGGACAAAGGGAGTTGATGCTGGGGAGGGACTGGAGGAGGACTGATACTAGGGGTTTAGGACTGGAAATGACCTGGGGATTTTGGACTGGGACAGGAAGGAAACTGATACTGAGAGGTTAGGACTGGAAATGGGTTGATGCTGGGGGACTGAAAGGGAGCTGATACTGTAAGAGACTGGAGGAGGACTGATATATGGGGGTTAGGACTGAAAATGGGCTGATGCTGGGAGTGACTGGAGCAGGATTGATACTGGGGGGCTAAGACTGAAAATGGGCTGATGCGGGGAAATGGGTGAATGAGACTGGAAGGGAGGGATGCTGGGAGGGACTGGAACTAGAACGGAGCTAATGTTGGGGGAGGACCAGAAAGGGGTGGGGCTGGGACTGGGGGTGGAGAAATAAAGAAGCTGGGGAAGTGAGGATAGAGAGGGGAACAGATATTGTGTGTGGGAGGGAAGAAAAATCTATGATTGGCTGAGTATTGGTAGAGTAAATGGAGAATGAGGATGGGGGGTGAAATTTGAGTGGATGAAAAAGGAATAAAGAAAGAAATGAAGGAAAGAGGAAAAGGGGAAAGATCAGTATGTTAGAGGCAGATGTAGAGAGAGAATGGAAAAAACTAGAAGAGAGGAAAAAGGACAAATGGACAAAAGACAACAAAGAGTTAGCAGAAGACATGAAAAAAGCAATTACAACTGAAAAATAAAATACCCAAACAACAAAAGCTAGAAAAAGCTATTTTATTTTGAATTTATTAACTGGAATATGTCAGCTTTGGGAAATGTACATTGCGAACGTTTTGCGTTTTGTTTAGTACAAGAGGAAATTAATTTATAGTTTTATTTCTCCAGCGTTATTGTGCATGCCAAGTTTGGCTTTTGGGATTCCCAGTTTAATTATTGCCTTCATATTTATAAATTGTGATCCTTTGTTCTGTGTTTGGTGACAGACTATGTTTTGCATGTGCAACCGAGCTGCAGTATTCTGTTCATGTAGTTTCTATGTGACAGTCCCACTTATTTTTTATTCATTTGATAGTATTTATATACCACCTTTTCCTTAAATCAAGGTGGTTTACATTGAACTCAATTTACCAGCTAGTGGTTTACAATAAACTCCATTTTGAAAGCAACTATTTACTTTGCAACAAAGTGTTTTAAACTCTATAACTTATAATTAGATTGTAACAGTAAGTAAATTATTTACAGTTTGAGGTTATGTTGCATGATCGCCGGCATTGATCCATAGTGATTGTCCAGCTGGTGTAGATGGTTATTTTATGTGATGTTGCCAAAATGTTCAGTGAATAGGAATGTCTTCAGCAGGTCCCTATATTCTTTAGTGTCCTTAGTGCATCTAATATTGTTTGGTAGGGAGTTCCATAGGTTTGACGCTTATAGTGAAAAAGCTCTGTTTGAAGTGCATTGTTTGGCTTTGGAGAAATCCTTAGGCGTGGTTAGCGTGTTTCTGTTGTTTGTTTTTGATGGACGATTTTCTGGATATATATTTGTTCTCTTTCCCCAGTAGGAGATGTATTGGTATTCTCTGAGATGTACTGGTTTAATATTTCCAGTGTTGCTGTTTGATAGGTAGGGTTTGGTGCTTTTTGAATCCTGGTAGTGCTATTATGATATGGTGGGTTTGCTATGCATTCTAAATTAGCAGGGTGTATAGTATTTATTTATTTATTTTTATATTCTCTTATATACCGCTCTATTCTGCATCAGTGCGGTTTACATTGAACAAACTGAAATTACATTGAACAGGGCATTATAACTTGGAGATAACTATTTTACAGGGAACATGGGCTATGGAGGGTTAAGTGGCTTGCCCAAGACCACAAGGAGCACCTGTGGGACTAGAAACCTCAGTCCTTCCGGCCCAAGGTTGCTATCCTCTAGTGGGATTTGAACCCCCGACCTTCATAATAGTACTATTATGACATAGTACTATGTCATAATATGTATATTATGACATAGTACTTCCTAATCATTGTTCCCTCTAAGCTGTGCGCGTGTGCGCGCACACACACCTCGCCGAGCGAGTGCACATACTTTACAACAGCGCACAAAAATTATGGCTCTGATTCTGATAGAAAACAACACAGACGTCTTAAAATTTAAAAGTTATGATTGTAATTACTAGAAAATACCCGCTTCATTTAGTAATCGTCTATTTTCATTTAATTTGATTAAAATCAATGTGGTGTACATACTGTATTCTGACGTGTAGTCAAATTTTAAAGTAAATAACTCCGAGTGGCGCACAAAAATTTAACCTTCCTTCAAAAGCTGCACACAGCTGATATTTTATGCGCACACAGCCTACAGAAAATTAGAGGGAACATTGCTCCTAATGTACCTGGCAGATGACACTGGAGTATAGTAATATAGAAATCTGGCAGTCTTTTTATCCTCACTGCCCATGCAAATGGTATTGAGACACTCATTAACAGGCATGTCTACTAAAAGTTAATGCGCATTCTCAAATGTTAATGTGCGCTAAGTGCAGCAACACTCATTTATTTCTATTGGCGCAGTGATACTTAATGCACATTAATATTTAGTAAACATGCCCCTATCTCATTGCCAGGACAATGAAGAGGCTTCTGAAGAGCTCCTTTGAATGCCACCTAAAATTTTAGATGGGCAACATATACATTTTAAAATGAAATAAATAACATTTATGCAAATGAGGTCCAGTGGCAATGCAAATGAGGCCCCACAATGAGTCTGCATATATGACCCCACATCATCCTTGGGCCACCCCTGACTACATCTAAGTTGCACAGACGTCTTTTTGTTTTGCATGCCTTTGAACATACTATTAAAATATTATGACATGCCGTTGGAATATTTCCAATTATTTCTCAAGACGTTGTGTACAACATACCTAAAATGCAACTGTGCCAATAATGTTGACTACAACTGTAGCTAAATATCTTTAGTATCTAAAGCATGTCTGAGATTTATAGAGAGATGAGAGGAAATGGGAGGAGCTCATTATCAAGGTATGAACGATCCTTAAAAACATAGGGGGGCTATTCAGTGGCGGCAGCAGCGGCTAGGCATCGCCACTAAAAACGAACCTAAATATTCAATGTCAGGGCTATATCTGTCCACCATCATTGAATATCTGGGTAGCCGCAGAAGCTGAAAGCTAACTGGGCAGTGGCAATATTGAGCTGCTGTCTGGTTAGTTTCTGTAGGTAAAGTTCAGCGGGCCTTTGCTGTGCTTTACTTAACTCGCAGATCACTAATCAGGCAGTGGCTCAATATCGCTGCTGCTTGCTTAACGATGGTTACCACATCTGCTCTGCCCCATTGCTGACCGCACAGCATCGGGGTGTGTAGCACCCGGGGATATCCAGCCGTGCTAAATGCGTTATTGTCGCTGAATATCCCACTAACTGGCATTTACATGGGTTGAAAGTCTGCAAACCATGTAAATGGCCTTTGAATATCCCCCTCATAATCCACACCTTTTATCTCATCATTGCTCTTCTCTCAATCAATTAATAGCCTTTAGCTGAAGTAGTCGTCATTAAAAATAAAAGCACCAGATATTCTCATTCCTCCATCATTTTTTCTTATTTTTCTTATAAGTCCCCAGTGTGCAAATAATAAAATAAAAATAAAATTTGTTAGTGGGTTCAATAGAAAAAAAGATTGATCAAGGATTCCAGCAATAGCTTCTTCCCAAAAATAGGCAGCAAATGAATGAAGCGGCTGCAATTATTAAGGGCTAGAGTGTCCGCGCTGAATAACTGAAAGAAAATGTGAAAGACTGTGATGGAAATTAATATTAGCAGATACTTAGGAAACATACAGATCCAGGCCTTATGCCAATTACCTACATTTTAAGTTGGGAAGGAAATGTTTTTTTACTGTTGCACAATTGCGGAGGATGATCAAGTTAAGAGAGCTGTGAGGCAACCAAGGGGCCTCTAATCTTCTTTCACATAAATCACTAGTGTATTTCTCTGTCTATATACATATGATATGCATTATGCAAATTGCTATTATTCCTAATATTATTATATTTTATATCCTTCATGGGTAGTATCTCTCAGCCAATGCTGACTGCTTTTAACTCCATTCCTACCCAAGGACCTGGAGATCCTAATGTGTGCTGCTCCAAGGAGGATAGGAGTTTTTTTTGCAAAATTTCTGCGGTTATGCCTTTTAGAGGTAAAGATTCCAGCTATTTTGGAAGTGCAGATATGTTCACTCCAAGAGCTCCAATCACAAGTAGTAGTATTGATTTTTTTCCTCAAGTCTTTCTACGTCAATTTGTAAATCAAGGTATTTTGCTATGCTTTTCCAGCTGTCTTTCATCAGTTCTACTATTGCTGGGTATTCCCACACCTATAAACCTCACATTTTGCTTTTCTATGATCGTGATGCCAGGAGTGTTGCTACAGGTGCCTGACAGTTTATATTTTAAAATCCCACAAGATCCTGACCTGCTCATTTTCCTCCTTCTTATAATTATTATTATTATAACCTCACTCTAACCAGTTTTGGTTGGTTTCGTTCTTCATGGCTCAGGCCCTACCCAAGGTCTTGGGAATCATAAAGGTGCCATTAAATATTATAGGAGGTGCCCAGTAATGGTGGTAATGTTTTTTTTTATAGCTCAGCTGTTATAATTCATTCCAAATTCTTCTTAAGTCCTTTTGGTATGACACCCAGTGTTCCAACGATAATGGGAACCCCAGTTGATTTCTTTTTCCAAATTGTTTGTACGTCATGATATTTGGTCATCTTTTCCTGTTTTTTATCTTTGATATTACTGTCTCTTGGCATTGCCACATCCACAAGTCAAACTTGCTTCTTTTCAACAAATGTAATATCAAGTGTATTATGTGTATGTTTATTAAAATTTGCTATCTTGCTCTTCATTGCAATCTAAATATCAGCTAATATAAAATAAGTACAATCTAAACATTGAATAAAAAATAAAAAATAAGATTTGAAATCATTAAAAAAGCCAAAGTTATAAAGAAATAGAATATATACAGATTAGATGAAAAGAAAAACATTTTGAGGAAACACCAACCCATCAATTTGATCATCTAGAAGCAGATTAGTTTATATTTTAAAGTCCCAGTAGTTCTTTTGTGTTGGAAAGCCATGTTTCTTAGAATGATACCAATGTAAACTTTTTGCTACTCAGTCATGTCTTTGCTTGTAATCAGACTGAACCATTTTTCTGCAGCCACTGATTATATGCTCTACAGTTTCATCCTCTCCTTTGGTTATCAAATTTGCAGATGACACAAAACTATTTAAAGTTGTTAAAACCCAAGAGGATTGTGGAAAATTGCAAAAGGATATTGACAAATTGGAAGACTGGGCATCAAAATGGCAGATGAAATTTAATGTGGACAAGTGCAAGGTTATGCACCTAGGGAAGAACAACCCAAACTATGGTTACACGATGCAAGATTCCACATTAGGAACTACCACCCAGGAAAAAGATTTAGGCGTCATTGTGGATACCATGTTAAAACCCTCAGCTCAGTGTGCAGCAGCGGCCAAGAGAGCAAATAGAATGCTAGGTATGATAAGGAAAGGAATGGAAAATAAAACAAAAGATATTATAATGCCTCTATATCGTTCCATGGTGAGACCGCACCTTGAATATTGTGTGCAATTCTGGTTGCCGTATCTTAAAAAGGATATAGCAATTTTAGAAAAGGTTCAGAGAAGAGCCACCAAAATGGTAAAGGGGATGGAAGGATACTCCTATGAAGAAAGGCTAAAAAGGTTAGGGCTCTTTAACCTGGAAAAGAGACGGCTGAGGGGAGATATTATAGAAGTCTATAAATTGATGAACAGAGTGGAACGGGTAAACATAGATCGATTGTTTATGTTATCAGAATATAGAAAGACTAGGGGACATGCAATGAAGCTATAGGATAAACTATTTAAGACTACTAAAAGAAAATATTTTTTCACTCAACGTGTAATCAAACTCTGGAATTTGTTACCGGAGGATGTAGTAAAGGCTGTTAGTGTAGCTGGGTTTAAAAAAGGTTTGGACAAGTTCCTGGAGGAAAGGTCCATAAACCATTATTAAGAAGGGACCCAGGATATCAAATGCTTGAACCAATACAAACATTGTGGAACCTGTGTCCCTTGGGGAAACTGCTAGGTACATATGACCTAGATTGGCCACTGTTGGAAACAGGATACTGGGCTTGATGGACCTTGGTCTGACCCAGTATGACATATCTTATGTTCTTATGTTGCAAATTTGGCACTTACTGTCATTGGTGGTATTTTCTATGACGTGTCCATTCTTAGGCAGCGCATATCATGCCTTCGGTTTCTTTCTAATTGAACCATGTTTAAGCCACTGCAGTGTTTTGCTGTTAGCCAGTTTTCCTTTAATGTCCTTCAAATATTGCCCATGGAGAGTTTTAGTCATCCATTTCCCAGTCTAGATTCCAGTTCCTGCTTCTTTCTTTGATTCCAAAGTTCCAAATAACGTTTCTTCTGAATTTTCTTTGATAAAGTTTCTTTGCTTGCCTGGATGTAATCATTAAGCCCTTGTTGCTCCAACAGTTTGGTGGGTGATGGCTTTTGTAGATAAAGCAATCTTCCTCGGAAGATATAAAGTGGCATTTCACAAATGACATCCAAGCCAGAACATCTGGAAAAAAAGAAGCAGGGCATTCCAAGTTAAGGCACAATTCCACAAACATGGATGTGCCCTATATGGACATCTGTGCGAGCTTCTACATACATATGCCTGGACTAATATTTCAGACTATGGATGTATAGGAATAGCCTAATAGTTTGAGTAGTAGGCTTGGACCAGGAAAACTGGGGTTCAAATCCTACTGCTGTTGTTGTGATTGAGCATGGTGAAGTGCCATTTTCTCTACACCCACTGGATGTTTTACAGCCAAAGCTAGCACTTTCCCAATGCTTATTAGTGCATGGAGCAGGTATAATCTTAGACCCGACTCCAGACATCCAGGACGTTTCTGAGATCAAGCAGTGACATCAAGGTTTTGGGAATATCACAGTCATGCCTCCACCATACCCCTGTTCAGACATAGATGTACACAGGCCCGGCTTCTGAAATGCACCTGGAGACATCACTATGCCTGTTTTCAGGCATCCAAAGTACAAATAGGGCTTCTAAAATAACCCCCATAATCTGCCAACATCACTATGAGGGTGTAAGGCATTTATTCATAGTCATCAATTTTCTAGTGTGCCAGTCAAGATTAGAAAGGTCCATCTGAGTTCATTTGACTATTCCGGCAGTATATCATATCCTAGGCATTGCCCATGAGTTGAGATTTCTGATAGTATTGCCACTACTTAGGCTTGATTTTAGGGTTTCCCTTAATTGCTTGCAGAATTCTATTCTTTGCCTTTTTCTTTGTTTGATTATGCAAAATATATAATGTTTCCAGGATGCCCAAAAATGTATAAGCTTCCTCAGGTTGTTGGTGATGGTTGATCCATTTAGGAATTGACTACCTTCTTGTGAGTTAGCGATATTCCCTTTCTTTCGTTAAAGGATTGCACAGTTATCAACCATAAATAGCATTCCAATATCATCACTAAATATCTGAACAGTACTTTGTAATGATTCCAGTTCAGTTTTTGATTTAGCATATGGTTTTAGATTGTCCATGTAAAAAAGGTGGGACATTTTTATAACTTGCTTTAAAAGTTGGAAGCCGTGCTTTGCCTTATTTAACATCCTTGTCAATGTGATCATTGTCAAATTGAATAATAGAAATGATCACCTTGGAAGATCCATCTTTATATTCTTACTTCACCCAGTTCCTCACCGTTAAGGATAAAATTTATCTTCCATGATTTCATTTTTTTTTTCTTTTCCTAAAAACCTCAGATATTTTCACTGATACCAAAAATGTCCATACTTTTGTGATCCAGCTATGCAGAAGAGAGCAAAGCTTCTGCCAAACTGCATGAGAGTCCTTTGGGTTTGCTTCTGTCAGTAGAGGAAGATGCTGCAATATCTTGTTTTAAGTCACAAGGAACTCTCGTGACTGAAAGTGTAATATCGCAGCTCCTCCCCCTGTCGGCAGTAGCGTGGCCAGAGGACTCCCGCGCAGCTTGGCAGAAATGTTGGAAGGGAGTCAAAGGTGGTCCATCCAAACCATACACACATTCACTTTTCATTGTTTTTAAGTTCTTTAGGATTGCTTTATCAGTAAGTAGCCAGTGGAACCAATGTTCCTGCCGAGCTGCTTGGGAGTTCACTGGCCATGCAGAGTTTTTGCAGTTTCCTTTTTGATTGGCCGGGTAACGAATATTTTCCTTCAAATAAGTCTACAGTGAATTTGCTATTATTCCAGTAGGCAATTTAAACCTGGTAGGCAAGCAAATTATTGGTCTGTAATTTCCTTCCTCTTTCAGTCTTCAGTTGTCCCATTCTGTAATACAGCATTAAACTGATCAGTTAGCTGTGCATGTATGCTGATTAGGTGTTTGAACACAAATGCATACAGCTCATCTCTCCCAGGTGCACTCCAGTTCTTGATTTTCTTGGACTGTGATATTGCGGAAGGACTGAATGGAAAAGTCTGCCTTTTTGCAGATGACACGAAAATTTGGAACAGACTGGACACTTCTGAGGGAGTGAACAACATGAGGAAAGGTCTAAAAACACTGGAAGAATGGTCTAATGCTTGGCAGTTATGATTTAATGTGAAGAAGTGCAGAGTCATGCACTTGCGATGCAGAAATCCAAATGAATTGTATGCAATAGGAGGAGAGAGGTTGGTGTGTATGGACCAGGCGAGAAACCTTGGAGTGCTAGTGTCTGAGGATCTCAAAGTGGCAAAACAATGTGACAAGGCAGTAGCCAAAGCCAGAAGGGTGCTGAGCTGTATACACAGAGGAATAACCAGCAGAAAGGAGGAGGTATTAATTCCCCTGTACAAGCTGTTGGCGAGGCCTCACTTGGAGTATTGTGTTCAGTTTTGAGGACCATATCTCACAAAGGACATAAAAACACTTGAAATGGTTCTGAGGAAGGTGACCTAAATGATTCAGAGCTTGAGCCAGAAGACATATGAGAAGAGACTTGAAGACCTAAATATATATACCCTAGAGGAGAGGAGGGCTGGGGGGATATGATACAGATTTTTAAATACTTAAAAGCAGGGCCGGCCCATCCATTGAGCAAGAATGTTGTTCGCACAGGGCCCCGCGTGAACCACATTCTTGCTCAATGGACGGCTGCAGAGGGAGCTGGGGAAGCCCGCGTGAGATCCCGGCTCCCTCTGCACAGTCCGCCAGCGTGAAGAGCCTTTTCCTTCATGCTGATGGCTGTATCAATGAAGCCACAAATGCCGGGAGAGGTTAAAGGGCACTTTCCTGGCATTCGTGGCTTCAATGAAACAGCCACCAGCGTGAAGCTAAAGGCTCTTCATGCTGGCGGGCTGTGCAGAAGGAGCCAGGGCCTCGTACGGGCTTCCCCAGTTCCCTCTGCGGCCCCTTAGACGGCACGGGGTTCTTCGGAGGGGGGGGGCGGCTAGGACTAGATGGGCTGTGGGGGGGGGAACAGACTGAAATGGGCTGTGATGTGTGGGGGGGAATGGACTGCAATTGTGCTGTGATGGGGGGAACGGACTGGAAATGGGCTCTGATGGGGAGGGAACGGACTGGAAATGGGCTGTGATGGGGGAAATGGACTGGAAATGGGCTATGATGGGGGGAACGACTGCAAATGGACTGTGATGTTGGTGGGGGGAACGGACTGGAAATAGGCTGTGATGGGGGGGAAACGGACTGGCAATGGGCTGTGATGGGGGGAACGACTGCAAATGGACTGTGATGTTGGTGGGGGGAACGGACTGGAAATGAGCTGTGATGGGGGGGAAACGGACTGGAAATGGGCTGTGATGGGGGAACGACTGCAAATGGACTGTGATGTTGGTGGGGGGAACGGACTGGAAATGGGCTGTGATGGGGGGAAACGGACTGGAAATGGGCTGTGATGTGGGGAACGACTGCAAATGGACTGTAATGTTGGTGGGGGGATAGGACTGGAAATGGGCTGATGGGGCCTGGAATAGGACAAAGTAGGCTGACTAGGGGGCTAGGATTGGAAATTAGCTGATGGAGGAGCTTGGAGTGGAAATGGGCTGATGGGGGACTGGAATGGAACTGGAAAAGAGCATATGGGGGCTAAGACTGGAAATGGGCTGATGAGGAGCTGGAATAGGACTAGACATGGGCTGATGGGGGAGCTTGGAGTGGAAATGGGCTGACGGGGGGCTGAAATGGAAAACAGCATATGGGGCGGCTAGGACTGGAAATGGGCTGATATGGAAGCTTGGGAGACTGAGACTAGAAGGGAGCGGATGCTGGGTGGGTCTAGAACTATAAGGGAGCTGATTTGGGGGGAGGACTAGAAAGGGACGGGGAATGAGAATGGAGAGGGGAAAAGATATTTTGTGTGGGAGGGAAGAAAAGTCTACTATGTGCCGGGTATTGGAAGAGTAAGTGGAGATTGAGATTGGAAGGGTAAAATTTGAGTGGATGATAAAGGAATAAGGAAAGAAATGGAGGAAAGAGCAAAAGGGGAAAGATCAGTATGTTAAAGCACATTTAGAGAAAAAATTTGGAAAAAAATCTAAAAGAGAAGAAAGGACAAATGGATAACTCGCAGAACACACAAAGAAACCAGAAGAAAGTGACTGGAGCAATTGCAACTGAAAAAGAAAATGCACAAGCAACAAAACATAGAAAAATATTTTTTTATTTTGAATTTATTAACTGGAATATATCAGCTCTGGGAAATGTGCATCGTTAATGTGTTTTGTTTAGTACAAGAGGAAATTAATTTATAGTTTTATTTCTCCAGTGTTGTTGTACATCCCAAGTTTGGCTTTTGGGGTTCCCAGTTTAATTATTGTCTTCCTATTTCTAAATTGTGATCCCTTGTTCTTTGGTGACTGTCTATGTTCTGCATTTTAACCAATCTGTGGTGTTCTGTTCATGTAGTTTCTATTTGACCGTGTCACTTGTTCTCTTTTCCCAGTAGGAGATGCATTGGTATTCTCCAGAACCAAGCAGGAAGTCAGTCCTCACCTATGGGTGTCATCGGCGCCGATGAAGCCCCAGCGGAGCATTTCCCCAGCTTTCTATGAAAGCCTTTGGGAATGCAGCACGCATGCGCGGTTCCCTTCCCGCCTAAAGGTGCCATCTTACCTCAGTCTCTTTTTTTCCATGAAGCCCACCGGACGTGTGTCCGTTCTCCCGGATAAAAGTGATTTTTTTCTTCGGCGATCCTCGCTGTTTTTTCTCTTGGTTCGACGCCGGTTCCCTTCCTGCCGGGTTCGGTACACCGATATCGAGCCCGTTTTTTCTCTTTTTCGGTTTATGCCCTTCGTGGCTGGCATTCGTGCCCTTTTTTTGCTTTTCTCTGGAAGGCCGGTCCTTTGACCTCGCGGGGGCTCTTTTTTCCCCGATGGCTTCCAGTGGTTTCAAAAAGTGTGATCGGTGTAAGAAGTTAATGTCTCTCACTGACACACACGACTGCTGCCTTCGGTGCCTCGGTCCTGATCACGAATCTAAGATGTGTGGACCATGTGGGAAGATGTCTTCCAAGGCACTTCAAAGTCGCCAGCAACAGAGAGAAAGGCTTTTCTCAGACTCTGCCTCTGGCCGGGCCCGGACCTCGTCTGAGGCCTTAACATCTCGGGATTCCAATCCCGAGCGCCGTCGAAGCTCCTCGGGCAGGGGGTCCCCCGACCGGGAACGTAAGAAGAAGAAGATGCTCGCAAGGGCGTCGGAGGAGGAGGTCCCTGGCTCCTCGAGGGCCAGGTCTAAGACCCCCGACCGTCGCCCCGGGCCCGTGGAACAGGAGAAGCCTACCAAGATCCCTCGTGTGGAGCCAGAGTCTGCTGGACACATAAGCCCTGTGGTCCTCGAAGACTCTCCTCCCAGAGAGCCGACGTCGGACCCGGCGCCGCCGGGGCCCAAGTCGGTGGCTGCTGCGTCTCCCGAGCTGAGTCTCAGGATGACAGCCTTGGAGAGCAGACTGTCTGCCTTCATGGAGCAGCAGCGTGCACTGATGGCCAGCCTGTCTGGTGCATCTGCCCCGACCACCGGGACATCGACTTCGATGTCGACCCTGGAGACCGAGCCGATACTCGAGTCCATCGTGGCTCGAAGTTGACCTCGGTCGCTATCCCCCTCAACCTCCCGTTCGGGACCGAGGGCGTCGACGCCGGTTCCTCCAGCGTTGGGGCGGGTGCTCCATGGCCCCACGGGGTCGGACCCCGATTCCTCGTCGGACGAGTCCGCCTGGGAGACGGAGGACAAGGAGTCTCCAGATACTTTTAAGACTCGGTGCGTCCCGTCGGACTAACCGCAGTCTGAGCCCCGGAATAGATCCCCTTCGGAGGATACTAGGCTCTCAGAGTTCGTCCTGGATATGGCCACTGCCTTGGCTATTCCGGCGGACCCCAAGGAAGAGCCTCGAGCTGAAGAGTTCGAGGCCCTACAATATGACTCTCCTCTGAAGGAGGCCTTTACTGTCCCGGTTCCTCCGATGCTGGAACGGCTCCTCTTCCGGATGTGGGAGGCACCGGCCTTGGCGCCGGTTCTTAGCAAGCGAGTCGACTCGATCTATCGACTCCGAAAGAGCCCTGGCTTTCAAAAGGCACAGCTACCACACCATTCCATGGTTGTAGATCATGTATCGTCTGAAGAGCCAGAAGATGCACTCTGCAGTGCCCCCTGGCAGGGAGGCCCAGAACCTCGATGGCGTCGGTAGAAAGTGCTTTCAGGGCTCGATGCTTGCTTGCCGTGTCCAGTCTTACCAGCTGTACATGGGCATGTACTTGCGGGACTTGGCCAAGGAGTTGGCCGGGTTCTCTGCTGGCCTCTCCGGGGAGCCCTTGCAGAGATTTAAGTCCTTGTCCTCAGGAATTCGGGACGGCTCGAAGTTCATGTCCCGCACCGCCTACGATGGCTTCGAGGCCTCGGCTCGAGTAGCGGCTGCCGGCATCGTGGCTCGATGCCAGGCATGGCTGCAGTCATCGGACCTCGAGCCATGGGTTCAGGACAAGTTGGTCGATGTCCCTTGCCGAGGTGAAATCCTGTTTGGCAAGCCCATGACCGAGAAGGCCGCACAGCTCGAGACCGAGCACCTTACACGGACAAGGCTGTCTAGAAAGACCTCTGCCCCTTCTCATAAGAAGAAGGGCCCAGGTAAAAAGCCCTTTTACCCGAGGAAGGGCACTGCCTACAAACAGTACCCTCAATATCAGGCCGCCCAAGCTTCCCCCCAGGGTCAGCAAGCCAAGGGGCAGGGTAATGGGCCCCGTAGGCAGAGGACCCCCAAGCCTCCGGCCCCTGCTCCCACTCAGCAGGGTGGGGGTTTTTGACTCCTTAGGCATAGCCTCTCCATCCCTGCTATCCCAACCCTGCACAGGAGGTCGCCTCGCCCTCTTTGCCCACCAGTGTCCCTTCATCACCGGGGACAGTTGGGTGTTGGACATAGTCCACAAGGGCTATGCACTACATTTTCACCACTGCCTCCTCCATATTTTCCAGGGGAGCCTCCAAGGCCTCCCCTGCACACAGACCTTCTCCTTCAAGAGCTCCAAGGTCTGTTGGTGGACAGGGCGGTGGAGCCTGTGCCTCCCCACTTGCAAGGTCACGGGTTCTACTCCAGGTATTTTCTAGTGCCCAAATGAACCGGTGGCCTTCGACCCGTTCTGGACCTCAGGAACCTCAACAAGTTCCTAGAAAAGGAAAAGTTCAAGATGCTTACTCTTGGAACACTTCTGCCCTACCTCCAGCAGGGAGATTGGCTATGCTCCTTAGATCTAAAGGATGCGTATACCCACATCCTCATTCATCCAGACCACAGAAAGTACCTCAGGTTCATTGTGGGAGGAAACCATTATCAGTACAGAGTGCTGCCTTTTGGCCTCACCTCCGCTCCCAGGGTCTTTACCAAGTGCCTAGCAGTGGTGGCGGCCTACCTGAGAAATCAGGGAATCTTTGTCTTCCCCTATCTGGACGACTGGCTCATCAGGGGTCAGTCCTGTCAGGAGACCAGACGAGCCACCCTCAGAACCATTGCTCTTCTTCAAAGCCTGGGGTTCGTCATAAACTTCGCAAAGTCCACTTTGCTCCCCTCCCAGAACTTGGAGTTCATAGGGGCAAGGTTGGACTCTCTGCAGGCAAAGGCATTCTTGCCAGAAGACAGATCCCAAAGACTGATAAACTTAGCAAACCAATTTCTCAGCAGATCGCTGGTCTCTGCCAGACTCTGCCTGAGGCTTCTTTGCCACATGGCTTCGACGGTACATGTGACCCCCAATGCCAGGCTCCATATGAGGCCTGCACAGTGGTGCCTGCGGACTCAGTGGTCGCAGGCCACAGGCAACCTCAAAGACAAGATAAAGGTGTCCAGACGCTTGCTGCACTCCCTCAGATGGTGGCTACACCCACCCAATCTGTTGGAAGGAGTATCTTTTCAGACTCCTGCGTTTACAGTGGTCTTGACCACGGATGCCTCCCTGCAGGGCTGGGGGGTTTATTGCCTAAGCAAGTGCACCCAGGGCCTGTGGTCTCCCTGGGAAATCTGCACAGCAAATCAATCTCCTGGAACTCAGAGTTATTCGGTTAGCCCTCAAAGCTTTTTCTCAAACCCTGGCTCATCAGTCTGTCCTGGTTCAAACAGACAACCAAGTAGCCATGTTCTATGTGAACAAGAAGGGTGGAACTGGATCCCGGCTCTTTTGTCAGGAGGCACAGGACCTTTGCTTGTTTGCTCTCAAACACAACATGCTCCTCAAAGCAGTGTATCTACCTGGTCAGGAGAACTACCTGGCAGACAGGTTGAGCAGGATCCTGCAGCCCCACGAGTGGCAGCTCCATCCTTTGGTAGTTCAAAAGATTTTCCTGAAATGGGGACTTCCATCCATAGATCTGTTTGCCAGTCCTCTGAACAACCAGCTCCCTCAGTTCTGCTCCAGGCAACCGCATCCTCTGCGAGTAGCAGCAGATGCTTTTCTGATTCCCTGGTCTCAGGGCCTCCTGTATGCGTTTCCTCCCACGCCCTTGGTGGCCCGAACTCTGTTCAAGATTCTTCAGGACAAGGCCTCAGTCCTGCTGGTGGCCCCCAGGTGGCCGAGGTAACCTTGGTTTCCACTTCTGCTTCAATTGGCAGTGGACCCTCCACTGCCTCTGGGGTTGCAACCCGACCTTCTCTCTCAGGATCAGGGTTCCCTTCTGCACCCCAATCTCAAAGCTCTCAATTTGATGGCATGGAGGCTGCAAGGGTAGTTTTGGCTCCCTGGGGCCTACCTCCGGAAGTTGAGGAGGTTGTCCTAGCCTCTAGGAAACAGTCCACTAGGAAAACCTATGCTCTCAAATGGAAAAGGTTTTCCGTGTGGTGTCACCTACGAACAGAGGATCCCTTCTCCTGTACTGTACCAGTAGTGCTTCAGTACTTAAGTCCAATTCTGTTCGGGTCCACCTCTCAGCTCTAGCAGCTCACCATTCACTGGTGGAAGGACACTCTCTGTCAGTTCACCCTTTGGTGTCCAGATTTCTCAGAGGCTTGCTTTTGCTAAAGCCTCCAATCCATCCTCCTGCTCCTGAGTGGGAACTGAATGTGGTCTTGCAGCAACTGACTCGCCCACCTTTTGAGCCGATGGCTACTTGCCCGCTGTGCTTCCTTTCTTGGAAGACACTCTTCCTGATAGCCCTTACCTCAGCTAGACAAGTGAGTGAGCTTCAGGCCTTAGTCTGTGACAGGCCTTATACAAGAATTTATAGGAACAGGGTAGTCCTTAGGACTCATCCAAAGTTCCTCCCAAAGGTTGTCTCCTCCTTCCACCTTAACCAGGAGGTGGTTCTTCCAACATTCTTCCCTAGGCCTCATGCAAGCCAGGCTGAAGCAGTCTTGCATACCCTGGACTGTAGGTGGGCCTTATCCTTCTACCTTGACCGTACGCAGGGGCATAGAAGGGCTACTCAGCTCTTCGTTTCTTTTGACCCTAATAACTTGGGGTTGGCTGTGTCCAAGCGTACCTTGTCCATCTGGGTAGCTGATTATATCACCTGGGCTTACAGGGCGGCTGACCTTCCTTTGCAGGGTCAGGTTACGGCCCACCGTGTGAGGGCAATGGCTGCCTCAGTGGCTCATCTCCGCTCTGTGCCCTTGGCAAACATCTGCAGGGCTGCAACTTGGTCTTCAAGCCAGACTTTTGCGGCCCATTACTGTCTGGAGAGGGAGTCCCATAGGGACAGTGCTTTTGGCCAAGCAGTACTCCGGAATCTTTTTGAGGTTTAGGCAACTCCTGCCCTCCTGCCCTCTGTTGGGCTACCGGTGGAGGTTGTGTCAGTGAAACGCCTTTTTGTGCAGATAGGACTAGAGGGAGTCCTCTTGTTCAGCCTGGGTTCCTGGTAGCCCAGAGCTAGGGAGTCACCCATATGTGAGGACTGACTTCCTGCTTGGTCCTGGAGAAAGAGTAGTTACTCACCTGTTACAGGTGTTCTCCAGGAGCAGCAGGAATCAGTCCTCACAACCCTCCCTTCTCCCCAGGGAGTTGCAGTTGTACATAGTTTATTTTTACATTTTTGTGTGCTGTTCTTAGCTATGTCATTTGACTGAGGTAAGATGGCACCTTTAGGCAGGAAGGGAACCGCGCATGCGTGATGCATTCCCAAAGGCTTTCATAGAAAGCTGGGGAATGCTCCGCTGGGGCTTCATCGGCGCCGATGACACTGATTCCTGCTGCTCCTGGAGAACACCTGTTACAGGTGAGTAACTACTCTTTCTCTGAGATGTATTGGTTTAATATCTGCAGTGTTGTCTTTTGATAGGTAGGGTTTGGTGCTTTGTGAGTCCTGGCAGAGCTGTTATGATATAGTGGATTTGCTATGAGTCCTAAATGGTCAGTGCTTATAGTGCTTCCTAATGGGCCTGGTGGTTGGCACTGGAATATAGTAATGTAGAAATCTGTTAGTCTATCTTTATCCAGACACTCATTAAGAAGCATGTTTACTGAAAATGCATGTTAACATTATGCAAATATGTATGCAAATAAGGCTCCCTATGCAAATGAGGCCCCACAATTAATCTCCCCACATGGCCCCGCATTCCCCTTGGGCCGCCCCTGCTTAAAAGGTATCAATGAACAAACAAACCTTTTCCAAAGAAGGGGAAGTTGTAAAACTAGAGGGCATATGATTAATCTGCAAGGCGGTAAACTTAAAAGCAACATCAGGAAATACTTTTTCACTGAAAGGGTGGTGGATGCTTGGAATACTCTCCTGATGGAGGTGGTGGGGGCAAATACAGTGACGGAATTTAAAACAGCATGGGACAGACACAGTGGATCCCTTTATAGCAAGAAGATAAAATCAAAGCAAACTTAAATATCTTTTAATAGAGGGGAACTGACCTGCATGGATCAGCAGGTACAACCCTAAACACAGGCATGGGGGGGGGGGATGACCTGCATGGATCTGCAGTTATAACCACTCTAGCCACCTTACTGGACAGACTAAATGGACCATACTGGTTTTTATCTGCCGTCATATACTATGTTACTGTTATTCATGGTCATATTATTATTACTATCCTTCATGTGTGGCACATTATAGCCACTGCTGGCTGGTTTTCTCCATTAATTTGAGTCCTGTCTAAAGACCTGAAAATCATAGAGATATTGGTGCAAAATGTATGCTGTTCCACGTAGGCTCATTTTTTGCAAAGTTGATGGGACTATATTTTTTAGATTTACAGATTCTAAGTAGTTTGGAAGGGACAGACTAAGAGCTCCAGTCACAATTGGTATTATCATCAATTTTTTTTCCCTCCAAAGTCTTTGTACTTCAATTTGGAAATGGATAGGGAGCCGGTGAATTTGCTTCACAAATTTTGCTTCTTTATTTATAACATCAGCAAAATTTATCCCTTCCTTTCCGAACACACCACTAAGACCCTTACCACTCTCTAGTCACCTCTCGTCTTGACTATTATAACCTGCTCATTCGCTGCTCTCCCTCTGAATCATCTATCTCCCCCTCAGCTGCATGGCTTATCTTCCACCAGTGTCACTATGCGCCTGTAACCCCTCTTCTCAAGTCAATTCACTGGCTCCCTATCTGTTTCCGCATCCAGTTCAAATTTGTTCTACTGATCTACAAGAACATTCATTCTGCAGCTCCTCACTACCTTTCCTCTCTTATCTCACTCTACACACCTTCTCGGGAGCTCCACTCCTCTGGCAGATCCCTTTTATCTGTGCCCTTCTCTGCCACTGCCAACTCCAGACTTCGTTCATTCCACCTTGCTGCTCCATATGCTTGGAACAAACTACCTGAGTCAGTAAGTCAGGTTCCTTCTCTAGCCCTATTCAACTCCAGGCTAAAACCCACCTCTTTGAGGCTACTTTTGGGTCCTGATGCTCCTCACTGTCTTGTTCACTACTTATGTGTATCTTATCATACTCTAGTCCCCAGTTTTATGATGTTCTTGGTCTTGATTAGATTGTAAGCTCTGATGAGAGGGACGTGTGTTACATCTATATGTACAGCGCTGCATAAAGCTTGTAGTGCTATACAAATGATGATTAGTAGTCGCAGTAGTCATTTGTAAATCATGGTATTTTGTCATTTTTTCCAACTGTTGTTGTTATTATTAGGAATAATAACGATGTAACCAGGGAACTCTAGTATAATGTAAGTGCTGCTTTGATTCCTTCAGAGAATTCTGTTGGTTGATATTATCCTTGTTTGCTTTCTTCCTCTTGACCCAGCAGATGAAGCACTATGAAGCAGCTCTTGGCTTTGCTCTCCTTGAATTACCTGCTCAACGCAGCGGCTGCCCTAAAAATAGGAGCCTTCAATATCAAATCCTTTGGAGACTCCAAGATGGACAACCCCGATACCGCTAAACTTATTGTTGGTGTAAGTACCAGCTACATCTTTGAGGCAAACCAATACAATTTCCTGTTAGACTGCAGCAGATGCAATAACAGCAAAGCAGGCAAAGTGTGTTTTGTCTTCTGTATTCAGCAGCTATATAATAATCCTATTATTTCTTGAAGGTTGGCGAGGCCTTGCACTGGTCCTTCCTACTTTCCAGCTTTTTGATGGGCTTTCCAGAATTTTCAATGACTAAGAATTCACATGATCAAGTTCAATCTCCTGAAAAAAGTCAGCAGTAAAAATAAACCCCCTCTCTACAAGCAGCAATTCCATGCTCTTCCTTTTACACTTCTATATACTGAGATTCCCTATGAGAACATCATCGGTTCACACTCGGAAACATGAGGACACATTTTAGAAAGGACATCCAGGTGCAATTGGGATGTCCAGGTGAACACGTGCCTGAAAAGGCTGGTCGCATTCAAGTTTGGACACAATTTGAGAAACTTGGATGTCCCTGATATGGACGTCGGAGACATTTACATAGACATCCCTGCAATGGTATCATAGACCGGGGGACATATCCCCAGCTGCCATTCTGCAGATGGAGAAGTCCAGCAGCATGAAAATCATACCACAAGTGTCCCTATTCGCCAGCAGTTCTCTTTACAGTTGTGGATATTACTGGGGATCAAAAAGGTCCATTTGCTGTACACCTTCTGGATGTTTTGCTGGCAGAAGGAACATTTTCCTGATGCCTATTCATGTCCTTCAGCAGGTCTAGATTTGGACAAGAGTGGAGATGTGTCTGGTGTTTCCAAAATGGGGTGTGCATGTCTAAGTTTGAAAGAATGCCCCAGACAAATCTCTGCCACTCCCCCATCCTACATGGACATTTCCACGCCCGGGTTATAAAATGGCTCCAGGGATGTCTCTGTGATTTAGATGTCTGCAGGCTTGTTTTCAGATGTCCAAATCACATATAGAGCTTCTAAAATAACTACCATAGTATCCAGACAGAAAGAGTCGTTCTCTTTTCAGGCACCTGGAACTCAGGCAATTCAAACGTCTGTGCAACTGTCCAAGTCTGCAGAGATGTCACTGTCACCTGGCACACACACCATCGAATCCAAAAGGATCCTTTAAGCAGAGAACAGATGCAGCCTTGCAGATACTGCCCACCGCAGGACAGCATCACTTGCAGCTGGCTTGCCATGCACCCAGAGGACAGAGGAAAAGACCCTGGCAATCACCCAGTCCAATGGAATGCCAGGGTGATAACCTTCAGGCTTCACAAACATATCCGATATGGGCCCGATTCCATCCTGGACGTCTTGGCCCTCTCTGCGCCCAATCGGAACCAGACGCACAGAGTTAGACAGGATTCTGATCCCACGGGGCATATCGGAATCACGTGCAGGCCAGGACCCCGATCCCGGTCGATCTGCACGTACAGTCCTCCACCCGGCTAACTCAATCAGGGCATCCAGTTGCCTTGGCACTGTGGCTCCATACGGGAGCCGTGATCTCGGCCGCCGACCACAATTTGCATTTCCCAAAGCCTGACCCCCGATCTGGCCTTCCAAGGCCAGGGCCAGGCTGCGGGGAATCTCCTGCACCGCCTCCCACCTTTGATGCGCCCCAGGCCTGCCATAACCACCCATTTAGGGGAACTTATTCCACCTCAGAGGTGTAACAAGTTTCACGTTCAGTCAGCTGGCCCCAGATGTACAGGGCCGACACTGGAATTGACGCTGTATGTCCGGGGCCGTGGACCGTCCACTGTCCACCCTAACTCTGTCCCCTCGCCACCCCTTTCCTGCCCCCATCTAACCTCCCTGAACAACATACAGGGAAGTTGGTCGGGGTAAGCAGAGGGGCCGAATAGGGTCCATCCCCATTATTCAAAGCTTGCAGTGACCCCGTTAGCCAATAAAAAAGGATGTTAAGTAACAGAGAAGTCACATCTGTAATGTAAAACACATCTGGCAGGCTAACACCTTCACCTTGTCTGTGTCTCTGCAGATTGTTATGAGGTATGACATCATTCTGATCCAGGAGGTCAGAGACAGTGATCTGAGTGCCGTGAAAAAGCTGATGAACCATCTTAACAGGTACTGCTCCCCAAGAGACTCTTAATGAGAATAATAAGAATAATCCTTTTACAGCCTCTCCCAAATAAACCGAACCTCATCACAGCATAGAAGAGTCAGGCATCCATGGAAGCCAAGCGAGATGCCCACCAGTGCTTTCTAGGGGAACAAGTGAAAAAAAATATATGTCTATACATCAAGCAGATCACTTGCAGTTCTGCACACGTTGTGTATAAGCATTCCTGATGACACAGTGCAGAGGCAGAGTTTCAATGCTCCTGCGTGAGTACATGTGTAAGATATTCACACACATTTACAATGACTTCAGATCCTCAAAACATAGCTAAATTGAGAATAAGCAAAGAAAAAAAAATATAAACTCAGCTCCCAATACTATCAGAACATTTTTTATGTGATATAGAGACCTCAGATCTTGTAGAAGAGCTTAAACAGCATAAATGCAGACAGGCTCTCAAAATTTCATCATCCGTCTGCTAAGAACACTTTTTGGAAAAAATGTGGAACTTTTCTTTATCCAACACAGTAGAGTCAAAACTTTGTTGGTATTGCTGAGCAAACAGTTCATAAACATTCCTTCAGCATTCAGCATAATTTCATTGAAACACTAGTATATACGACACTTACCTGTAAAGGCATTTATCTTGTAGCAGCAGCCCAACATGATATCATGTTTCGAAGACAAAAGCTTCTGCATCAGGGTAGACCTATTGGTCCCAAACATTCAAAAAAGGCCTTAATGCTCATCCATAATGTCACATCACTGTCAGCAGTAGCGTCCGTGATTTCAGTATGGTACCAGACGGACTCTACCACTGGATGAAGTTAACTTCGAAATTTCATTATAAAAATGTTCTTAGCGGACCAATGATGAAATTTTGAGAGCCTGTCTGCATTTATGCTGCATAAGCTCTTCTGTGATAGCTGAAATCCCTTTATCACATAAGAAATGTTTTACTCCTAATGAGAACAGAGTTTGTCAATTTGTTTTGTGTTTATAAAGCAAGCTGAAAATAGGCCCCTTTTTAGGACCTATGTGCCCTGATATAAAATTACCCCTTAGAGACTGATTTTATAAAGGATGCGTGGAAATTTACATGCTGTTTGCATGCATAAGTCCTTATCTTAAAGGACTTTATAAGTGCACTTTAGGTGATCACTGTTCTGTAAGCATCTGTGTAAGTCCTATCACATGTACTTTCAGTGTGGGTGTGCACAGAGGTGGAGTTTAGGCCGAGCCTAGGTGGAGTATAAATTTACTCATATAAATTATAAAATATTGTGACTTATGCGCTAGGTGCTCCTGCTCAAGAGCAGGCATAACTGCTGCGATAAGTCTGAGGTGCATCTTTGTTCCTGTTTTATATAGTATGCACATATTTCACTTTATGAAATAGGGATGCAACGCGTTAACTGTGTGGGAGTTCATAAAATTATCCTAATAAAGGGCAGTAATCAAAATTAACTGCATTGGTGCAAATTCTGCAGGTACCTCTACCTCTGGGGTTTGCAGCAGTAATCAAAGATAGAGTTTGCATAGGATTTAGCTTTCATTATTGCCCTTGTGAAGAATTATATGCAGAGAGCTTAATTTTTTCATCTGAAAATATGCGTATAGTTTTCATTATGCAAAACTACATGCATATCTCCAGTCTCTGCCCCCTCCCCCTGGTGGTACCTGTGTGCCAGTAACGAGTTGGGCAATAATCAAAGCCCTGACACCTGTGGGGAAAACAGCATTTTGACCCTTCAGAGTCCAGTTCCTCATGCTTCTTTCCCATAGACAGAGAATGGGGAAACGCTTTAGTGAATCATGTCCTCCATGTTACTCTTCTGTTTTAAAATCAAAATCTCCTGTGACCCAGCAGTACTTGCCATTCTCAAGGAACATCTCCATTGCCTTTCCTCTACCTGTAAGAGAGGGGCACCTACCTCTTCCTAATTCTCCCACCAGCAGAAATGGGCATTTTTTCCTTGCTCTTTCCCTGCCAGGTGCAGAATGGATCCTCTTCCTAATTCTTCTCCTCTCTGCAGAATAGCAGTGTCTTCCCCTCGCCCACTCTTCCTTGCCGTTAGAAAAAGGTCACTCCTCTTCTCTCCCTCTCCTCAGGAGTTAAAAGCCTCAATTACCTTCCTCTCTCAACCAGCAAAAATTCCCCCCATTCCTCCCTGTCCCACCACACCAACAGAACAGAGCCTCTCTCTCCCTTTCCTTATCCTATCCCACTAGCATGAGAGCAGTGCTCTCTCCCCCTCCTCATCCTACTTCACTAGCTTTCTTTCCCTTCCCTTCTCCTCCCCACACCATCCCACCAACAGTTAAGCAGCTCCTCTATCCCCCTGCCCACCTTAATCTACCCATCAGTAGAAAAACAATGCCTTTCTCTGCCTCCCCACCCCACCATACCAGGAGGAAAGTTGAACCTCTTTCTCCCTCTCTATCGTACTCCACTTAATCAGCAAGAGAGCAGTGTCCCTCTAGCCCCCTGACCTCACTAAAAGGAGACCAGTGTCTCTCTGTCCCCTCCTCTCCCCACTCTACCGACAGTAAAACTCCCAGCAGTGTTTCTCTCTTGCCCTCTCTCCACGCTCGTAGTCATCTGCTTTACAGTGGAAGTATTAAATGAAATGTCGTCATTTTTTTATCCTTTCTAGTGAGTCAGAGGACAGCTATGCCTACGAGATCAGTGACCCCTTGGGCCGTGACAGCTATAAGGAACAGTATCTTTTCATTTATAAGTAAGTAAAACACACACACTAATGTGCTTACACACACCCACAAACACAAATTCACAAATGCACCCACATATACATACCTAGACATGCACATACACAAATACAAATGCACAAACACACACACACATTAATTGCAGTCTTTCTAAAATCATGATTCAGACGTAGATGTGGTTTGCACATTTTTCTGCTGCCACATCCATGTTTAGAAATGCCAAAAAGGGCTTGTAAAATAAGCCCCTTTACTCCTGCCTCTGATCAGGAGTTAAGTGCTGGCATTAGCGTGGCTTGCTGTGCCAGTGTGATTTGCTTATGATTCTTCATGTTCACTAACATTTCCCAGATCAGGTAGATGAATAAGAACTGACCTCCCCTTCTAACCCCCACTATATTAAAAAAAAAAAAATAGTGGCTGAGTGGAAACGACACACGCACATACGCAATCACGCACACACGCCCACGCACACCCGATTCCATTCCAGACGGACGTACAGAGGGGATGGCGATTCCGATCCCGCGGGGCACATCTAGCCCCACGGGATCAGAATCGCGAACAGCAATGTACATGCAGGCCGGAACTGCAATTCAGTCTGGCCTGCACGTACATGCACAGCCTGACTAACTCAGTCAGGTCTTTTAAATGGAGCCTCGGCGCCATGGTGTCCTGCTACCATGGCATCGCGGCTCCATTTAAAAGCCGCAATGCCAGCCGCCTGCAGAAAGTGTTTTTTCCCCAGAGCCCGACTCCCGATCTGGCCTCCTAAGGCCAGGGTCGGGCTGCGGGGAATGTCCCCTGGTTCCCCCTGCCCCATCTGCGCCCCAGCATGTTAAAAAAAATAAATAAATAAATTCAGGGAAGTGGAGGTGGAATAACTTCCCCGCACATGTCGCCGGCCCTGGATGTACAGGGCTGTCCAGACTCTGAACCCTGACCACCCATTCCCAACCCCGTCTAACTTCCCTGCACAACCAGTGCGGAAGTTATTCACGGGCAGGGGAAGGCACAAATAGTGCAGATGGACGTCTCGTTGGGACATCAATCCCCGCTATTTATGGCTCAGAATAACCTCCACAATGTTTAATATTGGAAAAAGATGTACTGTAGGGCAAATCCATGCCTTGGAACTTCCAGAAGTGCCCCTCATATGTACATTTTCATATATTTGTTCAAGAATGAATTTTATTTGGAAAAAATACTCTCTACATATGAATGCTTTAGCACAACATTGTTTATTAAAAATTATACCTTGCGCTTCAATGTGGAAAGTTAAGACTCTTTAGTCTTAATACTAATATATTTGCCATTTTCCATCTTAAAAATATGGAAATTCATAAATTTTCCTTAAAGAAACATAGTTTTAAACTTAGAAGGAGAGACTTTTACCTCCTTGTAGGGCTGAATATAAAGTGGGTTATAGCTAGTACTTAATTATTCATTTATTCACTGCACCTCAGCAATGATTGGTCCTTTGGTCAGTGAAGGGACCAGTTCACACCTTTTGTCTATCCACTGGCCGCATCGAGGGTCTTCGATCTCACTGGGGTACATTTTGCCCCAATGGCCAGTACGTTCAAAAAGTATGATCATTGCACAAAAAACATGTCCCTCACCGATACACATAACTGCAGCCTCTGGTGTCGACCATAACCTGGAGGTCTGCGCCCTGTGCAAAAAGCTGTCCATGAAGGCCATCCAGCATCGCCAGCAAAAGCAAGATGACATCTTCCACAGATCAGATTCTGCCCTGGTATCCCCGGTAGCCTCATGCTCTAAGGCCCCACATGAGTCCTTGGAGTCATGTAAAGCCCCTGTGGTGCCCAATCGGGTTCACGGACACTGCTACAAGGGTTCCCTGGAGCGGGAATGCATGAAGAAAATGAAATCCTTGAGGACTTCATCCTGTGAATCGGACACATAGGGCAAGTGGTCTAGTGGTTAGAACAAGGTACTTCAGGCCGGAGGGCCGGGGGTTCAATTCCCACCTGGGGACAGCAATCTCAGGCCGGAGGGACTGGAATTTCTAGTCCTATAGGCTATCCTTGTGATCTTGGGCAAGCCACTTAACCCTCCATTGCCCATGTTCCCTGTAAGTATTAGCATATGTGTGTTATATCCCCTCATGTTAAATGTATCCTCCAATTGACCGCTTTGACCCGGTGAAAAGCGGGATATAAATACAGCTAAATAAATAAGTCCCGTGCCAGATCCCACAGTCCGCGGAGAGTACCTGAGGAATTGGAGCGGGAGCGGTCAGCAAAGGTTCCCCGAACAGATGCCGAAGCTTCCGGCCATAAGTCCCGGCCCCCAAAACCTGAATCATTGAGGACTCCCTTTCCTCACCAACGCTGGACCTGGTAACCCCAGTATCCGTGGCATCGAAGACTACAACTCCTGAGTGGGAAGCTAGGATGATGGCACTAGAGCACAGTGTTACTGCCTTCCTTGCCTTGCAGCAGGCGTCAATGCCCAGCCCTGCTAGTGTGCATGTAGAGATCATAGGGACCTCAATCTCGAGGACTCCCTGGGCCACCAAAATGATCCTTGAGAGTCCAGAGCCTCGAGCTTTGAGCCGATCCTTGGTGTGGGTCTCGATCTTGCTCCCGGTCCTCGAGAGCAAGATCCTCCCCGGTGAGTGCTTGTGGCTCCAGCCAAGCAGCTGTCGTGGGACACCAAGGCCCCGAACCAGATCCTGCACCCCGGGCACCGTCCTCAGGTCCTCAACCAATTACTCTGAGAGTCCGAGGATGAGGCATCCCCGAAGACACACAAACACTGTGATCTCCCGTCGGACCCATCTCCCCGGCATCAGTTCCCGCCCGAGGACACATCATTCCTCGAGTTGTTTGAGACATGGTGAAAGCCTTGTCCCTCACTATGGAGTCGGAGGAGTACCCTCGCACAGAGGAGCTTGAAATCTTCCAATATGAGACCCCACCCAAGGAGGCTCTGATGGACCCTGTCCCGCCATTCTCGGGTGGCTCCTTCAAATGTGGGAGACACCAGCATCTGTACCTCTTAGTTAGCCAACACCTCAACACCATGTACCGGGTCCAGCAGGGCCTCAATTTCCGGAAGGCCAAACTCCCACCCACCTCTATGGTGGTAGAGTCAACCATGCACCAGCAAAAGAGTCTGAAGACAGACTTCTCCATGCCCCTGGGCAGGGGGACCCATACCTTTGGATGCAAATGCTACCAGGGCTCGATGCTGGGTTGCCAAATCCAAGCCTTCCAGCTGTATATTGGCATGTATCTCCAGGACCTGGCAAAGGAACTCACAGGTTTCTCGGTGGGTCTTGGTGGAGATAATCTCCAGCGGTTCCAAACCCTCACGAAGTGTGTAGAGGAGTGCTTGAAGTACATGTCCTGGGTTGCCTACTATGGCTTTGAGTCAAGCATGAGGGTGGCTGCCACAGGCATCGGTGCTCAATGCCAAGCCTGGCTCCAGGCATCGGACCTCGAGCAGTGGGTCCAAGAGAAACTCCTTGACGTCCCCTGCCCTGGGGAAAATCTCTTCGGCAAACCAATGGAGGAAAAGGCAGCAGAGATCAAGACAGAGTTCCTCATGAGGACTTGGCTCTGTGAAAAAACCCTTGGGGAAGAGGCCCCCTTTTCAGAGAAAGGGCCAGCCTTATTGAGGCTATCCCCAATACCATGCCCCCCAAATCCCACAACTGGGTCACCAGGGCAAGGGAGCGGGCCAAGGCCTGTGCAAGCCTAAGGGCTCCAATCCCCAGACCCCGGCTCCTGCCCTGGCAGGGTTGGGGCTTTTACTCACAGAGCATAGCCTCTCACCCGTCAGGGAGCAGCTGACAACAGGGGAGCATCTGATTCGTTTTGCCCATCGATGGCCAGCCATTGCCATAGACTCCTGGGTACTCCAAGTAGTCAGAGAAGGCTACCTCTTTCACTTGGACCAGACGCCTCCCCCTTTCTTTCCAGGAGAGCCCCCTTGGACTCCCCTGCACCAGGCCCTGATATTGCAGAAATTCGCAGGCCTTCTCAGGGACAGGGCCGTGGAGCCAGTATCCCACCACCTCAGGGGCAAGGGGTTCTACTCCCGATACTTTCTGGTCCCAAAACAAACCAGACTTGTGGAACCTGAACAAGTTCCTGGTGCGGGAGGATGTCAAGATGCTCTCTCTTGGAACATTGCTTGCCTACCTCCAGCAGGGAGATTGGCAGTGCTCCTTGGATTTAAAGGATGCTTACACCCACATCCTCATTCATCCCAGCCACAGGCAGTAGTTAAGGTTCATGGTCGGAGGTGACCACTGCCAATACAGGGTACTACCCTTCGGGCTAAGAGTCTTCATGAAATGCCTGGGAGTGGTGGCCACCTACCTCTGTCTCCAAGGAGCCTTCCCATACTTGGATGATTGGCTCATAAAAGGGAACATGGCCACCGAGGTGCAACAGGCCACGGCTCGCACCATCAATGTTCTACAGCATCTGGGGGTCATGATAAACCACCCCATCTCACTTCATTCCAACACAGGATTTGTTCATAGGGGCTCTACTTCACACTCTTCAGGCCAGGGCCTTTCTTCCCTTGGACAAGGCAGGTCGCCTCAGGGCCCTAGCCATTGAGGAGCAATGACATCATGCAGTGTCGGCGCGGTCCATGCTCCGCCTAATGGGCCACATGACATCCACAGTCCATGTGGTTCCCAACACCCACCTTCACATGCAGGTGGCTCAGTAGTTTCTCTGCTCCCAGTGGATACAAGCCACAGGCAGGTTCTGGGACAAAGTCTTAGTGTCCCGCCAGCTAGCGGAGTCACTCAACTGGTGGCAGGCCACACAGCACCTGCAGCATGCAGCAGGGCATGCCCTTCCAGTGCCCAAATCCCCAGAGGGTCATCACAACTTATGCCTCCTTACTGGGCTGAGGTGCCCATTGAGAGGAACTCTGCATGCAGGGCAACTGGTCCCTGGTGGAGAGCCAGCAGCAGATCAACCTGCTGGAGATCAGAGCCATTTTTCTGCCAGTGGAACCAGTCGGTGTTAGTCCAAATGGACAACCAGGTTGTGATGTTCTATCTGAACAAGCAGGAGGGCACGGGGTCTTGCCGCCTCTGCCAGGAGGCAGTAGCCCTCTGCTTGTAAGCGATCAATCAGGGAATGTTCCTCAGGGCAGTATACCTCCCGGGCCAGGACAATGCTCTAGCAGACAGACTGAGCAGAGTCCTCTAGCCACACAAATGGTGACCAGACCCCAGGGTGGCAGAGTGGCTCTTCTGCCTCTGGGGAACCCCAAGTCTGGACCTCTTCGCCAGCTTGACCAATGCTCAACTGCCCCACTTCTGCTGTCCCCAGCCACATCTGTCCCAGGTAGCGGCAGATGCCTCCCTCATCTCGTGGTCAGAGGGTCTTCTGTGCGCCTTCCCTCCCATGCCACGAATCACTCAAACCCTCTTCAAGGTCCTGAGGAATAAGGCTTCTAGGATCCTGGTAGCCCTGCAGTGGCCCAGGTTCCTTGGTTTCCCCTGTTGCTCGGCCTCTCCATGGAGCTCCTGGTCCCTCTGGGGAATGCCCCAGAGCTACTGACCCAGACGGAAGGCTCCCTTCTTCACCCCAACCTGGGGTCACTGATGTTAACAGCATGGCTGCTGAACGGGTAGCCTTAGCATCCTTCGACTTCCCAAGGGAGGTGGAGGAAGTCCTCCTGGCCTCTCGTAAGAAATCCACAAGACAGGCCTACATCTTCAAATGATGCAGATTCTCAGTGTGGTATGTAGAGCAATTGGTTGAGCCATTCTCTTGCAAGATGCACAAAGTACTGCAGTACTTGCTTCACCTCTCGCAAACCGGACTCAAGTCCAAATCCGTCAGTGATGATTCTAGAGAGGGTAAACCTCTTTCTGCTCAGCCCCTCATCACTTGATTTATGTGGGGACGTCTGCTCTGTAAACCTCCCATCTGTCCGTCCCTGGCGGAATGGGACCTCAACGTGGTCTTTCGCAGCTCACCAAGCCGCCTTTTGAGCCTCTGCGTACCTGCCATTTGCATTACTTTTCCTGGAAGGTCATCTTATGGTGGCGCTCACCTCTGTATACAGAGTCAGCGAACTTCAGGCTTTGGTGACTGAGCCACTCTACACCAGGTTCTACAAGAACAGGGATATGCTTTGCATCCAGCCTAAATTCCTTCCGAAAGTGGTATCCGCATTCCACTTCAACCAGGAGGTGGTGCTTCCCACCTTCTTTCCATGGCCCCATGCCGACAAGGTGGTGGTTGTTCTCCATATTCAGTCCTTCTATCTGCAACATACTTAGAGCCACCACAAAGCCTTGTAGCTTTTCATTTCCTATGACTCCAGTTGCCTGGGGGAGGCAGTAACCAAGCGGACCCTGTCCACCTGGGTGGCAGACTGCATTGCCTTCGCTCACGATCAGACTGGGCTCTCGTTGTAGCGCCAGGTCACAGAACACAACATCCGGGCAATGGCGACCTCTGATGCAAGCTTTCGCTCTGTCCCTATAGCAGACATCTGCCATGCCACCACCTTGTCCTCAGTCCACACCATTGCAGCTCACTACTGCCTGGAGAGGGAGTCCCAACGGGACAGTGCCTTCGGCCAGGCCGTACTCCGTAATCTCTTCAGAGTCTAGGCAACTCCTACCCTCCGACCCTTCTGTGTTCAGGCTACCAGAGTGATGGCTCTCCTTGGACATTGGGGTCCTTAGAGTCTCTCCTCAGACTCGCTTGTGGCTGCTCATGGCTGGGCCATGTTTTCTACAGGCTCTTGGTAGCCTGTAGCTAGGGAGTCCCATATATGAGGACTGACTTCCTGCTTGTTCTTGGAGAAAGCGTAGTTACTCACCTGTAACAGGTGTTTTCCAGGGACTGCAGGAATCAGTTCTCATAACTTTCCCTCCTCCCCATGGAGTTGCTGTATATTGCCATCTTCTTTTGTCAGCTCTAGCTATCTCATCTGACTGAGCAAGATGGCACCCTTGAGCAGGAAGGGGACCACGCATGTGTGGTGGCATCTCCCAAAAGCTTTCTTTGAAAGCAGGGAGATGCTTCCGCCCGGGCTCTGTCAGCTCCGATGTCACCCCTATATGAAGACTGATTCCTGCTGTCCCTGGAGAATACCTGTTACAGATGAGTAACTACGCTTTCCTAAACATTAAGATTTTCCTCTCCTCCATACCTAGATCAGAGAGTAGAACTAAATGGTCAGTTATCCACGTGGAAAAGGGTCAAGAGTGGAGTACCTCAAGGGTTTCTACAGAGACCTGTGCTATTTAACAAATTCATAAATAATTTTGAAATAGCAAACAGGAAGTCGCCATCAAGCGTAGGAGAGGGGGCAGAAGCAAACAGCCTCACGGTGCCAAAGTATAAAAGGTAGCCATGAGGCTGTATGTGCTCATTGCACTGCCACATGTCCTGCAGAGGGGCAGCAGCAGCGGCAGTGGATGTCGGAGGGGGAGGGCACAAGGGATGAGGTTCACTAGGGCGCCTGATCTCCTTGCGCCAGCCTGGTAGACAGCGACTGGTATTAACTCTAAAAGCTGATTATAATGGGGCAACCTCACAGAATTCAAGGTTTAGCAACTTCATCTCAGACCAGGTCGATACTAGAAAGTTCAGTCCCATCTCATAAAGGGGAGGAGTGGCCTAGTGGTTAGGACAAGGTACTTCAAGCCGGAGGGCCGGGGGTTCAAGTCCCACCTGGGGACAGCAATCTCAGGCCGGAGGGACTGGGGTTTCTAGTCCTGTAGGCACTCCTTGTGGTCTTGGGCAAGCCACTTAACCCTCCATTGCCCATGTTCCCTGTAAGTATTAGCGTATGTGTGTCATATCCCCGCGTGTTAAATGTATCTCCCAATTGACCGCTTTGACCCGGTGAAAAGCGGGATATAAATACAGCTAAATAAATAAAATAAATAAATAAATGAATTCCATCTACTGAGCTCACTAGATGTTAATTGCAAGGGTTGATAGCCAGCCTCCAGGGTAATGTCACCAGATGTCCCTGATTTTCAGGGATTGTCCACGATTTTGAGGTAATGTCCAAGACTCCATGAACTGTAACCACCTCCCGTCCCCAGTTTCAGTGGGAACAGAGTCAAAGGGCATTTCTTTTCCTGTATACCCCTCTAATGCAGTCTTCTCAATCCTGGTAGGAGAAAGCATAGTTACTCACCTTTAACAGGTATTCTCCAGGGACAGCAGGAATCAGTCCTAACATATGGATGACGTTGGCGCCGATGGAGCCCGCATGGAAGCATCTCCCCAGCTTTTAAAGAAAGTCTTTGGGAGATGCCACCATGCATGCGTTATCCCCTTTCCATCCAAGGGTGCCATCTTGCTCCATCATATGATATAGCTAAAACAGCAAAACACAAATGGGTATAGTTAAAGCAACTCTACGGGGAGGAGGGAGGGTTGTAAGGCTCGATTCCTGCTGTCCCTCGAGAACACCTGTAACAGGTGAGTAACTACACTTTCTCCAGGAACAAGCAGAAAGTCAGTCCTCCCATATGGTACTCCCTAGCTACAGGCTACTGAGAACCTGTAGAAAAAAACATGGTCAAGCCGTGAGTAGCAGCCAATGAATCTGAAAGACAGACTCTGAAAGGATCCTAGTGTTCAGGGAGAGCCATCACTCTGATAGCCTGAATACAGAAGGGTCGGAGAGTCGGAGTTGCCTAAACCCCGAAAAGATAACTGAGTACCGCCTGGCCAAAGGTGCTATCCCATTGGGACTCCCTCTCCAGGTAGTAGTGAGCTGCGAAGGTGTGGACTGAAGACCAGGTGGCGGCCCGGCAGATATCTGTCATCGGGACAGAGTGCAAGTTTGCAACAGAGGTCATCATAGCCCTGACGCTGTGCCCCCGACCATGAACCCGAGGTACTGTCTGTGCCTGGGGTGGATGAGGATGATGGGTATAGGCATCCTTTAGGTCCAAGCACCATAGCCAGTCTTTCTGCTAGAGGTATGGCAGCAAGGTTCCAAGAGAGAGCATCATCAATTTCTCCAACATCAGGAACTTGTTTAGGTCTCTGTGGTCTAGAATGGGCCTTAGACCTCAGCTCTCCTGTCCTTTTGGGGACGAGGAAGTACCCTGAGTAGAACCCCCTGCCCCGTTGTTAATGAGGCATGATTCCACAGTTATGTCTTTGAGGAAGATCTGTGAGTTCCTGCAGTAGCAGGGCCTGATGCAAGGGAGGTCCTGGGGGGCTCTCCTGGGAAGAATGGAGGGGGTGTCTGGTCCAGGTGGAGGAGGTAACCCTCTCTGACAACCTGGAGTGTCCAGGTATCAGTGGTGATGGTTGACCACCGGTGGGCAAAGTGGGCCAGATATCCCCCCATGGGCTGCTGATCTCCTGGAGGGGGAGAGGCTATACCCAGCAAGTCAAAGGCTTGGGCTGGGCTGGGGATGGGGCCTTTCTTCTTGCGAGGTCATTATCTAGGTCCTCAGGGGCCCTGCTGAGGAGTCTGTGGAGCCTGGTATTGCTGGTAGCTGTGGAATCCCAGGCCCTTCCTGGAGAAGGGAGGTTTCTTCCTAGGGGCCTTACATTTGGGGCCCGAGGAAGTTTTCTTTGAGAGCTGGGTTCTTGTAACGTACTTGTCCTCAAGCTCCGCAGCTTTGTCTGCCATGGCCTTGCCAAAGAGATTCTTTCCCAGGCAGGGGATGTCCAGGAGCTTTTCCTTGACTCATTGCTCGAGGTCAGAGAACTGGAGCCTGGCCTATCTGCTGGTGCTTATATAGGTGCCGGCAACATGGGCCAGGCCTTAAAGCTATCGTAGGCAGCCCGGGTGATAAACGTCAAGCAATCCGTGGCAGTTTTGGCCAGTGTCTGTAACCTCTGAAGGGTCTCCCCGGAGATACCAGTGGTATAGCCCTTTAACTCCTTCATGGTGTCCGCTGAGGAACATACTCATGTAGAGGAGGTATGCCTGGACCTGGCAGCCCAGCATGGAGCCCTGGTAGCATTTTTTGCCGGGAGTGCGTCTTTTGGCTTTGAAGCCAAAGCATAGCTGACTCAACCACCATGGTGTTGTGTGGTAATTGCCTCTTGCGGAAGCCCGGGCTCAGGTGGACCTTATACATAAGGTTGAGCAGGTGACTCACTGTGGGTAATGTAGCCGGTGTCTCCCACATACAGAGGAGTAGCCTTTCGAAGATTGCCAGGACGGGCATCGATAGGGACTCCTTTGGGGGAGAGTCGAAATGGAGGATCTCGAGATCCTCTGACCAAGGGTCATCTACTGACTCAGTGGTGAAGGCTAGAGCTCTAGCCATATCCTGCATGAAGTCAAGGAAGACTTTGTCCTCGGGCGGGGACTAATGCCGGGCCCTCGTTGGGGATGGTCCGAAGGAAGTTCTCGATGCCTCCGGGTGTCCGGGGAAGTGTCATCCTCTGATTCCCAGTTGGAGTCATTGGAGGTGGACTCAACGATCGACTGGACCTGGGTCGGGGTTGGAGGCTCATAAGCCTCAGCAGCATGGCTGGAGCTGCGGCCGCTGGTTGGGGAGTAATGGGACTGTGAATGTGTCCTCCATCGGTGATCGGCCTGGGCGAAGGAGCTCTAGGGGAGCAACTTGACGCCGGGGGAAGTCCTCGAGGTCCCCAGTGTTTTTGGCAGATTAACCAGCGGAGCCAGACAGCACTGCCTGCTGAGTGGCCAAGAAGGCAGACAAACTCCACTCCAGGCCTCCATCCTGGTCTTCAGCCCAGATGGGGTCACAGTAATTGGCACGGTATTGGGTCCGGTGCTGGTGGAAGAGGAGAGTCCTTGTGGAGATGGCCACGGGGGCCTGGAACCAATCGTTAAAGTCCATCGAGTCCTTCCGGGGAAGTTTTGGCAGCTGCTCCTGCTCCAACACTTCAGTCCTCTTCTGGAGGCTCAGGGATCTGGTGTGGGACTTACCCGCCTTCTCCAAGTCTCATGAGGAGTCCTGCAAGGCTTTCTTCTCCTTCTTCGGGATCCAGATTGAGGACACCTGATCGGAGGACTCACGGTCCCAACTGATGGCCACAGAGTCACTGTGTGATCCCGAGGTCTTGGACTGGGCCCTGGAAGGGATTTCTGAGGCAGACTGTGATCTGAACATCCAGTCATGCTTCTCCTGCCTGCTTTGGGGGAGTCAGCCTCTTGCAAGACCCGCAAGTCTCCCAGTTGTGATCAGGACCGAGACAATGGAGACAACAATCATATGTGCTGGTGACAGAAAAATTACTGGGGAGAAAGAGACTGGCTGCGGCCGGAGAGAGAAAGGATTACTCTGAGAAAAAAATCTAATTTTATTTCTGGGGGATCAAATGCATGTCTGCTTGGCTCCACGGAAAAAAGGAGACTTAGCAAAATGGCACCCTTGGGCAGGAAGGGGACCACACATGCGTGGTGGCATCTCCCAAAGGCTTTCTTTGAAAGCTGGGGTGATGCTTCTGCGCAGGCTCCATCGGCGCTGACGTCACCCATATGTGAGGACTGACTACTTGCTTGTTCCTGGAGAAGATGTAAAATTAACTTTTTTTCTGAAAAAAGAGGAGGAATTTTAGAAATGCATAGAATATTTACCTATATGTATAAAATAAAGTTTAAGGGCTCGATAGTCAGCAGTGGTGGCTAGCCACCACCACTGAACCTTAGACCCAGATTTTCAATGCCGCGGCCATTTCCGGCCACCGGCATTGAATATCCGGGTCAGCCAGATAGCAGTGAAGCTAATCGGGCAATGGCAATATTCAGCTGCTCTTCAGTTAGCTTCAGCGATGAAAGTTAGGCTAGCTTTTACTGTGCTTAACTTTCGCTGCTGTGGGATAGCCAGGTCGTGGCTGAATATCGTCGCTGCCCATTTATCCCCGGGTACTGCTCCCGAAACACCCCGATGCTAGGTGCTTAGCGGCAGCAGCCAGGGATATTCAGCAGCTGCAACCATATTAGTACCACTGAATATCCTGGTCAGTGAGACTAATGCGGTTAGCAGGTGTTCTAACCACATTAATCGCATTAAATATTGGGTCCTAAGTATATGCATATGTATGCATGCTTATAACTCGAAGGGCTGCTATTGTCTTTTTTAATTTTGAAATTACTGAATGCTACTTAAACTGGTCATTTCAAAATATATGGGGGAGTGATGCCTGAGAAGGGAGGACCCCTGCACCTTCCAGCCCAGCTCAGTTCTGTCCAGGTGTCCCAGATTTGCCCTTCAAAAATCTGGTAACTGTACTCCAGGGTCTACAGACAAGACCCTTTGAGAAAGGTTGGCACAATTTGTTAGTTTTGCAAGTCACACAGAGATAGCTTCCCTCTGCCAGCTAATAGTTTCCAACACTACTCAGAATCCTTTTCAAAACTATGGATCAAATGGCAGATATCTCAACAAACCATGCTGTAGGGAGCCTGATGGCTCGGTGGCGGTCCCAAGAACTGCCAAGCTGGTGTTTGGTTTGCAGTACTCCTAACTTTCATGAATACAAAATTCACTATTCTATAGAAAACTGAAGTTGCCAAAGATATGCTACTATAGTAAATCTGATTCCTCTCCACCACAGGACAGAAACGGTGCAGGTAAAAGAATCGTATCACTATCATGATAACCATGGGTACTCAGGGAAAGATATCTTCAGTCGTGAGCCTTTTGTGCTGAAGGTCTACTGTCCCAGCTCAGGTAAGACCTGCCATGGCTACTAATTTTATAGATGGCCTTTGAACATCTAGTTGCAGTTCTTCATGGTCTCTTCCCCAAACATTGCTCTCTTCTCTCTTTCTTTCTGAGATATTGGGGAGGCGCTGTAATCTAAGGCTTTGCTTTTCTGTTTGCTATATTCTGTGGCTCTGGGTTACTGTGAGTTCTGTAATGTCAGGGTCTCTTTTTGCGGACTGCAGTACTATGGATTCTATAGTCTGAGGTCCTGGACCACCATGTAAGTGGTATTCTGAGGGTCTGTGTTACAATGGGGTTATTTTAGAAGCCCTATTCGAGCTTTGGATGTCTGAAAATGTGCACAGCGATGTCTCTGTAGCCATTTTAGAAGCTGGGTCTGTGGAAGTCCCCAGCATAGGACATCCAAATCAAAATGGGGTCATGGCAGAGGGGTGGCCAGAACATTCCCAAGAATTTGGACATCCTCGCCCGATTTCAGAAATGTCCTGAATGTTCCAAGCCACATCAAAGGTTATACCAGCTCCAGGCTTGAATAGGCATCTGAAAAGTGCTCTTTCTATATCATCCTGCTAGACCAGTCCAGATAAGTGGGTTGTGTTCCCCTACCCAGATTGGTGGAAACAAAGAACCAATGCAAAACCCACATTTCAGTGACATCACTCCCATGCCTCTATTCGCCTCAACCACCAGAGGTCCCTTCAGTATTTCATTGTCTCGAGCAGATGGTGGATGGATTTTCTCTTATCTGAAGAAAACCTGAAGAATTGAGAGGACAACATTGATAAAAACACATGACAGACCATTTTGAGAGTGACTGTCTCACTTGAGTGTGACATGGGAGGCCTCCACTAGGCTGCAATCTTTGGTTTATTTCCACGTTCTTATGATAAGAGCTTGTTGAGCAGCCAGAAATTGGAAGGATCTGGAAGAGTGCAGCAGCCTCACACAACTTCAGCGCCCCCTGCTTTCTCCCAAAGATTGCAGAATGCTCTCAGAGGGATCTGCCTGCCAGTCACCTTAAACACAATGCTGCAAAAGCCAGTAAAACTGTTTCATGTGAGTAAAGCTGAGCCCGGCATGGATCCTCTGCCTGGGGCTCTCAGGGGTTGAGTACAAAGGCCTGACCTAGTCATTGTCCTTGTTGGGGGCTCCTGATTCCGTCTGTGTGGGACACAATTCAGAGTAGACTGCTGATGACTGCTGGCACAGTGTGGGGGGTTTCCTGCCATTTTCGGCATGCGTTAGTAGCATTTTCTCCTCTTGTGCGCCTAATAGATGCATAGTCTGTACATGCATTCCACCCCTAGTGCCTGTAACGTGCATTGCAGTAAAAGCACAGTTAATGCATGCCACAATTAAAGTGCAGTCAATAAGTGCCGCAGTTAACGTGCGCCTTCAGGCCTCTGCAGCTTTAGAGCACACTGTAGTGATACTTGCCTTAACTCTCTGTCTTCTTCCAGGACATGTTGTTTGACCTGTGGCAAGCAATATGCTTCATCTTTGGATTCTGGATTCTGCTCTTCTTGCAGGGCAGTTTCTGAATCATCCTTGGAGGGCCTGCTCCTCCTTTTTCAGTTGGGAGATATGATTGGTATGGCCTTGCCTGCATCAGGGCAGGAGGTGACGAATGGCGCTATGGATAAGGATATCCAGCAGGCTGGAGGATCCAGCGACTGTGCTGTGAACCGCCCATCGTCCTCTAGGGGGTCTATGGAGGCTGTCCCCCTAGTGTTGGGGGAGTTATTTCTGAGAGGACAGTTTCTGTCCTGCCCGAAATTCTTTCTTTTATGCAGCAGGCTTGGTCCTACTGGCATGGAAATTCAGAGCCTACAATCTCTGAGTGCCCTTGGGAACAGTCTCATGCGGGACAAATGGAGAGTGGAAGTCCTGTTCGATTGCCTTTGACTAAGCGTCCCTGGCGTGGGATACTCCTGGAGATGGGGAACAGCTGGGAGGATTTTGACTATGACTTGGATTTAGATGACTTGGTACTGGGTTTTGATGTGGATGTAGAAGTACTCTCGCCTTCAGAAGATTGTGAAGAGGCCAGAGTGATCCACCTATTCCAGAAGGAGGAGCTGCCAGCGTTGACTGCCAGGGTCTCATCTGCTTTGAACTTGATGTATGCTTCCGGCATGGAGCAGGAGCTGAAGATACACCCACTCCTTCAAGGGTTGTGAAAATCTACTACTGTCTTCCCTTTTCCGGATGTGATCTAGGATATGATTTTTATTTATTTATTTAGCTACATTTATATCCAGCTTTTCACCGGGTCAAAGCGGTTTAACAAAAAAGGGGGGGGAGGGACATAATCAAGTCGACAGAAAAAAGATCTAGTGGTTCCCTCTGCCTACTGGGTTTAGGGTGTGTAATAAGATCTTCGCTCTCCTGGGGGAGGAGTGCGTTGAGTGGTTTGGCATTCCCAAGGTGGATGCGCAGGGCACGGTTTTATTTTATTTATTTATTTAACAGTTCTTTATATAGCGCTTTTGTTCCAAGGTTGGTTTACAATGAACAGCCCGCAATCTCGAGAGATTGTTTTACATTGAACAAGGGATAAATAACTTGAAGTTAAATATGGGTATTATGCTTGAATCAACGGTGAGTAGGTGGTTATTGTATATACAATTAAGTAATGTCATTAGGCCCAAAGTTTTCAATGAAGAGGTGCGTGTTTAGTAGTTTCTTCATATCTTGGGTAGATTGAACAGATCTGATGATTTCGGGTAGAGAGTTCCAGATCGTAGGGGCATATAGCAAGAAGGCTCTGTTACTTGTCTGTTGTGTACATTTGGTATTGAAAGAAGGGATGGCCAGAAGATTCTGGTTTGCTGATTTTCTTGGTCTTGTTGTGATGCTCTTGAGATTTGATCCTTGAGACAGGGAGCAGAGAGGTTATGATGAATTTTGTAGGTGGTAGTTATGGTTTTGTGTTTAATCCATTGGGCAATTGGGAGCCAGTGCAGATATCTAAGGGCTGGAATGTATTTATTTTTTTATTTAACACGTTTTCTATACCGCCTCACTTGGTTTGCAGCTTGTCGTGCTGTGAGGGCTTGTGTGCATCAGTGATGCTGAGAGCTAAACTATCGGTAGTTTAACTACTGGCAGGGTCTCCCAAGATGGACAGGTCTCAGCTGAGGTGCTAGACCAAGACAAGCCACCCATCTGGACAGCAGCAGAATGGGATAGTGTTGACGGCAGAGGATCACATTTCTGTGACAATGGCAACAACACCAAACTTAAACTGTGCGGAAGAAAGGCCCGGCAATCTACTTCTGTATCTTGCCATGAAAACCCAATGGATAGTTACAACAAAACAAATTGTGCTATAGTGCTGGAAGATGAGACCCCCAGGTCGGAAGGCACTCAACTAGCTACTGGGGAAGAGCTGAAGATGTTTCAGAGTAAAGCCAGCATTTATGATGTGGTTGGATCAAAACCCTCGGGACGCCTGACTGCTGATGTAGCTGTGCATGAAATGAGAGTCAGAAGCTGTAAAGATGTCTTACACATTGGAACATGGAATGTACGAAGCATGAACCAAGAGAAGTTGGAGGTGGTCAAGAATGAAATGGAACGTGCACAACTTGATCTGTTGGGTGTCAGCGAACTGAAATGGACTGGCATCGGGCACTTTGCATCAGATGATCACATGGTCTACTATGCTGGAAATGAAAGACAAAGAAGAAATGGTGTTGCATTTATAATAAAGAAGAAACTTGCAAGAACTGAATGAAATACAATGCAGTCAGTGAACGCTTAATCTCTATTCGTCTACGAGGAATGCCTATCAACACAACTATAATTCAAGTATATGCCCCAACAACAGCTGCAGAAGAGAATCAAATTGAAGAGTTCTATGAACAAGTACAAGCTAAAATTGACAGAACATGCAAACAGGATATCCTGATAGTCATGGGTGACTGGAACGCAAAAGTTGGCAACAAAGAAGAAGGCAAAGTAGTTGGAAAATATGGACTTGGCAACAGAAATGAAGCTGGAGAAAGACTGATAGAATTCTGCAAGACCAACGATCTATTCATCTCAAACACCTTCTTCCAACAACACAAGCGGCGACTGTACATGTGGACTTCACCCAATGGATTGTATAAAAATCAAATTGACTATATCTGTGGAAGTCAACGATAGAAAAGCTCTGTAACATCAACAAAGACAAAACCTGGAGTTGACTGTGGTACAGATCATCAACTACTAGTATGCAAACTCAAGCTAAAGTTGAAAAAGAGCAAACCACTCATGAATGCAGCAAAATATGACCTTGAGAATATACCACTGGAATTTAAAGACTGCCTGCAAAATCGATTTGCAGCTTTAGATACAAATGACAAAGCTCCAGAAGAGTTATGGAATGAAATCAAGAAGGCTGTGTTGGAAGAAAGCGAGAAGTCTCTACAAAAGGTGAAAAAAAAAAAAGCCGGCCAAAATGGATGACAGAAGAAACTCTGAAAATTGCCCAGAAACGCAGAGAAGCTAAAGCCAGAGGAGAAAGAAATACAATCGCAGAACTCAACAGAGATTTCCAATGTGCAGCAAGACAGGACAAGGAAAAGTACTACAATGACACATGCAAGGAAACAGAAGCAGAAACTATTACAGGAAGAACAAGATCGGCTTTCCTAAAGCTACGAGAGTTAAAGAAAAAGTTCCAGCCTCGAATTGGAATGTTACAAGATGCTCAAGATTCTATGTTGAATGATGCTGAGAAGATCAAGAAAAGGTGGAAGGAATATAAAGAGTTTTTATATGATAAAGATCAAGTGGACCAACAGCCGTTTCAACCTGTACCTTATGATCGGGAACCATTGGTGATGAAAGAAGTTGAAGCAGCATTGAAGGCCTTATCAAAGAACAAAGCACCAGGCATTGATAGCATTCCCACAGAAGTATTACTGCAATCTGATGCAGCTGTTACTGTACTTACAAGGCTCTGCTAAGAAATATGGAAGACAACATCATGGCCAACTGACTGGAAAAGATCTGTGTTTATACCAATACTAAAGAAAGGTGATCCAACTGACTGTGGAAATTATCACACATTCGCTCTGATCCCACATGCCAGCAAGATTCTACTGAAGATTATTCAAAAGAGACTATAACCATACCTGGAACAAGAACTACCTGAAGTGCAAGCAGGGTTCAGGAAAGGGCGAGGAATGAGAGACTTCATTGCGGATGTGAGATGGATCCTTGAAAAGACTAAAGAATACCAAAAGGATATCTATTTGTGCTTTATCGACTATAGCAAGGCTTTTGACTGTGTAAACCATGAGAAACTCTGGGCCACATTAAGAAGCATGGGTATACCAGAACACCTGATCGTTCTCTTGCACAATCTGTACATTGATAAAGAAGCAACAGTTCGAACGGAACAAGGAGAAACAGAATGGTTTAAAATAAGCAAAGGTGTAAGACAAGGCTGCATACTTTCCCCCTACCTGTTTAATTTATATGCAGAACAAATAAACAGAGAAGCAGGGTTGTATGAAGACAACAGAGGTGTGAAGATTGGTGGAAGACTCATCAACAACCTTCGCTATGCTGCTGATACCACATTACTGGCTGAAAGTGAAGATGATCTGAAACATTTGCTTCTCACAATCAAAGAACATAGTCTCAAAATGGACCTGCACCTTAATGTAAAGAAGACAAAGAACATGACAACTGGCATAATCAACAGGTTCATCGTTGAAGGAGAAGAAATTGAAATTGTGAACAACTTTAACCTACTTGGATCAATTGTCAATAAAGAAGCAACAAGCAGTCAAGAAATCAGACGACGCATTGCTCTTGGCAGAATGGCTATGAAAGACCTAGATAAGATTCTCAAGAGCAGAGATGTCTCTCTCCATACAAAGATTCGACTTGTTCAAGCCATGGTATTTTCAATAACATCATATGGATGTGAAAGCTGGACAGTGAAAAAGATAGACAGGAAGAAAATTGATGCCTTTGAATTATGGTGCTGGCGGCGAATACTGTGTATACCATGGACTGCCCGAAGAACAAACCAGTCGGTACTAGAGGAGATCAAACCTAAGCTTTCTTTAGAAGCTCAGATGACAAGACTTCGACTTTCATACTTTGGACACATCATGCGAAGAGAGAGAACATTAGAGAAAGACATCATGCTTGGCAAGATAGAAGGTCAACGCAAAAGAGGAAGGCCAGCAATGAGATGGATTGATACAAAACAGCAGCTACGGGTACCAGTCTGTCAACAATGAGCCACCTGACTGAAGACTGAACACAATTTAGGATAGCTATCCAGAGGGTCGCCATGAGTCGACTCCAACTCGACGGCACTTAACAACAACAACATACCGCCTTATTAATTCAAGGCGGTTTACAGAGAACATCACATCAAACCAACTTTTACATAGAACACGGAATGGAACTTGGAAGATTAAGTGGGATACAATGGATATCTTTAACAGTTGTTAACTATATGCATTTACATGGGTGCAGTATGGGTTGTGTATTACGCAGTTATGTATATGCTGAGGGAATAGTCCACGAGATTTAATCGGTAAATGTTATATCGGAATGTTCATGGGGTGGTTCAAATATGTTACATAATTTGATTGGGTTTTCTTCAGGTCAGATATGTGTAATCGGTATTCTTATGGGATGGGACCATAGTATTCCATAAAGAGGTGAGTCTTTATGGCTTTCCTATAGTCCAATAGGTCTTTGATTGCTCGTATTGAGGCGAGTAGATCATTCCATAGCTGGGGAGCGTACAAGGAGAAGGCTTTCTTGTCTTGCTGTTCTCATGCTTGTTGGGGTTTCCAGGATGTTATCAGCTTCTCTTCTTGTTCTGGCCTGATGTGTTTTCTTGATCATTGGCTGAAGAATCGGAGGAGATAAGTTGTTTATTATTTTGAAGATTATTATTACGTTCTTGTATTTAGAATGTATTGTGACCAGGAGCCAGTGTAGTTGGTGGAGTGTTGGGGTTATATGGCTGTATTTTGCTGTTCCAGTAATAATTCTTGTAGCAGTGTTTTGCACCAGTTGCAGGGTAAGTATTGTTTTCTTAGGAAGGCCTTGGTAGATTACATTGCAATAATCTATTATGGATGTTATTATGGCTTGACCTACAGTTATATGTTGCTGACTTGACCTGCACCTTAGGATTCTGGTGGCAGTGTTTTGTACTAGCTGGAGTGGGTATAATGCCTGTTTTGACAGCCCTTGATGTTGCTGTAGTCAAGGTAGAGTGTAATAACGGCTTGAAAAAATGATCTGAAGTCGTTGTCTTGTAGAAGAGGGCATAGAGGTTTGAGGAGTCTGTTTCCAGTATGCTGCATTAGCTGCATTCTTGATGTATGCAAGCATGTTTAGGTTGCTGTCAATAGTTATTTCCTTTTTTATGGTAATTTCGGCATTATGTAGTGTGAGCTTGTCTGGTGGATTGAAAGTTTGGTCTCTGAAGATCAGTAATGCTTCAGTTTTGTTTTTGTGCACTGCAAGATTAAGATTGTTAAGAAGGTTTGTGAAGACGTCTGATATGATTGTGAAGTCCAGATTGAGGGTGTTGAATGGCATATAGAACATGATATCATCTGCGTAAAGATGAAAGTGCATGTTCCATTTTCTTAATAGATTATATATGGGCTGTATGTAGATGTTAAATAGTCAGCCAAATGGGGCCGAGCCTTGTGGAATGCCTTGGGTTAAGTTAAATGTTTTGGAGTTGCTGGATCCAACTTTTACTTGCATGGTTCTGTCTGAGAGGTAGGATATAAACCATTTTAAGGTGCTGTTGATGAGACCTATGTTTCTGAGTGTGTCTAGCATGGTGTGGTGTGATACTAAGACAAACGAAGCGCTGATGTCCAGGAAGACCATCCTTGGCGAGGCTTGTCCAGGCCTTTGATGAGCTGGTTGAAGAGATCAGTGAAGAGTGAATCAATGCCATACTGGGAGCGGAAGCCATGCTGTTGCAGGTCCAATGAAGCATGAGAATCAACATTTATTTATTTTATTTATTTATTGAACGGTTTTATATACCGCCTTTCAGAAAAATCAAAGCGGTTTACATAGAACAAAACTTGAACATTACATTGAAACTTATTCAAACAATTGAAATTACAGTGAACATTAAATTGTATATAATAAAAATGGTAATTTGAGGGTTACAATGCTGAGTAAATGCTGATTAGGTATATAGATAGTTTAAACATATATACAGATGGTCTTGGAGTTGTTGTTTGTTAAGTGTCGTCAAGTAGGTGTCAACTCATGGCGACCTTATGGATAGTTGTCCTAAATTGTGTTTAGTCTTTAGTTAGGCGGTTCATTGTTGACAGACTGGTACCCGTAGCTGCTGTTATTGTATCTATCCATCTCATTACTGGTCTTACTCTTTTGCATTGACCTTTTACCTTGCCAAGCATAATGTCCTTTTCTAATGATCTCTCTCTTTGTATGATACATCCAAAGTATGAAAGTCGAAGTCTTGTCATCTGAGCTTCTAAAGAAAGCTTAGGTTTGATCTCCTCTAGTACTGACTGGTTTGTTCTTTGGGCAGTCCATGGTATACACAGTATTCGTTGCCAGCACCATAATTCAAAGGCATCAGTTATCTTCCTGTCTATATTTTTCACTGTCCAACCTTTGCATCCATATGACGTTATTGAAAATACCATGGCTTGAACAAGTCAAATCTTTGTATGGAGAGAGACATCCCTGCTCTTGAGAATCTTGTTTAGGTCCTTCATTGCCATTCTGCCAAGAGCAATACTATTTCAATTTCTTCTCCATCAGCAATGAACTTATTCATTTTGCCAGTTGTCAGGATCTTTGCCTTCTTGATGTTAAGGTGAAGACCCATTTTAAGAATATATTCCTTGATCTTGAGAAGCAAATGTTTCAAATCATCTTCACTTTCAGCCAGTAATGTCATATCATCAGCATAGCGAAGGGTGTTGATGAGTCTTCTACCAATCTTCACACCTTGGTTCTCTTCATTCAGTCCTGCTTCTCTGATGATTTGTTCTGCATATAAATTAAAGAGGTAGGGGAAAAGTATGTAGCCTTGTCATACACCTTTGCTGATTTTAAACCATTCTGTTTCTCCTAGTTCTGTTCGAACTGTTGCTTTTTGATCAATTTAAGGGTTGTGCAAGAGAACAATCAGGTGTTCTGATATACCCTTGCTTCTTAATGTGGCCCAGAGTTTCTCATGGTTTACACAGTCAAAAGCCTTGCTGTAGTCAATAAAACACATATGGATATCCTCTTGGTATTCTTGTATCTTTTCAAGGATCCATCTCACATCCGTGATAATGTCTCTCGTTCTTTTCCCTTTCCTGAACCCTGCTTGCACTTCAGGCAGTTCTCGTTCTAGGTATGTTTGTAGTCTTTGCTGAATGGTCTTGAGTAGAATCCTGCTGGTATGTGGGATCAGAGCAATTGTGCGATAATTATCACAGTCGGTCAGGTCACCTTTCTTCAGTATTGGTATAAACACAGATCTTTTCCAGTCAGTTGGCCATGAATTTGTCTTCCAAATTTCCTGGCAGAGCCTTGTAAGTATGGTAACAGCTTCATCCAATTGCTATAATACTTCAATGGGAATGCCATCAATGCCTGGTGATTTGTGAAAATCCAGGAACGTCTGGGTCGCCAGGAGTCAGCATTGACTCGAAGGCACACATTGTATTGTTGCAAGGCTTTCAATGCTGCTTCGACTTCTTCTTTCATCACCAATTTATTTATTTTATTTATTTATTTATTTACATTCTCTTATATACCGCGCTATTCTGCATCAGTGCAGTTTGCATTGAACAAACTGAAATTACATTGAACAGGGCATTATAACTTGGAGATAACTATTTTACAGGGAACATGGGCAATGGAGGGTTAAGTGACTTGCCCAGGACCACAAGGAGCACCTGTGGGACTAGAAACCCCAGTCCTTCCGGCCCAAGGTTGCTGTCCTCTAGTGGGATTTGAACCCCCGACCTTCCGGCCTGAAGTACCTTGCCCCAACCACTAGGCCACTCCTCCACTCCTCCAATGGTTCCTGATCATAAGGTATAGGTTGAAATGGCTGTTGGTCCACTTGATTTTTATGGTATAATGACTCTGTATATTCTTTCCACCTTTTCTTGATTTTTTTCAGAATCATTCAACATGGCTCCTTGAGCATCTTGTAGCATTCCAATTCGAGGCTGGAATTTTTTATTTCACTCTCGTAGCTTTAGAAAAGCCAATCTTGTTCTTCCTCAGCTTCTGATTCTATTTCCATGCATGTGTCATTGTAGTACTTTATCTCCAGGAACAAGCAGGAATGTAGTCTTCACATATGGGTATCGTCGGTACCGATGGAGCCTGCGTGGGAACGCTCCCCAGCATCCAATTAGAAAGCTTTTGGGAGCCTCCCACAGCACCTGCGTGCTGCATTCCCGCCTTTCCCAACTGCTTCTCTCCAGTTCTTCGTTTTCCACGGAGCCAGCAGGTCATCGTTCCTGTCACCGCAGAAACGTTTTCCCATTCTCCTTTTCTGTGGACGCATCTGCCTTCCTCGACGCTATACCAGTACCGCCGGTTCTTTCTTTCTTTCATTAAAAAAAAAAAAAAAAAAAAAATATATATATATATATATATATATATATATATATATATATTTCTTTTTTTCCAAACTTTTCTTCCTCAGGTGCACGCGCCATTTTGGCCCTTAGGCCCAAAATTTCCTTTACCATGGAAAAACCCGCTTCGGGTTTCAAGAAGTGCACCAAGTGTGGCGGTACCATCTCCGTCACCAACACCCATGAGTGGTGTCTTAAATATTTAGGTCCTGACCACTCCATTTCGGAGTGTATGGCCTGTGCCATGATGTCCAAGAGGGGTCGACAAAACCGAGCTGCTAAGCTCAGCACCCTTTTTCCCTCCGATGCAGCCTCTGTGGCATCAACGTCTTCCAGGGCTTCATCTTCCTCCCATGGATCTCAGGTAACTAAACATAAGTCTGGCCAGTCCTCAAAGGGTAGATCTCCTTCCAAGCATCGAGATGCCTCTGGCGTTGTCCTTGAGGGTTCTATACCGGCAAAATTGCCCCGGCGGGAGGCTTCAGCTTCCAAAGCATTATCGGGGCTCCAGGATGTTCTCGAGGCCTCGACCTCGGCAGAACTACTGGTGCCATGCTCTGGGGTACCAGCTGCTTTCTCCAGTACCGATACCCAGGCATCGGCAGCGTTGATAGACCAGAGGTTCCTGGCTATTGAACACAGTCTGACAGCTCTCCTTGCGGCATCGACACCCTCGGAACCGCGTCAGACAGTTCAACCAGTACCAGCACCGACTCCGGCACCGGTACCGACAGCATCGGCATCGACATCGGTGTCTGCATTGCTGGCACCCAGTCATGCTATGCCTTCCGGTACCGATTCCCCCCGGCACCGACTTCGGTCGGTACGGGTATCGTTCTCTACAAGAGCATCCGGACAGAAGGTACTTTGAGTCCTCGGAGGATTCTGACAGCTCCGTCGGTACTGGAGTACTTCTCCCGGAGGAGCCTTCCTCTCCTAAACGCAGGATGTCCCCTCCAGAAGATATCTCCTTTCAGGAATTTATCAGGGAGGTGGCTCGAGGTCTTTCCATTACTGTGGCTCCTGAAACAGAGCCCAGAGCAAAGGAGTTGGAGATTCTGCAATATCCCAAGGCTCCTAAGGAGGCAGCTACTTTGCCTATCCATGAGATCTTACATGATCTCATGTTGAGAATGTGGGAAACACCTCTTACCACCTCTCCTCACTCTCGTAGACTGGATACCATGTATCGAGTACCTCCATGTCCTGGCTTCCAGAAAACTCAGCTTACTCACCACTCTATTGTAGTGGAATCAGCTATGAGAAGGATCAGAAGTGCAAAGAGGCATGCCTCTAATCCTCCAGGACGTGAGTGTCGAACTTTGGGTGCCTTTGGACGTCGTACTTTCCAGGCTTCCATGCTTTCTGCCAGGATCAGTTCCTATATTTTATATATGGGAATGTTCCTTAAGGAAGTCACAGGAGATTTAGAGGTTTTGAGCCCTCTTCTTCCTGATGATGAGGCAGGATTTTCTCACACTGGTTAAATATGCCCAGGATGTTTCTAAGTTTGTCAATCGTGCAGCTTTTGACTGTTTTGAGTGCATAAGCAGAACCTCTGCCATTGCCATAGGTGCACGTAGAATTGCCAGGCTCCAGGCATCCGATTTGGAGCTCTCGGTGCAGGACAAACTGGGCAATATCCCTTGTACAGGTGAGAATCTATTTGGCAAGAATTGGCAAGAGAGAGCCGATGAATTGGATGCTGACAACTCCACTTTGGATAGATTATCCAAAGCCACAGCTGATCCTGCAAGGAAGAAATCTTTCAAGAAACCATTCTTCTCCAAAAAGAAGAGGTTTTATCCCTCTTATTCCCAGCAGGGACGTTCTGCAGGTCAACCTGCCCGAAAGAGTCAGCAACCACCTAAACAAAGGAAAGCAAAGACTGCTAAGCCTCAACCATCTCAGCAGTTTCAGCCTCCACAAGGCCTTTGACTTCCATCTAGAGAACTTAGTCTTCCTGGCTCTCAATGGACCAGAGCCTTCCACCATTCCAGGAAGGTTGTGTCACTTTGCCCCCAGATGGGGGCAGATAACAGCAGAACATTGGACTCTCCCCATTATAAAAGAGGGGTACAAGCTTCACTTTCTGTGCATGCCCCCTCCCACAATGGTAAGACAGTTCAATTCTCAGACCTCTCTCATCAACCTGTTAGATCAAGAGGTCACTATGCTTCTTGCCCAAGGGGCAATAGAAGAGGTACCCATTCCTCAACAGGGTACAAGGTTTTACTCCCCCTATTTCCTTATCCCAAAGAAAACTGGGGGACACTGACCTATTTTAGACCTCAGAGAATTGAACAAATTCCTGTTCAAAGAGAAATTCAAGATGATTTCTCTGGGAACTCTGCTGCCATATCTTCAGAGACAGATTTGGCTGTTCTCTAGATCTCAAGGATGCATACACTCATGTTCTCATCCATCCAACTCACAGAAAGTTCCTTCAATTCCTTTTTCAAGGAAAGCACTACCAATACAGGGTGCTTCCTTTTGGCCTGGCCTCAGCACCAAGGGTGTTTACGAAATGCATGGCTGTGGTAGCAACATTTCTTCGTACTCTAGGAATATTCGTCTTCCCCTACTTAGACGACTGGCTTATTCGAGCCCCATCAGAATCAGGGGCCAGGATTTCTCTATCTTGCACAATGCGTATCCTTCAGTATTTGGGTCTGGTCATAAACATCCCAAAGTCCAGTCTAACTCCCACTCAGTCTCTAGAGTTCATAGGAGCTTTGCTGGATACCAGGAAAGCAAGGGCCTATCTCCCGCAGACTCATTGCCTTCGTATGGTGCAGTTAGCTTCTCAAGCAGTGCAAAAGCCTCATCTCACTGCTCGAGAAATGTTACAACTATTAGGCCACATGGCATACACTGTGCATGTGGTTCCTTATGCTCGCCTCCACACGAGAGCAGCCCAGTGGACTTTATCCACTCAATGGACCCAGGCATCAGGGTGCCTGTCAGACAAAATAGCAAACACAAATTGCCGATTTTGTCCCTCCAATGGTGGCAGTCCACTCAAAACCTGTTGGTGGGGTCCCCATTTCAACAACCTTTACCCCAGGCAACTCTCACAACAGATGCTTCACCAATGGGTTGGGGAACTCATCTGCAAGACCTCTCCACCCAAGGCACTTGGACTCCATAGGAGACTCATCTACACATCAATCTCTTAGAGCTCAGAGCAATTTTCCTTGCTCTTCGAGTGTTCCACACCCTGCTCAGCTACAAGACAGTCCTCATTCATACGGACAATCAAGTAGCCATGTTCTACGTGAACAAGCAGGGAGGAACAGGCTGTCTGTCGCTTTGCAACAAAGCTTTGCGATTATGGGCCCTCGCCAGAGAGCATCAGATTCATCTCCTGGCAGCGTATCTTCCAGGCATCCAAAACTCTTGGGCAGACAGACTCAGTTGAGTTCTGCTTCCACACGAATGGTCTCTACATACAGACCAGGTGACCAAGATTTTTCAAATTTGGGGAACCCCGGACATAGACCTCTTTGCAAGTTCATTGAATGCCAAACTTCCCCGGTTCTGTTCCAAAATTTCGGCTCAGGGCTCTCAGGCCAGGGATGCTTTCCTCCTTCATTGGGGTGAAGACTTCCTCTATGCCTTTCCACCCATTCCCCTAATTCCCAAAACCCTGTTCAAGCTTCAGAGAGACAGAGGCCATATGATTCTCATAGCTCCACATTGGCCACAGCAAGTGTGGAACCCTCTGCTTCTACATCTCTCTCAAGCTCCCTCTCTGGAGTTAAGGTCTGCTCCAGATCTCCTGTCTCAAGAGGACGGAATGTTATGGCATCCTAATCCCCAGTCTCTGCATCTCAGGGCTTGGTTGCTGAAGGCCTAGATCTTCATGATCTTAACCTTTCTCAGCAAGTAAAGGATATACTTTATGCTTCCAGAAAACCTTCTACAAGACGCTCTTATGCTTTCAAATGGAAAAGGTTTACCATATGGTGCTCGCAGAAGGGTCTTAGCCCCCTTGCGATACCTCTGGAATCATTACTGGAGTATCTCCTTCATTTATTCAATGCAGGACTTAAGACTAACTCAGTAAGAGTCCATTTGAGTGCTATTGCAGCTTCTTTCAAGCCTCTAAATGGACAACCTATTTCCTCCCATCCTCTTATAGCAAGATTTATGAGAGGTTTTCTTCTAACTAAGCCTCCCATTAGGCCACCACCGGTGGCATGGGACTTAAACCTGGTTCTTGGTCAGCTCATGAAGCCACCTTTCGAACCCTTAGCTACTACCTCATTAAAATTCCTTTCTTGGAAGGTTATCTTTCTCATTGTAATCACATCAGCATGTCGCATCAGTGAGTTGCAGGCACTAGTGGCTGATCCACCTTATACAAGGTTCCATCATGACAAGGTAGTCCTTAGGACTCATCCACACTTTATGCCAAAGGTGGTCTCGCCTTTTCATCTAAACCAAGCCGTCTACCTGCCTGTGTTTTTTCCAAGGCCTCATGCATCAAATGCAGAAAGGAATCTTCATACTTTGGACTGTAAAAGAGCTTTAGCCTTTTACTTACAAAGAACACAGCAACATAGAAAGTCCTCTCAACTCTTTGTTGCTTTTGATCCTTCTCATTTGGGACTTCCAGTCTCCAAGAGAACACTGTCCAACTGGATTGCTCAGTGTATTTCCTTTGCCTATCAGTGTAAGAATCTTCCTCTGGAGGGCCATGTCACAGCTCACAATGTGAGAGCCATGGCAGCTTCAATGGCTCATCTGCACTCTGTGTCTATCAACGACATCTGTCGAGCAGCCACTTGGGCCTCGGTTCATACCTTCACAGCCCATTACTGCTTGGACAAGGACTCCCGCCGGGATGCCTTGTTTGGTCAGGCTGTTCTCCAACACCTGTTCCATACCTAATCAACTCCTACCCACCATCCCTGGTTGGATGCCAGAGATCCATGGGGGGAAGTGGAGCCCTTTCACAGGGACACACAACTTCTGGGGTCTCTCCCTGGCATCTAAAGCTAGGGAGTCCCCATATGTGAAGACTACATTCCTGCTTGTTCCTGGAGATAGCATAGTTACTCACCTGTAACAGGTGATCTCCGGGAACAGCAGGAATTTAGTCTTCACAACCCACCCACCTCCCCTAGGAGTTGTATCTCTCTATCTTTCTCTTTCCCTCTCTCTCTCTTTGTCTGAGCTTTAAACTCAACTGGAGAGAGGCAGTTGGGAAAGGCGGGAAGGCAGCACACAGGTGCTGTGGGATGCTCCCAAAAGCTTTCTAATTGGACACTGGGGAGCGTTCTCGCGCAGGCTCCGTCAGTACCGACGATACCCATATGTGAAGACTAAATTCCTGCTGTTCCCGGAGATCACCTGTTACAGGTGAGTAACTATGCTTTCTTGCTTTGTCTTGCTGCACATTGGAAATCTCTGTTGAGTTCTGCTATTGCCTCTCTTTCTAATTTGGCTCTAGCTTCCCTGCCTTTCTGGACAATTTTCAGTTTCTTCAGTCATCCATTTTGGCTGTTTTTCCTTTTTCACCTTATGTAGAGATTTATCGCTTTCTTCCAACACAACTTTCTTGATGTCATCCCATAACTCGTCTGGAACTCTGTCATTTGTATCCAAAGCAGCAAATCAATTTCTCAGGCAGTCCTTAAATTCCAGTGGTATATTCTCAAGATCATATTTTGCTACTTTCATGAATGGCTTGCTCTTTTTCAACTTTAGCTTGAGTTTGCTTACTAGTAGTTGGTGATCTGTACCACAGTCAGCTCCAGATTTTGTCTTTGTTGACGTTACTGAGCTTTTCCATCATTGTCTTCCACAGATGTAGTTAGTTTGATTTCTGTGCAATCCATTGGGTGAAGTCCCACGTGTACAGTCGGCGCTTGCGTTGCTGGAAGGTGTTTGAGATGAATAGATTATTGGTCTTGCAGAATTCTATCAGTCTTTCTCCAGCTTCATTTCTGTTGCCAGTTCCATAATTTCCAACCACTTTACCTTCTTCTTTGTTGCCAACTTTTGCATTTCAGTCACCCATAACTATCAGGGTATCCTGTTTGCATGTTCTGTCAATTTCAAATTGTACTTATTCATAGAACTCATCAACGTCTTTCTCTTCTGCAGCTGTTGTTGGGGCATATACCTGAATTACAGTTGTGTTGATGGGCTTTCCTCATAGACGAATAGAAATTAAGCGTTCACTGACTGCATTGTATTTCATTACAGTTCTTTAAAGTTTCTTATTAACTATTCTCAATTATTTTAGCCAGGAAAGGGATGCTGGCGAGGTCTACATGAACTGGGGTATGTTGTGTCTAATAAAGGTTTCTTTAGTATAGGGCAAATTGAGGCTTGTTTCAGAGCTAGGAGTATGTATTCTTGGGAGAGGGAGGTGTGGACCATCTTTAGGATAGTCTGAATGAACTCAGTGCGAAGGGATTTTATCCATATCACTGGGCATGGATCCATTGGGGATGTTGTAGTATCAATACTGTTGATGATATCTGAGAGTTCACTCTTACATATTAAGCTGAACATGTGCCATAAGTGGTTTTGAGCTGAGTTGTCCTGTTGTGGTGGGTCATAGTGCTGTGGAGTTGTCGGGCAGATGGGGAAGCTGTAAAACTAGAAGGTATAACATGAAGCTGCAAGGGGGTAAACTGAAAGGTAATGTCAGGAAATGCTTTTTCACTGAAAGAGTGGTGGATGCTTGGAATGTCTTCCCAATGGAAGTGGCGGGAGCAAATACAGTGGCAAAATTCAAAATGGCATGGGACAGACACAGTGGATTCCTTTATAGCAACAGGATAAAATAAAAATAAACATAATCATCTCTTATATCTCAACAAATAGGGGTGACCTACACGGAACAATGGGTACACCCTTAAACAAAGGCATGAGGAGGTGACCTTGCTGGGCAGACTAGATGGACCATACTGGTCTTTATCTGCCGTCATATACTTTGTTACTATATTACTATGTTTGTTGGAGAGAAAGTCAGCCATAACCTGTGGGTCAGGTTGCATTTTTGTGTTTGTTGCGTCGGTTGAGTTGGGGTCATTGGTCAAGTGGGACATGATTGAGAATAGTTCCCCGGGATAGTTGAGGGATTTCGTGAGGATGTTCCTCTACCTCTCTGCGCCTGAAATCTCTCTAGGAGTCCAGTCCCAGATCTCTGCATGCAAATCTGATATTGCTACATGGATGTCTCACTGCCTTCTGAAATTGAACATGGCCAAAAGTGAACTCCTTATCTTTCCCGCTATACCCACCTCCCCCCTTCCACACTTCTCTATATTTCTGTGGAGGACAATATACTCCTCCCCATTTCCTAAACTCACAAGCTTGGGATCATCTGACTGTCTTTCTCTGGACACATCCAACAGATGGCTAAAATCTGTCGTTTCCTTCTCTATAACATCAGCAAAATGTGTCCCTTCCTTTCTACTCACACTACTTATCCACTCAGTAGTCACCTCCTGCCTTTATTGTAACCTGCTCCTCGCTGGTCTCCCTCTGAATCATCTCTCTCCCTTTCAATCTCTTCAAACTTCAGCTGCATGGCTTATATTCTGCCAGTGTTACTATGCTCACATAACCCCTTTCTCAAGTCACTTCATTGGCTCCCTGTCAGTTTCTGCATCCAGTTCAAACTTCTCCTACTGACCTACAAGTGCCTTCATTCTGCGGCTCCTCGCTATGTTTCTTCTCTTATGTCACTCTACACCCCTCCTCGGGAACTCTGCTCCTTTGGTAGATCCCTTTTATCAGTAGTCTTCTCTGCCACTGCCAACTCCAGACTTCATTCATCCCATCTTGCTGCTCCATATGCCTAGAACAAACTACCTGTGTCTGCACCGGGCCCTGTCTCTAGCTCTATTCAGATCCAAGCTGACAACCCACTTCTTTGAAGCTGTATTTGGATCACGATGCGCCTCACTTTCTTGTCCACTACTTATTGGTATCTTACCATACTAAATTCCCCATTTTCACTATATGTTTTGTCTTGATTAGATTGTAAGCTCTGATGAGCAGGGACTGTGTCTTACATCTATATGTACAGTGCTGCATACGCCTTGTAGCACTATACAAATGATTAGTAGTGGTAGGGTCTCGGGACTCTCATCATTACCAACCTGTAAAAATCTTTCTTCCCCTATGCTTCTGGGCTTCGGGCTCATTCTCGGTCCTTTTGTGGAGCATTTGGGCCCAGGGACTTGGTCCCTCCCAGGCTGCACAGTGAAGGTTTTGGGGCCCATTTTCTGGTTCCTCCAGTTGGAGGCAGGCTTCGCCATTTCTTTTAGGAATGGCCCTGGGTTACCAAGGATCGCTGCGTGCTAGCCAGAATAAGTTCGGCTTTGTCCTGGAATGCAAAGAGCCGATTCTGGATGCCTTCATCATCTCCCCTTGTGAGTCTGTGATCAAGTGCTGCTGTGCGGATCACCTTGGACAAGTTGCTGTGGCTAAAGGCGGTGATGCCCTTCCCACCGGATGAGCGGGCCAAGGGCAGATGCTCCATCTATTTTGTGGTGCCCAAAAGGATGGTTCCTTCCGGCCCATTCTAGACCTCAAGAGGGTTGACAAGCACTTGCGTGTCCTGTGCTTCTGGATGGAAACCTTGCACTCTGTGATTCAAGCAGTGTGCCAAGGGGAGTTCTTGGCTTCTCTGGATCCGAGTGGATCAGCAAAAGTATCAGTATGATTTCATGCTTGACTCTCACTATCAGTTTGCTGCCCTCCCTTTTGGGCTTTCCACTGCCCCAAAGATATTCTCCTAGGTCATGGTGGCGGCTGCGGCACCAAAGAATCTATGTCCATCCCTATCTGGACAACTGGCTTATCTGGTGCCTCTTGGAGCAATGGTGCAGCGCTCAGTAGATTGCTCCTGAGGCAGCCAAGGTGCTCTCTCTGTTGACCTTTCTACAGGATGGCCTGAAGAAGGGCCTTTCCCTTAGCTCCCTGAAAGTTAAGTTGGCTGGTAATTCTCTAGCCTTGCAACTGGATGTCTCACACTTTCTCCAGGAGGCTTGGCATCTGCATCCTTCCCTCCGGTCTGTGTTCCCTTCCTTGGATGGTGGCCTCCTTTGAGCCATTGCAGCATGCTATTTTAAAGGATTTGACACTCAAGACAGTCTTCTTGGTTGCGGCTTGTTCCACAAGACAGATTTCTGAGCTGCAGGCTCTGTCTTGCTGAGATCCATATCTGTCTTTTTCAAAGGAGGCCATTTCCATTTGGCCTGTGCCTTCCTTCTTGCCTAAGGTGCTTTCTCCCTTTCATGTGAATCAGGAGGTCTGCCTGCCCTTCTTCTCTAAGGAGCAGTATCAGGCAAAGGATAAGGATCTTCGCCTTGTGAATGTCCAGAGGGTACTTCTCTGGTACCTGGAGGTTACGAATTCTTTTTATATGTCTGCCCATCTTTTTGTATTGTTTTCTGGCCCGTGCAAAGATGACATAATGGCCAAGTTGACCTTGGGGTAATGGATTAAAGAGGCCTTTGCCTCAAGGTATCTGTTTTAGAACCAGCTAGTTCCATGCGGTTTGCGTGCCCATTCTACCAAAGCACAAGCATCCTTGTGGGCGGAGCGGAGCTCAATAGCCCCTGCAGACATTTGTCAGGCAGCAATGTGGGCATCATGTTCCACTTTTGTCAAGCATTACCGCTTGGATGTCCATGCATGGGCAGACATGGCCTTTTGCTCCAGAGTTTTGTGAGCTGCTGTATTTTCTTCCCACCCAGTAAGAACATAAGATGTGCCATACTGGGTCAGACCAAGGTCCATCAAGCCCAGTATCCTGTTTCCAACAGTGGCCAATCTAGGTCATACGTACCTAGCAGTTTTCCCAAAAGACACCGGTTCCACAATGCTTGTATTGGGTCAAGCATTGATATCCTGGGTCCCTTCTTAATAATGGTTTATGGACCTTTCCTCTAGGAACTTGTCCAAACCTTTTTTTAAACCCAGTTATACTAACAGCCTTTACTACATCCTCCGGTAACAAATTCCAGAGTTTGATTACACGTTGAGTGAAAATATATTTTCTTTTATTAGTCTTAAATAGTTTACCCTGTAGTTTCATTGCATGTCCCCTAGTCTTTCTATTTTCTGATAACGTAAACAATCGATCTACGTTTACCCGTTCCACTCCATTCATTAATTTATAGACTTCTATCATATCTCCCCTCAGCCATCTCTTTTCCAGGTTAAAGAGCCCTAACCTTTTTAGCCTTTCTTCATAGTGGGTATCCTTCCATCCTCTTTACCATTTTGGTGGCTCTTCTCTGAACCTTTTCTAATAACGCTATATCCTTTTTAAGATACAGCGACCAGAATTTCACACAATATTCAAGATGCGGTCTCACCATGGAACGATATAGAGGCATTATAATATCCTTTGTTTTATTTTTCATTCCTTTCCTTATGATACCTAGCATTCTATTTGCTCTTTTGGCTGCCGCTGCACACTGGGCAGAGGGTTTTAACATGTTATCCACAATGACGCCTAATTCTTTTTCCTGGGTGGTGGTTCCTAATGTGGAACCTTGCATCGTGTAACCCTAGTTTGGGTTGTTCTTCCCTAGGTGCATAACTTTGCACTTGTCCACATTAAATTTCATCTGCCATTTTGACGCCCAGTCTTCCAATTTATCAAGATCCTCTTGCAATTTTCCACAAACCTCTTGGGTTTTAACAACTTTAAATAGTTTTGTGTCAACTGCAAATTTGATAACCTCACTCGTTATTCCCTTTTCCAGGTCATTTATGAATATGTCAAAAAGCAGCGGACCCAGCACAGATCCCTGGGGTACACCACTATTCACCTTTCTCCATTGGGAAAATTGGCCATTTAGCCCTACCCTCTGCTTTTCTATCTTTTAACCAGTTCTTGATCCACAATAGTACACTGCCTCCTATCCCATGACTATTTAGTTTTGCCAAAAGTCTCTGATGAGGGACCTTGTCAAAGGCTTTCTGAAAGTTCAAATACACTATATCAACCGACTCATCTTTGTCTACCTTTTTATTCACACCTTCAAAAAAACATTACAGATTAGTAAAACAAGATCTTCCTTGTCTAAAGCCATGTTGGCTGTCTCCCATTAAGCCATGACTATCTACATGTTCAGCAATTTTGTTCTTTATGATGGTTTCTACCATTTTTCCTGGTACTGACGTCAGGCTCACTGGTCTGTAGTTTCCCGGATCACCCCTGGAACCCTTTTTAAAAATTTGCGTTATGTTTGCCATCCTCCAGTCTTCAGGTATTACAGATGATTTTAATGATAGTTCACAGATTACTAATAGCAGGTCTGCAATCTCATATTTCAGTTCTTTCAACACCCAGGTGATATGCTACTCTTCAGTTGATTTAATAGTTGTAATACATCGTCCTGATGTATCTATATTTCCTTCAATTCTTCCGCACCTTTAAATACCACTTCAGTCATGTGTAACATCCCTACATCTTCCTCAGTAAAGACCGAAGCAAAGAATTCATTCAGTCTCTCCGCTATCGCCTTGTCGCCTCGTAGTGCCCCTTTAACCCCTCTATCATCTAATGGACCAACTGACTCACAGGTTTTTTGCTACGAATGTACTTGAAAAAGTCTTTATTATGCGTTTTTGCTTTTGCAGCAAGCTTTAGTGAAGTTGTCGTTTTGGTACATCCCCCTTGTCTAGACTGGACTAGCAGGACGATATGGAAGATGACATTTATTTACCAGTTAATGTCCTTTTCCTTGAGTCCTACTAGACCAGTCCAGGGCCCACCCCTATAAATGTATTTGCTGTGTTCTTCTGCTGCAGTATCTTTGATTTTTATGCTTGGCTCTACAGGTTCATCTTCTACCAACAGCCTTCTATTTAGACTTTCCTGTACATAGTGCTCTACTGTTAGTTACTCCTTGTTGTCTATGATTACCTTACCTTAAAAAACCAAGTAAAATACCTAGGAATCATACTTGACCAGAACCTCACATTCACAGAACAGATAAGGAGGACAGCTAATACAATATATGCAAAACTACGTACCCTTCGGAACCTCCTACCTCTCCTGAATCCTGACTCCTTCCGTACTGTCTGCCAGGCTCTCACAATCCCCTCCCTTGATTACTGCAACTTTATCTACCAGGGCCTCCCCAAGAGCAGTATACACCCTATCCAAATGGCCCAGAACACTATAGCTCGTCTCATCACAAACAACCCCAGACGATCACACATCATGCCAATCCTCTATGATCTCCACTGGCTTCCCATCCAACTCCGAGTTAAATTCAAAGTTATCACTCTCACTCACAAAATCATCTCCAATGAGTCAGCACCATGCCTCTCCTTACTCCTATCTAGCTCCAACAACAATCGAACACACCACACCTTCACCAAAAATCTCCTTGCCATGCCAACCTCCAAAAGGCATAGCAAGCAAACCACCTGTAACCGAACTTTAAGAACATAAGATATGCCATACTGGATCAGACCAAGGTCCATCAAGCCCAGTATCCTGTTTCCAACAGTGGCCAATCTAGGTCATACATACCTAGCAGTTTCCCCAAAAGACACAGGTTCCACAATGCTTGTATTGGGTCAAGCATTGATATCCTGGGTCCCTTTTTAATAATGGTTTATGGACCTTTCCTCCAGGAACTTGTCCAAACCTTTTTTAAACCCAGCTACACTAACAGCCTTTACTACATCCTCCGGCAACAAATTCCAGAGTTTGATTACACGTTGAGTGAAAAAATATTTTCTCTTATTTGTCTTAAATAGATCACCTTGTAGCTTCATTACATGTCCTCTAGTCTTTCTATATTCTGATAACGTAAACAATCGATCTACGTTTACCCGTTCCACTCCATTCATTAATTTAAAGACCTCTATCATATCTCCCCTCAGCCGTCTTTTCCAGGCTGAAGAGCCCCAACCTTTGTAGCCTTTCTTCATAGGAGTAGCCTTCCATCCCTTTTACCATTTTGGTGACTCTTTTCTGTACCTTTTCTAATAACACTATATCCTTTTTAAGATACGGTGACCAGAATTGCACACAATATTCAAGGTGCGGTCATACGATGGAACGATACAGAGGCATTATAATATCCTTTGTTTTATTTTCTATTCCTTTCCTTATGACACCTAGCATTTTATTTGCTTTCTTGGCCGCCGCTGCACACTGGGCGGAGGGTTTTAACATGTTATCCACGATGACTCCTAAATCTTTTTCCTGGGTGGTGGTTCCCAATGTGGAACCTTGCATAGTGTAACCATAGTTTGGGTTGTTCTTCCCTAGGTGCATAACTTTGCACTTGTCCACATTGAATTTCACCTGCCATTTGGATGCCCAGTCTTCCAATTTATCCAGATCGTCCTGCAATTTTGCACAGTCCTCTTGGGTTTTAACAACTTTAAACAGTTTTGTGTCATCCGCAAATTTGATAACCTCACTAGTTATTCCCTTTTCCAGGTCATTTATGAATATGTCAAAAAGTAGCGGACCCAGTACAGATCCCTGGGGTACTCCACTATTCACCCTTTTCCATTGGGAAAATTGGCCATTTAGCCCTACCCTCTGCTTTCTATCTTTTAACCAGTTCTTGATCCACAACAGTACACTGCCTCCTATCCCATGACTTTTTAGTTTTGCCAAAAGTCTCTGATGAGGGACCTTGTCAAAAGCTTTCTGAAAGTCCAGATACACTATATCGACTGACTCACCTTTGTCTACCTGTTTATTCACACCTTCAAAAAACATATCAGATTAGTAAGACAAGATCTTCCTTGTCTAAAGCCATGTTGGCTGTCTCCCATTAGGCCATGACTATCTACATGCTGTGTAAATTTGTTCTTTGTGATGGTTTCTACCATTTTCCCCGGTACTGATGTCAGGCTCACCGGTCTGTAATTTCCCGGATCACCCCTGGAACCCTTTTTAAAAATTGGCGTTACATTGGCAATCCTCCAATCTTCAGGTATTACAGATGATTTTAATGAAAGTTCACAGATTACTAATAGCAGGTCTGCAATCTCATATTTCAGTTCTTTCAACACTCTTGGATGTATACCATCCGGTCCAGGTGATTTGCTACTATTCAGTTTATCAAATAGTTGTAATACATCTGCCCGGTGTAGCGATATTTCTCTCAATTCCTCTGCCGTATCACCTTTAAATACCACTTCAGTCTTGGGTAACATCCCTACATCTTCCTCAGTAAAGACCGAAGCAAAGAATTCATTCAGTCTCTCCGCTATAGCCTTATCTCCTCTTACTGCCCCTTTTACCCCTCCATCATCTAATGGTCCAATTGACTCTCTCACAGGCCTTTTGCTACGAATATACTTGAAAAAGTCTTTATTCCGTGTTTTTGCTTCCGTAGCAAGTTCCTTCTCAAATTCTCGCTTTGCCTGCCTTATCAATGTTTTGCATTTAACTTGCCAGTGTTTGTGCTGTTTCCAGTTTTCATTGTTTGGCTCTTTTTTCCATGTCCTGAAAGACGCTTTTTTGGCAGCAACAACCTCTCTGACCTCACCCTTAAACCATGCTGGCAGTTTTTTGGACTTTCTTCCACTTTTCTTAATTTATTTATTTATTTATTTATTTATTACAAGTTCTTATATACCGCACTATTCGGCATCAGCGCGGTTTACATTATAACATAAAGACCATAACAACAAGCTGTTTGGTTTACATCGAACAGGAGTACCAACTTGGAGAACCGGGTTAAACTATATACATGAGATATTTACATAGAACAGAATAGAGTCATAGTCATAGTCCATAGTAATATAAAGCACGGAAGGTGGTTTAAAGAGTGTGTCACTTCTTTGGTTCAATTGCTGTTAGGGTAGTATTGAAGGAAGAGGTGGTATTTGAGTGCCTTCCTGAACTGTGGTAGGACAGTAATGGTCCTTATGTCGGAGGGTAGAGCGTTCCAGCATTTGGGGGCATATAAACTGAAAGCTCTGTTTGAGGTTGTCATGTTGCACTTTGTTGATGCCTTCGAGTTGTTAGTAGGTTTACGGCTGTTGCTCTTCTGGATCTGTTGGGGGGTACAGTGTGAATCAATCTGTGAGTGAGGAGGATGAGATACCCTTGATTGCCTTGAATGATAGGACGCGGGTTTTAAAGATGATCCTCCCATGGATGGGGAGCCAGTGAAGCTGTTTAAGAATGGGAGTTACGTGGTCGCTTCTGGATGCTCCGTAGAGGACTCTTGCTGCGGCATTCATGGCCATCTGTAAAGGGCTAAGAGTGGATTGAGGGAGACCTTGTAAGATGGCATTTGCAAAGTCGAAGTGTGGCAGATTAGCGCTTGGTATATGGTCCGGAAGTCGTCCGGGTCCAACGGGAACGTATATGCCTGAGAGAGCGGATTTTGAAGTATACCGCTTTGACTATGTTATTTATGTGATGTTTTCATATCCAGACGTTGTCCAATGTAACTCCAAGGTATCTTATTGTTTCTTTAGTTTGTAGGTCAGCTTCCTTGACACTGACGTGGGTTGGAGGAGTGAAGTTGGGGTCTCTGGCGATGAAAAGCACCTCTGTTTTTTTATGCTGAATGCGTAGGTTTTGTGATTGGAGCCACTCAGAGACCGTATTAAGGCAGTCTACTAGTGGTGCCAGGTCTAATTGAGTTGTAGAAAGGCATATATAAGAGAATGTCATCTGCGTATATTAAGCAGTTGACTTTGAATGATCTTATGATGTCGCAGATGGGCTGCATGTATATATTAAATAGTAGGGAAGACAATGAGGAACCTTGAGGCACACCTTGCTTTTGATGGAAGCGTTTTGACTCTTCTGAACCAGACTTCACATATTGCCATCTTCCATTCAGATAAGAGTTCCAATGGCACTGTCGCAGATACCTTTCTCTTTCAGTCGTCCTAGAGAATTTCGTGGCTTACAGAGTCGAACGCCGCAGCGATGTCTAAGAAGACGTATACAAATCCTTGTCGGATGTTGTTAATGCCTGTGATAATGTCGTTGAATAGGTTAGTGAGTAGGGTCTCGACCCCATGATATTCTCTGAATCCATGTTGGCAGTGATCTAGGGGAGCTGTGGTGTCTATATGCTCTTGGATTTGCCGTTGTACCTCCTTCTCAATTATCTTGGCTAAGAGGGGAATGCTAGCTATAGGCCTATAAGATTCGACCTTTTGCGGGTCTAGCTTGGGGTTCTTCAAAAGTGGCCTAATGGAAGTCTGCTTGAGTGCTGTGGGGAAGTAACCTGTTGTGATGAGAGGTTCATTAGATTTGTAATAAAGGGGCTGAACACACAACGTAGCTCCTTAATCCAAAAAGCTAGGCATGGGTCCGTTTGTGCAGTGGAGGTGTTGAGAGATGCTATGGTATCCTCGATGCATTTAGTGGATGGAGTGGAGAATTTATTTAGGGAGGTTGCATTCGCTGGTTCTTGGAACGGGACTGTTGACACCTTGTTAGTTTGCACGATCTGGATTGCATGTAGTCAGCGAATTTCTGTGGATGAATCTCACAGTGTTGTTCCGGAGAATGATCCATTGAAAGGGAATAGACAAGGTAGAAGAGGACACGTGGATAATTCAGTGATCACTTTAGTGTGTCCGTGTGATACTGTTTCATTGTGGTAGTGATTGCTTCACGGTTGTGGAGAGGTGGTATGGTAGGCGGTCTGATCTTCAGTAGAAAGCGATCGGCGCCAGCGACGCTCCAGTCTGCGGAGTTTAGTCAGAGAGGAACGCAATTCAGGAGAGAACCATGGGGCGGTGCTTCTTTTCTCCTCTTTGTGTTATGGAAATTGGAGGTTGTGATATAGCATGCAGATTGGAGTTCCGGAGGTGATAGTTCGTCGAGGTCCGGTACAGTTTTGTTGAGGAGTGATTGTCCCAGCCACGATGTGTTCCCTGTTAAATGGTCTACAAATCTTCTTGTGGGCGTCCGTGATGTGCTGTGCATGTTTTGGCTTCTGTGCAGCTGCTCGTTGATGAAGGGGATCTGGAAATGATCATTTGTGGTCTGACCAGGGTACATCAACTATTGATATTGGTAGGTTGTGGTTTTGCTCTATGTCTGGGTGAGGAGCAAATACCATTTCCAGTTTGTTTGGGTTTATATGTGTTGGTTTAGTGATAATTTGCTTGAGTCCGAGGTCTTCCTTAGCACCATGGAAGGGATTTGCGTGGTTTTGGGATAATGATGGGAGATTGAAGTCACCCATTATCCATTTGGCTTATTGGGATTGAGGGTGCTGGCAGCAAGGTCAATAATGGTTGGGAGGTCATCTGGAGAAGCGGACGGTGTCCTGTATAAGAGGTTGAGGGAGAATTGCTGGTTTGTAATGGAGAGTATGTCTAGATTGTTTGAGCTAGAGGAATCTGTTATGTGGAAGTTAAGGTCCGATTTGGAGACTATGAGCACTCCTCCTCCTTTTTTGTTTTCTCTATGTCTTGTGTGTATGGCGAAATTGGGGGGTAGAAGTTGGTTGATGAGAACGTTATCTTCCGATGATAGCCAGGTTTCCGTGATCAAGAGTATTTCTAGGTTATAGAGGAGATTGTGTCCAGAACCACAGGCCATTTTTTGCGAATAGAACGCGCATTTATGATGGCACATCTTAGGGGTCGGTAGTTCGGAGGTTTTTCCTGGGTGGTGTTTTGGGCAGCTGGAGTGCTATGTGTATTAAATGGGAGTGGCGCGTGTAGGTGTCCCTTCCTGGGTGGAGTATGGGGGTCCAGACCATCTTTTTCCATGCTACTTAAGATGGGGATAGTTCCATGGGATATGTAGAGGGCTTGGGAGGTTCCGAGCCAGTGAGTGAGTAGGTAAAAGCTGATAAGGTGGCGAAGAGCTGGAGGACCATTTTGAGAGTTCTGGTTGTGTGTGAGGTACTGTAGATCTGCAGTCTAGCAGTACAGAGCAGTGCAGTAGTGAGATACAGAACAGAACAGTATAGCAATGTACAACGGTAAATGATGCTACTGACAACAGTATAGGTATTATCCACAATGTTATGTATGCTACTGACAACAGTATAGGTACTATCCACAATGTTAAATAGGCTACTGTCAACAGTATATGTACTATCAACAATGTAATAAGGCTACTGACAACAGTATATGAGGCTACAGTTCATAGGATAAGTGTGACCATAGAAGAATAATGATATCTGCTTAGTTAGGTGTGCTGGAAGTGGTATACTTGCTGTGGTATACTTGCTGTGATCGATGGGTGGTTTGGTTCAGGTGGGAGCGAGTTCTGCCATAGGTGGGTTCCAGCTGGAGGTTTGAAGCAGACGGAGATCTTTTTCTGATGATGTTGGTGAGGCTAGTTTCAAACTCACCAGGCAGTCGAGACACTGATGTGTTTATGCGGATTATTTGTGTTTCTTGTCGCGCCCCGCCTAAGGGCCACGCCAAAGGGCCCTCTGGCGAGGCCCTCAGGCGCGGGCCCGCCAGGCGCGGGCACGCCTGCTGGCGCGAACTTTTTAAGTAGGTGGAGCTGTCCCGATTGGACAGATATGGCTTCCCGCGCTGCTCCCACCTCTGGAGGCTCGATCCCCCGACTGGGGAGAGCCGATGAAGGAGGCGGGTGGTGAAGAACGTGCGCCTGCCGGCGCGAACTTTTTAAGTAGTGGAGCTGTCCCGATTGGACAGATATGGCTTCCCGCGCTGCTCACCTCTGGAGGCTCGATCCCCCGACTGGGGAGAGCCGATGAAGGAGGCGGGTGGTGAAGGAACGTGCGCCTGCCGCGCGAACTTTTTAAGTAGGTGGAGCTGTCCCGATTGACAGATATGGCTTCCCCGCTGCTCCCACCTCTGGAGGCTCGATCCCCCGACTGGGGAGAGCCGATGAAGGAGGTGGGTGGTGAAGGAACGTGCGCCTGCCGGCGCTAACTTTTTATGTAGTGGAGCTGTCCCGATTGGACAGATATGCTTCCCGCGCTGCTCCCACCTCTGGAGGCTCGATCCCCCGACTGGGGAGAGCCGATGAAGGAGGCGGTTGTGAAGGAACGTGCGCCTGCCGGCGCGAATTTTAAGTAGGTGAGCTGTCCCGATTGGACAGATATGGCTTCCCGCGCTGCTCCCACCTCTGGAGGCTCGATCCCCCGACTGGGAGAGCCGATGAAGGAGGCGGGTGGTGAAGGAACGTGCGCCTGCCGGCGCGAACTTTTTAAGTAGGTGGAGCTGTCCCGATTGGACAGATATGGCTTCCCGCGCTGCTCCCACCTCTGGAGGCTCGATCCCCCGACTGGGGAGAGCCGATGAAGGAGGCGGGTGGTGAAGGAACGTGCGCCTGCCGGCGCGAACTTTTTAAGTAGGTGGAGCTGTCCCGATTGGACAGATATGGCTTCCCGCGCTGCTCCCACCTCTGGAGGCTCGATCCCCCGACTGGGGAGAGCTGATGAAGGAGCGGGTGGTGAAGGAACGTGCGCCTGCCGGCGCGAACTTTTTAAGTAGGTGGAGCTGTCCCATTGGACAGATATTCCCGCGCTGCTCCCACCTCTGGAGGCTCGATCCCCCGACTGGGGAGAGCCGTTGAAGGAGCGGGTGGTGAAGGAACGTGCGCCTGCCGGCGCGAACTTTTTAAGTAGGTGGAGCTGTCCCGATTGGACAGATATGGCTTCCCGCGCTGCTCCCACCTCTGGAGGCTCGATCCCCCGACTGGGGAGAGCCGATGAAGGAGGCGGGTGAATACAGCTGGTCTGGTGGAATACAGCTGGTCTGGTGGAATACAGCTGGTCTGGGCTTCCAGGATAGTATTTTTAAACAACACCCAAGCTTGATGTAAGTCTTTAACCTTTCCAACCGCTCCTTTTAGTTTTTTCTTAACTATATTCCTCATTTTATCATAGTCTCCCTTCCGAAAGTTAAAAGGTAGTACTGTGGATTTCTTTACTATCCCTCCTCCACTAACTAAATCAAACACGATCATGCTATTATCACTATTGCCAAGTGGCCCCAACACCCTTATTTCTTGCACCAGATCTGGTGTTCCACTAAGGACTAAGTCCAGTATGGCTTCCCCTCTGGTCGGTTCATGAACTAGCTGCTCCACGAAGCAGTCATTTATTTCATCTAGGAACTTTATCACCCTAGCATGTCCTGCCGTGACAGTGACCCAGTCGATACCGGGGTAATTGAAATCACCCATTATTACTACTCTGCTGTGACTTTTGTTAGCTTCCTTGATTTCTCTGAGCATTTCATCATCCATTTGTTCATTCTGGCCAGGCGGTCGATAGTACACCCCCACTGCCACCGCCTTCCCCTTTTTACATTGAATTTCAATCCACAGAGATTCAACAGCAAATTTTGTTTCCTGCAAAACTTTAATCCTTTCTGACTCAATGCCCTCTCTAACATAGAGTGCAACCCCTCCACCAATTTGATCAGTTCTATCATTACGATATACTTTGTATCCAGGTATCACAGTGTCCCACTGGTTATCCTCCTTCCACCATGTCTCTGCGATTGCAATCATATCTAACCTCTCATATAGAGCTATATATTCTAACTCTCACATCTTATTGTTTAGACTTCTAGCGTTTGCATACAAGCATTTTAGAGACTGTATTTTATTAATATTAATCTGGCTATTGGTAGAAATGGGTAATTTGGGATCTTTAAGCTCTGTCTGGTCCATACTCAAGGGCATTTGGGCTACTTTACTCTTTTTCGGAACCTCACTGCTTTTGGTAGTATCCTTCAAGGATACCTTCTTCCGAACCATACGCTCTTGGGCGACTGTCGGCTTTCCCCTATCATCTAGTTTAAAAGCTGCTCTTATCTCCTTTTTAAAGGTTAATGCCAGCAGTCTGGTTCCATCCCGGTTAAGGTGAAGCCCATCCCTTCAGAAGAGCCCCTCCTTTCCCCTTTCTCCCTCTATGCCCCTTCTCTATGGAATGCCCTTCCATACGAATTAAGAAACTGCTCAGATCACATAGAGTTCTGGAAGAAACTAAAAACACACCTCTTCCAAGAACATTTTTCCCTACCACCATAACCCACACCTGACAACCCGCCTCTAGTATCCAACCCCCCCCCTTTTCCTACCCCCTCACCTTCTAGCAGCCCCTTTGTAACCTGTAGAAACCTATGTAAATAGTTGATACTATAAAAATGCAAATCCATGTAAATAGTTGGTCTTTGTAAAAGGTTCTGTTGTTATACCGTTATATATCCATTTTCAATGTGAGCAGTTGAAACACACTGCATTGTTATGTTCTCTGTAAACCATCTTGAATCGTAGAAAGACGTTATAGAAAAACTGTTAAATAAATAAATAAAATGTGAGGCGTGCCATGTTTCTCCCATATGCTTTGGGATGAATACTAAAGGGACCTCTAATTGCTGAGGCGACTAGAGACATGGGAGTGATGTCATTGAAACCTGGGCTTTTCATTGGCTCTTTGTCCCCACCAATCTGCTGGTAGGGGAACGCAATCCACTTGTGTGGTAAACATGTGGAGGGTGTGGAGAAGGAGATACACTCATATCCTCTTTCTTTTACAGTTTGACCACAAACACTGGCATGGAATGGAGGCTCATGTTTTCATTTTGCCACACTGATGGATGTCCCCATATGCAACCTAGCTTGAGATGGACGTTCCCATCCCATGGTTTCATAGCAGGGGCATCTATATGCACACCAGCGTGACTGTCCATGTTGGGGACATCTATGTTTCTAAAATTGGGCCAAAACATAGATGTTCCCAGTGTTTTTCTGCACATTCTGCCCTGGACATCCGAGATTACATTTAGACCCCCTTTCTAAAATGCCACTTTCTGTGTGTTGTAAACGGAAGCTCTGGATTACTGCATATGCTATATTCTGAGGGTCTGTGTTCTTCGGTTGCTATGCTCCTCTGGTTGCTGTATTCCGAGAGTCTGCAGGACAATATGTGCACTTACATAATGGATTTGTGTTTTTCTGTGGGTGCTATATTCTGAGTGTCTGCACCCCTGTAGGTGCTAGAGTCTAAGAGGTACTGTGGGTGCTATACTCCAACTATTTGTGGGACCAGGGGAGCTATACTCTGAATGTCTGTGGTACACTGAGTTCTGTATGCTGAGGGTTTGTGGTACTGGTGCTGTGGATGCTATGTACCAAGGATTTGTGGCACTGTCAGGGGCAGCCCACGGATTATTGCCACCCTAAGCAGACCTGATGTTCTGCCCTCAACTGCTCTGCCTCTGACATCCAGCCTCTCTCCGCGGCAGTATTTAAAGCGCATGCACATACTCATGGCCTGCCACTCCTGCCCTCTTCAACTTTCTTTCAGAGGGAGCAGGAGTGGCAGGATGCAAGTGCCTGCACTTTAAAGACTGCCGCGGATTCAAAGAGGTAATCGCCATGCCGTCCATCGATCCCCGGTGAGAGGCTGGATGTCAGGGGTGGCGCGGCGATGGCACATGGTGTGGTGGGGTGGGGGTGGCACATCAGGACTGTCTAGGGCTGAGCCACCCACCAGGCTCTGCTGCCCAAGACAACCACCTAGTGGCCGGACCAGTCCTGCCCGCAGTGGATGCTGTGTTTCAAGGACATGTGAAACTTTATGTTGTTTTCTAAAGGCTTATGGTACTGTGGGTGCTGTATAGAAAGGGTCTATGGTACTGCAGGTGCTGCACTCGTCGGGCCTGTGATACTGTGAATGCTGTATTTCAATGGTGTCTGATACTGCAGGTGTGATGTTCCGCGGGATTGGTGGAAGGGTATTGGGAACTCTAGGTGATCCTTTAGCCTTATTACCCCCCTTAAAGTTTGATAATTAAACTCAGCAATCATGAATATCGAAACACCACCTCTCCCACAAGAACACTGTAAAAATGCATCATTTGACATCCTACTTTTAAATATTAAACTCTGCATTGTATATGTGTGTACCCCTCTCCCTGCAGCTAAAAGAATGTGCTGATGGTTCTTTGCATTTGTGGGCTGTTGGAATCTATTCTTTCGCTTTCACTGTTGCTGCTCTTGGCCACCCTTCAGAGGTTGCTGCCCTAGGCAACCACCTAGTCTTACCTAATTTTTGGGCCAACTCTGGGGCTGTGATACTGCAAATTGTATCAATAGACTGTGATACTGTCCATTGTGTACTGAGGACCTGTGATAGTGCAGGCACCATGTACCTAGAGTTTCTCATATGGCGGATGCTAGAATCTCTGATCCTATCTGTTTTGCAGCTGTGGCTGAGTTTGTTTTGGTTCCCCTGCACGCAGCTCCTAAAGATGTACTGAGGGAACTAGACGCCCTCTATGATGTCTATGAAGATGTTGTAAGGAACTGGGGAACCGATGTAAGTACTGCACAACACTCCAAGAGAGCTGCTGCCAGCCCAGTCAGAGACACAAACTCACACACACTAGAGAAGTATTACACTCACAGATACCCCTCCCCATTCTACACATGGGAGAGCTGGGGTCACTTTTAGAGACATGCTTGCACACAATAGAGGGCTGACATCACATTTAGCACCATATGCACTCATATAGCACGCAAAGGCACAGATAGGAGAAACCCCTTAGTACCCCTAACACTTAAAAAGTTATTGTAAAGATATCAGCTCTTACAAAATAGGGACGGAACATAGCTGAAGAGGTGATTTAGCCCATTCCCTGATTCACTATATCTTCATCATGCCAGATTGTGCATCTGCACGTGGCTTGTTCCAGTGCTTGCCTGCCCACCCTTGTACATAGAAGCTCCTCTGAATGTCTAGCCTTAACCTTCATGGAGTACAGATTTGGAAAGGTCATTTAAATTCAAAATCCAGATCCAGCATATTGCACAGTTTCAGGGATTAATTCCACTATTCCCTATGAAATGACTAAAATACTTAATACCCCGCATTAGATATTTAATGTTGGCTTGAACACGTTAACAGTTAGTACGGTGCCGCAATCTCCAGGAAGAAGCAGGAATGCAGTCTTCACATAGGGCTATCGTTGGTACCGACGGAGCCCACACCTGAACGCTTCCCAGTGTTCAATCAGAAAGCTTTTGGGAGCAACCCACTGCACTTGTGCAACTCCCTTTCTGTCTTCCCAAGTCCTCTCCTTAGTTCTTTGTTTTCCGTAGAGTCAGCACGTCATATTTTGGTTAAAATCTGTGCTCTGCCTTTCCGTCAACGCCGATACCTTTCTTGATACCAGCCCTGATATTTCTTTTTAAAATATTTTTTCTTTTCATTTTTCATTTTTTCCAGTTTTGGTGGTTTCAACCCGCAGTTAGGCCTTGGCCTACCTTTTCCTGCTTTGATGGAAAAACATATCAGTGGCTTCAAAAAATGTACCAAGTGTTCTGGTACAATATCAGTCACCGATAAACATGACTGGTGTTTAAAATGTTTGGACCCAGACTATTTACCGACTGATTGTACTTTGTGCCAACAAATGACAAAAAGAGGCCTAAAAAACAGAGCCAGACAGTATGGTTCTCTGTTTGCTCCGGACTCTTTCAGTGGTTTCCACATCGGCCTCCTCTCTTAGTTCTCAAGTCTCAAAGTCCAACCATAAGATTAAGTCTAAGTCATCAGCACTGAAAATCGATACCGATTCTCGAGGCAAGTCCTTTCATCATCACCGAGATTCACTGAAAGGTGCATCTGATGCAGACCGGTCTGCCAAACAGCCCCAGTGGGAGGACCAGTCCTCCAAAGCACAAAAGGGGCTCCAAGATGCTCCCAAGGCCTCGACCTCCAGAGAGCTACTGGTTCCATGCTTTGGGACAGTAGCTCAGAACCCCGTGCGTGATTCCACCCAGGCATCAGCCTCCTCCCTCAACCAGTGCATCCTGGCTATCGAGAGGAGTTTGGCAACACTCCCATAAGCCTCAGTACTGTCAGTGTTAACAGCTTCAGCGGTGCAAGAGTCGACATCCGGCCTTCAGCCGATACCTCCTGGGCTGATGCCGGACCTCGAACCTGCATAGGGGGATCCTCTCCCTCAGATGCCTCCTTTGGAAGAGACAGATATCGTTGGTACCCGGCAGGCTCCCGGTGCCGCACCGATTGATCATTGGTACCGGCATTGAGCCTCAACATCAGGAAAATATCAGGATCAAATACAAGATCGTTGATATTTTGATTTTTTGTTAGATCTCCTGCGATTTTGATGATGCATCGGAGAACTCCAGGGACCTGTTTCTGCCTCACTGTTGATGTCTTCCTGCTGTTTGTGCCTGCTAGTTACTGCTTTGCTTGTACCATTTCTCCAGGTTGCTCTCCATTGCCACTGCAAGTCCCGCCTCCCAGGAAGTGATGTGGCCACAATCCGCCTGGTTGCTCTCCATTGCCACTGCAAATCCCACCTCCCAGGAAGTGACGCGGCCGCGATCTGCCCGGTTGCTCTCCATTGCCACTGCAAGTCCCGCCTCCCAGGAAGTGACATGGCCGTGATCCACCCAGTAACTCCTTCTATTTAAGAATCTCCTCTACGGTGGTGTCTGACCTGCCTCTGCCTCACTATTGACTCCTTTCTAGAGAGCATAGCTACTCTGCCTCTACAGGGTCCCCCACCCCTACACATAGCAGGCAGACTTCGTTCCTATGCCCACAGGTGGCATCTCATCACTTCAGAGCAGTGGACTCTCAACGTTAGCCAAAGGGGCTATCTGCTTCATTTCGAAAGCTTACCCTCCACCACCTCCACAAGGGATTATCTCGCAAACCCCTTGCAGGCTAATCTCCTATCAGTTGAGTTGTCCACCCTGTTAGCTCAGGGGGCCATAGAAAGATGGCAGGGGCTTTTACTATCCTTACTTTCTTATCCCCAAGAAGACAGGAGGATTCAGGCCCATTCTAGATCTAAGGAACCTAAACAAATTCCTCATTCGAGAAAAATTCTAAATGACTTCCCTTGGTACGCTCTTTCCATACTATCAGAGGAATGACTGGCTGTGTTCTCTAGACCTCAAGGAGGCATACATGCATTTGCTGATACACCTTCAACACAGACAGTATCTGCATTTTTGGTTCCAACAAAACCACTACCAATATTGGGTGCTCCCTTTCAGGTTAGCCTCTGCATCCCGAGTGTTCACAAAATGCATGGCAGTGGTTGCTGCCTACCCTTTGCACTTTGAGGTTCTTTGTCTTCCCCTACTTAAACGACTGGCTAATCAGGGGAGAATCCCCACAAAAGATAAAACTACCTCTTCATTGCACCATAATTGTGCTCCAAGATCTGGGGTTCATCTTAAACTTTCCCATATCACACCTGGTGCCATTCCAGTGGCTCAAATTCATCAGAGCACTTCTGGACTCTCGTCAGGCCTGAGCTTTCCTTTCACAGGGGCCACTCTGCCCATCTCATCGAGCTCGCACACAGCATAAGGGGTCACAGTGCCATAACAGCTTGAGAAATGTTAGGCCTTTTAGGACACATGGCCTCCACAGTCCATGTAGTCTCCTTTGCCTGCCTGTATATGCGGCAAACCCAATGGACTCTTTTGTCTCAATGGACCCAAGCAACTGGATGTCTCTCAGACAAGATCTGCATCACCCCTCCACTTGTCAACTCCCTTCAGTGGTGGTGCTCCCCTCAAAACCTACTTTGGGGGGGGGGGTCACCTTTTCGGATGCTTCCACCTCAATGCTTCCAAACACAGGTGGGAGGCACAGCTGAACAGTCTCACCACACAGGGACAGTGGACACAACAGGAATCTCGACTGCAGATCAACCTCCTTGGAGCTATGGGCTTTCACAAATACCCTTCGGGTTTTTCAACCCCAAATGTCAGGCAAACGGATCTTAGTCAGAAACAGGTGGTCATGTTCTATGTGAAAAAGCAGGGAGGAATAAGTTCCGATGTCCTTCGCCTTTGGTGGTTCTTCATTGCACACCGCATCCATCTCAGGGCATTGTATCTCCTTGTGGACAGACTCAGCTGTATCCTATGTCTACATGAGTGGACCTTAAATCGGGAGACAGCATCTTGGATCTTCCACATGTGGGAGATCCCCCGAATAGATCTGCTTGCCACCCAGGAGAATGCACAATTTTCACTGTTCTGCTCAATGCTTCCCTTCCCTGCACAGCCAGGCAACTGATGCCTTCCTTCTACATTGGGGACAAGGCCTCCTCTAAGAATTTCACTCATCCCCTTGATTCCCAAGACCCTGTTCAAGCTGCAGGCTGACAGGGGCTCCATGATTCTAATAGCCCCTTACTAGCCCCATCAGCCATGGTTTCCTCTGCTGCATCGTCTAGCACAGACTCCACTTCTTAGCTTGGGACATGCACCCAACTGCCTCTCTCAGGATCATGGGACGCTTCTCCATCCCAATCCACAGGCCCTCCATCTCATTGCGTGGCTGCTGAGACTGATTTTTGCTGACCTCAGCCTTCCACACCAGGTCAAGGACATCCTACTTGCATCACGCAAGCCGTCTAGCAGACATTCATATGCCTTTAAATGGTGAAGCTTCACTCTCTGGTGTACCCTGAAGCATATTGACCCTTCTGACTTTTAAAATATCTCCTCCACTTGTCCTCGGCAGGTCTCAAGACTAACTCAGACAGAGTTCATCTTAGTGCCATCTCGGCTTATCACAGGCTGGTGAACATGCAACCCGTTTCTTCGCATACCTTGGGTACAAAGGTGTATGTGGGGGTCTTCTGCTGTCCAAGCCACTGAACAAACCATCATCAGTCTAGGACCTCAATATGGTCCTAGTGCAACTTCTAAAGCTTCCTTTTGAGCCTTTAGCCACCACACTTCTTTAAAATTCCTGACCTGGAAGATAATCTTTCTTATTGCCATCACCTCAGCTTGTTACATCAGCAAACTGCAGGCTTTAGTGTGATCCTCCGTACACCTGGTTTTACCATGACAAGATAGTTCTTCGTACCCATACACACTTCCTTCCAAAGGTGGTCTCAACCTTCCACCTCAACCAATCGGTGATGCTACCGGTCTTCTTCCCCAGACTGCATGTCTTTAGGGCCGAAGCAGCACTACAAACTTTAGATTACAAGCGAGCGCTGGCTTTCTACTTGGACAGAACCAAGAAATCACAGGAAAATCCTCTCTATTATTCATTACCTTTGATCCAAGTCACCTTGGACTTCCAGTAAAGAAGCAGACCCTATCCGAATGGATAGCAGACTGCATTTCTTTTGCTATACTCAGGCGGGATTCTCCCTCGAGGGTCACGTCACCACTCACAATGTGCAAGCCATGGCAACCTCAGTTGCCAATCTTTGTTTCGTCTCCATTAACGAAATCTGTCGAGCAGCTACCTGGTCCTCCATTCATATCTTCGTTGCACACTACTGCCTACACAGGGACTCCCAGCGGGATGCTGTCTTTGGCCAGGCTGTCCTCCAGCAATTTTTGGGGACTTAAATGCAACTTCTACCCTCTGTACTTGACTTCTTCTGGCATCAGACTTCCCTTGCGATGGTCTTGCTGACTGCAATCAAGTCCAGTAGGGCAACTCTGTATCCACACCTTCTAGACTCTGTCCTTTAACCTCAAAGATACCATTGCTACCACTTCCAGTCTGGTACCTGGGAGCTAGTGAGTCCATATGTGAAGGCTGCACTCCTGCATGTTCCTGGAGATGGCGTTGTTACTCACCTGTAACGGGTGATCTCCAGGAAAGAGTAGTTACTCACCTGTAACAGGTGTTCTCCAGGAGCAGCAGGAATCAGTCCTCACATATGGGTGACGTCGGCGCCGATGGAGCCCTCGCGGAGCAATTTCCCCAGCTTTCAAAGAAAGCCTTTGGGAATTGCAGCGCGCATGCGCGGTCCCCTTCCCGCCCAAGGGTGCCATCTTGCTCAGTCTGATGACATAGCTAAAAGACAGCAAAAAAATTAGCAAAACGAAATGATAGGACTTCAACTCCAAGGGGAGGAGGGAGGGTTGTGAGGACTGATTCCTGCTGCTACTGGAGAACACCTGTTACAGGTGAGTAACTACTCTTTCTCCAGGACCAAGCAGGAAGTCAGTCCTCATATATGGGACTCCCTAGCTTAAGGCTTCCGGAGACCTCAAGCGGAAAAATGAGCTCACTCTAGCTCAGTAGCACAGAAGGAAGGAATCTTCTCTGAATACGCCCCCGACCGGTAGCCCAACATCAGGGCCGGAAGGTAGGAGTTGCCTAAACCTCAAAGAGATTATGGAGGACTGTCTGACCGAAAGCACTGTCCCTGCGGGACTCCCTCTCCAGGCAGTAATGGGCCGCAAAAGTCTGGCTTGAAGACCAAGTAGCGGCCCAGCAGATGTCTGCCAACGGAACAGAGCGGAGATGAGCCACTGACGCAACCTTCGCCCTAACACGATGAGCCGTGACACGACCCTCCAATGAGAGGCCGGCTGCTCCATAAGCCCAAGCGATACAGTCAGCAACCCATATGGACAAAGTACGCTTGGAGACAGGTAGCCCCAACTTATTGGAGTCAAAAGAGACGAAGAGCTGAACAGCCCTCCTATGCTCCCGCGTACGGTCAAGGTAGAAGGACAAGGCCCTCCTACAGTCCAGGGTATGCAGGACCATCTCAGCCCGGCTGGAGTGCGGCCTGGGAAAGAAGGTTGGAAGAACTACCTCCTGGTTGAGATGAAAAGGAGAAACCACTTTAGGAAGAAACTTAGGGTGAGTCCGTAAGACTACCCTATTCCTGTAGAACCTAGTGTAAGGAGGATCAGACACTAGGGCCTGCAGTTCACTAACGCGCCAAGCAGAGGTAAGGGCTACCAAAAACAAGGTTTTCCAGGAAAGAAAACGAAGAAGGCAGGTAGCCATAGGTTCAAAGGGCGGACAGGTAATCCGCTGCAAGACCACATTCAGATTCCATTCAGGGGCTGGTGGGCGCAAAGGAGGCTTAAGGAGAAGGAGGCCTCAGAGAAAACGAGCCACCAAAGGGTGGTTGGAAAGAGGCCTGCCATCCACCGGTGTGTGATGCGCAGAGAGAGCACTGAGGTGGACTCTGACAGAGTTGGACTTAAGGCCCAGATTGGAGAGGTAAAGCAAATATTGCAAGACCACTTCCACCAAGCAGGAGAAGGGATTCTCAGACTGCTGAGCACACCACACGGAGAACCTACGCCACTTAAGAGCGTAGGACTTCCGGGTGGAGGGCCGCCTGGAGGCCAAGATGACCTCTTCCCCCGCACGAGGCAGCAGGAGGGGAGCAAGGACTACCCTTTCAGCAGCCAGGCCATCAGATGAAGGGACCGGAGGTTGGGGTGTAGGAGAGTCCCCTGATCCTGTGACAGGAGATCGGGTTGAAACCCCAGGGAAAGAGGAGTGTCCACCGCCAGCTGCATCAGAAGCGGGAACCAGGGTTGTCTCGGCCACCGGGAAGCTACTAGGATCATCGAGGCTCTGTCTCTGAGAACTTGGAAGAGCGTCCGAGACACCAGTGACATGGGAGGAAAGGCATACAAGAGGCCTGTGGACCATGGAATCAGGAAAGCATCCGCCGCCACTCTTAGAAGATGCGGTTGTTGAGAGCAGAATTTTGGAAGCTGCCGGTTCAGGGGACTGGCAAATAGATCCATGGTGGGGAGGCCCCACTTGAGAAAGATCCGCTGAACCACCAACGGATCCAATCTCCACTCGTGAGGTTGGAGGATCCTGCTCAGCCTGTCTGCCAGGTAATTTTCTTGACCTGGGAGATAGACAGCTTTGAGCAGGATGCCGTGAAGGACGGCCCAAGAGCACAGTCTCCGTGCCTCCTGACAGAGAAGGAAGGAGCCTGTACCTCCTTGTTTGTTCACATAGAACATTGCAACTTGATTGTCCATCTGGACCAGCACAGACTGGTGAGAAGTGAGGTGGGAGAAGGCTCTCAGAGCTAGGCGGATGGCTCTGAGCTCTAGGAAGTTTATCTGCTGAGCAGACTGCCAAGGAGTCCAGAGACCTTGAGTACATGTCCCTTGGCAATGTGCTCCCCAACCTAGGAGAGAAGCATCGGTCGTCAGCACCTGAGATGGTGGAGGAGATTGAAAATCCACTCCCAGCACCAGGTTTGGTAGATGAAGCCACCACCGCAGAGAAGAGACCAGCAGGTTGGAAACCTGTACTGAGTCCGCCAGGCTCCCCGTGGTCTGATGCCATTGAGTGCGAAGGCACCATTGAGCAGGTCGCATGTTCAGGGAGGCATTGGGGGTTACATGGACCGTGGAAGCCATATGGCCGAGCAGTCTCAGAAATTGCCTGGCAGAGACCAGGGAATTGCTGCGAAAGTGGCTGGCTAGATCCATGAGCCTGTGTGCCCTGTCTAGAGGCAGGAAGGCCCGCGCCTGAAATGTGTTCAATCTTGCGCCAATGAATTCGAGATTTTGAGAGGGGAGCAAAGTGGAATTTGCGAAGTTTATGACAAATCCCAAGTGCTGGAGCAGAGTCACAGTGCGATGAGTGGCCTGAGTGGCCTCTTGGGAAGACTGGGCCCTGATGAGCCAGTCGTCCAGGTATGGAAATACAAAGAGGCCTTGAAGTCTTAGATAGGCCGCCACCACTGCTAGGCATTTGGTGAACACCCTGGGGGCGGAGGATAGGCCAAAGGGCAGTACCCTGTACTGGTAATGATTTCCTCCCACAACAAATCTGAGATATTGTCTGTGGTCTGGATGAATTAAGGATGTGAGTATAGGCATCCTTTAGATTTAAAGAGCATAGCCAGTCTCCCTGCTGGAGGTAGGGCAACAGGATTCCAAGGGTAAGCATCTTGAACTTTTCCCTGGCCAGGAACTTGTTGAGGTTTCGCAAGTCCAGGATGGGTCTGAGGCCTCCTGTTCGTTTTGGTATCAGAAAGTACCTGAAATAAAAGCCTTGACCTCTCAGGTGGCGGGGCACCGGTTCCACAGCCTGTTCCTGAAGAAGACTTGCCAACTCCTGAAGGAGTAAGTCCCTGTGCAGAGGGAGTCTTGGAGGCTCCCCTGGAAAGTAGGAGGGAGGTACCTGGTGAAAGTGAAGAAGATAGCCTTTTTTAACTATATGAAGCACCCAGGTATCTGATGTGATGGCCGACCACCTGTGGGCAAAATGGACCAGCCGGCCTCCTGTGCTGAGAGAAACCAGCGGAGGGGAAGAGGCTATGCTGATGGAGTCAAAACCCCCCACCCTGCTGAGCAGGGGCCGGTGTTGTGGGCTTGGGGGCCTGCTGCCTACGGGACCCATTACCCCGTCCCTTGGCCTGCTGACCCTGTTGGGGAGCTGCTGAGGCCTGATAATGAGGGTATTGTATATAGGCAGCCGCCTTCCTCGGGTAAAAGGGCTTTTTCCCCGAGCCCTTCTTCTTCTGAGAAGGGGCATAGGTTTTTCTGGACAGCCGAGTCCTGGTCAGAGTCTCGGTCTCGATCTGTGCAGCTTTTTCAGCTATGGGCTTGCCAAAGAGGTTTTCACCTCTGCAGGGGACATCGACCAACTTGTCCTGTACCCATGGCTCGAGGTCGGATGACTGAAGCCAAGCCTGTCGGCGGGCACCGATGCCGGCTCCGGCTACTCGAGCCGATGCTTCGAAGCCATCATAGGCTGCCCGAGAGATAAACTTCGAGCACTCTCAAATGCCAGTGGACAAGGCCTGGAACCTCTGCAAAGGTTCCTCAGAGAGACCAGCAGAGAACCCGGCAATTTCTTTTGCCAGGTCTCGGAGATACATGCCCATATAGAGCTGGTAGGTCTGGACTCGACAAGCAAGCATAGAGCCCTGGAAGCACTTCCTACCGAGGGCATCCAGGTTCCGGGCCTCCCAGCCGGGAGGCACCAAGGAGTGCATCTTCTGACTCTTGAGTCGATGCATGGCCGATTCCACCACCATGGAATGGTGCGGTAGTTGTGCCTTTTGGAACCCGGGGCTCTTGCGGACTCGATAAATGGAATCGACCCGCTTGCTTAACACCGGCGCCGGGCTCTCCCACATGCGGAAGAGAAGACGCTCCAGCATTGGAGGAACCGGTACAGTAAAGGCCTCCTTTGGGGGAGAGTCATACTGGAGGGCATCGGGCTCGAGGCTCCTCCTCGGGATCCGCGGGGAATGCCAAGGCCTTGGCCATATCCCGCACGAAGTCCGTGAACCGGGTGTCCTCCGGGGGGGATCGTCTCTGAGGTTCGGACTCAGGAGAGTTCGATGGGACGCACCGAGTCCGAAAAGTACCAGGGGACTCCTCGTCCTCCGTTTCCCAGGCTGACTCCTCGGAGGAGGAATCGAGCGGCTCTGGTTGGGCGGGCCCCGATGCCCTCCGCCCCGAACGGGAGGCCGAGGGAGACCGCGACTGAGGACCGACTCGAGCTCGCATGGACTCGAGGATCGGCTCGGTCTCCGGGGTCGACTTGGACGTCGACGTCCCGGTGGCCGGGGCAGATGCACCGGCAAGGCCAGCGATCAATGCCCGCTGCTGGTCCATGAAGGCAGCCAAACTGCTCTCCAAGGCCGTCAACCTGAGTCCGAGCTCAGGAGACCCAGCAGGCCCCGACGGCGGCTCCTTCGGAGGTGAGTCCACGAGGACTACAGTACTCACGTGTCTAGGAGACTCCATCTTGAGACGAGGATGTTTCGAAGGCCTCTCCGACTCCGAGGACCCGGGACAGCTATCGGGGCTATGCGACCTGGCCCTCGAGGAACCAGGAGCGTCCACCGATGCCGCCCTCGCGGGTTTCTTCTTCCGATGATGTTCCCGGGCAGGAGATCCCCGCTCAGAGGAACGCAGACGATACTCAGGACCGGAGTCCCAGGACGTCGAAGCCTCTGACGAGGTCTGGGCCCGGCCGGACGCGGAGTCAGAGAAGATTCTTTCTTTTTGTTGCTGCCGACTCCTCAACACTTTAGAGGACATCTTGCCACACGGACCACAGATCATCGGGTCATGATCGGGTCCGAGGCAGCAGTCGTGTGTGTCAGTAAGAGACATAAGTTTCTTACACCGATCACACTTTTTAAACCCGCTGGCAGCCATCGGGGGAAAAAGGGCCCCTGCAAGGTCAAAAGACAGAGCTGCCAGTGAAAAAAGAAAAAATGGCGCGAACGCTAGTCACGAAGGACAAAAAACGAAAAAATTACGAACGGACTCGATACCGGTGTATCGGGTCCGGGCGGGAAAAGGATCCGGCGTCGAACCGAGAAAAGAAAATAAATAAAATCAACTTTTTCAGCGGCGATCACAAACAGCGTCTGTAGGGCTCCGCGGAAAAAAGAAGACTGAGCAAGATGGCACCCTTGGGCGGGAAGGGGACCGCGCATGCGTGCTGCAATTCCCAAAGGCTTTCTTTGAAAGCTGGGGAAATTGCTCCGTGAGGGCTCCGTCGGCGCCGACGTCACCCATATGTGAGGACTGACTTCCTGCTTGGTCCTGGAGAACAGCAGGAATCAGTCTTCACAACCCACCCTCTTCCCCTAGGAGTTGTAGAATATACTCTTTTTCCTCTCTTTCTCAGCTACAAACTCAGCTGAGGGGAGAGGACTTGGGAAGACAGGAAGGCAGACACGCAGGCACAGTGGGTTGTTCCAAAAGCCTTTGATTGGATGCTGGGGAGCGTTCCTGAGTGGGCTCCATTGGTACCGATGATACCCGTATGCGAAGACTGATTCCTGCTGTTCCCAGAGATCACCTGTTACAGGTGAGTAACAACACTTTATCAGTTAATGCAGCACGTTAACTGTTAGTGTGTGCTAACTGCCACATTAAATACCTAAACTGAAAATTAAAATTGGTAGGGTAGAATGGGTGGAAGCTGCCCCTTGCAATTAACACATCTTAATTTCCAATGCAGCACGGTCACTTAAGCTCCAGAGGTGTAGCCAGCTGTGTTCCACGTTAGCAGCCATGCTGTTAGCATACCGTAGAGATCTTTACTGTCTGATAATGGTATGACTGCCTTCCCCTAAGTGCTAAGAACACCCCTAACAGTTACCATTGAAGTTTTGCAGCGACAGATTAATTTTCCCAGTTAGCCTGTATTAACTGCAAAACCTTACTGCACAATCTTTGCTATATGACATGCTTCTTTTGAGGAATTGATGAGTGCAGAAATTGCATCTGTTTCTCTCATTCTAGAATATTCTGTTCCTTGGTGACTTTAACTGTGCCTGCTCCTATCTCTCTGAGGATGACTGGCAGCATATCCGTCTGAGCGACAGTAAAGAATTTCAGTGGCTGATTCCTGATACTGTTGATACCACCGTCACCCACACAAACTGCGCTTATGACAGGTGAGATGAGAGCACTCAGACTATGCCAAAGAGGAAGACTTATTTGGCTAATATTTTCCCAGGTCTCTTTCTTAGTTTTCTGCCTCAAATATACACCCATGTCAGAGCTGCTCTCCTGACCAGATTTCTTCAGGAAACGTCAAATATTGGCCAGCAAGGCTCAGGCAGCTTTTAGTATCTTGTCCCCTTGCAATTCACCAGCTCTCATAAGACTTCTTTGTGTGATTTGGGGAATTATTCTAAATGCTTTGCAGTCCTAATTAATGAAAGTAGCTCCTTTCTGGTAGCATCATGCACAGGTTTAGCCACTCACATTCATCCTTCCCCCTAATTAAATAGGGAAACTCAAAAACAGCCTTGTAGTTAGCCCCCTGCTGAAGGGCCTAATTCACCAGCATTAACAGCCCCTTGAGAGTTCAAATATGCCCAGACCTCCTCTTAGTGCAGGTGTTAGGAGGGTGGCAATCAGAGCAATTGCCCTGGGCCCCAAAAGCTACAGGCAGATTCCTCCAGAGTCAACATATCTCCAGCACACATTCCCAACAGCCTCAGACTAGGTTGATTTTACTGGCCCTCGCAAAGGATGAAAAATCCATGTGCTGCTGTCATACACCTCCTGTTGGCTGTTGTGTTTTAACCAGGTATTTCTTTCTGGGATATTTTGCAGGATTGTGGCTTGTGGCTCTACATTGCAAAACGCAATTGTGCCTGGTTCTGCCATTGTGTACAATTTTCAGGAGGAATACAGTCTGTCAGCAGAGGAGGTCAGTTACCAAATCATTTCAAATTGTGTGGCAAGACAGTATGTCATATTACAAAGCACTTAGGTTTACCATCTTCAATCAGTGAGATCATGCAACCACTAGAGGATTGGGGGGTCAATGCAGTAGTTATGCTATCCTTCAGGCTGTGATTTGCTCAGGGTTGGCTCAACCATTATACAAATTAGGTGGCAATTTATTTATTTAAACGTATTTCTATACTGCCTTATCTTACAATCAATGTCTGAGGGGCCACAAAGAGCAGAGTATTCAAACTAAACAACAGATTTTGACAGTCAGGGAAGGAGGGGGGTTTAAAACTTGACTGCCTAGGGCGCAACCAACTTGAGCCAGCCCTGGGTTTACTCTTGATTTTCCCACATTAATTTTACTGCCGATGCAGGAAAAATATTAGCATGGGAAAATCAGTATAACTAAAACTAAACGGATGCAAGTTGCTGAATAAAAAATTGCCCTGACATAAAAGAAAGCACAGTTACTTACCTGTAACAGGTGATCTCTGGGAACAGCAGGAATAAGTCTTCACATATGGGTGCTGACGGAGCCTGCGCGGGAACGCTCCCCAGTGTCCAATCAGAAAGCTTTTGGGAGCATCCCTCAGCGCCTGCGTGCTGCCTTTCCAACTGTCTCTCCTCAGTTGAGTTTTATAGCTGAGACAAGAGAGAGAAAGAGGAAAGGAAGATAGATAGAGAGATACAACTCCTAGGGGAGGTGGGTGGGTTGTGAAGACTTATTCCTGCTGTTCCCAGAGATCACCTGTTACAGGTAAGTAACTGTGCTATCTCCAGGAACAAGCAGGAATGAGTCTTCACATATGGGGACTCCCAAGCTAAGATGCCTGGAGCCATAGCATGGTGAGGATTGGAACATGCTACACCTCATATGGCCACGCATCCTGAGGATGGAGGGTAGGAGTTGAAAAGAGAGGAGCTGTAGAAAAAACAGCTAACCTAAGGAGTCCCGGTATGTATGATAATTATCATGAAAAAATATTGAAATGAACAATTACGATATGGACCTCACCTACTGGGTTGCAGGAAGTAGAGAGGCTGATGGAGTCTGCTGGAGATCCAGTAGAGGAATCTTCAAGGTGACCTCACTGAAGGGAAGGTGAAGGTCCCAATCTGGAATTGACAGGTGACCCAGGTGTCAACTGGGGTAGTAGAAAACGGCAGGTCTTTAGTGAAAGCTTTATGGAAAAGCTGGGAACTCTTTTGGCTACAGAGTTACTAACATTTAGGAGCAAAAGAGGAAGACTGACCGATTTGGACAAAACTAGCCCAGTCCTGGAGGGAAGAAGGGGTATGGGAAAAAGCCCGTATTCCCAAGGAGGACAGATGTCTGAAGGGCTGAAACCTCAGATCTACTGAAGATCCACCCCGTCTTTCCTAACTGGTGAGAGATAGGAAAGATATCGAAGCATGAAGCTTCAGGGATACCTAAAGCTAGGGTTAAAGTAGGAGCTGTCAGTACCACAGTAGTGGTTGTGTGCATAATACCCTAGACATACTGAGGGACAGTATGAACATATGCAAGCCCACTGTCAGGAACCTATAGGAAGGTAAAAACCTCTATAAGCATAGACACTTAGAGAGATAAGTATATAAATACATATCTACCTATAAGGAAGCATCTTGACAGAAACACATATATATAGGGATATATATATATGTATGTGTGTATATATATATACACATACATACATATACACATATATACAATGTCTATAGTGAGATCTGGAGGGGCATAACATATGCATACACAGCTTACAGACATATGTATCCATAGAGAAGTACATAGACATATATATTCATGTATGTATATATCTTTAAGATAAATGTCTGCAACTAAGCAGATAGAGATATGCCCATAAGAACATTCACATTGGAGATGTGAAGGAGAAAGATTCATCTAATAACAAGGTGGAACCTACTTGAGAAGATATATAGAGAATCTATTCCCCCTGGCTAAGATGGTGCAGGAATGCTATCCAGTGAAATAACCAGGATGGTTGCGTGAAAACACAGAGGATATCATCAGTCTGTAAACAGCAAGTCCTGAATCCTGTAGAACTCTCACATGGTAAATGGACAGAAAACACATAGGATGAGATACCAGGTTGACCCACTGGAGGGACACAAAGGGGTATCATACGTTATTAAATATATGCTGTCCATGAAGGATTAGGATACCATGAAGACAAGCTGCAAGAAAAAAGAGCATATTCCCTGTAGGAATTGGACAACTCTTTAGACTGTCACGTAGGGAAGGCTTATGTCCCTTATTTTAAAAGGAGATAGAAGGGTGTAAAGAACCCTCACAGTCATGGGGAATGACTGAGGAAGCCTTTTTCAACCATATAGGATAGTCATTAGAGAAAAAAACCCATGCTCTCTAGCAAGGGCCCATAGTGGAAAGCTTCTTTCTAGGAGTGCAGAGAGCATTATGCAGGAGAATTGGGAAATAAAACTGTCTGTTGGGAAAAAACCAGCTGCCACTTCAACTATGCTGCCAAATCCCAGGAATTGGAGATGGCAGAAAAGAAGATAGTGATAAGGATTATCCAAGACAGATGAAGCACTATCTTGGAAGCACTACTAAGGCCAGACAGAAGTAGTGGAAGACAAGACTGGAACTTGTGGAAAAGTACTAGTAGTCCAATCACTGGAACTCCTGCATGGGCAGCTGCTAAATAGGACAGCAGAGAGAATCTTTCTGTGCAAAACAGAGAGAACAGACAGAGACAGGATGTTCTCCTCTTGTTCTGTCTGATGTGCTGCCCAGACAAAAGGGAGTTTACTCAAGAGAAAAAACTCCAAACTGGAATGGAAAGAAAGAATAGAAAGGCTAAGAAAGCCTTCCAGTGGTATGGTAACACTCTTACAGGGGAAACCCTGGAGAAGAGGGTAGAGAAACAGGAGCTGAAGGGTGACTTACCATATGGTAAGTTTGTGGAAGGAAAAAATTCATGTCGGTACAGAAAAAACTATCATGGGATAATTGTTAAAGCTCTCTTCTGGGCAGGAAGAGGAGGAAAAACCCGTGACCCATAGACATGAATAGCCTGACAGCTCAGCATACCTAAGAGCAACTGGATGTCCTGAGAACAGGAATCCATGTGTAGAGTTTTGAGTGAAAAACTTCTGTTGAAAAGAAGATAACTGTAGGTTATAAAGAGATTAATCAGAACCCATGGTTGCTATGTTTAGTCAGCCTGGCTAGAGTTTGGATTCTTCAGACCAGGACGAGGCTTCCCGTGTTTGGGAACATCTGAATGATGGGCAGGAGAAGAGTAAAACCTCTTTCTCCTAGGGAAAGAAGGTTTGGTAGGGCATTTCCTACCTACTGGGGAAGGAGAAGGCTTAGGATCGCCTTCAGAAACAGGGAAGTCAGTGGAGCACTGAGCAACCTGATGTAAAGACTCCTTATTGAAGAGATTTTCTCCAGTGCAAGGAATATTACCCAGTCTTTGTTGTGCCCATCTGTTCAAGTCTGAAGCTTGGAGCCAGGCTCTATGTCGTGCCCCTATGGCTATAGCAGAGGTTCTGCTAACAGACTCAAGAGTCTAGGGAAGCACGAGAAAGAAACCAAGAAATATTCTGGCTATGACTAAGAAGTAAGGAATAGTCTGCAGCCTTGGGCTCTGATAGAAAAGGAGTCAAAAGAGATAATTTCTTTGTGACCTCCTGAAGGGATAGACTCATATAAAAAATATATGAGAGAATACTTGTTGCCAGCATAGATGTTTGGAAGGTTTGACGTCCAAAGGCATCCAGTGTTCTAGATTCACAACCTGGCGGGTAAGAAGAATGCTTCTTCTTGCTTTTTACCTTCCTCATTGCCGATTCCACTACAATGGAATGATGGGGAAGTTGAGTCTTTTGAAACCCTGGAGAGGGGGGCACCTGATACAGAAGATCAGTCGCTCTAGAAGGTGAGGAAACCCTTAAAGGTGCTTCCCACATTCTTAGAAGAAGATCCTGCAAGGAATGATGTAAAGGAAGCATTATATTTTCCTTTTCTCCAGAAGAAAGAGAGCCTTGTGTAGGATCATAGCCAGGGATAGGAATAGCAAGGGATGTTGCTATATCCAGGAGAAAATTCTGAAAAGAAGGATCTCCAATGGGAACCGTCCCTGGACAGGCTAGACCTGAAGAACTAGCCTGGGCACTGGAGGATCTACTTGCTGCCCGGTGCAGAAAAGGATCCTTAAGGGATGGATGCTGGTACTGGAGGTCATGACGTGAGACAGTCAGTACTGCATCATCCATGCCAGGTATCGACTCCAAACTAGGTATAGAAAGGAGCGACTCTGGTGAAAGCAGCATGGAAGCAGCTGACCCCGATGCTACTGCAGGTATCGGCACCGATACCGATAGCGGTAGCCGTGCCGGAATCGAAGACGATACCGACATCGAAGCAGTCATCGGAGGCTGCTCAAGTGGTACCGAGGAAACCGAAGGCTTTTGGTAATTACCCTCGGTACCGAGCATCCGGAATCGGTAAGCATCGGATCCGAGACGTGTCGGTACCCAGTCTTCCAGACTGGAAATCTATTCCAGACTCGGCATCGAAGGAAGCGAGTCTATCGATGCATGTCTGGAAGGTACCGATGTCGGTGGTAGTATCGGTGGTGATACCAATACTGGAAAGTCAATCTGGGATGTATCGATCGGTCCCGAAGGTACCGAGAAAACCAGATGACGATCCCTGGTGAAGAGTGGATCACTCAACACCAGTGCCGATGCCGGGGTATCGGTACCGCTCAAAGCGGATGTCGCCACCGAGCATGGCTCAGGTATATTCTGTGAGGGGTGAGCCTCAGGAACAACCTGAAACCCCTGAAAGGCTTTGGAGACCGAAGACTCCCACCGGGGTTTTAAAGCCAATGGACCCTTGAGGGCAAGGCCAGAGCCGTCATCATGCTGTGCATGAGACCTACCACTCAAGGATTGGCTAGTCTTAACAGACTGTTTGTGGGTTACCTGATCCTGTAGAGAAGAAGAAGTGGTCGGTGCCCTGACACTGGAAGGGAACTTGGTATCGAGGGAAACTTGAAATGGAAAATCTCTTCTCATAACATTGTAGCCTAATGTCTCCGGAGGAAAATGGTCAGGACCCAAACAGGTTAGACACCAGTTCTTGGAGTCTAAAAACAAAACTGTACTGCCACAGTTAAGGCACTTCTTAGGAAAAGAAGGTGGCAGCTCCATAATGGAGAGGCCTTAAAGGCCCAAAAAGTTTAAACAGAAACTGAGGGAAAAAAATTCCCTGAATTTAGAAAAAAGAAAAGAAAAAACACCGGCAGTACTGGTGGAGTCGGGGGGACAGCTGTGACCACAAGAAAACAAAGAATTAAAGAATTAAAAAGAAAACATTTTCTGCGGTGACAGGACGTCCTGCCAGCTCCGCGGAAAAACAAAAACTGAGGAGAGACAGTTGGAAAGGCAGCACACAGGCGCTGAGGGATGCTCCCAAAAGCTTTCTGATTGGACGCTGGGGAGCGTTCCCGCGCAGGCTCCGTCGATACCGACATACCCATATGTGAAGACTCATTCCTGCTTGTTCCTGGAGATGTACTTTATATACAACGATCCTGCTCCGGCATTGTTCCACTGTGATGGAACTAGTTGCCCTTGGAATGTAAAAATTTGTGGACTGTAACAGCTTCTATTGGAAACTTAAGACTGCTTGGTTCTTTGTAGCTGGTTAACTGATTAATGTTTCAACGCCAGCCCCAATTCTGCCTAATCATTTCTTCTATCCTTTGTTTTAATTTTGAGTTATTGTTAACCACTTTGTTGTATAGAATGTTCTGTGATATACATAAACATACTTTTTGATACACCATAGTTACTCACCTGTAGCAGCTGTTCTCCATGGACAAGCAGGAATGTCCTCATGTAGGGGTGATGTCACCAACAGAGCCCCCACATGGAAACACTCCCCAGCTTCTATTGGAAGCTTTTGGGAGGCTCCACCGCACATGCACGCCTGCTGCAGCACCATCTTCTCCAGTAAAATATCTTTGCAGTAGCCAGAAAACAACTCCTCGGGAAGGTGAGAGGGTTGTGAGGATTTACTCGCCTGTAGCAAGTGTTTTGTGTGGACAGCAGGATTAACCACACTTTCTCAGTAGACAGCAGAACTCCTCACATATAGGACTCCCAAGCTACAGTTTACTGAAAACAGAGGAGGCCAAAAGCCCAACAGGGGCAACAGAATTGGAGAAACTACAAGAACAGCATGGGTAGTCCCCCTAGGGGACGCGACTGATTCAGCATCTTTAGGTTACATTGTCACTGAGGATATTTTTGGTAGCCTGAATGGCCAGTGGGCAGGAGATGAAACCTAATTCCTAAAGAGATGCTGGAATATAGCTTGGCCAAAGTTGCTATCACATCAGGAATCCCCATCCGAACAGTAATGAGCTGTGAATGTGTGGACAGAAGACCATGTCAAAGCTCTGCAAATCTCCTCCACGGAGACAGAGCACAAACTAGCCACCATGGCTTGGACATTGTGAGCCATGACATGACCATCAAGGCACAGACCTACTTGGGCATAAGCAAAAGAGATGCAGTGTCCTAGACAAATTGACAAACTGCATTTGGAGACAGCAGCACCCAGCTTGCCAGGGTCAAAAATGACAAACAGCTGGGTAGACTTACCGTGGACCTTCGTCCACACAAGGCCAAGGCTAGCTTGCATTCCAGCACTGCTTCCCCTCTAATGGCATGAGGTCTGGGAAAGAAAGTCAGCAGAACAATTGACTGAGGTGGAAAGCAGACACCACTGTTGGCAGGAAATGCAGATGCATGCGCAAGACTACCCTATTGTGGTGGAACCTCAAGTACGGAGGGAGAGCCACCAGGGTCTGGAGCTCACCGACATAGCATGCCGAAGTGACTGCGAACAGGACTTTCCACTTAAACGTATGTGACCTGTGCATTGAAGCCTTGTGGGAGGCTAGAACAATAAACCTCTATAACATTCTCGGGCAGGTTGAGCTCCGTGAGGACTACCCACTCGACATCCACACTATGAGAGCCAGGGTCCAGAAACTGGGGTGTAACAAGGGCCTGTTCTCCTGTGAGATGAGGTCTAGGGCAAAGCCCAGCTGTAGAGGCTCCTGCTGAGAGAGATGGGGCAGCAGGGGGAAACTATGGTGGCCTGGGGCGATGAGGATCATCATGCCCTTGTTGGCCTAAAGTTTCAGCAAGGTCTTTGCCACAAGCAGAATGGGAGGGTATACGTATAGCAGACCCACCCACCCTGGGCAGGAGGAAGGGAGCTGGAGCCAGCCAGCTGCTGAACACAACCCTGGAGCAGACCAGAGCTACCTGGACATTGTGTGGAATGGCCAACAGATCGATCGTGGGGGTGCCCCACTCCTGAAAGATTTGACCCACAACCTCCCTGTTGAGGGTCCATTCGTGCAGCTGGAGGATGTGGCTTTGTTGGTCTGCCAGGAAACTGAGTTCCCTGGACAGGTAAGTTGCTCTGAGCTTCATTCTATGAGCTAAACTTTCACAAGTGGACCGCTTACCAGCACAGGCAGTATGACCCTGTACTGCCCCCTGCTTGTTGATGAAGTACATTGCCACCTCATTGTTAGTCTGTATTAGCACTGTCTGGTTGGCCAACTGAACCTGGAATGCCTGAAGAGCATCTACTATAGCCTGCAGTTCCAGGAAGTTGATCTGGTGCAGGCTCTCCTGCTCAGACCACAGGCCTTGTGTGCACATGCCAGGCAGATGAGCTCCCCAACCTAACTTAGATGCATCTGTCATCGGCATCCTTTTGTTGGGGCAGGGGGTGGTGGTGTGTGTGAGGCGACATCTGAAATGGGAGATCTCTGAGCAAGTTCTGCAGCTCCAACCACCAATGCAGGGACTGGACTCAAAGCCCGGTGACCACTATCTTTGTCCCAGAGGTGGCCCAAGGCTTGTTTCTACTTTGTACTCAAAGTCCATTAAGCTTGTCTCATCCACAGACGAGCCAGGGGAGTGACATGCACCATCAAGGCCATATGGCCAAGCCCCTTCAGCATTCCCCAGATTGTCACTTGACACTGTTGCTGAGTATCACGGACCAGGGTTGTAAGCCTCTGCAAGCGATCCATCAGAAAAAAGGCCCGAGCCAGAGGGTGTCGAGAAGGGCCCCTATGAACTCCAGCTATGGGGAGAGCTGTAGGTGGGATGGGGTAGTTGACCACAAACCCCAATAGCTTGAGTGCCTGGATTGTCAGCTGAGCTGACAGCTGGACCCCATCCAGGGTGGAGCTCTTTATGAGCCAGTCATTCAAGTAGGGGGAGATGAATACTCCCAGGGTCCAAAGGAAAGCGCCCAATACCGCAAGGCACTTTGTGAAGACTCGTGGTGCTGATGCCAGGCCACAGGGAAGTACTCTATACTGGAATTGCTGATTCCCTGGGACGAACCTGAGGTATTTTTGGTGAGCTAAATGGATCAATATATGCATATACACATCTTTGAGATCCAGGGAGCATAGCTAATGGTCCTTTTCAAGGTAAGGGAGCAGAATCCCCAATGAGACCATCTTGAACTTCTCCTGCACCAGGTAGGTGTTGAGGTCTCGGAGGTCCTGGATGAGCCAAAACCCCCCATCTTCCTGGGAACCTGGAGTAGTCCTGCCCCACCTGAGTCAGAGGCGCCAGCTCAATGGCAAGATCCATTAGCAGAGCAGAGATCTCTCCCTGTAGCAGGTTGAGATGCAAGGGATCTAAGGAATATTCCCTTGAGAGGAAAGGGAGCAGTGAAGTGCAGCATGTAGCCACTCTAGATTATCTGCAAAACCCACGAGGTCTGAGGTGATGAGGTCATCTGTGGTAAACAGGATGAGGTTCTCCCCCCCCCCCCCGAGGGTTGTCCCCTGCAGACACTGGCAGATTGGCTACACTGCACAGAAACCAATCAAACCCCCACCCCAGGCTAGGATTGCTGGGCCTTCTGAGATTTCTCTCAGCGTTGCTGGCAAGGAGCCTGTGCCTCCATCTGAGAGCTCTAGGGGCTTGGAAGGTACAGGCTCTTACACTGGTAGTAGGTCTTTTTGCCCTGGTACCTCTTCTGAGAAGGGTCAGCAGTCTTCTCAAGAACCTGATGAGAATGACATGCTGCATATCAATCACACTGGCCTTAGCCTCCACCTGCATTCCAAAGAGGTTGTCCCCCTTGCCAAGGCACATCTGCCAGCTTGTACTGTACCCACTGCTCCAGATAAAAGGATTGGAGCCAGGCAAGCCGGCAGGCTTCGCTGCAGCCCTGCAGGTGCACTCAAAGGCATCATACATCATCTGGACCATGTGCTTGGAACAGTTATTGTATGGCCCACCAGGGTATGGAATGAGTCCAGGCGCTCAGGGAGGATGAGCAAGACAAACTCGGTCAGATCCAGTATAATGTCCTTTAGAAAATGCCCATGTATAGCTGGTACAAAAGGACCCTGACCAATAGCATAGTGCTCTGGAAGCACCGCCGGCCAAAAGAGTTATCTCCCTGCCTGAGGATAACGAGGAATGAGTCATTACTTTTGATCTTTCTCATGGCCAATTCCACCACCAAGAAGGAATAATGCAGGAGTTGAGGCTTTTCAAAACATGAGGCCTTTTAGATCTGGTACATTAAGTCATTCCACCTGCTGACTGAGGGGGGTTCTCGCATATCTTCATCTGTAGCCTCTGGTGCATCAGCACAGTCACTGCCTCCTTGGGGGCTGAAGGGTACTGGAGGATCTGCAGCTCCTGCACTCTAGGCTCATCCTCTGACTCCAGGGGAAAGGGGATGGCCTTGGCCATATTCCTCACAAAGTCCTGGAAGGACATGTCCTCCAGAGGCAACGTACATCATTTATATAGAGGAGAGGGGTCTGAAGGGAGTTTGGGAGATCTGGTCCTGGATACCACCAATTCCTCCTCAGTCTCCCAGCTATCAGAGTCAGACTCCAAGAGGAAGACGGTGTATCGTCAGGACTCCTCTCGGTGCTGTCTCTGGCTCCACAGAGAGGCACAGCATCAGTGGGACTGACGGTGCACCGAGTGATTTCGCATCCCCACCAGGGCATTGGACCCTGACATGCTCAAGAGGGAGATTGTTGGCCCAATGTGCCTGCCTTGGCAGACAGTGCATGGATCTCGAGAATTGGCTGAATGGCCTGCAATGGTGATGCACTAGGCACCGAAGGATCTGCATGACCAACATCTCTGCTATACAGGCCTCGATGGCCCGAAGGCGCTCTTTGAGAACTGCTGTCTCCAAAGGCATCAGGTTGGGATTACAACTTCAGCCACTGACTCTGGCATGCCTGTCAGGGAATCCACAATAGTAGGGACATCTGTTGGTACCTTGTGCCTCCCACTGGGGCACTATAGCGGGGCCACTCCCAGCCATCGCTCTCCACGTCTCATTGGGAAGGGCTCCAGTGTCAATGCACCTGGTCTTGGCTTGTTGCTCGGACACCCCCTTTGATGCTAATGGAGTCAATGCAGAGTCCATCCTTGATTACAGGCAAAGATCAATGGAGCCTTCATGCCAGGCCACTGTGGCCCCTCAGTTCTGAGTGTGCTCAGCACCCCTCGATGACTATGCTTCCACAGAACTGCACAAGGCCATTGGAACCAATGATGCTGAATCAGACAGCTCCTGCTTCTCCCGACCCCACCTTGTCCTCTGCAGGCACAGATTACAAGAAGTGGGCTGAGCTTCGGGACCCAAGCACTAAAGGCACCAATTGTGCTGGTCAGTGACCAGGATGGTCCAGGCACATTTGGTGCACTTCTTAAAACTGCTGGCTAGTTTCTGGGACATATTTGGAAACACTGCCCTAGCGAGTTCCCAACTCTGGGAAGAAGGGAAGGAAAAAAATGCAAAAATACAGAGCAACACAGATCAGACGAAAAAATAATGCACAGGGGGCAGGAGCAAAAACATTTTTCTGACAGCAGCAGGAACACATCCAAAGGGTTCCATGGAATAAAGACGGGAGAAGATGGCGCCGCGGCAGGCATGCGTGTGCAGTGGAGCCTCCCAAAAGTTTTCAATAGAAGATGGGGAGCATTTCTGTGCAGGGCTACACTGGGGACATCACCCATATTTGAGGACTTACTTTCTGCTTGTCCATAAAGAATGATCTTTCCTCTCTGCTGTTAATATGATGCAAGGAACAAGACGTTCCATAATGTTGATCACTTTATTCTCTGTTTCTTCATAGCTTGAAATATATGATGCCAAACTTTTGTCTCTGTTGTACCTACCCCTTTGCAGTATGATACTTAATCCCTTCTTGTGTTGTTTCTGCCTCTTCTCATCCCATGCACCATCTGATGCTAACCTCTTGTCTCTTCGCATACTGTGTGATAATGACCCTGTTTTCTTTCTGCATGTGCTGCCTCTTCTGAATCTGTGCATCAGGTGATGCTGACTTATTTCCTCTCTGCTTCTCATACCACACATCTTGTGATGCTGACCTGTATGTTTTCCTGGTATGCACTGCATTATACTGACCTGTGTACTCTTTGCTATTTCTGTAGGCATTGACAGTCAGTGATCATTTCCCTGTAGAAGTGGAGCTGAAGTGCTCTTGAAGACCTTGGCTGCTTTTGTGATGCAAATTTGAAACCTCTCTCAACAGCTACGAAGTCTTAAGCTTCCTCTTGTTCAAGGATATTTAATGTAGTAGTCTAGATTTCAGTTAATCTTGCTGTTTCTCCTGAAGCAGCAGATTGCAATTTTGTGCAGCTGAGACAATACTTAAAAACCCCCAGCAATAATGGATCTCAGTGCTGTGTGCTCAATATTTCCCTTTACCAGACTTCTGTTCCCTCCACATGATCAGCACTGGACACACAGATTCTGGAAGACACTTCTGATCCTACAGAAGCTGAACTGCAGCGACATTCCCCACACTATACTGCATCTCTGGTTTAAATCCAACACAAACCAGTGATCTTTATTATTATTCAATAGTAATTTAGCAGCCTATGTGAAATGAAGTGGTGTTTTTATTACAGTTCCTCCTTTCCCACCTCTTCTAGATTTCTTGTAATTTAATAGGCTGAACTGAAATCAAGCATTTAAGGAACCTCTGTTAATCAAAAAGGTGCTTTATGGGGGTAAATCATGAGTATACCAATTTATATCTCTCTTGATCTTCCTAAAGTCTTAGCCCATTTAAAATTTAGTCAAAATACTGCTGCTAAGCCAAGTACTAGCAGAAAACAGTGGGAATGGAACGCTCCTCTTTGGATGGCTCTGCACTGTCTGCTAGTTCAAACTGTTAGCGATATTTTTTAGATCTTTACAGGGCATTGGCCCACAATATTTGATGTATTATGTAAAAAGATGTCTGCCAGTTAGGAACTAATGCTCCCATCAGGATCATAGGTTGGTATTGTCATCTGCTAACTCTTTTAGACGTGTCACGTGGAAGAAGCCTACGATTTAAGGGCATGCTCCAGCGATTGGAATTCTCTCCCTTTGGAGATCTTGCTCAGTTTTTAGAAAGAAACTGGATACGTGCTAATTCATGCAAGTGGTAGATAATGAAATTACTAACTTGTATTTTGTTGTATAGTTTTTATGATTATGGCAAATTATGTATTTTGTTTGTTATTGTGACTGGATTACATGCTTGTTATGTTATAAACTGCACAGTAGCTTGCAGGCCTGGATTTAGGCTTACTCAACTACTGATGTTGAAATTAAAGCTTACCTGCTAATTGTCTTTCCTTGAGTTCCCTCCAGCTTACACTTGGATAGTCACCATTCACTAGCAGCTGCTGAGAACTGAGCATGTCAGAACTCTTGACCTTCCAGTAGAAGAGCGCACCCCCCCCCCCCCCCGCCTTAGGCACCAGTCTCCAAAGCAGCCTCCTTATAGCCTATTCACCTGCATTTAAACCTTAACAACCAATGCTATTCATCATGCTCCTGGGGTTTTTTTTTTTCTCTCTCTCATACTTTACAGTATACCAAGAGAGAACAGGCAATGTAAAGGACTCATCCTACTAAGATACTCTCCTCTCTCAGGGAGGTCATGTACTTAGAAATGCTGCCTCACTTTCTAGATATCCTTACCTAAAACAATGGTCTTGTCCTGACATGGATAAGTATGACTGTAGAATCTTGGGTGGGACCTGGACCAGCCTGGAGGGACTATTAGGAAGGCAAAATTAAAGCTTACCTGTTAATTGTCTTTTCTTGAGTCCCTCCAGGCCAGTCCAGCTTATGCTTAGGATGTTCAAAAGATGGAAGGGACACACAAGACCAGCTTCCAATACTGTGGCTCCAAATCTGGCATCATATGCTGCCTGTACATCTATTTGATAATGCCTGGTGAAGGTATGCAACGTTGACTAAGTTGCTACTCTGCACATCCCTGCTGGAGCAACCAGGCCTGCTTCTGCCCAGGATGCAGCATGCGACTGGGTAAATGCACCCAAAGCCCCACTAGAGGGGTTTGACCCCACTTCTCATATACTGTAGCTATGGTCTGTTTGACCCATCAGACAATTGTGGCCTTCAAAGCCACCACCCCCTGCTTTGGGGGGGGGGCCTCCAAATACCACAACCAATCTGTCCAACTTGTACAAAGTCCTGCAGACATCTAGAAGATGCAATTGCCTCTCTTCCTCCGATGTCAGGAAATGCTGGAAGAGACACTTTCTGATTTAGGTGGAAACAAGAAACCACCTTCAGCAGAAAGGACAGAACCGGACGCAAGACAGCCTTCTCTTTGGATATGACTAGGAACAGCTCCCTACAGAAGAGGGCCTGGAGCTCAAACTTACTTGGGTGAGCAGAGAGCTACCAAAACACCATCTTCAGAGTCAAATCCTTCAGTGATGAGCTCACAAAAGGCTCAAAATGGCACCTCTGTCAAACCTGAAAGAACTAGGTTAAGATCCCAAGCTGGGGCCATCTTCCTGATAGGGTTTCTGAAAACTGCTGCAACGGCCCATCACATCCAGATGCAATGCCAGCGAGCAACCTTGCACTCTGCCATGTGAACATGACAGAGCTGCTAAGTGCACCTTCAGTGAATTGAGCACCAAGCCTTTGACTAGTCTGTTCTGCAAAAAGAGCAAGATGTCTGGGACTGCACCCCTGTGTGCTTGGACATGCTGCTCCCTCACATCAGCCCTCGAAGATTCTCCAGACTCGTATATATGCCAAATTGGTGATAGATCTCCAAGCCTGTAACATAGTTACCACCATCGTCGGGGCCAGATCCCGATGCCTTAACTGCACCTGCTCAAGAGACATGCCATAAGCAAGAATCAACTGACTTGGGGCATCAGCACTGGCCCCTGGGCCAAGAGATTGGCCCTGCTGGGGAGCATCCAGGGATGGTCCACCAGTAACCTGCTTAGGTTCGCATACCACAGTCACCAAGGCCAATCCGGCGCAATGAGGACCACCTTCCCCCTGAGAGCCTCTAGCCACCTGAGCAGGCATCCAATCAACAGCCAAGGAGGGAAGATGTACAGAAGACCCTCTGTTGGCCACATCTGAGTGAGCACATCTAGATCTTCGGCCATGTGCTCCCAGTGGTGACTGAAGAATCTGTTTACCTTGGCATTGCCCTGCATCACCATGAGATCCATAACTGGCTGTCCCCAACATAGGATTATGTTGTGGAAGACTGCCACATTCAGCTCCCACTCACCCGGATCTAACCTGTACCGACTGAGGAAATCCACTTGGACATTTTCTTTGCCCACAACATACACTGCTGATAGTGACACCAGGTTCTGTTCTGCCAACATCATGATACATTGACTCTCTTCCAGTAGGACTGTACGCCCTGTCGGTTGATATACGCCACTGTGGTTGTGTTGTCCGATTACACCTGAATTGACCCTTGAGCCAACAGTGGGAGAAAATGTTGCAGGGCAAGAATCACCACCCTCATCTCTAAGCAGTTAATGGACCATGAGATCTGTTTGGAACTCCACTCTCCCTGTGTCACCTGAGAGAAACAATGGGCTCTCCAGCCCATAAGATTGGCAGCTGTTGTCACTGTGATCCAGCATGGGCATTCCAGCAGAACCCCCGCCAAAAGGTGCTTCGCCAGTAGCCACCACTGAAGACTGCTTCTCGCTTTCTTCAAACACTCCAATCTCTGCTTCAAGGGCTGGGTCTGCGGTGACCAGCACAACAGTAGCACCTGCTGCAGCAGGCACCTGTGGGCACTTTCCCATGGAACCCAACAACTGCAGGTAAAACTGCACCACTGGTGCTGGCTTGCTGAGGAAGCACTGTACTTGAGCTTGGATCTTGATGATTGGGTCCTCCTGGAGCCACACCTGACCATCGAAGCGCACCCCTAAGTATGCCCTCGGTTGAAGCAGACTCTTGCCCAGGTTGACCATCCAACGAAGACTTTGTAATACCTGCCTTGTAGCGATGGAGGATTCGTCCACTGACTTTGCTCTGATAAGCCAGTTGTCCAGGTATGGATGCACCAAGATCCCTTCTTGTCGCAGCACTGCCACCATGACCTTAGTGAAAGTGTGGGGTGCGGTGGCCAACCCAAAGGGCAGGGTGCAAAACTGGTAATGCCCCATTAGCACCGCAAAACAGAGGAACTGCTGAGGCTCGGGCCGCACCGGTATATGCAAGTAGACCTTCGTAAGATCTAATGCCATTAGAAATTCCCCTTGGCTTACTGCCAGAATGACGGAGTATAGGGTCTCTATACAAAAATGGGGCACTCATGGTGTCTGATTCATGTACTTGAGATCCAGGATGGGATGAAAACCCCCCTCCTTTATTCAGGACCACAAAATAAATGGAGTATTGACCGGATCTGCGGGCAATGGGACAACTACCCCTAGCTGCAGCAACCTGTTGAGAGGAGAGTAAAGCAAACTGCCTCTGCCTTTGTAGGCACGTTGCAAGGTGAACAAATAAAAGCTTCACTTAGAGGTATGGCAAAATACAGTGCATAACCCTCTCGAATTATCTCCAGAACCCACTGGTTGGTCATGATTGCAGCCCAGGTGGCATAAAAGCTTTGTAACCGACCTATTGCCAACACTGCCTGGGCCCCTCTGGCTTCATTAGGGTTTTTTATTCTGCCCCAGCAAGGCAGGAAAATATCCTTGCCCCAGGAGCCTCAAAAGGACTGTCCTCGTCCCCTGTAGCGACCCCTTTGATAGAGATTCAGAGGGGCACATTTTGGTCCCTGTGTCTCTGGCCAGCCCCCAGCTTCGGTCCCTTTCAATCTTCCGGCAAACGTCCTCCTTTAGAATCACCCAAGTCCTTTTCTCTAAGGCCTCCCCAAAGAGTAGTTTACTCTTAAAGGGGAGCTTACTTAGCCTGGACTTGGAGGAGGCGTCTGCAGACCAATTTCAGAGCCAGAGGAACCACCGTACCGTAATAAGAGTAGCTTCTAAGACGATGGCATCTGTTATCAGGTCATAAAACACATCTGCTATGTATGCTGAAAGAGACTCAAGTCTACCACTGTCTGTTGCTACTGAGGCTCCTGCATCGGGTGTCTCCAGCCCTTGGATCCATCGACTTGAGGCCCTGGAAATGGAGGCATGCAGGGCTAAAGCACTCGAGTCATATGCCCTTTTGAGCGGTGACTCCAGCCTGTAGATCCTTGAGCGCAGTCCCTCCTTCCCCAGGGATGGTAGTCCTTTTGGTTACTGCTGACACTAAGGCATCTACCTTAGGTATCTGCAGGAGGTCCTTTTCCTCCTGCAGAATGTGATACAAGCGCCCCATCACTCAATCCCCTCTCAAGGTGGCTTCTGAGAACTCCCACTCTGCCTTTATCATCTTCTTGATGACTCTGTGCACTGGAAAACACGTTTGCGCTCCCTTGACTCCCTGCAATAAGGGATCTTCCAGAGGCTCCTCTGCCAGAGCTGAAGAAGCGGAAACATTCAACGCTGCTAGGGACTGGCCTATGAGGGCTGCTAGCTCCTCCCTTTGAAAGGCCCTGAAAACATTAGGATCATCCCCTGAGAATTCTCCTTTCTGTTTCCTGAGCCATAGGTTCCCTTTGCCCAATATCTCTGAGACCTGAGATCCAGGGGAATCTTGGGCCAGCCAGGCCTCCACATCGCCCTTGCTCAACTTTGGCTGAGAAGACCCCAACAGAGGATCCTCCTTTTGAAGAGCCTGGCCCATTGCAACTGCTTGTCGATCTAGGGGAAATCCCTCTCTCTGTACCTGCTTTTGCTTCAAACAATAAGCTCTGTGGAGGGATAAAATAAAATCTACCAAAAACAAGGTGTCTGGACATATGGGAGCAGAAGCTGTCTCCACTATAGAGATAGGTAGTCTCAATGAGCTTTCCGCTTTCATTTTCTTTTTGCCATGCTTACATTTAGCCTTGAGGGAAATGGCCAATGGATCTGAAATATGGCTGCATGTCGCACGATCCTCCTAGTTTCCACCTCCATCACTGCGGTCACAAATGCTACCTCGAAGCTTCTGCCGCACCGACAACAAAACCTGCAAGTGCCTGAGGGGCTCAGACCGCGGCCGCTACTACATAAAACACAGAATAACGCCTGCGGCAGCATGCAGTCACTCACCTTGTGCATTTAAACTAAACCGAAGGGACCACTCTAGAGAAGCCAACACCGAAGCCTACTCCTGCACTACTCTACTGGCCCACGCTGCAGGCCCTCACAACTACCGCTACTAAAGGAGAGCTAGAGCCTTCCCCTGGTCCCAAAATTCTCCAGGTACAACTGCACAGGGAAAAGCAAATAGGTATCCAGTCCCCTGTCGCTAACAGAGTCCGAGATACCTTGCTGAGTGGGGAAAGGTACCTGGGGCTCCCAGGTAGTTTGACCCCAGGCAGACTCTGAACCCAGAAGGCTCAAAGAGAAGAGGCAGGCCCTACCACCACTCCAATGGTAGTAAGTTCAGCCTCTGAAGTATTTCAGGAATCCTTGCCTTTTAACTGTACCCTGTTACTACTACTGTTAATTCAATCTGTAAGGGTAAATGACTCTACAGGAGGTCTGCTTGGGAGAGCTCTTTCCACAGCTGCTGACAACTGAAGACTGGCGGCTCAGGTGGGGGGGGGGGGGGGGGGCGCGGCACGCTCTTCTTCTGGAAGGTCAGAGTTCTGACATGCTCATTTCTCAGCAACTGCTGGTGAATGGTGACTATCCAAGCGTAAGCTGGACTGGCCTGGAGGGATGATTAGGAAGGTGCCAGATTTTGAAGGCACCAAATTCCCGAGCTAAACAGAACCTGATTCTCTTTCCTTTAGGACCGTGCTCTATGATCTCCGAAGGAGAGACCTCCCCTCTACACTATTGTCCAGTCCTGCCTATGGGTGTCAAAATCTTAAATGCAGCTCCAGTAGCTTGTTGTAATCCACTTTAGAGTGGCTTGCTGGTTAGGGGGAATATAAACATTTATAAATTAAATTAAAAGTATAACACATTATCTTGCAAGCTACAACCAAATAAGGCAAGCAGCATTCCCATCACAGGGGGTGGTCCAGCAATATCACATTTTCAATCGTGCAGGGCAGGCAGGTCTCCCTAGGGTCCAGCAGAACTTTCCTCTCATGCAAATGAAACAGCAATATTGCTGCACCAACCCCCAAAGGTAGAGACTCCAACACATCGTAGAGGAACAGTGGAGGCAAGTCAACGACATCACATACATCTGTAAAAGAAAGTCTTATTCCTCGTAGCCTGTTTCTCGATTGTTACATCCATAGAATAATGTGGTGCAAAGACAAGATAAAATTTAAAAAACAAAACAAAACTGTAAAATGTCAAAATATTTTATTAGCAATTTATAAACTTGTAAAAAATTCACTGAGGAAATGAGCTCGGCTCTGTAATTTTTACAGTACTGAAAGATGTTTTGATTACACTTCTGCTTCCTTCCCCCCCACACGCACACTACCACCTGCCCTTTAGCACCTTGGGCATCTGAGGTGGCACTAGTGTTAGTATTAGGCCACAGACAAAAGATCAGCATAGAGCAAATGGAATAATTGCTTGTAAATCAATATAAATTTTTCACTTTGGCATCTTACAGCTACTTCTAAGGACTACAGAGGTTTGGGCCTGGTTTTTCTCCAGCAGAGGTTTGCAACTGGGCATGACGCACCTCTCAGCCCCAAGACTCTTCTAGCTCCCCTTCTTTTTCAGCATCTCCATGTACATGTGAAGGGATTTTTGAATGGAGTCTCTTGTGATAAAGCTGACAAAGTTCTTGATGTCTGCTTCTCTATGCGTCACTAGGCGGTCCAAGGTTTGCTTTCTCATCATGGATTTGGTAAGCTGTCGAGCATGGTCTACAGAGATATGGAAGAGATTCCATACTGAGGTTAAATGTGTAAACATAGACCTAACATTCTTACAAAACATGAGGAACCTCCCACAACAACTATTAATTTGGTGTAACGCTATTTAGTTGGATTTCTGGTCAATTTCCTCATAAAAATTATAATAATTGTTATAAAACATTGATTTTGCATAGCACTCAATACAGACAATATAACACATATATAAACTTACATGAACAATAGTAAAACAACTAGTTGAAATAATTGAAATGATTCTGTACTTATAAATTTTGCCCAAGTACAGACAATAAGGATGTAAGAATATACTTGAACCCATCACCCGGGTGGATGCTAATATGTCCTTTATTTCTAAACATCTAGACCACAAAATAAAAAGCCAAATAAATGGACCATTTAACCCTTTTCTGAACTTTAAATACAAATTATCTTAATCCTTAATGACCTCCAGTAGCAAATTCCAATCTTCTAGATTTATTTGCCTTTCTAAATATGAACTTAAGGTGAGCTAAAAGCAGGTAGAGTAGGTATTTCCCTGCCCAAGAAAGGTTAACAATCTATGGCCTTCATTTACTAACGTGCACGGAGTTAGCATGTTAATTTGAGTTAAATGCATTGTCAGTAAATAGGCCCCACAGAGAATAATGGGGCTTGCTTTAGTTGGCACACATCAATGCAGGTTAGCAAATGAGGGCCTAAGTTTGTTCTTGAGGAATATTAAGTGACCTGTCCAAGGTCACAAGAAGTATCAGTGGAAAAACTGGAATCTGAACTCCAGCTTCCCTGATTCTCAGTCCACTGCTCTAATAACTAGGCAATTCCTCTTTAGGACCAGCACATGAAAATACTTGATTTCTTGTAGCTACTAGCATAACTTCTTTCCAAGAAAGTAATCGAAAAAACAGTTTATGACCTGAGCTAAGATTTCAAGCAGGTACATATAGTATTATCAGATCTTTTAAGCAGGACTAAAGGTCATACAAAGATCTGAAAAGTAACAACTGCAAGCTATATTTGATAAAGCACTGATAGCCAACATAAACAAGGCCAATATTAGAAGGGCCCCAGCTGGGGCAAAGCATCCTGAAACTCTGTTTTAGAAACCTCACTCAATTTTGCCAAGGAGGACTTTTGTGGTGCTGGGCCCCAGACAATTGCTTTGTTTATGTTTATTAAAACTTTTGATATACTGCCCCCCATTACATCGGGGCGGCTTACAATACAAATAAAAAATAAAGCAGAAAGGAAAAGGAAATTACAATCAATATAAAGAAAAATGAGAGGGGAAAGAAGAAAAATAAATAATGAAATTCAGTAGAGGTAGGCCCCAAGCACAAACTATACAATGTTGAGGTGATACAATCTTAATAGTTCATCCCAGTAACCACTTTGCTACACCTCAAATCTATCTACAGTATATCTTCCTTGTAAAATCCCAGATGCACAGCATTATAATCAATCAGTGGATGGGACTAAAAACTGAATGGAGGCCAGGTCTGCTGTCTCTAAAAATGGCCTAAGTTGTCTAACTAGACATAGATGGTAACACCACCCACCTGCTCCCTGCTGAAATCTGAGTCAACTAATGCTCCTAAAATGTGAGGGCAGTCTTTGAAAGCTCGCAGGTTCCCATCTAAACGGTATCAAAGGTTGAGGTAATGTTAGTGAGAGCTTTTTCACCCTTTAATTCCTAGAGAGATTTATTTTTAGTTTATTAATTTTTCTCCATGGACAAGCAGAAAGTAAGTCCTCACATACAGGTGACATCCTGACAGAGCCCTGCCCAGGAACGCGCCTCAGCTTCCATTGGAAGCCACTGGGAGGCTCTACTGCGCATGCACGCCTGACTTCTCGTCTGCCATCTTGTCTCCAGTCTTCTTTTTCCGTGGAGCTCCTATGTGTTCCTGCCATCGGCATAAAATCTTTGATTTTTGACCTCCTTGAGGGTTTCTTTTTCTCTCTTGCCTCACTGCCTGTTAGTTTCATCAGCTTCAGTGCAGACATCCTTTCTTTCGGTTATATTTCTCTTTTCATATATTTTTGCGGCTGGTGACATTGAACAATTTGACCCTGCTATGGTCGTGTTTCTGAACATGTCCAAGCTAGCCAATGGCTTTAAGTAGTGTACTAAGTGTTCATACACTATTTCTCAGTCACAGTCAGGTATAACTGGTGCCCACAGTGCCCTGAATCTGGACACCAACCTGCATTGTGCAATCTGCGCCTGCAGATGACAAGGAAGGGCCAGGAGAAACAGAGGAAGTCCCTCTTCGGGCAGTCGGATTTAGCATCCTTGGCCCCAGCATAGATGGCTTCGCAGGGCTCTGCTGAGGCATCATCAATGAGAGGTGCCCGAGTGCACTAAGAGCCAAGGTTCCATGAACAGAGACTCTCCATCGAGCTCCAGTCGGAACCACGGAAGGAACCATCATTGATTCCATTGACATCGAAGGGGGCATCTGAGCACCAGGCCAAGAGCCATGTGCATCTGCACTGGAGCCTTCCTGATGTGAAGCTGAAGGCACTGGCCAGGAGCAACCTAAGCTGCCCTGGCGGAAGGACTTTATTCTCAAGGCTGCCGCCTGCCTCCCTATGGACTTACCATAGTGGAGTCACCATCACGGGTGCCAGAATCAGGGCCGAGGTTGTCATCCCAGTCCCAATGCCTTCAGAGACAGTAGTGCTTGAGGAAAGTCTTCGAGCCCTCGAGGCCCACATGATGGCAGTACTGACCATGCGACAGGCTGGTCCCTTGATGCCATCGGCATCATCACCGCACTTCATACAGTTCATCCTGGAGACCCATGCACTGCCCACTGAGGCAGGTGCATCGGGTTGGCGGTCGGAATAGTCATCGATTCCCCCAGTCATCGCCCTCTCCAGTGTCTCGGGTTCCAATGCCCCAGTGCACCATTAGTCCGCCGTCGCCTGGCTTCTCCACCCAACTGGAGACGTTGTCGAGAGCAGACCGGCGCTACTTTGATTTCCTCATTGAGTCGGACTCCGATGGATGGGAGACTGAGGAGGAGCCTGTGGTGTTCGACTCGGGGTCTCCAGCCCTGCCCTCAGACGCCTCCCCTTCATATGATTGGCGCAAGTCACCCCCTGAGGACATGTCTTTCCAGAACTTCATCAAGGACATAGCCAAGGCCATTCTCCTCTCCCTGGAGTCAGAGGATGAGCCGAGGGTGGAGGAATTAGAGATCCTCCAGGACCCTTTGGCTCCCAAGGAAGAATTATGATACCTGTGCACCAAATCCTACAAAGGCTGCTGTTGAGAATGTGGGAGATCCCCCTTACGGTGCCAGCCATCAGCCAGTGGCTGAACTCCATGTACTGGGTCCAGAAGGCTCCAGGCTTCGAGAAGCCCCATCTCCCCCACAACTCCTTGGTGGTGTAATCTGCTCTGAAGCAGATTAAGAGCACCAAGACCCATTCCTCAGTGCCCCCGGGCAGGGAGGCCAGGACCTCTGACATCTTCGGTAGGAGATGCTTTCAGGATTCCATGCTGGTAGCCAGGATCCTCTCATACCAGCTAAGCATGAATATGTTCCTCAAGGACATCATGGCAGACCTGGCCAAGTTCGCTCCCTCATTCCCTTTAAGCGTCCTAACTCCTTCCAAGCCCTGGCAAACCAAAAGCGAGATAAACTAAATGGTGTATCAGACAGCTTTATTAGCGACAAACCCCAACGCGTTTCGGCACTTGCCTTCTTCAGGGGGTAAAAGCCTCAAACAAAATAATTAAAATCAAAGTTGTAATACATACATAATAAAAAAAACCTTTCCATACAAATAAAAAATACAAAAATGAACAATAATGGATAAAATTAAAAACTATAAGGCCAAGGCATACAAAAGGTAAACAGGTAACAAGGTGCACTTTGACACAGTCAAATATATAAAACATAGAAGGTTGGAAAGGATAACCAAGACTTCGTACTCACAGCATATACCATTTCAAAGTTACACCAACTTGTATGGAATGAACATCAATGTAGATACTTGTGACACCAGAGAGAGGACCATCCATGGGACAAGTTCAAGAGGTAAAAGTAAAAATATTATATGGCAAAGACTTGCTCGTTCTGATAGCAGCCCAAAACTAGCAAGAAAACCTCTGCAATGTCAGAAAAATTCTGTAATAAACATCAGTATATCAGGAAATTGAGAATAAAACGTACAAAAAGCAATGGTAAAAACGAGGCAGGCAAATGAGCCTCAAGATATAAAATGTAGTAATTACTAAGATGACACAACAATGTCTGAAACAGCAGCTAAATAGCCAAAGGACACAATTAAATTAAACCATTCATACTAACCTTAGAGTCCTGTGACCATACTTCTGTTATGCAGCTTAGATATCAAACAGCATGACTGGAGAATGCCAGGCTTTAAACTAAAAGTTTTGGGTCAAACAGAGGTGAAAGTTCATCAAGGCAAATACCAGTTTAATGAGGACCGCATTGGCAAACGCACTAAATCAATGCAATAAACAACAAACAAAAAAAAACTAATTCAAAGGCAAAAGATGGCAACTGGACTACCAAAGATCATATGAATAAATCAACAGTCAGGAAATACTTATCAGCTTTAATACCACCGGGTGAGATATTACGAACAATGCGCTGGCAAAATACCATGCACAACACGTACTGCAATATTGAATACTAATTGACCTTAATGTCCATGAATGTAAAATTGTAAATAAATGGTTGGACTCAAATAGTATGTTGAAATTTAATAAATAGCAAAATGAGTGCAGGAAAAAACATGAATTAATGCCATAAGATTATATGCATCGGGGAAACTATATTGCAAGTAAAATGCTAGAGACCAAAAGATAACATGGATAAATTACAGCAGACTAATGTAAGTAATGTTAGACTGTACAAATATGCATGATTTTTGCTAAGTTAAAAATAAAAACTAAAAATCAGGAGACTCTTAAGATTAAAAAAAACCTGTACAACAAGCCACCACAGAAGGGCGACTGATAAAGAACCCCTAATGTAAAAGAAGCTAAAACCCAGAAAATTAAAACAAGAAAAATAAAAAGCAGAGGGAAGTGAAAACATAGTAGCCATGGACAGAGTAAAAAGCCACTGAAGATGTTGAGAAATGCATGAAAATAACCACTGTGCATAAATTAAACCCATGAACTGTGGAAGAGAAATACCGGCTTCGTTAAGATAACATGTGTGGTGAATATCAAACAAAAATCCTCCCAGGTGGGAAAGGAATAAACAACTAAATAAATAAACCAAGAGAACACTAAAAGCTAAAAAACTAAGACTTAAAGCTAAAGGGGGCAGGGGAGAGAGAGAAGGGGAGAGCAAAAGAAAGAAGGGGAGGAAAAAGGAAAGGGGAGGGGAGGAAAAAAGGAAAGGAAAGGGGGCGGGGGGCACTAAGAACATAAATACTAAAAACCTGTAAAAATACAGATGTGAATAAAGATATCGCCATGAATTAAAAACAGCAGCATGATTCCACAAGAGTGCCAATTTAAAAAGTGAGGGTGTGCACACAGGGCTTTAAGAGGTGCAAACCAAGGGCAATCAGAAACTGCAAATACATTGATCCTACTTGTAACTTATGGATACTGGTAAAACAATAAAAGCATGAAATGGGTTCCACAGAGGATGCCAGTAAGGAGAACTGCATAAAGAATTCATAGAAAAATAGAGACGTCCTAATCCAGGTTTAGACCCTGAGGGGTCCAAGACTTCAGGTTAAAAATATATTTCTGCTCTAATCTCAGATTTCTGATATCTTAATGCCCTACGGGAGAGGATCTTCCAAGAGGTCAAGTGCTTTCAGGGAATGAGTAGTAAGAGCGGTGAGCTCTTCCCGCCAGAAGACCTAGACAATTTTCTTCTAGATCCACTAAGGTTGTCTCCTCCTCCAACGGGTCCTCAGATCTGAATGAGAGTTCTGAGCCCCTATCGTAAGCTCCTTCACCTTCCAATGGCCCTAAAACCAGGGATCCCTAACAGCTGGTTGGACTCCAGACCAGTCCCCAAGGAGGCCACCCTGGGGAGAGGAAGTGGACCCAACTCCCTTTGCGCCTCCCAGGCTTTGCCTACTACAATATGCCTGGTGCATCATGAGAATAAATTCTGTGGAGAAGGGAGCATTAACCAGCAACCCCGGAGAAGTGTTTAGATGCAGAAACCACACTGTCTTCAGCGATTGTGGGATCTGCCGGAGTAGAGTGAGAGGCTACCAAAATGGCAGGTTTCGCCACTCGAAACAAGGTAGGCAGCAGAGACAAAGCCGTGTTTAAGGCCACTTTTGACCCCAACGGCTCATCAGAGGCCACCCGCAAGGATCCGCCTGCCTTTCTATCTTCAGCCTCATGGGCTCTGCAAAAGCCTTTGGCCAAGATCGCTCCACCTTAATCCGCATGCAGTGCAAACATCCTTAGTCGAAGAAGGCATCACATTGGGGATGCTGGGTCACAAGTCTCAGCCGCGGCAGTCTGTTTGCCAATATCACACTCAAGCCTTCATAGAGCCGCAATGGACCCCCCCCCCCCCCACTCACCACCGAAACACAGAGGAGGGGGAAAACACAAGAAAATGCTGCACAATATCACTCAGCAGCTGCAGCTGCAGCCGCTCATCCTCAGCCACCACTGAAGTTGTTAGAGGCTGCGGGATCAAGTGCCCAGTACAGAGAGGTCAGACCCTGAGGCTCCCACCCCCTCCTAAGGTCCTGCAGCTGACTAAACAGCATTAGATCCACAGCAGGCACTTCCACCATAAGCACAGAACATAAGCTAAGTACTCTGCTTACCAGAGGAATACCAGGCAAACCAAGTTTTCTTCTTTTAAACAGGAAATGTTCTCTTCAGTGCAGCACAGACTACACTGAGTTCTGTCCCATTTGCCGGAGACAGAGGATACTGGCTATACTGGCTTGGTGGGTGGAGCGTTGACTCCTTATGAGGCGACAAACCAAAAGCATGCTCAGTCTCTATCTGCTGGAAGAGGGACAAAACCCAGGAGTTCGGACAGGACCCTATGGAAAGGGACTACTGGCAGACTCAGAATCTGACCCGTGTCCTAGCAGTCCTTCTGCCTTGCACGTCAATGCACTAACTACCACACCCCATCTTCTCCCAATTGTTTAATATGATTTTCTTATTGGTTACAGATTTGCTTTCACTTTGTTTTTCTAAACAAAACTCAACATTTGTAACTTGTGAGGATGTAAGCTGATACAATGGTGCATATGGCATAATACTTTACCTGGGACAGTTAACCACTGTGTCATCACAGCAGAAGCAGTGCTCTGGACCTTATCTTCTGCTACTACCTCATCTACAAGGCCTATATTCAGGGCATCAGTTGGAGAGTACAAGAGGCCCAGCTGTAGGGAACGCTCCGTAACTCTTTGCCCGACAACCTCCAATGCTAGATCCTTAAACCTAGGATTAAAACAAGAACAAATTACTGAACTTTAGGGCGGGGCATTCAAAGTTAAACAATAGATTCTGACAGATGGGGGGGAGGAGACATAAGGCTTAAGGTTTGCCTTGGTTGGCCCTGATTTGTATTGTAATGTTTTATTGTACTCCGTTCTGTACTGTCCCTGTGGCCAAAAGAACAGAATATAAGCTCGATATTCAATTAAATTACACCAAAGCTCATACCTGCATATACAGAAGATTAAAATCTTAACAGTGTCTGTGTATAAAAACCTCTTATGCTGCTGGTTTGGGAGTAATGCCTGTTGGCAATCTGTCTCAGATTGGTTGTTGTTGTGGGTTTGACATCTCATGTTGGTTGTGAGTTTGAGTAGAGGCTTTAAAATTCAACAACATTCAAAGTGTAATGAGGCCTCAGTAAAAACAAATAGAAACAGATGATCCTGGAAGAAAAGGACTATTTGGTTCACTCTTTCTCTGCCCATTTGTACCAGCCTACACGGCTATCACACGTCTTTTCTCTCTGAGTCTATCCCATGCATGCTTGAATTCTGCCATGGTTTTGGCTCTTATAAAAACTGTGGCAGAATCTGAGTACAAATGAAGCAGTGTAATTATGTAGACTTAATATGAACACAAAACTAATAATTCCTCTGTCCAAAATTATTTTTAGAAGACCTCTACCAGAAAGGTGCAACGATGCCCAGTTGTGTCTCATTCAGTCCAATGCCGTATTTCCTGTTGTCAGCCATAATCCGGTAGTCACAGGACAACGCCATTAAGCAGCCTCCTGCAGGGCTGGATCCCTAGAATCAGATAGGAAAAGCTTATGCCTGACCTGTACCCCTGTTACCAAAGGTCTCACAGTAAGGATACTATGGAGTGCAAATAGGAACATGGAACTGCAGTACAGGCATTTCCTGAACTTTTACACTTTCAACACTTTTTATTTCCGTAGTACATGCAGCTAGAAAGGTCTTGGCCAATCAGGTGCCTCTGTGATCTAGTGCAGCATAGAATATGAAACCTATTCAATTACAAGTCTCATGCACACTTTATTTCTTTAAAGCAAAATGCTACTTCATTGGCTTGCTGTAAGGTATCAAAGTAACATAGTAAATGATGGCAGATAAAGACCAGCATGGTCCATCTAGTCTGTCCAGCAAGATGGCAAGAGTAGGTGCAACTGTCGCTCTGTGCAAGCCACCCCTCCCCATGTCTTTGTTTAGGGGTAAACCCACCACTCCATGTAGGACACCCCTATTTGTTGAGACGTTATATGGTTCAGAAGTTAGATAGTACCGTTTATTTTGTTTTTATCCTATTGCTGTAAAGGGATCCTCTGTGTTTGTCCCATGCCTTTTTTAATTCCGTCACCGTGTTTGCCCCCACCACTTCCATCGGGAGGGCATTCCAAGCATCCACCACCCTTTCAGTGTGTCTATCTTGGCTTACAGAACACGTGCAGAAGGAATACCTACTGAAACTTTGCACTGCATGGAGCCACTTTGAAAATGCAATAGTTCTATAAAAGCCTACATGGCCCACACATTGTGTTTTGCTTGTCAGCAAGACAGATATCAGAATCCATTCATCAAACCTAATCACTGAGCATTTCTGGCAATCTCCACCATTACTGCACAAATAAATCGGCTGCCCTGTATTTGCCATAGTGATGCAGTGTCTTGTATGTTACACACTGGCTGAATCTCAGCAGGAAGCTGGGCTATTCCAAAGGCTCCAGTGATGTGGCCAGCATCCCCTGAAAAATTGGTAAATAATGTCCTGCAGCACACAGGCATTCCATCCACGTGTTCTTCACAGAAAGTAAATTCAGTGACGACTAATATATGTGTTTGTTTTAAAGGAGGTTTAATCATATCAATTTGGGCTAAGTCCAAACAGCTTTGTATCCCCCTCTGTCCTCAGCTGATGACTCAAACCTTATATTTGATTTTAGCAGTTTTTATCCCTTCACTGCAAGAGTCCGAGGCCTCTCCCACATTACAAAATTTCTGCCTCCCTTACACATACTTCACTCTTTTTTCCAGCAGGAGAAACTAAATGAAACTCTGGCATTTTCTCCCTATTCATACCTTCAAGCCAATGAATATAATCATCAAACATTAACACGGTTATTTTAGAAGCCCTATGTATGCTCTGTACATCTGAAAACAGGCATCTCCAGAGGCATTTTAGATTCAGGGTCTGTGGATGTCTCTAGCGTAAGGACGTCCAAGTCTGAACAGGAGCATGGTGGAGGTGTAGCCGGGTTGTTCCCAAGAATCTGGATATCACTACCTGATCCCAGAAACATCCTGGACACCCAAAGTTGCGTCTAAGATTCTACTTGCTCCAGGCACGAAAGCAAAATTAAACTTACCTGCTAATTGTTGTTCCTTGAGGAACTCCAGACCAGCCCCGAACCTCTGGGTAGTGCACCTCCTCCAGCAGCTTGGAGACTGAGTACGTCACATTCTTGAGAGCACCAGTACTAAATATAACTGGCTCCTCCCACAAGCTCCCAGTAACCTACTGATAAAGCAAACTCACAGGAGCAACAAATAAGTAGCAATACACCAAACAGGAAAATAATTAACTAGCAATACCTGTGTCACCCTTCCAGGAGGTACTCTTCCGACTCCCCGGAGTAGGAAAGCATAAGAGAAAGAGAGAAAAAAACTCTGGAAAAAATATCGAGTCTCTGTCTAGGGCGCTTGAACGACGAGAGACTCCCACAGAACTTTTAAAAGTATAATCTTCTCGGAAAAAAGAAAATTACACAATATGCAAAAAAGAACAAGCATACGAACAGCCCTAAATTAAATCACACATCTTCAAGAACCTTGTGACTCACCCCCTAAGGAGCCTCGAGTATTTAAAAAGGAAAGTAACTGAAAGGGATACAAAAAAAATGGAAATTACACTTACCTGGTAATTGATGTTCCTTGAGGGAGTACAGTTCAGTCCTCCACCACTGGGTAGTGCACCTCCTCCTGCAACATGGAGACTGGACAAGTCAAACTTGTGACATCACCGGGTATATCCTGCTGGTCTTGTCCCATGATCCCCCAGTGACCTACTGTCAAAGCAGACTCAAAGGAGCAAACAAACAACCAGTTAAAGTACTAAATACAAAGCTATGCTCAAAACTTCAACTTTAAAATCACAGGGCCCCAAAAAGAAAGGCCGAAAACACCCTCCTCCGTGTCCCTGTCCCCCTGCGCACCAAACAGCGGAAGACAGAGAGCTAGAAGGAAGGAGAACAAGGAAGAGTATAGGCAGAAAAGGTTGCTCTCGCGATTACCTGCCAATCAGAGCCCGTTGCCGACTCTAGGATCCGAAAGCATACTCGGAACTGACGCCTCGCGTCTGAAACATCCATCCCCGGGCGGGAATGAGGACTGAACTGTACTCCCTCAAGGAACATCAATTACCAGGTAAGTGTAATTTCCATTTCCTTATCGGTCCTCCACCACTGGGATGTACCAGAGCAGTAATCATTGGGAGGGACCTATCCAGTCGGCTCGGCCCCTAAACGAACAGAGCAGGCACCGACCCCAGCCCGCTCCTCACGTCAACAGGCGGTAAGCCAACCAGGAAGACACAACCGAGAGCCCACTTGGATCCTCTTCACTGGTGAAAACAGCACAGAACTCTGCCCCAAGCAGCGCTAGTGCTTCAGAAAGACAAACTCGCCATCGCAAACACACTGAACGCCCTAGAAACAGACCTACTGAGAAGGCTACCGGAGCTCCGCCTGAAAAATCCGCTTGAGCTCCCCCTTGGCTCTCGACCCCACCAGGGTGTCAAGTGTTAGCAACCGCTGCTCTCCCGCAGAACCCGCTCTTGCCGGAACGACAGGAGGGAAAAGAAAAGAGTAACTGATGATCCTCGTAGAAGGTGCTGTCCCGAGTCTGCTTTTATTATTTTTTTTTTATTTTTTTTTTTAAATAAATGAGCTTAATCAACTTTAGAAAATAATCCAATCTGAAACTCAAAACAAAAAAATCCTTATTTGTTCCTTCAGGGAGCCCCAAACATAGGCTCAGACGTCCTCCAGCTGCTTGGAGACTGAGTGTACTGGGAGCTGGTGGGAGGTGCCAGTGGTATTAGTACTGGTACTCTCAAGAATGTGACGTACTCAGTCTCCAAGCTGCTGGAGGTGGTGCACTACCCAGAGGTTCGGGACTGGACTGGAGGGACGATAAGGAACAGGCATTAAGAAAGTGCTTGTTTCGGCTGTAAAACATTCAGAGGATGTAGCGAATATGGCACTCTATCCCCAGTACTCTGCACAATCATAATGACAGCAGCAGTGGGATTGGAACCCTGGCTTCCCTAGTCCTAGCCCACCATGCTAACCATTAGGTTATTCCTAGCCATCCACAGTCTGGAATACTATTCTGGGGATGGCTAGAAGCCCCTGCAGACATCTATATTGGGCATGTCCACATTCGTGAAATCATGACTGAACTTGGACGTGCTTACTTTTTTTCTTCAAGAAAAAGATAAACCTACTGGAATCAACCTAAATAACCCAAAAATCCAAAAGATTCCAAGAGTCCAAAACTTAGCTCTTCTTTTTGCCAGTTGTGGATGGACCTGAAGCAGGGTGTATAACAATTTTACATTTTGATGTCACACCCGAAACGTGGAGCCACGTCGTCAATTTTGGGATTACTGGCATGTATCTGCTGCGCTGAATGGCACTTTACAAAAGCTAAGTTTTGGACTTTGAATTTTTATTCACATATATAAATTTAATAAAAGGAGTTGCCACAGTGGTGCCTGGACTGCTTACCCGGCACTGTGTTGGCGTGCTCCGACAAAAGAAATTGTGCACAAACGATTTGTGTTTTGTGGGGGTATTAGTTTCTTGGATTTTTGCTTTTTTTCTTCAGACATTCTGGCTTGGATGTCATTTGTAAAATGCAACTCTAATTCTGGTTTCTCAAACATCTCATTCTTCACTGGACTACATAAGCTCTGTAAACGCCAGTTTCATTCCCACTATATTTTCGCCGTCAAATATCTGAAACAGAATGGCCACAACCATAGTAGCCGTACTAATATAAAACAGAGTTCTATCACTCGGAACATTCTGCTCTGTAAATCATGACACGAAACAGACTACACACCCATTATTGTAGGGTGCTGGTAAACTTCAATGGGCTTTATATACTTTTATCTACCTTCCTCTCAAAAATAAATAAGCCCCAATGTCCTATGAAAAGTACTTACATTGATGGCTGCTATTATCACCATGCTGGACCCATAGAGTTTTAGCCACATCTCCTGCAAGGCTCTCCAGAACTCCGCATAATGCTCTGTACTCTTTCCGCACATCTCGGTTATATCCAGCCCTGCAGAGAAAATTCTAGGAAGTGCCTGTAGCAGGAAATATATTAAAACGTATCTGCAATCCATATTATAAGTCCTACTTACAGTGTAAAATCAATAAACCACCATCCACACGAAACTGGTAATAAGCTACATCATAATGCCATACAAACGGCCAAATTATAAGGCAAACTATGCAGTTGCCTAGGATGGCAGATCTGGAGGGGGAGGGGGCAAGCAAAAAACAGGGCATTCAGATACTGATTGATTGATTGAGGAGGAGGGATAAGGCTTTAAAGTTCGCCTAGGATGCCAGCACCTTGAACAATCTCTGGGGCAAGCCCTGCATGTAACATGGCCAATTCCTGCATTAAACATTATCAATTTAAATTAGACTTTTAGTTGGACAATTTTCATACAAACATATTTGCCTCTTGGAGCTGAAGTGATAGTGGAGAAAGCCAAGCAGAAAGGAGGTATGAAGCTCTCATATTCCTAATGGGAAGCTGGGAAAAACCCATGGTGAATGTATAGAATCTTCCTCTCGACGCACCATGACTCTTCCAGTGCTTTTCTATACCAACTGCTGAAAAAGTACTTTCATTTGCATTTCCTGGTTGTTAATGACTGCTACCCATCCTACTAGCAGTTTTATTACGTAGACTTTTAGAGGATGGAGAATTAAATAATTCTTATATATTGCTAGATAAATAAAAAAATAAATAATATCTATTTATCTAACATTACGTATATGCCACCTTTCTGGTTTATCAAGGCAGTTTACATTGAACGCAGTGGAATTTAAGTTACATAGAACACTAACAGCTACACGATAACAAGGTTATTTTTAACTATCCATATAATAGGAAGGGTGAGGGGATGATATGCTGATTACAGGTAACTTATTTACAGTGAGAATCAATTGTTGGACATACTGAATTCAGGTAAATTAATTAGTGAGAAACAAGAAGGGTCTAGTTCTGTGTGTGACTAATGGCACTTGTCTGTCCGATGTGGCATTATATGTTGCTGTTAAGTGCCGTCGAGTCGGTGTCGCCTCATGGCGACCCTCTGGATAGTTGTCCTAAATTGTGTTCGGTCTTAAGTCAGGCAGCTCATTGTTGACAGACTGGTACCCGTAGCTGCTGTTATTGTATCGATCCATCTCATTGCTGGCCTTACTCTTTTGCGTTAACCTATCTTGCCAAGCATGTCGTCTTTCTCTAATGATCTCTCTTCGCATGATATGTCCAAAGTATGAAAGTCGAAGTCTTGTCATCTGATCTTCTAAAGAAAGCTTAGGTTTGATCTCCTCTAGTACTGACTGGTTTGTTCTTTGGGCAGTCCATGGTATACACAGTATTCGCCGCCAGCACCATAATTCATGGGTATACAAAACTGTCTAAATAAATAAAAAATTCAAAGGCATCAATTTTCTTCCTGTCTATCTTTTTCACTGTCCAGCTTTCACATCCATATGATGTTATTGAAAATACCATGGCTTGAACAAGTTGAATCTTTGTATGGAGAGAGACATCTCTGCTCTTGAGAATCTTGTCTAGGTCTTTCATAGCCATTCTGCCAAGAGCAATGTGTCATCGGATTTCTTGACTGCTTGTTGCTTCTTTATTGATAGTTGATCCAAGTAGGTTAAAGTTGTTAACAATTTCAAATTTTTTCTCCTTCAACGATGAACCTATTGATTTTGCCAGTTGTCATGATCTTTGTCTTCTTTACATTAAGGTGCAGGCCCATTTTGAGACTATGTTCTTTGATCATGAGAAGCAAAAGTTTCAGATCATCTTCACTTTCAACCAGTAATGTGGTATCATCAGCATAGCGAAGGTAATTGATGTGGCATTATATGACTGTCCCATAATATTCTTGGAATATGTGCGTTTTGAGTCTCTTTCTAAACTCCGATTGCTCTTATATTGCTTGGTAGGGAGTTCCATAGCCTTGAACAGTAGATGGAGAAAGTGCGCTGGCATGTTTCTTGCGTGCTGGTTATTTTAAGTTTGGGGACTTTAAGTAGATTTGCCGTTTGGTTTCTTCTTGGTCTGCTCTCTGATGTGTGAATGAGTGACCGCAAGCAGTCGGCAGATAAAACAGTTACTCACTTGTAACAGGTGATCTCTATGCTATCTCCAGGAACAAGCAGGAATGTAGTCTTCACATATGGGGACTCCCTAGCTGCAGATGCCAGGGAGATGGCCCCAGAAAGTTGTGTGCCCTTGTGAAAGGGCTCACTTCCCCCCATGGATCTCTGGCATCCTACCAGGGATGGTGGGTAGGAGTTGATTAAGTGTGGAACAGGTGTTGAAGAACAGCCTGACCAAACAAGGCATCCTGGCGGGAGTCCTTGTCTAAGCAGTAATGGGCTGTGAAGGTATGAACCGAAGCCCAAGTAGCTGCTCGACAGATGTCGTCGATAGACACAGAGTGAAGATGAGCCATGGAGGCTGCCATGGCTCTCACATTGTGAGCTGCGACATAGCCTTCCAGAGGAAGGTTTTTATTCTCATAGGCAAAATATATACTCTGTGCAATCCAGCTGGACAGTGTCCTTTTGGAGAGTGGAAGTCCCAAATGACTAGGATCAAAAGCAACAAAGAGTTGGGAGGACTTTCTACGTTGCTGTGTCCTTTGCAAGTAAAAGGCCAAAGCTCTTTTACAGTCTAAAGTATGAACATTCCTTTCTGCATTTGAGGCGTGAGGCCTTGGGAAGAATACAGGAAGGTAAACCGCTTGGTTTAAATGAAAAGATGACACCACCTTTGGCATAAATGAAAAGATGACACCACCTTTGGCATAAAGTGTGGATGAGTCCTAAGGACAACCTTATCATGATGGAACCTTGTATAAGGAGGATCAGCCACCAACGTTTGCAATTCACTGATGCGACGTGCTGATGTGATTGCAATAAGAAAGATGACCTTCCAGGAAAGGAATTTCAAAGAGATAGTAGCTAATGGTTCAAAAGGCAGCTTCATGAGCTGCCCAAGAACCAGATTTAAGTCCCATGCTACCGGTGGTGGCCTAATGGGAGGCTTAGTTAAAAGAAGGCCTCTCATAAATCTCGCTATGAGAGGATGAGAGGAAATAGGTTGTCCATTTAGAGGCTTGAAAGCAGCTGCAATAGCGCTCAAATGAACTCTCACTGAATTGGTCTTAAGCCCTGCATTAGACAAATGAAGGAGGAGATACTCCAGTAATGATTCCAGAGGTATCGCAAAAGGGTTAAGACCCTTCTGCGAGCACCATATGGTAAACTTTTTCCACTTGAAAGCATAAGAGCATCTTGTGGAAGGTTTCCTGGAAGCATAAAGGATATCTTTTACCTGCTGAGAAAGGTTAAGACCGTGAAGTTCTAGGCTTTCAGCAACCAGGCCCTGAGATGCAAAGACTGGGGATTGGGATGCCACAGCATCCCATCCTCATGAGAAAGGAGATTTGGAGCATATCCTAACTCCAGAGGCAGAGCTTGAGAGAGATGTAGGAGCAGAAGGTACCACATTTGCCGTGGCCAACGTGGAGCTATGAGAATCATATGACCTCTGTCTCTCTGAAGCTTGAACAGGGTTTTGGGAATTAGGGGAATGGGTGGAAAGGCATACAGGAAGTCCTGACCACAATGGAGGAGGAAAGCATCCCTGGCCTGACAACCCTGAGCCGGAATCCTGGAACAGAACCGGGGAAGTTTGGCATTCAGCGGACTTGCAAAGAGGTCTATGTCCGGGGTTCCCCAAATTTGAAAAAAAAAAAAAAAAAAAACTTTGGCCACCTGGTCTGCATGGAGAGACCATTCGTGTGGAAGCAGAACTCGACTGAGTCTGTCTGCCCAAGAGTTTTGAATGCCTGGAAGATACACCGCAAGGAGATGAATCTGATGCTCTCTGGCGAGGGCCCATAGTCGCAAAGCTTCGTTGCAGAGCGACAGAGAGCCTGTTCCACCCTGCTTGTTCACACAGAACATGGCTACTTGATTGTCCATCTGAACAAGGACAGTCTTGTAGCTGAGCTGGGTGTGGAATACTCGAAGAGCATGGAAGATTGCTCTGAGTTCCAGGAGATTGATGTGTAGATAGGTCTCCTGTGGAGTCCAGGTACCCTGGGTAGAGAGGCCTTGCAGGTGGGCTCCCCAACCTACCTGTGAGGCATCTTTTGTTAGAGTGGCTTGGGGTGGGGGTTGCTGAAAAGGAGACCCCACCAGAAGGTTTTGGGGTGTCCGCCACCATTGGAGGGACAAAATAAAACGATCTGAGTTTGCTATTTTGTCTGACAGGCACCTGAGTCCATTGAGTGGATAAAGTCCACTGGGCTGACCTCATATGGAGGCGAGCATAAGGAACCACATGCACGGTGGATGCCATGTGGCCTAGCAATTGCAACATTTCCAGAGCAGTGAGGTGAGGTTTTAGCACTGCTTGGGAAGCTAACTGCACAATGCGAAGGCAGCGGGGCTATGGAAGGCAGGCCCTTGTCTGGTATCCAGCAGAGCTCCTATAAACTCTAGGGACTGAGTGGGAGCAAGGTTGGATTTTGGGAAGTTTATGACAAGTCCCAAATACTGAAGGATGCGCATTGTGCGAGAGAGAGCAACCCTGGCCTCTGGCTCTGAAGTGGCTCAAATGAGTCAGTCGTCTAAGTAAGGGAAGACGAATATTCCTAGGGTGCAGAGAAATGCTGCCACCAGAGCCATGCATTTTGTGAACACCCTTGATGCAGAGGCCAGGCCAAAAGGAAGAACCCTGTATTGGTAGTGCTTTCCTTCGCTTTCTGTTTCAAGGGACTTTCGGTGAGTTGGATGGATGAAAACGTGTGTATGCATCCATGAGATCGAGAGAAGAAAGCCAATCCTGACTCTGAAAGTATGGCAGCAGAGTTTCTAGAGAAATCATTTTGAACTTCTCTTTGAACAGGAATTTGTTCAATTCACTGAGGTCTAAGATGGGTCTGTGTCCTCCTGTTTTCTTTGGAATAAGGAAATAGGGGGAGTAAAACCCTGTACCCCGTTGTAGAATGGGTACCTCTTCTATTGCCCTTTGGGCAAGAAGCACAGTGACCTCTTGACCTAACTGGTCGTTGAGAGAGGTCTGAGAATTGAACTGTCTTACCATTGTAGGAGGGGGCATGCTGAGGAAATGAAGTTTGTACCCCTCTCTTACAATAGACAGAGTCCAATTTTCTGCTGTTATCTGACCCCATCTGGGGGCAAAATGACATAACCTTCCTGGGATGGTGGAGGGTTCTGGGCCGTTCAGGGCCAGGAAGGCAAAGTTCTCTAGATAGGAGTCAAAGCCCCTGTGGAGGTTGAATCTGCTGAGCCGGTAGAGGCTTAGCTGCTTTTGTCTTTCTTTGCCTAGGTTGTTGCTGCTGTCCCTTTTGGGCAGACTGACCTAAGTGATGCCCCTGTTGGGTACAGGAGGGGTAAAACTTCTTCTTACTGAAGAATGGTTTCTTAGAGGATTTTTTCCTCGCAGGATCAGCTGTAGATTTAGACAATCTATCCAGAGTGATACTGTCAGCATCTATCTCATTAGCTTTTTCCTACCAATTCTTGCCAGAGAGATTCTCTCCTGTGCAAGGAATATTCCCTAGTTTATCCTGTACCCAAATTTCCAAGTCAGATGCCTGGAGCCAGGCAATCCTACGTGCACCTATGGCAATAACAGAGGTTCTGCTTATGCACTCAAAGCAGTGAAAGGCTGCACGATTCACAAACTTGGAAACATTCTGAGCATGTTTGACAAGGGCGAGGTAATCCTGCCTCATCAGGAAGGAGAGGGCTCATAAGCTCTAAATCTCCTGTGACCTCCTTAAGGAACATTCCCATATATAAGATATAGGAACTGATTCTAGCAGAAAGCATGGAAGCTTGGAAGGTTTGACGTCCAAAGGCGTCAACAGTCCTACACTCACACCCTGGAGGATTAGATGCATGCCTTTTTGCACTCTTTATCCTTCTCATAGCTGACTCCACCACCATAGAATGGTGTGGTAATTAAGTCTTCTGAAAACCAGGACAAGGAGGAACTCGATACATGGTGTTGAGTCTTCGAGAGTGAGGAGATGTGGTTAGAGGTGTCTCCCACATCCTTAACATGAGATCATGCAAAATCTCATGAATAGGTAAGGTAGCTGCCTCCTTGGGAGCTTTAGGGTATTGCAGGATTTCTAATTCCTTTGCCCTAGGCTCTTTTTCAGGAGCCACTGTGATGGAAAGACCTCGAGCCACATCTCGGATAAAATCCTGAAAGGACATATCCTCTGGTGGAGACATCCTACATTGAGGAAGAGGAATCCTCAGGAAGAAGTACTCTGGTATCGGCAGAGCTTTCAGAGTCTTCAGACTCATCCAAGGATTCAAAGTATCTCCGATCCGGGTGATCATGCAAGGCACGGTACCGGTACCGATCGAAGCTGGCATCGGAGTGGTCCGGTACCGACTTGTCGATGCCGGATGGATACGCATGACTCGGTCCTGGTAGAATACCTGCCGATGTTGATGCAGTCAGTGCTGGTACCGGTTGAATTGTCTGAAGCGGTTTCAGGAGGCATCGAGGCCGTGAGAAGAGCCGCCAGACTGCGTTCAATAGCCAAGAATCTCTGGTCTATCGACGCTGCCGATGCTTGGATGAAGCGTCGATACCGGATGAAGCGGCCGATACCCCAGAGCATGGCACCAGTAGTTCTGCCGAGGTTGAAGCCTCGAGAATGTCCTGGAGCCCCGTTAGTGCTTTGGAAGCCGAAGCCTCCCGCCAGGGCAATTTTGCTGGTGAAAGTCCCTCAAGGGCAATGCCAGAAGCATCTCGCTGTCTAGAAGGAGATCTACCCTTTGAAGACCGGCTAGATTTATGTTTAGTTACCTGAGATCAATGTTCCCTCTAATTTTCTGTAGGCTGTGTGCGCATAAAATATCAGCTGTGCAGCTTTTGAAGGAAAGTTAAATTTTTGTGCGCCACATAATGACACTTGGAGTTATATATTTTAAAATTTGACTACACGTCAGAATATAGTATGTACACCACATTGATTTTAATCAAATTAAATGAAAATAGACAATTACTAAATGAAGCGGAAATTTTCTAGTAATTACAATCACAACTTTTAAATTTTAAGAAGTCTGTGTTATCTTCTATCAGAATCAGAACCGTAATTTTTGTGCGCTCTGTTGTAAAGTATGTGCGCTCGCTCCGCGAGGTGTGTGCGCGCGCACACGCGCACAGCCTAGAGGGAACAGTGCCTGAGATCCATGGGAGGAAGACAAAGCCCTGGAAGACGTCAATGCCACGGAGGCTGCATCGGAGGGAAAAAAAGGGTGCTAAGTTTAGCAGCTCGGTTCTGCCGGCCCCTTTTCAACATCATCCCACAGGCAACACACTCTGAAAGAGTGGTCAGGACCTAAACATTTGAGGCACCACTCATGGCTGTCAGTGACGGAGATGGTACTGCCACACTTAAAACACTTTTTAAAACCCGAAGCGGGTTTTTCCATTCTGAAGGAAAAGGAAATGGTGCATGGCACCTGAGAAAAAAATACTGGAAAGACTCCAGAAGAAAGTTTTGTTGTTTTTTTTTAAAGAAAAGAAAGAAGAAGAACCGGCGGTACCGGTGTAGCACTGAGGGAGGGCCGATGCGACCACAAAAAAGAAGAATAGAAGGGATTTTTTTCTGCAGTGACAGGATGTGCGACCTGTCGGCTCTGTGGAAAAAGAAGAACTGGAGAGGGACAGTTGGGAAAGGCGGGAAGGCAGCACGCAGGTGCTGTGGGATGCTCCCAGCAGCTTTCCTAGAGCCTGCGCTGGGGAGTGTTCCCGCGCAGGCTCTGTCGGTACCCATATGTGAAGACTACATTCCTGCTTGTTCCTGGAGATATTATATAAGCTTTTGCATGTGTTCATGAGTGATTTGTATTTGATTCATGCTTGGATGAGCAGCCAACGCAGCTCTTTCAGGAATGGGGCTATATGCTCGGCGGGATATTTGTGAGATCAAGGGAGCTGCAGAGTTTTAGGTGATTTGTAGTGGAAAAAGGGAACTTTTTGGTAGTCATTAGAATACAAAATTACAATAATCCAAGTTAGGGGTAATGTTCACTTGGCAGACTGTGCGGAACAGATTATGATCCAGTAGCGGGCGGAAGTTGTGAAGGATCTTTATCCTCTGGAATGTCACTGTAGTTGCTTTCTTAATATGTATTAACATAGATCATCACCATTTCTTCTTTTCTATGTCTCCTAACTATTCCACTATACTTTCTCTCTCTAGTGTTAGTCCTCCATAACCTCTCTCTCCATGGCAGATCAGTGTAAACATTTATTTTATTTTATTTATTTATTTAGCTGTATTTATATCCCGCTTTTCACCGGGTCAAAGCGGTCAATTGGGGGATACATTTAACACGTGGGGATATGAGACACATACACTAATACTTACAGGGAACATGGGCAATGGAGGGTTAAGTGGCTTGCCCAAGACCACAAGGGGTGCCTATAGGACTAGAAATCCCTGTCCCTCCGGCCTGAGATTGCTGTCCCCAGGTGGGACTTGAACTCCCGGCCCTGCGGCCTGAAGTACCTTGTCCTAACCACTAGACCACTCCTTCCTCATTATGTCCATTGCTGTTCTCTTCCTCTTATCGTTTTGTCTATGTGACTGGACTGTAAGCTCCAGGGAGCAAGGGCATTCTCTCTCGAGTGCCTGTACAATGCTGTGTACAATGTGTAGCACTAAATGTTTAATGGTAGTACTGTAAGCAATCCATGCATAGTATTCCCATATTCACTTGCACCAACTACCTCCAAGGGAATCAGAGTTTAAGGCTTTCTGAATGCAAAGTATGGACTTACTACTATCTTACACAATGCCTCTGCTCCGTTTATTCCACCTAGAATTTGCTTAGCATTCCTCTGGTGCCTCGCACAACATTCTAGGCTCAGCCTCTTACTTACAGAAGTCAGGATAACTCCTCTGCAGCCCCGATCGATTTCCAGCTTCTCCAGGCTGATGGCAAACTCAGTGAGGAAGTCCAGGCTGAGGCTGTTCACAGGAGGACTCTTCATCTTCAGGACAGCCACCCCTTGCACACAGTACAGTCAAAACATAGCTATACATTATCCAAGCCTACCAGTACCATTAAGAAATCATTTTTCAGCCAGAGAAAGAACAGACCCTCAAGTAGCCTATAAAAATAATCAGAAATGGCTATATTTTGCATGAAATTTGGGTTTCAAACTTAGCAGCCGACCAAGCTCACCATGTTTTGACATCGCTCAGTGCAAGAAAAAGGCTCACCAGAGTCCCTTGCCAATCATCCACAGACACTTAGGACAAGGACTGCACCACAAGAGCAGGGGATAAGGAATAATTAGAGAGACAACTGGAAGGTAGAGTACAGATATACCAAGCCAGTCCTGCAGAGGCTGAAACAGGGCTGTTAGGATCTCTAGGGGTGCTGGCTCAAAAACCATCAATGCTATTGCCTGCATGCTATCAACTGCTGATAAGGAATTAAGATTGGAAATATAGAGCAAAGAGATCTGGCAAACCATACTGTTCCCCTCTAAAATAACTTCACTGCTTTGTAAATAGTTCCCTCATTTTTCCTGTCCGAAAGAGTTGCATCCTTCCCTGATAATCCAGTTGAGATTGAACAGTCTTTAATTATCTGCTGCAGTCCTAATCTACTAGAACATAAGATCTGCTATACTGGCCCAGATCAATGGTCCACCAAGCCAGGTCACAAGGACCCAGCAGGATCCCAAAAGGTAGACAGATTCCATGCTGCTTATCTCAGGGATAAGCAGTGGATTTCAGACCATCCATTTTAATAATGGTTTACAAACTTTCCTCCAGGAACTTGTCCAAACCTTTTTAAATCCAGTTATGCTTACAGCTTTTACTACATCCTCTGGCAAAGAATTTCAGAGCTTAATTATGCATTGAGTGAAGAAATATTTTCTCTGTAGTTTCACTGTATTTCCCCTAGACTTTATGGGCCCAATTGGGCAGGCTATGAGCCACTACGGCACATAGCCTTGCTCGCCAACCCTTAACCCCAGATATTCAATACTGGGGTCATATGTGATATTGCATACTGCTCAGTTATCTCCTGCAGCTTCCGACATGTGCAGCGATCCCCGGATATTCAATGCTGGGTTAGCAACGGTCTCCGTCCCACCCTGGAACACTCCGAACACACCCTGATACTAACCGCATAGCATCGGTGTATGTAGTGGGATTAAAAGGTAATATTCAACGGCACTAATCCTGTAAGTGCCGTTGAATATCCTAATTAAAGGCATTTACATGGTTTACTGGGCTGTAAACCATGTAAATGCCTTTCGGATATCGGGCTCTATACTTTTTGAAGGAGTAAATAACTAATTCACGTTTACTCGTTCTGCTCCACTCATTATTTTAGAGATCTCTCTATCATATCCCCCCCAGCCGTCTCTTATCCAAACTGAAGAGCCCTAACCTTTTAAGCCTTTCCTCACAGGGGAATCCTTCCATCCTCTATTATTATTTTGGTCACCCTTCTCTGTACCTTTTCCAATTCCACTATATCATTTTTACATGTGGCAATCAGAACTGCACACAATACTCAAAGTGCGGTACCACTATGGAGAAATTCAGAGGCAATAGGATTTCCTTTATTTTATTCTCTTTTCCTATTTAAACAACATTGTCTGCTTTCCTCCAGACATCATTTCTATACATCTGTTTAAACTTAAAGCCATGTTTAGGCTCTATGACTGTCTTACTGAACCGAGACATAAGAATGGTACTTTCCTAAAGCATTTTCTTGAGTAAAGTAGTGCTTTACCTGTGAAAAACACACCCTGTACCCAAATAATTTTAGCTGAAATTAGCAGAGGCATTCCCTGGGCAGAATGTGAAATGGGTTTGCCTTTACGTGCATAATTTTGAAAATTTGATTATACGTGCCTGAATTAACCCTGAAAATCTGTGTGTGCCAAAGTGCAACTACAAATGTAAGCACATAATTCCTCTGGTTTAATTTTCAAAGCAGATGTTTGCACATTCTTTCATCTAAAATTCTATGCGGGGTACAGCAAAATACAAGGTGTGACAAAAAAGAAACGAGGCTGTGGCAGCCACGCCCATGACTCAATGCCAATTGGCTAACCACTTATGTCACTGTGTTGTGCAACATCTTGCCACTATTCTGCTATAGTAATTTTCATCTCTCTCACTCTGTTTTTCTTTTTCAGGTTTTTTTGTAGCACACTACTCCATCGCTTTGTCACGCAACTGGAGAGGCAGAAATATGGAGCAAAGAATCAATTTGAAATTTCTGGTTAAGTTGGAGAAGGGCCCAACTGAGTGTCTTCAACTTCTCCAAAAGGCTTATGGAGAAGATGCAATGTCAAGGCCACGAGTGGCACAAACACTTCAAGACTAGCCACGAGGAGGTGAAGGATGACCCCAAGTCAGGACGGCCTTTCACGACAAAGACGGCTGAGCACATTGACAGAGTGAACCAGCTGGTGTGGAGTGATCACAGACTGACGGTGCGGATGATAGCTGAGGAGCTCAGCCTGAACAGGGAGTCAGTGCGGACCATCTTGGTGCAGGAGCTGGGGATGCGAAAGGTGTGCGCCAAGATGGTGCCCAAGCTTTTATTGGATGACCAGAAGGAGCACCGGGTCAATGTTTGTCGAAACTTGCTAGAGAAGATCAGAGAAGATCCAGAGTTCGTTGGCCGAGTCATCACAGGAGACGAGACTTGGGTCTTCCAGTACGACCCTGAAAGCAAGAGACAGAGCCTGCAGTGGAAGATTCGACTGCCACCCAGACCCAAGAGGGCACGCATGTCCAAATCAAGGATCAAGGTCATGCTGATCGCATTCTTCAACCAGAAGGGAGTGGTCCATCATGAGTTTGTGCCTGAGGGTCAGACAGTCAACCAGCACTTCTACCAGCAGGTCCTCAATCGCCTCCATGACCAGGTTCTACGTAGCAGGCGGGCTTTGTGGAGACAAATCGTGGCTGCTCCACCACAACCACACACACACCACTCATTGTGGGGAAGTTCTTGGCCAAGAAAGAGATCATAGCTCTTGACCACCCTCCTTATTCTCCAGATCTCGCACTCTTCAACTCCTGGCTCTTCCCCAGGCTGAAGATTGTGCTCAAAGGAACTCATTTTGCCTCTGTAGAAGAGATCAAGGCCACTGACGAGGGAGCTGAGAGACCTCAAGGAGGACGACTTTACAGAGTGCATCCGTACGTGGCAGAAGCGAATGCAGAAGTGCATTAATTATGGGGGGGGGGGGGATTACTTTGAAGAGGACAATGCATAATTTCTTTGTAGATTTTGTAATAAAACATTTATGGGACAGTCTCGTTTCTTTTTTTGTCACACCTCGTATGCATAAAAAATTTACAAGACATGAATATAAATCACTCCATTCTTCCTTGGATATTAACATAGCAGTATACCACCCAGCAAAGGCCTAGTAAAAAAAAAAAAAAAAAAAAGGCTTTTAGCTTCTTCCTAAATATAAGTACACGAGTAAGACTTCTTAATTCAAAAAGGGAGAGAATTCCACAATTCAGGAGCAACAATAGAAAATGCAAAACCAACACAGAGAAATATATGTGCATATGTTTTATATGTGTGCATAGTCAGGGATGGTTTAAGGATTGGAGGCATCCTAGGCAGGCCCTCCATCCCACTTCTGCCCCTGCTCTCACTGCCACCAATGGCTCTCTAACCACAACACGGTGCTTACCAATACACTCCGGTGCTGTGTCACAGTTCCTTTCTTTCACTAAGTGTCGTTTCTGCCCCCCTCCGATGCAGCTTCCGGTCTCAAAAGCTTCTGTACAGTGGAACCCTTCAATAATGCGTTATGTTGATCTAACAAGAGGCACCACAAGCTGTAAAGAATCCTGCTGTTTTTCTGGTGAGAGGGCCATGAAGCAAAGTTGCGCACTAATGAAACCCTAGGAACCCTAGCACTGCTTTCACATCATCATCTATGATTCTGGGGTCCCACAGGCTTGCCCTCTGGGGTCCCAATTTCATCTATATAGTGGATAGTATGGTCATGGAGGCTTTCTTCCTACATGTGTAAGTACATAAACTGTTACAGCTCCTTGCGTCTTTCTATTAGAAGAGATGTGGCGTGAAAAAGAGGAAAGGAGACTTACAACAGGAAGCTGGTCTGTAGGAAACATAGCTTGGATAATTTTGCAAAAGGTGCATAAGGTATGTGTACATAAGATATATTAGAAAGCTGCAGTGGGAAGAGTGCATTGTAGATTCCAAATACCAAGAAGAGATCTGGGTACTGCAGTGATCCCTGTACCTTGTATTTGGGAAACACTGAGGAGAGCTGAGATGAATATGAACCTGATAAATGTTTGACTATGGAGAAATTTAGTCTTCCCTAATTTTATTTCCTTGAGTCCAACCAGACCAATCCAAAATGCGCGTTATGCCTGTCAACCAGCAGATGAAGACAGACTACAGAGCTCTGACCTATAAAAAGGCACTGTGCAGCTACTTACTCTAGTATTCCTGTAACAAATCAATGATAAAACCAGGGCCGGCCTAAGGGTTTCTGCCATCCTAGGGAAACCCCTCCATGCCACACGCAAAGATTACAATCCAAGAAAAAAACAATAATAGGTAATCACAATTAAATAAGTCCAAAGATCACTCTTTTCACACAGAAATGCCCAACATTTTTATTTGTCGGACACACGAACAGGGGACGGAACTCAATCATTCTTGAATGATAGTCATGTCCATTTTATTCGTTTACAGTTCTAAAAACCTAAACGTGATTTCCAACTTATCTGACAGAAGCCTTTCAAATCATAGCATGGCGTCAATGTCAAAGTCATTCATGGAACACTCCCGTGCATGTTTCGAGTCCACACTCGACTCTGCTTCAGGTGCAACAGGGAATTGTAAGTGGTTCCTCTATGAATCGCCTCAAACACCACAGGGCTCGCCAAACAAAAAACTGCCAGTTTTTGAGTATCTGCTCACTTATCTATTGGCTGCACACCAACGTCCTCATTCATTAGAGCCACCAATCAGGACAGAGGGAATCCCCCACATTATTGGGGAAACCCTCCTCCGATTTGTCCAACATTAGAATAGACTCAGCCAGTCAATCTCCATATTCAGCCCGTACGGACTACTGTATTTAACATGTAAATCCAATGTTGTTCCAGCCATTGCGGCCTAAATGTCCTGTCACCTCTTCGAGGGTCGCAAGGGGCCTAATCAATAATCCTCTACTGCAGATCCTCAAATTATGACCCGCCATCATACAGTGTTCTACCACTGGAGCAGTTCATACAGAACTTTGAATGTGAGAAGCATGCTCATTCAACCTTAACTTCACTGAGCGGGTAGTGTGGCCAATATATATGATGTTGCATGGGCAAACAAATCGAAATGAGTGTCCCGTAGCTGGATCTTCCCAAGTGTCACCTGGTATAGTAGTGGAACAAAATTGACAAGCCCCACATGTTGTATGTCCCGGGGCACCATCAGATGGTCGTTCAAAGCGATTGGCAGGTAATGCAGATTTTACCAAAAGGTCTTGTAGATTGGACCCTCAAGAATACAATATGGTGAGGGATTTGACAAACCAGGAATGAAGACTCAGAACGGGCCAATGCTTTTTCAACAAATTGACCACACTAAAAGAGTTTTGCATGAATGGCCTGACTCCCACCATTCGGGATTCCCTGTCCTGATTGGTGTGTAGCCAAAAGATAAGTGAGCAGATACTCAAAAACTGGCGTTTTTTTGTTTGATGAACCCTGTGGCATTTGAGGCGATTCATAGAGGAACCACTTGCAATTCCCCGTTGCACCTGAAGCCGAGTCGAGTGTGGACTCGAAACGTGCACATCGTGTTCAGGAGTGTTCCTTGGATGACTGATATTGATGCCGTGCTATAATTTGAAAGACTTCTGCCAGATAAACGTGATTTTCAACTTAAGTTTTTAGAATCGTAAATGAATAAAATGGACATGACCATCATTTGAGAGCGATTTAAGTGTGTCAGACAAATAAAAATTGGTTTTGGGCATTTCTGCGTGACAAGGGTAATTTTTGGACTTTAGACCACCGAAGATTATGGCATCGCCTGGCCTGCCATGTTGCACACCCTCCCGGGATCCATCTTTTCACCTTGAGGAGGGGGAGGGGGAGCAGCACAGTGATGCCTCTGCTGCATCGGGCTTTAAAGCACTAATGTGCTCACAGCCTGCCACTCCTGACTCTCTTCGATGCCACTCTTGCCCCCTTCAACAGGAAGCTGCATTGGAGGGGGGCAGGAGCAGCAGGCCATGAGCGCACCAGAATGGGCACTTTAAAGCTCGACGCAGCGGAGGCATTACCATGCCATTCCCCCTCCCCAAAGCAAGAAGATGAATGCAAGGAGGCGGTGCGGTATGGTGGGCCGGGTGGTGCTGTAATCTTCAGGGGGGGGAGGGGCGCAGCATGGATGATCTGCCTAGGGCAATAGAAACCATCAGACTGGCCCTGATTTTATCGTTGATTTGGTACACGAACCATGCCGCACCCTCCTCCCCCAGGTGAGAAGATGGATGCTGGGTTGGATGGCGATGAACCGCCATTTTGCAGGGGGGGAGGGGGGGACAAATGCCACCCCAGGCGACTGTCTAGTTCATCTAGTGGATGGGCTGGCCCTGGATAAAACATTCCCTACCACCAAATCCTCAGGGAGGAGGAAATCCAGAAAACCTAAACCCCAGAAACACGTTGAAGCAACATCAAGGGGCACCGGATCTTCCCCTATTTTACAAAATTTTATACAACCTAAACCATAATTACTGAATCAGGGTGGGCCTCTAGACTGGGTCTGATTGAACCTGAGAAAGAAAATTAGCAGGTAAGACTTTTCATCTACCAGACCAGTCCAGAACGCACAAACCACTCTCTGCATTGGGCAGGATGACAAGACTCCTGCTCTAAGCACCCCGACACCAAAGGATGCATCTTTTCTAACATGAATATCAAACCTGTAATATTTAAAGGAGGAATGCAAAGACGACCATATCATTGCTCGACAAATTTCAGTTTCCTGATGAGATGCTGTCCAAGAGGTTGACAAATCACTGGAAGAATGTGCTCAAAACGACTGAGGAAGCACATGTCCTTTCCGAGTATATGCTGAACCTTCCGCCTTCTTAATCCATGGTGAAATAGTAACTTTGGTAGCTGTCTCATCTTATTTTGAAACACAGAACAGAACAAATAGACTTCCAAAATTCACTGGTGACTTCTAGATACCGCACTAATACTCTACACAAGTCCAAAGGGCGAAGCAGACAAAACTTTTGGCCCTATTCTTCTGGCCAAAAAAAAAAGATAATTCTACTACCTAATTAATATGGAACAGAGACACCACCTTTAACAGAAAGGAGGGCATGGTCCAAATGGACACCCTCGCTGCCATAAAATGCAGAAAGGGTTCTTGACAGAATAAGTCTTGAAGTTCTGAATTTCTCTAGCTCAGGGGTCTCAAACACGCGGCCCGCGAGAGCATCTTGTGCGGCCCGCGAAGTACCGGCGAGTAAAAAAAAAAAATTACAAACTTGCCGCCGCAGTATTAAACGTCCCGCGGGCCCCTCCTGCCTGGTCCTCTCCTCCCTGCAGTATCAGCTCCAAAAGCGGCGGCTTTCAGAGCCGCGAAGAGAGAGAGTTTCTCTCGCGCGGTTCTGAAGAGCAGCGCGAGAGTCTTCCGAACCGCGCGAGAGAAACTCTCTCTCTCTTCGCGGCTCTGAAAGCCGCCGCTTTTGGAGCTGAATGCTGCAGGGAGGAGAGGACCAGGCAGAGGGGCTCGCGGGACGCTTAATACTGCAGCAGCAGCAAATATACATTTTTTTTTCATCTAATTTGGCTGATGGTGGGAGGGGGGTTAGGACTGGTAATGGGCTATGGGGGGGGGGAGGCTAGGACTGGTAATGGGCTATGGGGGGGGGAGGCTAGGACTGGTAATGGCCTATGAGGGGGGTAACTGAAAATGGGGTGATGGGGGTAACACTGAAATGAGGGGTGATGGGGGGGGGTTAGGACTGGTAATGGGCTATGAGGGGTAAGACTGGAGTGGGCTATGGGGGGTTAGGACTGGTAATCGGCTATGGGGGGGCTAGGACTGATAATAGGCTGGGGGGTCTGCTAGGACTGGACATGGGCTGAGTGGAAGGGGGCTTGAACTGCAAATGGCTGATGGGGAGGGGGGCTTGGAATGGAAATGGGCTGTGAGGGGAGGGAGCTAGCACTGGAAATGGGCTGATGGGGGGGAGCTACGATTGGAAATGGGCTGATGGGGGGCTAGGACTGAAAATGGGCTGATGCAGTGACTAGAAGGGAGGGGGTGCTGTGTGGGACTGGAACTAGAAGGGAGCTGATGTTGGGGGAGGATTAGAATGGGATGGAGCTGGGAGAGTGAAATGGAGAGGGGAAAATATTTTGTGTGGGAGGGAAGACAAATCTACAATTGGCCAGGTAAGTGGGGATTGAGGATGGAGGGGTAAAATTTGAGTGGATGAAAATAGGAATGAGGAAAGAGCAAAAGGAGAAAGATTAATATGTTAAAGCAGATGTAGAGGGAGAATGGAAAAAGCTAGAAGAGAGAAGGACAAATGGACAGCAGACGATGGAGAGTTAGCAGAAGGCACGAAGAAACCAGAAGAAAGTGGCTGGAACTGAAAAAAAATGCACAAAAGGTAGAAAAATATCTTTATTTTGAATTTATTAACTGGAATATGTCAGTTCTGGGAAATGTGCATCAATAACATCTGCGCTTTGTTTAGTACAAGAGGAAATTAATTTATAGTTTTATTTCTACAGTGTTGTTGTACATTCCAAGTTTGGCTTTTGGGGGGTCCCAGTTTAAATTGTCTTGTTTCTAAATTTTGATTCCTTGTTTGGTGATGGTGTATTCTGCATGTGTAACTGAGCTGAGGTATTCTGTTTATGTAATTCCTATTTGACATTGCTACTTGTTCTCTGTCCCCAGTAGGTCATGTATTGTTATTCTCTGAAATGTATTGATTTAATATTTGCAGTGTTGCCTTTTGATAGGTAGGGTATGGTGCTTTGTGAGTCCTGGTAGTGCTGTTAGGATATGGCGGGTTTGCTATGGGTTCTAAATGGGCAGTGTTTGTTTGTAGTAGTTCCTAATGTGCCTGGCGGTTGCCACTGGATTATAGTAATGTAGAAATCTTTTAGTCTTTCTTTATTCATGCACTCATTAAGAGGCATGTTTACTAAAAGTTAGGGTATGGTAACATTATGCAAATATTTATGCAAATGAGGTCCCTTATGCAAATGAGGTCCCATGCGGCCCCCGGGTTATTTTACAAGTCCTCATTTGGCCCTCAAAGCAATTTGAGTTTGAGACCCCTGCTCTAGCTGAACAAATTGCTCCTAGGAAGACCGCTTTCCAGGTACGATCCTTCAATGAACTCTTTTCAGATGCTCAAAAGGCTCTGCACTAAGAGCTTGAAGAAATAACTTAAGATTCCAATCTGAGACTACTGCATGGAGCAGACACAAACGTGCAACTCCCTTTAGAAAACACATAAAATCTGAATGTTTCCCCTAATGAAATATCTTCCAAACGGCTTTGAAGAAGAGCTAGCACTGCCACCTGTACCTTCAAGAAGACTAATGCCAATCCTGTCTACAGGTCCTCCTACAGAACGAACAGGATGTCCGCTACTGAGGCCCAAAAGGGAGAAACTCCCCTAGGTGCACACCAAGCCAAAGACTCTCCAGAGTTTAGCAGCATAGGCTAAGGGTGTGGATCTTTTATGCGCTTGCAGGAGAGTGGTAAACTCCTCCAAATATCCCTTCTGCCCTAGGCATGACCTTTCAAGAGCCAATATGTAAGACAAAAGTGCAATGGGTCTTCCATGAGAAACGGTCCTTGCCCTAGAAGGCCTCTCTTCTGAAGGAATGGAAGGCAGACTGCCACCTAGAGATCCATCAGATCTCCGTACCAATGATGCCTGGGCCAATCCAGAGCTACTAGGATTATCAACCCTGGATGCAACTCCATCTTCTGCAATACCTGACCTAACAAAGGCCAAGGAGAAGAAATCATACAGAACTCCTGAATGGCGTCATGGCTGGAGAACAGCATCCATGCCTGTCATCTCCCAGTCCTTTTGATGACTGAAGTAATGAGGAACCTTGAGTTCTTACAAGTCACCATCAGATCCATCACTGGCATTCCCCAACAATCACAAATGAGGAGGAAGGCCTCCTCGAAAAAGCTCCCGCTTATCCAGATCTAGGGAGTTTCTGCTCAAAAAAATCTGCCTGCATATGGTTCAGTCCCCACAGTGTGAACCGCCAAGTGCCAGGAGGTGATGCTCTGTCCAATGTATGTGCAGAGAACATACAGCACAGTTACTTACCTGTAACAGGTGATCTCTGGGAACAGCAGGAATTAGTCCTCACATATGGGTACGTCGGTACCGACGGAGCCTGCGCGGGAAAGCTCCCCAGCTTCCCAGAAGGAAGCTTTTGGGGCCTCCCACTGCACATGCGCGCTGCCTTCCCGCCTTCCTGACCAGCTCTCCTCAGTTCGAGTTTATAGCTGAGACAATAGAGAGAGGAAAGGAAGATAGAGGATACAACTCCTAGGGGAGGTGGGTGGGTTGTGAGGACTAATTCCTGCTGTTCCCAGAGATCACCTGTTACAGGTAAGTAACTGTGCTATCTCCAGGAACAAGCAGGAATAAGTCCTCACATATGGGGACTCCCTAGCTAAGATGCCTGGGAGATCCCGTTCCAAGGGTTCGCCATCTTCGTATGGATCTCAGGCATCCATCCTGGGAAGGTGGGCAGGAGTTGTTTAAGTATGGAACAGGTGTTTGAGGACAGCCTGACCAAACAAGGCATCCCGGTGGGAGTCCTTGTCCAAGCAGTAATGGGCTGTGAAGGTATAAACCGAGGCCCCTGTGGCAGCTCGACAGATCTGATCTATGGAGACAGAGTGAAGATGAGCCATAGAAGTGGCCATGGCCCTCACATTCTGAGCTGTGACATGGCCTTCCAGAGAAATATTTTTACTCTGGTAAGCAAAGGAAATACACTGAGCAATCCAATTGGAAAGTGTACGTTTGGAGACTGGAAGTCCCAAATGAGAAGGATCAAAAGCCACGAAAAGTTGGGAAGACTTTCGATGTGGCTGAGTCCTGTTGAGGTAAAAGGCAAGAGCTCTTTTACAATCTAAAGTATGAAGGTTCCTCTCTGCACTGGATGCATGAGGAGCTGGAAAAAAGATAGGTAGATATACCTCTTGATTAAGATGAAAAGGCGAGACCACTTTGGGCATAAAGTGGGGATTCGTCCTTAGGACCACCTTATCATGATGAAACCTGGTATAAGGTGGATGAGCCACTAAGGCCTGTAGTTCACTGATGCGGCGAGCCGAAGTGACTGCAATAAGGAAAAGGACCTTCCAGGAAAGAAATTTCAAGGAGGTAGAAACCAACGGTTCAAAAGGTGGCTTCATAAGCTGACCTAGAACTAGGTTCAAGTCCCATGCTACCGGAGGAGGTCGGATGGGAGGCTTAGTTAGAGTCAGGCCTCTCATGAACCTTGCAACAAGCGGATGAGAGGAGACAGGTTGTCCATTTATAGGTTTTAAGGATGCTGCAATAGCACTCAAATGGACTCTTACTGAATTCGTCTTAAGGCCTGCATTAGAAAGATGCAGGAGATAGTCTAGTAGAGAATTCAAAGGAAGTGCTAGAGGGTCAAGACCCTGTCGAGCACACCAAATGGAAAAACGTTTCCATTTGAAAGCATAGGAACGCCTCGTGGAGGGTTTCCTAGAGGCATGAAGGATATCTTTCACTGGTTGAGAAAGATTGAAGTCATGAAGGCTTAGGCCTTCAGTAACCAAGCTCTGAGGTGTAGGGACTTGGGGTTTGGGTGCCACAAAGTCCCTTTCTCCTGAGAGAGAAGGTCTGGCGCGGGTCCCTGGGAGAGATGCAGAAGTAGAGGGAACCACACTTGGCGTGGCCAGCGTGGAGCTATGAGGATCATCGATCCGTGATCCCTCTGGAGTTTGAACAGAGTCTTGGGAATCAAAGGAATGGGTGGAAAGGCATATAGGAATTCCTGACCCCAATGCAGGAGAAAGGCGTCGTTGGCCTGAGCTCCCTGACACGGAATCCTGGAACAGAACCGGGGAAGTTTGGCATTCCACGGACTTGCAAAGAGGTCTATGTCCGGGGTTCCCCATTCCTGAAAGATTCTGCCTATCTGGTCCATATGTAGGGACCATTCGTGTGGAAGCAGAACTCGACTGAGTCTGTCTGCCCGAGAGTTTTGAACCCCTGGAAGATATACTGCCAGAAGATGAATTTGATGCTCTCTGGCGAAGGCCCATAATCTGAGAGCTTCGTTGCAAAGCGACAGAGAGCCTGTCCCTCCTTGTTTGTTTATGTAGAACATGGCCACCTGATTGTCTGTCTGAACTAGGACGGTCAGGTTGACAAGGAGGGTATGGAAGACTTTGAGGGCAAAGAAGATTGCTCACAGTTCCAGAAGGTTGATGTGAAGGGTGGTCTCCTGCGGAGACCAAGTACCCTGAGTGGAGAGGGATTGTAGATGGGCTCCCCACCCTGTTTGGGAGGCATCTGTTGTGAGGGTTGCTTGGGGCAACAAAGGTTGGAAGGGGGCCCCCAACAACAGATTCTTGGTGGACATCCACCATTGGAGGGACCAAAACAGACGCTTTGAGGTGAGTATTTGGTCGGAGAGCGCTCCTGATGCTTGAGCCCACTGGGTGGCCAAGGTCCATTGAGCTGCTCTCATATGAAGACGAGCGTAGGGCACCACGTGTACCGTGGAGGCCATGTGGCCCAGAAGTCGCAGCATTTCTCTGGCTGTCAAGTGACTGCTGGACTGAGCTTGGGAGGCCAAGCACAGCAGACGTTGGCCCCGGACTTGAGGTAGGTAGGCCCTTGCAGTGGTGGTGTCCAACTGGGCCCCTATGAATTCTAGAGACTGAGTAGGGGTAAGTTGAGACTTGGGAAGGTTTACCACCAGTCCCAGATACTGCAGAAGGTGCCTTGTGCGGTCCAGGGAAATCTGGGCCTCTGACTGAGATGGAGCTCGGATGAGCCAGTCGTCCAGATATGGGAATACAAAAATTCCCAGACCTCTTAGAAATTGCGGCAACAACTGTCATGCATTTGGTGAACACTCTTGGAGCAGAGGCTAGACCGAAGGGAAGTACTCTGTACTGGAAATGTTTTCCCTGAAACAGAAATCTTAGATATTTTCTGTGGGATGGGTGGATGAGTATATGTGTGTACGCATCCTTGAGATCTAGAGAACAAAGCCAATCCTGACTCTGAAGGTATGGAAGGAGAATGCCTAGAGAAAGCATTTTGAATTTCTCCTTGTACAGAAATTTGTTCAATTCTCTCAGATCTAGGATAGGTCTGAATCCCCCTGTCTTCTTTGTTATGAGAAAATAAGGGGAGTAGAATCCTGTCCCTTGTTGAAGAGGAGGAACCTCTTCTATTGCCTCTTGGGCAAGGAGAGAAGAGACTTCCTGATCCAACAGGCCCAGGAGAGATGGGGGAGAATTGAAGTGCCTCACCATGGTATATGAAGTTTGGAAAAATGAAGTTTGTAGCCCTCTCTGATGATAGAGAGGGTCCATTGCTCTGATGTGATTTGCTCCCATCTGGGAGCAAAGTGAGCTAACCTTCCGGGAATGGTGAGGGGCTCTGGTTGTTCTAGAGCCAGAAATGTTAAGTTCTCTAGGGGCAAGTCAAAACCATGAGGGGGTTGAGCCTGCTGAGGAGTGGTAGACGCTGCAGGCTTTGACTTTGCCTGTTTAGGTTGCTGACGTTTAGCAGCAAAGCGAGGCTGAGAAGATTGTTGGCCAGTATTTGTGGAAAATCTGGCCTTCTTGTAGTAAGGCCTCTTGAAAGACTTTTTCTTGACAGGAGTAGAGGTAGACTTAGAAAGTCTATCCAAGGTAGCATTTTCTGCGTCCATTTGAGTGGCTTTAATTTGCCAGTCCTTACCAAATAAGTTATCGCCTGTACAGGGCAGATTCCGTAAGCCATCCAGGACCCAGGGTTCTAGGTCAGAGGCCTGGAGCCAAGCAAGTCGTCGGGCTGCAATAGCAATGCCCGAAGCTCTACCGGCACCCTCAAAGGAATCAAAAGCTGCTCTGTTGGAGAACTTAGAAACATCTAGAAGCTGTTTCACCAGAGAAATGAACTCCTCTTTTCTATCCTCAGGGATAAAGGAGGCAAAATGTCGTATCTTTAGGGCAAGTTCCCTGAGAAACATGCCCATATTTATTTATTTATTTTATTTATTTATTTATTTAGCAAACACTTATATACCGCTGCTTCCAGCGATCAGCAGCGGTCCGATTACAATAGGAGAACTGTCAAATCAGTACAGTAGAATTTGGGGCGCGCATAGGTTGATTCGGAGGGTAGGCACATCACATCACACAATATGTAAATATATACAATGACCAGTATACACAAATCAAATTCAAGAGTAATAAATGCAGTAGAATTTGGGGCGCGCATAGGATGATTCGGAGGGTAGGCACATCACACTAGTGGTGTAAATAAGTGTATCTGTATAAGTATAAGTATATCCGTATACATGTATATCTGGATACATGTATACTCATACCTTGGGTATAAGGGGCCACTGTTTACATAAATACACTGATGTGGGATATGCACATATATACAAATACCAGTATACACAAAACCAGTATACACAAAAACCAAATATAAACTTACATAAACTATCAGGTGTACATAGGTATGCAATGGATTATTGTGGTAAATAATCTTAAGCTTTGGGCTTAAAACAATTGAAATGACTCTGAAACAAATAGGTCTTGAGGTTTTTCCTAAAGTCAGTTAGGTCTTTGCTGGCTCGTAACTCTGGCGGCAGATGGTTCCAGAGTGTTGGTGCAGAGTATGAGAAAGCTCTGTTACTTTGTGCTAGTTTTAACCAGCTCTAATATCTGATGGAACTATCAGGTGTTAGTATTGATGGTTCTCCTGCTTCTGTTGCGTGGTTGAGAGCAGATCAATGTGGAGAGGAATGACGGGGCTGTGTTGCGTATGAGCTTGAAAGTGGTCGTGAGGGTCTTATATTTTATGCGGGCAGAAATGGGGAGCCAGTGTAGCTCAATCAATACCGGGGTGATGTGATCCGCAAATCCTTTTTTCATTATGACCCTGGCGGCTACATTTTGCGCCATTTGCAGAATGTTTAGGGTTTTTCTTTGGGAGACCCTGCAGAATGGCGTTGCAGTAATCAAAATGTGGCATGATGAGTGCCTGCGCACTGTCCTGAAATCCTGGGGTTCGTAATACTCCTTAGTGGTTGAAGGACTCTTAGCTTGTGGAAGATGGCTCGGTTGGTTTTGCGGAGGTGTTCTCCATCTTAAGGTCGCTTTCGAGCGTCACCCCCAGATATTTTATTTCGTCCTTTGTTTGGTATGTATTGTTACATAGGGTGATTGTTGCGGGGGGGTTGAAGTTTGGCTTTTTGGAGATGAACATTACCTCCGTTTTCTTGTGATTTATTGCCATGTTACTTCGGTGCAGCCAGGCTTGCATCTCGCTTAGGCACTCCTCTAGTTGGGTGTAGTTCGGGTCGATCGTGTCCAGTTGCGTGTACAACATAATATCGTCTGCGTAGACGTGGTATTTGATATTATGCCGTTGGAAAATTTTGCAGAGTGGTTGCATATACACATTGAACAGGAGCGCAGAGAGGGCCGAGCCCTGTGGTATGCCCTGAGTTTGTGTGAAAGGTTCTGCCTTTTCCCCATTGAACTGTACCTGTTGCATTCTATTCGATATGTACGAGGTGAACCATTTTAGTGGGGTTCCCGCTATTCCTATTGATTGTAGTCTGTTTATGAGGGTTCCATGGTGAACAGTATCGAATGCGGCTGATATGTCGATGAATATAAGTAGAAACATTTTCTTTTTGTCCTCTAGACCCTTAAGGAGGTTGTCTAGCAGCGCTAGGAGTAGTGTTTCAACACCGTGATGCCGTCTGAATCCATATTGCTGATTGTCCAGGGTTTCATTCGCATCCAAGTGGTCTTGAAGTTGGAGTAGCACGGCCTTTGATGACCTTGGCCAGGAAGGATATGCTGGATATTGGTCGGTAGGATGCCGGGTCGACCTTATTGACTGTTTTGTTTTTCAGGATAGGCCTTATGATAGACTTCTTAAGTTGTGCGGGCATGTCACCTTGTTGCAGTGATAGGTTGACTATGTGGGCGACGTGATGGGCGATGTCTTGTTTCACTGCTTTGATCCAAGCGGCGGGCATGGATCTAGTGGGGAGGTGGTGGTGGTGATGGTTTGTAATTATGGTAGTAATCAGATGGTTGTTTACTTTGTGAAAGTGCACCAGAGCAGATCCTGCCTGGTGCAGATTGTCATGGATGAATAGACCTTGAGGGAGTTGGGTCCATGTCTTGCATAGGCGTTGATGCTGTGAGTTTGCTTGCATAGTGGTTTGCTAAAGTTTGAGGTTTGATTTCATTGTTGGTGTGGGTCATCCAGTGTTGTTTTTGTTAGGGTTTTGACTAGTTCAAATAATTCGCCGGGGTTTGTTTATGGCCTTGTTCAACAGATTTGTGTGATGAGTTCTTTTTCGCTGAGTTAATCTCCTCCTTGTATTTAGCGAGTAGAGACAGGTATTCTGTCCTGTGCTCATGGTCCTTTGTTCGTCTCCATTTCCGCTCTGATTTGCGGAGTGTCCTTTTCATTCTGGTCAGCGTAGCGTGTACCACGGTTCAGATCGGCGTTTGGCTGAGTCTGTTGGGGTTTTCCAAGTAGGGTTGGATACTTCCAGTATACCACTGTTTCCATCTGTTGGTGAGGTTTCGAGGTCCGTGCATTCCAAATTAATGCGGGAAGCAATGGAGCCTATAAGATTTTCCTCATTGAATTTTGTTTGAAACTCCTCCTCGTGTATGTTGACCTCCTGGCTTTTGCATTTTTAGGGCGGGGCGGGCAGTTTTTACTTGAGATCAACTTGGTGGTGGTCAGACCATGGTACTGGAGTTATTCTAATCATGGGTTCCTCGTTGCCCGTTTTCTGATTTGCGGGTAGGAAAACCAGGTCTAGGGTATTTTCCCTTTTCATGGGTGGCGTCACTTATGATTTGTTGATACCCCAGTTGTGCCATGGCTTCCATGAAATTGTTGCATGACTAGGTGGAAGTGATGCTAGATTCAGATCTCCCAAAATGATTTGGAATTTTCGAATTTGGGTGTTAGAGATGGTTTCAAGAGCTGGGGCGAGTGTTTTCATGGTGTGACGAGGGGGACCTGTAGATAAGACAGATGGAAACAGCTGTATTTTCTATTTTGAGTATGTCCATGTCATCATTTGAGCTCAGGGAGGTGGTTGTTAGTTGTAAGGTGGTTTTGGGCTATTATGATGACGCCCCCACCCCTCCTGTTGGTGCGAGGGCAGTTGTACACTTTGTATCCAGGTTTATTTAGCTGATTTATTATTGCAGGGTCGGAGTCATTGATCCAGGTTTCCGTATACAGAGGATTCTGGTTGTTCGTTCCGTGATGATATTGTAGATGATAGGTGTTTTTGTTTCTAAATCGATCTGGGCGTTGATGAGGATGATGCTATATTCAACATGCGCTGTTTGGAAGGTAGGCAGGTGACGAGATTGAGATAGGTCAGGCTTATTAGTCTTCGCTTTATGTGTCTTTGGTTTGTTGACTCTCTTTGTGTTGTTTTTCATTGGTGGGAATGGTCTTTGGGTTTTTTCCGGGTAGTTTGTGGCTATGTGGGGTGGGTTGTGATGAAATGGTGGGGGTTTTGGAAGGGGGTAAGGTAATAGCTAGGTCTGAAATAGTGCATTACACTGAAGTGCACATTGGGGAGGAAAGAGTGTGCTTGGGCCAATATGCACATGCATACTATTAGAAAGAGGTTGAGTGGTTCCATTTCTATCTACTCAGGGACCCGTAGGGAAAGAATGTGTATATCTCACAATTTGGTGACAGATAAATGGAAGTGAGTATCGCAGTAAAAGGAATACGATGGAATGGCAAATTTAAGTATCACAAGTAGCACATTAACAGTAACAGTGTGTAACAGTAGCAGTAGCAGTATGTATCCCAGTAGCATTAACAGTAGTTGTACCAGGAGTTGTAAATATGAAATAGTGGCAAATTGCATATACAGACTGTAAGAATTAATCCTGGCTATAAGCATAGTAGCCTGGAAAATCTTCTTGCCCAAAGAGTCTAGGGTCTTACATTCTCGTCCTGGAGGGGTAGAAGAGTGCCTTTTGGTACTCTTAATCTTTTTCAGTGCAGACTTCACCACAATGGAATGGTGAGGCAACTGAGTCTTTTGAAAACCAGGAGAAGGAGGGACCCGGTACATGGTGTCCAACCTACGAGAATAAGGAGACAACGTTAGAGGAGCCTCCCATAAGTCCATCAAGTGTTCTTGAAGGATTTCATGGATAGGCAGGGTGACTGCCTCTTTAGGAACCTTAGGGTATCCTAAAATATCCAATTTCTTTGACCTAGGTTCTTTTTCAGAGGATGTGGTAATAGAAAGTCCTTTAGCTAGTTCAATAATGAATTCTTGAAAGGACAAATCCTCTGGTGGAGACATTCTCCTCTTTGGGGAAGAGGGGTCTTCATGAAGAACTAGAGACAGCTCATCAGAGTCCTCAGAGGAGTCAAAATCCTCAGAAAAAGCAGAGTATTCTCTATTTGCTTCCAACGCACGATACGCATACCGATCGGTATCGACATCGGGCGTACCGGGTATGGGATCGGTATCGGGTGAAAACCCGGATCCGGCATGCGGAACCGATCTGCGTTTGGAAGTCGATGGTCTCGGTTCCGGTATGGGAGACGATACCGGAACCGGACCCGGTACCGCTGAACGCGGTACCGAGGGCATCGCAGCATTAATAAAAGCCAGCATGGCCTGCTGCATGGTCTGAACAGTATTGCTCATAGACGCCACTGCTGCCTGGATGTCGGTACCGGTATGGGCCGGTACCCCAGAGCAGTCCAACAGGTGATCAGTCGAGGCCGTGCCATCGATGTCAACCTGTAACCCCATAGATGGTGCTTTGGAAGCCAGAGCCTCCCGCCGGGGTTGTTTGGCTGGGGCAGGATCCTCAGACTCAAAAGTGAGAGCCTCTCGATGCTTTGAAGGAGATTTGCTCTTTGAGGACCTGCCCGCAGAGGGTTTGGTTACCTGAGATCCATCCGGAGAGGAAGACCTGGATGACTGTGATGCTGGATTATCTGAAGCAAACAGCACATGGAATTTGTTGGCCCGGTTCTGCAACCCACGTTTAGACATCTGGGAGCAGGATGGGCAGTCCGGAATGGAGTGGTCAGGTCCCAAACACTTAAGACACCATTCATGGGTGTCTGTGACAGAAATAACAGCACTACACTTGGTACACTTCTTAAAACCAGGGGCTGGTTTCTCCATGAGGAGAATATGTGTAGGCCTGAGGCCTAACCGAAGTCACCAAGTTGTGCAGAAGAAAGATTTTTTTTTTTTTAAAAGAAAGAAAAGAGAGACCGGCGGTACCGGTTTCGGTATGGGGAAGGCAGGTACGCAGTCTAAAGAAACAAACTAAAACAATAATTTCTTCAGCGGTGACAGGAACACGACCTGCTGGCTCCGCGGAAAAAGAGAAACTGAGGAGAGCTGGTCAGGAAGGCGGGAAGGCAGCGCGCATGTGCAGTGGGAGGCCCCAAAAGCTTCCTTCTGGGAAGCTGGGGAGCTTTCCCGCGCAGGCTCCGTCGGTACCGACGTACCCATATGTGAGGACTTATTCCTGCTTGTTCCTGGAGATTCATTGTGCTCCCCTGATGACTGACTAATGTGGCATTGTCTAAGAGAATCCGGACAGCTCCTCTGCGAAACAGCAGAAACAATACAAGGGCCTTCTGAATGGTCCTGCTCTCCAAATAACTGATAAACCATGAAGCCTCAGTCAGAGACCTGCAAATCCGAGTCACCTGTTCCTGACAATGGGCTCCCCAACCGGACAAATTTGCATCTGTTGTCACTATCAGCCAAAAGGAGCCTCCAGATCTATTCCCATTCAGCAAGTGCCAAGGAGTTAATCATAATGTCAGATATTCCTTGGCTTTCAAATTCCATGGAAGCCTCAGCTCAGGGCTCTGGGTCTGAGGAGCCTAATGATTCAACAAGTATGATTGTAAAGGGTGCATGTGAGCATGAGCCCACCAAACCAACTTGAGTGCAGTCATAGACCTGGAAGTCTGTATATAAAATCAGGTTCTTGGAGCCCTCCCTGCAGCCATTGCTCAAATCTAGGCTTGCAGTTGGTGCATCCCATGTTCAGAAAGGAGAACCTTCCCCTACCAGGCGTCAAAACATGCGCCAAAATATTCTAAGCATTGGAGGATTCAATTTACTTTTCTTGAAAATGATAACCTAGCCCAACGATGGTTAACCCTTGGATCACTCAGCTTAACCCTCCAACTCTCCAGCTACAACTTGGTTCTGATAAGCCAATCATCCAGATATGGATGTACCAAAATCCTTTCTCTGCAAAAGACTGCTTCAACTACCACCATGACCTTTGAAAAGGTCCAGGCTAAACCACGCTAGACAGACAGAAGCACTTGAAACTTGTTGTGTTGCCCCACAATCTTGAGCCTGAGAAACCTATGGTGAGATTTCCAAATAGGAACATGCAGGCAGGCTTCCTTGAGGTCCAAGACTATGAAAAAAGACTCCTCCCTGTGTACCGCCAGGATCACTGAACGCATGATCTTGATGCAGAAATGCAGAATTTGCTATTCCCCCCATTTAGATCTAAGAATGACCAAAAGAAGCCTTCTTCCTTTGAAGCAACAAAATAGATGGCATACCTCTTCACAAAAACACAGACTGTGAGCCCTTCGGGAACAAGGGAAAAATATATATACACAGTACCTGAATGTACACCGCTTTGACCAGTAGAAAAGTGGTATATAAGCCTAGTTAAATAAATAAATAAAAATATAGCATTTGCCATGTATGCTAAATCAACTTCTAAGTAGGCAGAATCTTGAGGATCTCGGTCGGGTTCCTTCAAACCTCCATCTGACCAGGGCAGATCTCCTCTTGACATGAAAACCTTGCATGCAGCTGCTTGAAACCCTAAAACTGCCATTTTGAAGACTTACTTCAAAGTGCACTTAGGTTTGCAGTCCTGAATACCCTTCAGAGCCGCTCTGCCATAGGACAGGGATCATGGTCTTCTTGGTTACCACCATAACACAGCATCTATTTTAGGCAATCAATTTTTCCTTTTCTTCAGGAACCAACAGATAGAGTTTGGCCATTGCCCTTCCAACCTTGAAGCCAGATTCTAGAGTTTCCCATTCCATGGAAATGATGTCCTTTATCACCTGGTGAATAGGAAAAGCCCTGGTAGGCTTCCTTATCCCTTTTAAAATTGGATCCTCCGGACTTCCGGTGACGGCATCGGGGCAAATGGCGGCATAAGACTCGGCTCTGCCGCCTAAGCCTGATAAAAAGGGGAGTTTGTACCCCTAAAGGCATGGAGTAAGACGGCGAACGTGGGAGAGCAGTAGGAGAGGAGCCCCAGGCCGCGTTACAACTGCGGCGAAGTAGCGAGCCCTTGTCGGAGCGTTGGAGAGCGCGGAATAGGAGACCGCGTGGCAGGCCGGTGAGACGGCTGCCAGAACAGCGAGGCCTACCTTGAGCCGTGGGGGCGGAAGGAGTTTGCCGCGCTGGAGAACCGGTGCTCTGGTGAGCAGTGATGTCCCCTGTGAGACCGCGTGTAGCTGGCTGAGGAAAGCCGGCCGATCTGAGAGGTGGCAGATCGGGAGGCTGAAACCAGAGAGGCAGAGCAGGAGGCAGCCGGCGGTGGACGAAGAGCCGGGGAGAGGCCCAAGGACAAGGAAGCCGGTGAGGAGGCGGGAAGGCACTGAGGCTGGGATCAGAGCACCACGCAGGGGAGAAAGTGTCAGCGGCTCCCCCCCGGGTGGATCTGACAACATCCAGCTCAACTTAGAGAGCTGAGAAGCCCCGGTAAGGGGGGAAGTGAGTAGAGCAAAGTGCAGCCCTACAGCAGACAGTGGGGCCCCCACCAGCAGCTTTGACAAACGGCTGAGAAGTAGAGGGAGAGGCCCTCAGGGGACGCAGCTCACTAAGCTTGGGGACCCAGCATTGCATCATAAAAGAATGGAAAAAATAAAGGCTCCCTGGCGGCACGCAAGAAATTGGCCAACTTTCGCTCCCCCTATGCGGCAGTCAAAGGCGGAAGAGAGGGGGAGAAGGAGTGCCGAACGCAGGAGGGAGAGCCCACAGACCGGGGAGAGGGGCTGGATCATGGAGCTAGCCCAGGGGATATCTCTCACCTGAAAACCTGTCTTACTGAAATGAAGGAAGAGATTAAAACAGAAATTAGCGGGGTGAAGCATGAACTCAAAGAGTCCATACAGTCACTGAGGCAAGATATTGTGGACATTGGAAATAGAGTTGAGGAGATGGAGACTCAGCTGGAGCAACAAGGGGAGGAAATGGTGGATTTACAAAAGCGCTGGGGGGCACTCCAGCAGGCCCAAGAGGAACAGCAGATGAAACTGGAGGATCTGGAAGACAGGTCCAGGAGATGTAACCTACGGATCCGGGGACTCCCAGAGGAACCTCAGTACCGCAACTGCGAAGAAGTTCTGCTAAAAATTTTCAAATCCCTGCTGTTAGCTGCAGACCTGCAGGGGGAGATGCTGATCGACTCATCGCACATTGAGCGAGCGCACCGGGGCCTGGGCCCGATACGCGATAATAAACCCAGAGATATCGTTGTGTGCTTTAGCTCTTTCAAGATTAAGGAAGGACTGCTTCGAGCGGCAAGGAAAGCGCGCCAGATAATTTGGGAGGAACACCATCTGGAGCTCTTCCAAGATCTCTCTGCAGGAACCTTACAACGCAGACGGCACCTCAAGGAGTTGACCGCGTATTTGCGAAAAGAGGATGTACGATACAAGTGGCTGTTTCCATTTGGGCTGTTGATCACCTGCAAGGGGAAGTCAAGGCGGGTGCAGAACAGAGAGGAGGCATGGACTGTACTTAGAGACTTTGGCCTACCTAACATACCGGAGGGGGGAAGTTCTCAGACAAGAGCACCGGCGGACACTGCAAAGTCCTCCAGTCCACAGAGGAAGGCACAGAGATGGCACCGAGTTCCAACGTCGGGGAGCAGAGCGGCGCGCTTGAATAGAGAGAGCCCAGGAATACCAGCAGAGGAGAAAGGCGATGGCTGAATGGATGGACTCTGAGTTACCAAAGATGTATTAGTATGTTCTTCTTGGAAATAGTAGAACTGGGTTGCAGAGGGGGGGGGAGATGAAGCTATTAACTGATGGAGGGGGGACGGAGGGGTTCGACTATAGGGGAGGGGGACGGAAGGAGGGCGGCGGGGAGGACGGAGGTAGAGGTTCGGAAGGGGAGATGAGGGAGCTTTGGGTGTTGAGTTGGTATAGGGGGGAGGGGGGAGGGGGAAGGGAAGATAGAGTCAGGCAAGGCCCGATTACTGGTCACCTTTATGGAAGACGATTCCCTCCTAAGGAGAGGGGAGAGGGTTGGGGGGAGGGAGTGGGGAGGGGGGGGCTGGGGGTTTCAGGATAGAGGGAGGGAAGGAGGGGGAGTGGGAGAACGGGTGAGCTTAAACTAGTCACATTAAATGTGAAGGGGCTTAACTCACCACTTAAGCGACGCAAATTGTACACAGAGTTAGCCCGCCAGAAGGCGGCAATAGTTATGCTTCAGGAAACGCACTTGACACGGGCAACAGAATATCTGGTCAAGCCCAAAGGCTATGGGGTGTGTATTCATGCTTCAAATACCGTGGAAAAGAAGAAGGGAGGGGTTGCTATACTCTTTGCATCTCGATTAAAGATGCAGGTGCAGTCGGTGGTAAGGGATACGAAGGGAGGTATGTGTTGGTGCGAGTGAAGGTGGGGAGTGTATGGTACTGTGTAGTGAATGTGTATGCACCGACTGGGGCTCAGCGTGAATTCTGGACAAAACTGAACGAGGAGGTGGGGAAGCAGGGGGACGGTATCCTTATATGTGGGGGGGATTTTAACCTAACATGGAACCCAACCCGGGATGCTACAGGGAAACGGGAGGGAAAGAGGGGGGATAGAAAGATATCATAACTTCGTGATGCAGTACTGCCTAGTGGACGCGTGGCGATTGCAGCACCCTGGGAGGAGACAGTTTTCTTACTATTCGCCAGTACATGGGTCCTACTCACGTATCGATGCCATTTGGGTTTCGAAGGAGGTGGGGGAAACAATTACAGGGGCGGAAATGGAGTCCATTACCTGGTCAGACCACGCCCCGGTAGTGGTGAGCTTGCAAGTGGTAGAGGAAGGGATGGGGACGAGGTTTTGGAGACTCAACGAGTCACTGTTGGAGAATGTGAGGGTCCAAGAGGATGTGGAGAGGGGGACCCGGGAATATTTTAGGTTTAACGATAATGGAGAGGTTGCATGGGGAGGTATATGGGATGGGTATAAGGCGGTGATACGGGGCGTATTGCTCAAATGGGGGGCGCGGAAAAAGAGGGAGCGGGAGGATAGAGAGCGGTTCTTGAGGGAACGACTGCTGGAACTGGAAGAATTGGATGGCCAAGGGAGGGGAGACACTTATAGGGGACGGGTGCTGCTAGCGAGAGCGCAACTCAATGAATTGCAGGCGGAAAAGATACGTTATCAGCTGCAGTTTCTGAGGCAGGAGGTATTTGAAGGGGGGAACAAGGCTGGGAGGTATCTAGCGCAGAAGCAGCAGAAGCTTCGCTCTCATATAATAGGGGTTCGAAGGAAGGGCGGGGAATTGGTTACTAAAGATGGGGAGATTAGGGATGCCTTTAAGGAATACTATCAGGAGCTGTACAAAGCAAGAGACCTGCCACAGGCGGGGAGGGTGGAAAACTACCTTGACTCCATAGACTTGCCTAAGTTGGGAGAGTGCGAACAGGAGAAAATTAATAAACCCATTCGAGCAGACGAAGTAGGGAGGGCAATTAAACAGTTAAAATTAGAGAAAGCCCCAGGGTTGGATGGTCTGTCTGCCAGATTTTATAGGAAGTTCGGAGATCTGTTAATTAGGCCTCTAGTGAACTAATTTAACCAACCACGGGCGGGTGGGAAAATGATAATTATACTTACCTGGTAATTGTAGTTCCTTTAGTGACGACAGTTCAGTCCTCTACCTCTGGGTTGTCAATCTCCTCCTGCAGCTAGGAGACTGGTCTGTCAGAATGATGACATCACTGGACATAGCCTGCTGCACCACCACTTGCATCCCAGTGTAAACTATAACAAAGCAGACTCAAAGGAGCAACAAATAAGTAGCTACACAAAGAACACGTAGCCCTAGAAAACTAGACTGCCTTCCCCCCCCAACAAGGCTTTCTTACAACCTGCCCCGTCCTCGAGAAGGCCAGCAAGTACAGAGAAAAGAAATGTAGACTCACCTGTAAACAGCTGTCGCCGGCTATCAATCAGGAATTTCCTGAAAATACCCGGGCGGGAAGGAGGACTGAACTGTCGTCACTAAAGGAACTACAATTACCAGGTAAGTGTAATTATCATTTCCTTAGCATTCCTCCTGTTCAGTCCTCTACCTCTGGGATGTACCAGAGCAGTGATCAATGGGAGGGACCCTTCCAGCCGGCAGACAAGACCGCCGCACCGAAACGAGCATCCGAAGCCGCTGCCACATCCAGGCGGTAATGCTTACTGAACGTATGCAGCGACGACCAAGTCGCAGCTCGACATATGTCCCCCGGAGGCACCAAAGCATGCTCTGCCCAAGACGCCACCTGCGCCCTAGTAGAATGCGCCCGCAGCCCCACCGGCGCCACACGCCCATGGAGCAAATAAGCGGACTCAATCGCCTCCCTAAGCCAGCGGGCGATAGAAGCTTTAGCAGCCGCTTCTCCTTTGCGAACACCGCCGTAGAGAACAAATAACCGCTCAGACTTTCTGAACGGCTCCATGACCCGCAAATACTGACGAAAGGTTCACTTCACATCAAGCCGCCGAAGACTGCGATTAGAGGCATCGCCCTCCAAGGACCCCAGAACAGGCAAACACACCTCCTGGTTCACATGAAAGGAAGACACCACCTTGGGCAAAAAGGACGGAACCGTCCGTAAAACCACTTTTTCCCTTGAGAACGACAAAAAAGGCTCTCGACACGAAAAAGCTTGAAGTTCGGATACACGCCGAGCAGAACAAATAGCCACTAGAAAAACCGCCTTCAAAGTCAAATCTTTCACAGACGCCCGACGTAAGGGCTCAAAGGGCGACTCGGCCAGCGCAGCGAGAACGAGATTCAGGTCCCACGGGGGAACAGACACCCTACGTGCCGGGCGCAACCGAGCGGCCGCCTTCAGAAACCAACTCACATCCGCCATTGACCTTGCCCCGATAACAGGAAAGGGCAGCCAACTGCACGCGTAAAGAACTGGCCGCCAGCCCCTTCTCAAGGCCACACTGCAGAAACTCCAACACTAGCGGGACAGAAGCCGAAGTCGGCCGAACCTGGCGCGGCTCACACCAATCCTCAAAAACACGCCAGACCCGCACATAAGCCAGGGAAGTCGAGTGCTTCCGCGCTCGCAGCAAAGTCGCGACCACCGCCAACGAGTAACCCCGCGTTAGGAGCTTAGTCCTCTCAATGGCCAAGCCGTAAGCGAGAACCGATCCACTTGCGGCATGAGTAATGGCCCCTGCAGTAACAGATTCGAGCGGACCGGCAACTGCCAAGGAGCCCCGTCCAGAAGACGAATGAGATCGGCGTACCAAGGACCCCGCGGCCAATCGGGTGCCACCAACAGCACCTTCCCGGCGTGCGATCCGATCTTTTGAATCACCCGACCTATTAACGCCCAGGGCGGAAACACATACAGAAGACTGCTTGTCGGCCACGGATGAAGCAAGGCGTCGATGCCCTCCGACATTCGCTCTCGACGCCTGCTGAAAAAATGACCGACCTTCGCCGATTGAAAGGTCGCCATGAGGTCCATGACCGGAGTCCCCCAACGCCAGACAATCTGCCGGAAAACTGCAGGATGCAGTTCCCACTCTCCGGCATCCACGTGCACCCTGCTAAGGAAGTCCGCGGTGACGTTGTCTTTGCCGGCAATGTGTGCTGCCGAGATCGCGGCCAAGTGAGTCTCCACCCAAGCGAACAACTCGTCGGCCTCGGCTTCCATCGCAGCACTCCCGGTGCCACCCTGCCGGTTGATGTAAGCCACCGTGGCCGAGATGTCGGACAGTACTCGCACCGGCTGAGCGCGCACAAGCTCCTCGAAAGCCTGAAGGCCCTGGAACACCGCCCAAAGTTCCAGGCGATTTATCGCCCAGGATGCCTCCAGGGGAGTCCAACATCCTTGCGCAAACCGGCTCCCGCAGTGGGCTCCCCAGCCCACCAGACTGGCGTCCGTAAGCAACGGAACCCAGTCCGGCTGTTCCAGGGATAGACCGGCCGCGAGAGAGGAGGGGAGAAGCCACCAGCGGGGGGACCGCCGAACCGCGCTCGGGCAAGGCAGACGCTTGCTGAGGGTATCCCGTTGATGCGACCAACGACGTAGCAACGCCCTCTGCAGAGGACGCATATGAAACCAAGCCCACGGGACAGCTTCCAACGTCGCCGCCATGGTGCCCAGCACCCGGACATAATCCCACGCCGTAGGAGCCGACACCGACATGAACCGGCGCACCAGGGTCCTCAAGCCCTCTGCCCGTTTGGCCGGGAGAAATACACGGCCCTCCTTCGTATCGAACCGCACCCCCAGGTATTCGAGGTCCTGAGAAGGTTGCAACTGGCTCTTGGTCGGGTTGACCACCCAACCCAACTGCTGAAGAAACTGCACCACCCGGTGCGTCACCCGAAGGCTCTCCTCCGCCGACTTGGCTCGAATCAACCAGTCGTCGAGGTAAGGGTGGACCAAGATCCCTTCCTTGCGCAACGCCGCCGCCGCCACCACCACCACAATTTTGGTGAAGGTTCTCGGCGCCGTCGCCAAGCCGAACGGCAACGCTCGAAATTGATAATAGCCCCAAGGAAGGGCGAACCGCAGGAAGCGTTGGTGAGCCTCCCGAATCGGAATGTGCAAGTACGCCTCCGAGAGATCTAGAGAAGTCAAGAACTCGCCGCGGCGCACCGCAACGTTTCCATTCGAAAGTGCGGCACTCTTAAACACCGATTCACCCCTTTTAGGTCGAGGATTGGTCTCATTTGACCGTCCTTCTTGGGCACCACAAAATAAATGGAGTATCGACCCATGCTGTAATCGGCCTTTGGAACGTCCACCACGGCCCCCAACCGAATCAGCCTTTGTAGCGTTTCGTGAACCGCAACCGCCTTCCGGGGTCCTTTGCAAGGGGACAAGACAAAGGAGTCCCGTACGGGCCGCGTGAGCTCCAAGGCGTAACCGTGTTGGACGATCTCCAACACCCATTGATCGGACGTGATGAGGGTCCAGGCGGGAAGAAACTCCCAAAGCCTGCCGCCTATGAGGGTTTCCCCCGCCGGGACCCGCCTCGCATCATTGGGCTTTGCGGGCAGCGGATCCAGGGAAGGCCGAGAAGCCTCTATTTGCTCCCCGAAACCCACGAAACCCCTGGCCCCAAGAAGAAAAGCGGCCCCTCTGGAAGACCCCGGGACGTGTCGAGCGAAACCTTCGAAAGTCGCGAAACTGACCCTGACCGCCCAGGCCGAGCTTGGCCGACTTAGGTTTGTCTTCAGGCAGCCGCCCCGCCTTGGACTCTCCAAGAACCTTCACCAACTTCTCCAAGTCGTCACCAAACAACAAACCTCCCTTGAAAGGAAGTTTGCTGAGACGGGACTTAGAAGACCCGTCCGCCGCCCAGTTGCGAAGCCATAACGACCTGCGGGCCGCCACCACAGAACCCGTGCTGTTGGCCAGAGCTCTAATCAAATCATAGTGCACACTGGCAAGGAAGGCCGCACCGGACTCCAGACGATCTAATTCCTTCATCTCCTCCGAGTCGATATGAGAGGATTGCCGCAGACGTTGAGCCCAGCGTAAACACGCTCTGGCCACCCAAGCTCCGCAGATAGAGGCCTGAAGCGACACAGAATCCGCCTCAAAGGCCTGCTTTAACAGACCGTCCACTTTACGGTCCTGGGCATCCTTTAAGGCAGCACTGCCCTCAACCGGGATAGTGGTTTTCTTCGTAACAGCAGAGACCACCGCGTCAATCCGTGGCACGCGGAACCGCTCCTTAGCCGAATCCGCCAGGGGATATAACCGATTTAACGTCCGAATTCCCCGCAGCCCAGCTTCCGGCTTATCCCATTCATCCTGAATCATCTTCTCCACCACTCGGTGTAAGGGAAACACCACCTGGGTCTGCCGAACCGCTTGGATGACGGGATCCTCTACTTCGTCCAGAGGTGCCAGATTCAGGACCTGCAACGTTTCCGCAATCAGAGCAGGTAACTCCTCTCTGCGGAACACTCTGATGATTTTAGCTTGCTCCTCGGGCTGCGGAATCTCACCTTCTTCCAGGTCCTGCGACCCTTCCTCAGGATCCCAATCTGGATCCTCAGCCACCTGCCAGGAACAGTCCCCCAGCTCGGAAAGCTTTGCTCGCTTCGGGGCCGGCACGGCAGTGGCGAGCCCTCCGTCCGCCACTAAGAGCGGGGGCTGGGCCACCGGCGAGCTCTAGCGCGGCCGTTTGCCCTGCTGACGCAGGCAAAACGCCTGGTGCATAAGCAGAACAAACTCCGGACTAAAGGCACAGAGACTGGCCTCCGGAGCAGACAAGGATGTCCCAGATGGCCCGGCCACCTCCTCCGACTCAGCCTCGGGTGCCAAGAGACCTGCAGAAGCAGTCTCCACCACCACCGGCGGACCCTGCGCCTCCGCGGTCTCAGGGGCCTCTACCTGTAGCTCCACCGCTGAGGAAAGAGCAGCACAGCCCCTGCACACCCCGGTGTCACCCACAGCGCCCCTCCTGGCGCCACACACGAGGCACTGAGGCCTGGTAGCCATATGGGATTTGGGCCTTAGGTATGTGCTGATGGTGCCCCTTGTACTTTCTTGTCTTTATTTTATTTTTTTTTTTTAATATAGCAGCTGCTCGTGTGAAAGGCAAATCAATGCAAGCAACTAACCCCCCACAGCCCCCCTCCCCCCGAACCGGAAGGGGCCGCCGGGAGAAATAGCACCCCAAAGGCCCAAACAGAAAAATTAAAATCCCAAGAACCCAAACAAAGCCAAACGGAAGAGAAAACAAACAAAACCAAAAAGAACCGCTAAGCCAAAGCAAAGAAAAGAAAACGAACGGTTTGGCTGCCACGCGGCTGTAACGCGGCTCTCAAAATGGCCGCCGGGAGCAAAGAGAAAAGGGCGCCAAAAACCCCGACGCTACAGAGCTTCCCCGGAGCAGCGCGGCCTGGCACAAAGAAGAGCCGGGAGCCGGCAAACACTTACCGCGTGGAAGACAGCTAAGACACTGCAAACGCTGTCAATCCCGGGCCCAAAGAAGCAGACGCGCTGCCGCCAAAGAGACAGCCGCGGCACTCAGAAACACAGTGCCGCGGTGTGCCTTAAAAGAGAAGGACTCACCCCCGTAATGTCAGGGAGGTGAGGCTTCGGGGGCCAAGCGGGAGAGGGGGGATGACTCGAAAATCATGAGCCAGTACCCCTCTGGAAGAAGCAGAGCACCGACGAAGGCAAGGTGCAAGAAAGCCTTTCTTCCCTCTTTATAATCTGACAATAAGCAGCCGGGGCCAACGCTGCCCCTACCTTCAGCAAAGGTAATGTCTTGGAACTTGTTCTTTTTTTTTCTTTTTTTTTTTAAAGAGATAGAAGCAGAAATCACTTTCTACCCCCTAAACTACCCTAACAGCTTTCTGGCTCCTTATCCATTCCTCCAAAGAGCCTCTCCTAAGGTTCGTCGTGTCCTCCTGCTGCAAGGAGACTGGTTACACTGGGATGCAAGTGGTGGTGCAGCAGGCTATGTCCAGTGATGTCATCATTCTGACAGACCAGTCTCCTAGCTGCAGGAGGAGATTGACAACCTAGAGGTAGAGTACTGAACTGGAGGAACGCTAAGGAATTAGCGGACACAATGGGGTGGGCGGGTATAACAGTAATTCATAAGGAGGGGAAGGATCCGAAAGAGTGTGCCTCTTATAGGCCTATCTCCCTGCTTAACCTGGATGCCAAGCTTTTAGCTAAGATTCTCACCACGCGCCTCAATAAAGTAATTGGAACACTGATACACCAAGATCAGGCGGGCTTTATTCCTGGTAGACAGGTTGCGGATAATATCCGAAAGATTTTAAACATTATCTGGGCTAGCGAGCGGAGAAAGGACGAGGCGCTCCTACTCTCGTTGGATGCGGAGAAGGCCTTCGATCAGGTGTCTTGGCCTTTTCTTTTCCAGGTGCTGGAAAGGGTGGGGCTGGGGGGAGAGTTTCTCGCTTGGGTGAAGGCGCTATATGCGCATCCAAAAGCATGTGTGAGGGTGAATGGGGCTCATTCGCAGTTTTTTGACCAAGGGAGGGGAACAAGGCAGGAATGCCCATTGCCTCCGCTACTGTTTGCGATAGCAATAGAACCCTTGGCGCAGCGGATAAGAGAACGGGCGGATATATCTGGAATAAGAGTGGGGCGGAGTGACTATAAAATTTCCCTGTTCGCGGACGATATAATTTTAAGTATGGCGAGACCCCGGGTCGGCCTCCCCATAGCTATGTGGGAACTGGAAGAATATGGTAAAGTGTCGGGGTTTACCATCAACTGGAACAAATCGGAAATCCTGAATTTAGCGGTCTCCAGCGAGGTAGTTAATGTACTGGCAAAGAAATATCCCTTCAAATGGGCGCAAGAAAGTATCCGGTATCTTGGCATATGGATTAGCAATAAAATTGACGAGTTATATAACTTGAACTATCGGAGGGTTCTGGGGAAGATAGAGGGCTGGTTGGACGGGTGGGGAAGGGGATACCTATCGTGGTTTGGGCGCATTGCAACGGTTAAAATGATGCTTGTGCCCAGACTGTTGTTTTTGTTCCAGACGCTCCCGATATGGGTTCCGCCGACTAGTTTGAAAAGGATACAACGGTTAGTTAATAGGTTTATATGGGTGCAGAAGCGCCCGAGGGTAGCACTGCGTGTATTGCAACAGACAAAAGGAGAGGGGGGGCTGGGGGTACATAATATATGCAAATATTATGAGGCAGCGCAATTAAAAACGATTTATGAGTGGCACAGAGGAACATTGAAATCTTGGGTTCAAATGGAGCACGAGTTGGTGGGGGGGGGTGGAACTTGAACGGGTGATCTGGAGGGGGACTAAGGGCCTCGACATACAGGCACTTAACCCCATGGTAGCGAATAGTTTGAAAATCTGGAAACGCAACAAGCCTCAGCTTGTTCCAGATAAAGGCTACATGCAAGGGATGCCTATCGCGGCCTGTTTTGAGCGGGGACAGGGCCCCGGTGAGCAACTTTTACGTAGATGGGCACAAAACGGGCTGGAGTACGTTCACCAAGTTATACACTCTCAGGGAATGCATCCGTTTGAAGGCATTAAGGATCTATATAAGCTGAAAGAGAGTGATCATTTTGCCTATATACAATTAAGCTACTTTGTAAGGCAACCGAAGATATGGAAAGACCTCTGGGAAAATAGAGGCTGGTTTGAGGCTCTATGCTCTGGCCAGATGGGTCAAAAGGGGGTTTTGTCCAGAATTTACCGAGGCCTAATGGGGACTGGAGTATGCAAGTTACGCTATATGTTGCAATGGGAGGAGGATTTGGGTGTGTGTTGGACAGTAGAGACTTGGGAGAAGTTACTCCAGACAATTGCTACTGTGTCCATAGCCACGCAAATTAAAGAAAATGCATATAAAGTATTATACAGATGGTATTGGACGCCAGTACGTCGGTATCGAGCGGGGAGGGGAAGGGATGATTTATGCTGGCGGGGGTGTGCTGAAAGAGGGGACTGGATGCACATGTGGTGGAAGTGCGATAAGTTACAGGGGTACTGGGAGCAGGTAATTGCGGCGATTTATGGCATGACCGGGCATAGTTTGCATGGGAGACCGGAGGCATGCCTGTTGCATCAACTGGATGATGATCTTTCGAGACGGGAGGAGGGGGTACTGCATCATTGTATTGCTGTAGCTCGTTGTGAGATTGCACAGCACTGGGGGGGACAGAGTATATCACAATTGGCGGGATTTGTGCGAAGAGTGGCTGAGGTGAGCCTGATGTATAAATTAACAGAGTTGAGACGGGGGAAAGGAGGGCAAAGTGCGATATATTGGCAGGGGGTTTGGAGATGGTTGGCGGCATGGAGAGAGGGGATGGGGGAGGGGGGTTGGAAGGCGGAGGAGGACAGCACGTGTAGAGTTATGGCTGAGATGCTTGGTGAGTGTGCAGTGGCATGCAGACTATAGGAGGTGCAGAAGGGGAGCTGGGGGGGGGGGGGAGTACAGAGGGGGAGGGATAGGTTATAATACGGAGGGGGGAAGTGGGGTATTGCTGGGGGGGGAGGGGGGGAGTTTTAGTATAGCATATCTGCATTGTACTATGAGTTATTCAGGCATAATACCCAAGTTGAGGTTTGCTTTTTGATTCTAATGTGTGAACGTTGTTTTTCAAATGGTTTGTATTTCTATTGTATAATTTCAATTTAAAAAAAAAAAAAAAAAAAAATTGGATCCTCCGAGGCAGCTGACTCCTGAGCAGGATGATCCATGATACTCAAAGCCTTGAGTATTTGTGTGATCACTGCCAAGGGTTCTTCTCTCCGGAACAGATAGACTACAGCTGGGTCATTCCCCTCCAAAGGATTTGCCTGTGAGGATCTTTTCTTCAAAAAACAAAAAACAAAAACAAACTGATGGAGGTGCAGCAGTCCGACATAGTGCACTTCCCAGTCCTCAGGACCCTCTAATCTAGGGAGTTTAGATAAGGAAGGGCCTTTCCAAAGTCTTGGGCAAGCTAAGTGAGACACGATCCAAGAGAGAACATTTGGATAGTCTCAAAAAAAAAAAAAGCTTTATGAAGGAGGAGAATAAATCCCAAGAAAAAAAATCCCTTAATTAGTCCCCTGAAGCAAGAGTTGCAAAAGACTGCAATTGGAGAGCCTGTGTAAGGGTGCCATCTTCTAGAGACAACGTGGGGGAGGGGTAGTAACATGAGCCTGACTGCAGGAAGACAAAGTGGCACCTCTCCAACACATTTCTCTCCAGCCCCAGCACCATGCGGTGAATCAGAGTAAGCATTTAAAGGTGGTTTCTCCTTGGATCTGCTCCCCAACTGAGATGAACCAGAAACAACCCGACAGTCCTGTGCAGCACGAGCTGCCCTGCCCAGCACTACTGTACTTCCCTCCATAATAGCAACATCTTGTTCTCAGCAATGGGTCTCCCTTCTGCAGTAAATCAAACAGCAATGCTATGCAGTGTCTTTTTATAGGGCTGGCCCAAGTATTAGGCAAGACTAGGCTATTACCATGGACAGCCACTTCTTTTGAGGGGAAATGGGGGGAGCCTAGAGCAGCAACTTTCAAAACAAAACAGTAGATTCTGATAGCTACACAAACTCAAGGAGTTTTCAGCACATTATTTTACCTACACACATATATAAAGCAAAATTTAATATTTTAAAGTATGATGCCTAACTATGCATATTTACAGGATTGTTGTTGTAAGGATGATGTTCAGATGATGATTGTTGAGTTTAATTATCAAAACCTCAGGGGCTGGCAGGGGAAGAGGGAGGACGTAAAGCTGAAGGTTTGCCTAAGGTGCCCACTATCTTGTATCAACCATGGGGTTGGCTGGCTATAATTTGTCTCCATCTGCTGGCTGGCAGGCATAACCCATGTGCTCTAAACTAAATTTGGTGAACAAAAAGGAAAACTCTTTTTGTATCATCAAGAAGATGGTAACTCTATTCCTGAAAAATGCACATGTAGAGGTTAAAGAACTACTACATTGTCAGCATGCATAGGACTATGTATGTTGGTTATCCCCAAACCCCAATCACATCAATGGGCCCAGGGATTTCATCAATTATTTTCTACAATTAAATGGGGCCTGGTTCTAAATTACCTGTTGCATCATCCATCTCGACTGAAATGCAGGTGTTACTGAATTGCCTTGTTTGATTCGACAGTAACAATAGCGCCTTGTTCGTGATCCGTCCATGTTTCTGGAGCACACCAAAAGGACACAGTGTTCCTAAAATGCATATGTACAACATTAATTATCTTTAGACCTTTTTACCAGGCTAAGCAAAAAACAAAAATAAAATTAAATATTAATATAATTAAAATAATCAGATATAAAATGGAATCATCTTACTAAAAGAGAGCCATATTTACTGAATATTAGTGCACTCTATCTGCTGCAGCACCCATGTTATGCCTATGGACACGGTAGCAAATAGCATGTGCTAACATTTAGTAAATCTGGCCCCACATGGCTTTGTGGAGGAGTAGTCTAATAGCTATTAGAGCAGCAGGCTAGAACCAGGGAAGTCAGGGTTTGGATCTCATTGATGTATCTTGTGATCTTGGGCAAGTCACTTAAGCCTCCACTGGCTCAGATATAAACTGCACCTGAATGTAACTCACCTATTAAGTTCTGAGAAAAACACATGGGCTAAATCCAATTACCTTTCCCTTTTTCTATCTAATCCACCTATTCCATTCAATTCTACAGAGAGAACTTCAAGCCCTTTAAATATGAACATAGAAATACAGAAACATGACTGCAGATAAAGGCCATACAAACCACTAAGCTCTACAGTCCTTTTACCTTTAGAGATCCTCAAAATATCAAATATAAAATAAGGTGACAACTCTATATCTGATATTTTAACTACAGTTGTAGTCAACATTATTGGCACCCTTGCATTTTAGGTATATTGTGTACAATATCTTGAGAAATAATTGGAAATATTCCAACTGTATGTCATCATAATATTTTAATAGTATGTTCAAATGTATTGTTGTTGTTGTTGTTGTTAAGTGCCGTCGAGTCGGATGTATACAACAACAAAAAGAAAAGATGTCTGTGCAACTTAGACAGTTCATTTCTGAGAAAAAAAAATATGATCTGGTCAGGATTAATGGCACCCTTCAAAAATATTTGGTTGAACCACCTCTGGCAGTGAAGACAACCTCCAAACATTTCTTGTAGCCATCTATAAGTTTTGTACATCCGTTTGCTGGTAGTTTCTTCCACTCTTGCACTACGATCTGTTCCAGTTCTTGAATGTTTCCAGGATTCCTTTTCCCATGGCAGATTTCAGCTCTTTCCAAAGGTTCTCAATTAGACTGAAATCAGGACTCATTGATGGCCAGTTTAAAACAGTCCATTTGTTCCTATTTAACCATTCTTCTGTATTTTTGGATGTATGTTTTAAGTCATTGTTCTGCTGGAGGACCCATGACCTTCGACCCAGACCTAGCTTTCTGATACTAGGTAGCACATTTCACTCCAAAACACCTTGGTAGTTCCTCTGACTTCATGATTCCTTTAATATATTCCAGGCCTCAAGTTCTTGAGACAGCAAAATAGCCCCACAACATTATGGATCCTCCACTATATTTAACTGTAAGAAGAGTGTTTTTCCTTATAAGCTTCATTTCTTTGCCTGTAAATATATTGCTGGTCTGCACTGCCAAACAGCTCAAGTTTGGTTTCATCTGTCCGCAGACCACTTTCCCAGAAAGATAGTGGTTTCTCAAGGTGGGTTTGGGCAAAGATTAAGTGTGCCTTTTTATGTCTGTCTTTGAGCATTGGGATCCTCCTTGGCCTTCGCCCATGAAGTCCTTCTTTGTTTAGTGCACGCATATGGTGCGGGTTGAAACCACCACTCCAGACTGCTCCGTCAGCCTTAAACTCTGTTTTTCCAACAGTTTGCACTAACATTCGAAGACTTCTTGGATTAATTTTCCTCTTCCCACCTTGGTAGGTTCTTGTCAGTTCCATGAGCAGAAAACTTCTTAACAACATTATGAACCGCAGACACAGGATGCCCCAGGTCTTTGGAGATGGCCTTGCACCCCTTTAAGTTTGATGTTTGGTGATAATGGCTTTTCTGACAGTCTCAGGCAACTTTATTGTCTTCACCATCGTGAAAATGGAACAGGGAGTGAATGTGGCAATTTTAAACATTAGAACCTTCATTCATGATTCAAGTCATGTGAGTATTGACAATTGATCATAGATGCATCTAATTTTATTGCAATGGGAATCGGGTACCTAAGGAGGCTTGGCAGGGCACATCGGGGCTCTCCGCACCAGAGAAAGGAAGGCAGAACAGACAGAATCGCTGCTTGGGCCAGGTAAGGGCTCCCCCCCCCTCTTAACTCCACACGGCCTCCAACTCCACCTACTGCTGGCATCACTTCCCTGCACCTCCAGGCTCTATCTTCCAGAGGGCCTTTTGGCATGGACCAATTGTGTATACCAACGACGGCATAAACTGTGGCTTAGCTACCTTTGGAACTCAACGGGGCCTAAGAAAAGTATATCAATGTATTGATACTCTTAAAATTGACTACATTCTATTATCTGTTGTGTTTTATTTTTATATGCCGTCTAAAATAGAATTATGTCATGAGGTGTTCACCTCATTATATATAATATTGAACTAATTGTCATTGTGCAGACACACAATATAATTAATCAGAAAATTGCCAGAATATACTGACCTATTTCTGTCTTAAAGAATAATTAGGCCTTATCTGCTAATTAGCATTCCTGAAGGAACTCCAGTCAAGTCCCTCACCTCTGGTTTGTGCTCCCCTTCTAGCAGCTTGGAGACTGAGCACGCCATCTTCTTGATGACCCAAGGGCATATATACCGCTGGCACCTCCCACCGCTCCAGTAACCTACTGACAAAGCAGACTTAACGGAGAGACAATTAAGTAGAACAAATCACTACCTAAAACTGCAGCAGAAACCAAACCAACACTAAACCCCCCTTTACTTGAGGGATACCCCATCCCCCCCCCCCCGAAAAGGAGGCGGCTTACCTGTGAAACAAACAAACAAATCACCATCGAATTCACAGAGCAAGGGGACAGACAACTCGTCCATTCTGCCGCACCTCTTCTGTTCTCTGAGCAAACATGATCTTCCAGCCCTCGAACCGCAATCTATGGGCCGGACTCACCTCCCCAAACTACAATACTGACACACCAGACGGGATCAGGGACTAGACTGGAGTTCCTTCCGGAATGCTAATTAGCAGGTAAGGACTACTTACTCTTTTCTTATCATCCCTCCAGTCCAGTCCCTCACCTCTGGGACGTAGCAGAGCAGTACTAACTCCGGGAGGGGCCTGCAAGGTCGGCCCAAAGGACCACCCTACCAAAAACAGCATCCCCTGCTTTCTGGACATCCAAACGATAGTGCCACGCAAAGGCGTGCAAAGAGGTCTATGTCGCTGCCCTACAAATATCCAAAGGCAACACCTGACTGTACTCCACCCAAGAGGCCTCCTGGGCTCGCGTAGAATGCGCCCGTATCTCCACTGGAATAGGCTTGCTTTTCAAAATATACGCTGAGGCAATGGCCATCCTGATCCATTTGGAAATGGAAGCCTTGGCCGTTGCTTCTCCCTTGCATGGACCGCCAAACACCACAAATAGGTGATCTGATCTGCGGAAGGATGCCATCCTCTTCAGATAGCGCTTCAACGCTCTAAAGACGTCCAAACGGTGCAAACACACATCCGCAGTCTCATCCGCCACCTTCAACAAGGACGACAAGGAGACAGGCTGATTCACATGAAAAGCCGATACCACCTTCAGCAAGAAAGGCGGCACCATTCGCAGGACCACCTTTTCCTTGGAAAAGGAAAGAAAGAGGTTGACAAGCAAGAGCCTGCAGCTCTGAAATCCGCCTAGCCAAAACAGATAGCCACGAGGAACACCATCTTGATAGTCAAGTCCTTCAGGGAAGCCTGCACCACCGGCTCATAGGGCTCCCCTGCCAGGGACTCCAGTACCAGATTGAGATCCCAAGACGGGACCACCGATCTTTGAGGCGGATGGAGACGACTCACCGCCCTCAGAAACTGCCCCACGTCCTGATGTTCACTGAGCGACTTCCCCTGGACCTTTCCCTGGTAACAGGAAATTGCTGCCTACTGCACTCTCAAAGAACTGGCCACCAGGCCCTTCTCAAAGCCTGCCTGCAAGAAGTCCAAGATGTCCGGCACTGCCATCAGGTGACACCCCCAATCGGTGCACCAAGCTTCAAAGACACACCAGACCCTAAAATAGGACAGACAGGTCAACTTCTTTCGAGCCGTCAGTAAAATTGAGATTACTGAACCGGAATACTCTCGCTTCAACAACCTTGCCCTCTCAAGAGTCAGGCCAGAAGCGAGAATCAAGCCAACGGCGGCATTCGGACCAGACCCCGAACCAAGAGATCCTCCTGCAAAGGGAGCCTCCACGGACGATCCGCTAGCAGCCTCACTAGGTCGGCATACCACGGACACCTTGGCCAATCCGGGGCTATCAGAATGACCAATCTTGGGTGCATCCCTATGTGCTGAATGACCCTGCCTATAAGAGCCCACATATAATAGACAGACCCTCTGCGGGCCACTTCTGGAACAGGGCGTCTAAGCCCTCCGACATCCTCTCTCTTCTTCTGCTGAAGAAACGACTTGCCTTGGCGGAACTCCACCTTGCCATGAGGTCCATGATGGGAGGACCCCAACGGTTCATCCCCTGTTCGAACACCTCCGGGCAGAGCTCCCACTCGCTGTGATCCACCCGGACCCGGCTTAGGTAATCCACCGTGACGTTTTCGACCCCTGCCACATGCGCTGAAAAGGCTTGAAGATGAGCTTCCGCACACTCCAACAGACTCTCCGCTTCGTCCTCCAAGGAGGGACTGTCCGTGTCCCCCTGGCAGTTGAGATAGGCCACCGTGGTCGCATTGTCCAAGAACACCTGGATGGCCCTTCCGAGAAGCCAGAGCTCGAAGGCTCCGAGTGCTAAGGCCACCGCCCGCATCTCCAACCTGTTGATTGACCATTGGGACTCCAGCACGCTCCAGCCTCCCTGGGCAATCTGTCCAGAATGGCATCAGTCAGCTGGATCCACCGGAGGGACTCGAGCAGCATGCCCCGCTCCAGGTTCCCTGGATGGAGCCACCACCTTCTGGCCACTGGCAGACAGGGGAGCTTCCTTGACAACGGCTGATGTTGATGAGACCAGCGACAGAGAAGGGACCGCTGCAATGGTCTCATGTGGGCCCTCGCCCAGGGAAGAAGCTCGAGGGATGCCGCCATAGTTCTCAGCACTTGCAGATAGTGCCAGGCAGAAGGCTCCCTCATAGCCATAAACCTCTGTACTAGCATCTGAAGCTCCCATGCTCGGTGAACCGGCAAGAAAACTTTGCCGCTGTGAGTGTCGAACCTCGCCCTGAGGTACTCGATCTCCCAAACTAGACTTCTCAGGAGCTCCACCACTCTGGCAGTCACCTTGGAACTCTCCTCTTCAGACTTGGCTTGGATCAACCAATCATCGAGATATAGGTGTACCGGAATTCCCTCCTTGCAGAGTGTTACCGCAACCACCACCATAACCCTTGGTGAAAGTGCAGGGAGCTGTTGCCAGGCCGAACGGCAACACCTGAAACTGGAAAGGACCCATTGGGACCGCAAAATGCAAGAAATGCTGATGGGTCGGTCTGATGGGAATATGCAGATATGCTTCGGTGATGTCAAGAGACATTAAAAACTCTCCCAAATGAACTACCACTATCACCGACCTGAGCGTCTCCATGCAAAAATGTGGCACCCTTAGACAACGGTTGACCCACTTGAGGTCGAGAATCGGATGAAGACCCCTATTTTTTGGGGACCACAAAGTAAATAGAGTAGCGACCGCAACTGCATTGGTTTGGGAGTACTGGGTCTACCGCCCCCAGGTGTAGAAGCTGTGACATCTCCTTCACTGCTGCGGCCTTGGCAGGAGCCCTGCAGGAAGACTGGACAAACGATGGGTGAACTGGACGAGCTAGCTCAAGAGCATAACTGTCTCGGATGACCTCCAAGACCCACTGATGGGACATGACCCGGGCCCAGTCAGAGTAAAACTGCTGAAGACGACCCCCTACCTGCAGCACCCCTGCCTGGACCCCCCTTGCTTCACTGCAATTTCCTAGGGCCTGCGGAGGAGGCACCAAATCCCCTGCCTGCTCCTCAAAGCTCTCTGAACCCCTGCTCCCTTAGAGGGGAAACGTCCCCTCTGATAGGGCACCAAGAGGGACATCCGAAACCTACAGAATTCCGAGCAGGAGCAGGATTTTGACTCTGCTTCAGTTTATCCTCCAGGAGTCTGCCACCCTTAGACTCCCCCAGCTCCTTTACCAACTTGTCCAGGTCCTCCCCAAATAGAAGCTTCCCCTTAAAAGGGAGCCTACTGAGACGGGCCTTGGAGGAACCATTCACTGCCCACTTTCGAAGCCAGAGATAGCAACACACCACTACCACTGAGGCCATACTCTTCGAGAGGCCTCTGATAAGGTCATATAGTGTGCATCCGCGAGGTAGGCGGCTTCTGACTCTATCCTTGCAGTCTCACCTGCCGAGTCCCCAGGCAGGTCGCCTGGCTGTTGGATCCGCTGGGACCAACGAAGACAGGCCCTGGCCACTCAGGCTCCACATACCAATGCTTGGAGAGAGAGGGCATTGATATCAAAGGCTTGCTTTAACAAGGTATCCAGCTTCCTATCCTGGGAATCCTTGAGAGCAGCACTGCCCCCGACTGGTATCGCAGTCTTCTTAGTTACCGCTAACACTGCCAAGTCCACCCTCGGGGACCAAAGCAATTCTTTGTCCTGTTCCGGCCACGGATACAAGCGTGCCATGGACTGCACACCCTGCAGCCCAGCCTCTGGCTGGTTCCACTCATCCTGGATCATCTGCTTGACCACCCGATGGACCGGGAAGTCCTTCCAAGTCTTCCGTACAGCCTGGATGAGAAGATCCTCCAGAGACTCCTCCTCCGCTGGGCGTCCCGCTGAGATATTAAGGGCCTTAAGCACTCGCTGATGAGAGCTGGCAGTTCTTCCCTACGGAAGACCCGAATAATCCGAGCCTGTTCCTCCTCTGGGATCTCGCCTTCTTCTAGTTCCTCCTCTTCTTCTTCCTGTTCCAGGTTGGAGGATTCCCCGCCCTGGATCCCTGACCGAGGAGAAGCTTGTCCATCATCCGCGAGTCTGGCTCGTTTTGCCACCTCTCCCGTGAGCCCCAGCTCCCTCTCCAGGATGCCCCTGCCCTAATTCTGCACCCTGCACTCCTTGCTGCCACAGATAGAACGCCTTATGCAAAAGCGAATCAAATTCTGGAGAGAAATCTCCCCAGCCACCCCCCTCTTCCAGGTCCCAGGATGTAGAGAGACTGAGGGGAGGCAGGGGGCAGAGGCAGGAGGCTCTAACCTAGGGGAAGGAGGGGCCCCTGCCCCAACCACGGCCTCTGCAGAATCCCCCGAGTCCTGAGAGAGGGAAAGAGGAGGCTCCTGGCCTATACTCACCTGAATGCCCTGCTCCAAGGATGCAGCCTCCATAGCACATCCTCTGCACATGTCAGCGTCTGAAACTGTTCCTCGCTGGGTCCCACAGACCAAGCATTGCGGTCTCGCCGGCATGGCACCCTGTAGCAATCTGCTAGCCTCCAATCGACCTAAAAGGCAATATGAGGACTAACAACTGAACAAGGAAATCTCCCTAAGATAAACTCTCCGTTTCACTCTTTATTCTTCAACCCAACGAGAACTACAGCTGAAAAGGCCCCAAAACGCCTCACCAACTGCTAACACCGGCGAAAACGCACCAAAAAGCAAGGCTTAAGCCTCAGGGCTCTACTCTCCTCCTGCGCTTTTCAGCAGGCCTCTTTTAAAGCCGTGGATGGCAGTCATGTGTTCAGCTTACCTCAAAGCGCGAGCCACCACCGTGCTCAAATGCCGCCGGACTTTCCCGCTCAAACAAGCAGAGCTTCAACAGGCACCCTCCATGCTCTCGCCACCGTCCCACGCTCAGCTGCCTTCAAGAGCTTTGGCAGCGAGGCGGAACGGCATGAGATGACTGCCCCCACAAGTGCTGAATTCCTTGGTCAGTGGCTCCTCACCCGCCTCGGGGATCGGGAAACGCTCCAGTATCCAATACCTCGAACGGCACTCTCCCCCCGAAGCCTCCTCCTGAATAACTCCACAGGAGGGGGGGGGGGGAGGAGGAATCCTTGCACTAAAAACCGAGAAAAAAAAACTTAAGTAAAGGGCAGAAAGAAAACTAAACTGAAAGGAGAAATCAAACAAAAAACCAACAAGAACCCTAAACTCTCCTTAACCGTCTCTACCAGAAAGCCTAACACCCTGGCTTACTGATACCCCTCAGCTGCTTGGAGATTGAGCATACTGGAGCTGGTGGGAGGTGCCAGCGGTATATAAACCCTAGGGTCATCAAGATGATGATGTGCTCAGTCTCCAAGCTGCTGGAAGGGGAGCACAACCCAGAGTTGAGGGACTGGACTGGAGGGACAATAAGGAAAGTATAGCTAGTTCTCATAACACCAGACAGATTCATAATACTTTACAGTGCCTATTCCATCTCCTGCTGCCTTGTCAGGTCTCTCTACTCCTGTTGCATGAGACTACTTCTTTATTTTCTTATTCATATCTTTACTACTTTATTACTTTATCACTCAAAGTTATTGGAAATAACCGACACAAATAGAGATTAGGATACTAGCAACGTTCATGCTTGGTGTATTACTGATTTCGTGCTTTTTAAATCAGAGCTACTTATACACAACTGTTCCCACCCAATACTACAATATTCCCATCATCCATAGCTGTGCCCATCATAGCCACTCCACAATAGCACATAAAACATTATATGGAAATAAGCAACACCCACACCGTCTTATATCACTCCTCAGTCATGACCCTCTCTACTGTTTTCCTGCTTAAATGCTATGGTTATGGTTTAGGAATTTGATATACCGCCCTTTACTTATGCATCAGAGTGGTTTACATATATATACTAACAGGTACTTTTTATTCCCTTGTCCCCGAAGGGCTCACAATCTAATTGTACCTGAGGCAATGGAGGGTTAAGTGACTTGCCCAAGGCCACAAGGAGCGGCCATGGGACTAGAAACCCCAGTCCTTCCAGCCTGAGGTTACTTGTCCCCATGCAGGAATTGAACCCCTGGCCCTCCGACCTGAGGTAACCTGTCCCAACCACTGAGCCACTCCTCCCTCCCTATCTTTTTAATTCAAGATCTCTAAGGAATAAAATACCGGTTATAATAGAAGTTATTGATGACAACAAACCGGATATTATTTATATTACTGAAATTTGGCTATCAGATTCAGACACTGTATTAGTCAATCTACTAAATACTCCTGGATATGATGTATTCCACTGTCCTGGGAGTTCAGGGCAAGGAGTCATCGTCCTCATCATATTAAAAAGATATCTCAAAGCCTCTCTCCTCACTACCAAAAAATGTAGATGGGCTGGACATCCTTATGACAGAAAATAAAAACCTAGCGCTATGTGTACTTTATAGGCCACCAAATCCCAACCCGTATAGCTTATCCACAATCCTAGAAACAGTCTGTTCATCATCAGTAAAAAAGTACTTAATTCTTCTGGGTGATTTTAACCTCCCATCACTTCACTATGCACACTCAATGGCATTTCTCAATTCTATATCTGATATGGATTATCAGCAGATTGTACAGGTGCCCACACACAATAAAGTTAACACCCTTGATTTAATATTCCTTTCCCAACAATATCTGCCAACATTACTTATATTCACCTCCACAAACACTACAGGTTTCCTGGACGGACCACTATTTAATAAAATTTAATTTTCCAGCCCAACTCCCTATGACAGTAGCAAATACAGGCTTATGTACCAGACAATATAAAACATTTGAAAATAATTATTTCTTAAATGAAATCCACCCTCTTACTGATCTCCCTTTATCTGATCTTGATACACGGTTATCAAACTGGAACATCACATTCTCAAATGCTGCCCACTGATCCTAAACCCCACCAAAGAACAAAACATAAATGCTCTCAAAATTGGTATTCACGTGAGCTAAGGAAGTTAAAACAAGCCTTGAGAAAGATAGAGCATACTTGGAGGGCTACTAAAGCAACACATGACAAAACTCTTTACATGACAACATTGAAAAACTACAAAGATGCTATTAAAAGCAGAAAGAAAGCCTATCATACTGAGATTCTCACCAAATCTCTTAATCGTCCACGGGAACTATTTGAGATTGTAAAATCTCTCACTCAGAAACCTAATGCAGAAATTAATATACACACCATCAAAATCACAGGCCCTTGCATTTCATTACATGAACAAATTGAAACGCACATCCACTGAGACAAACTTTCACCCGTCAGATCTAGTTTCCTCGGTTGAATGGCAAACCTTCCATCTGATTCATCTTAAACACCTTAACGATATTATCTCCAAAATTAATACTACTACATCTAGTCTAGACCTTTGCCCTGTAACTTGGCTGAAAACTACATGTAATGAACTCTCACCATTCATTCTTAGAATAGTTCACCAATCATTGAGACAAGGTATCATGCCCTCAGCTCTAAAGCACACTATAATCCAGCTATTAAAAAATACCTCTGGATAAAGAAAACCTCAACTTGTACAGTTCTATTTCCAGCCTCCCGTTCCTGGCCAAAGTTAATGAAAAAATTGTTCAAACTCAACTTCAGGATTATATAGACCTGAACCCCCCTCTAGATAATCAGAAATATGGATTTAGACTGTTTCATGGTGTAGAAACTCTTTTACTAGTCCTATTTAATAGGCTGATTCAAGGAATAGATAATCCTAAACAAGCTTTTGTCCTTGTATTTCTGGATCTTGCCTCGGCATTTGATAGCACCAGTCATAACTTGCTCCTTATGAGACTACACTAAATAGGGATACAAGGTGTGGTGCTCCAGTGGTTCCAGTCATACCTTACCAATCGCACCCAGCAAGTTAATTTCGGCCAGCAAACTTCTAGACCTTACAAACAGAAGCAGGGTATTCCTCAAGGGTCTGCCCTTCTTTTTAATATATACCTCCAACCAATATGTAATATCTTCAAAAAAATTAAATGTAACATATCATATCTATGCAGATATTATGCTGTATCTACCCATTCATATGATGATTCCCATCCCGCAGCAGCTTACATCCTTCCTTAGTGAAATAGAAAATTGGCTACAAACACTAAAAATAAACTATACCAAAACTGAGGTATTATATATATATATATCACAAGGAACCAAAATTTTATCCCTCCCCCCTAAAAAACTCCATCTTCAACAAATCAAACTAGAAGTAAAAAACAAATACCTGGGTGTGACACTAGATCGCACGCTTTGCATGAATACCCACATTAAACTGACAACAAGAATGATCTTCTACAAACTAAGAATGATCCAACAATTGAGACCTTTACTTTCTATCCACGACTTTAGATCTGTGCTTGAAGCTATGATCACACCACACTATGATTTTTGCAATAGCATTCTTCAAGGGCTACCAAAGAAGACGATCATCTTCAGATGGCTCAAAATGTTGCTGCTCATATTATCTACAAAGCCTCATTTTCGGATCACATCACCCCACTACTATACAATCTACGTTGGTTGCCAGTCTTAAGCCGCATTAAATACAAATCACTCATGATCACGTTTAAGCTTCTGAGAAACACAGCTCCATCTTATCTCACATCTCTGATTAAGATTCCTTCTGATGATAAAATAAGACGAGGATGTACCCAAAATAACATAGTCCCTTCCAAATTCCGTAATATTAACTGTTCTACCAGTAATAGAGCTTTCTATTACTTTACCCCTATACTCTGGAAGTCACTCCCTGAAAAACTAAAAGCCATTAATGATCTACAAATATTCCTTAAGGAAATTAAAACCCACCAATTCTCCAAACATTTTGGGAACCTAACCAACCAGCATAAAATATATCTAACATAACTATGAAATCCTCCGTTAAGCTCCACATTATACCCCTCACTACACAAGACTTAATATCATAGAAAATCTATAATTCACTATTATTATTATGCACACAATACACCTCTATATATACACTGACTAATATAATATCTGTAAATATGTTATGAGCAGCTCATATTACAGGTATAATACCTGTAAAAATTGTAAATATCTTCTCTGTAAATATGTATAAGCAGTTCATTTTTATACCATGCTTAAAGTTCAATGTATCTGTTTTTAATTGTAAACTGCCCTTGATCTCCGGAAGGGGCCGCATAGAAAAGCTCTCAAATAAATGTGGTTCTTCTGTTCAAACTGATTTGAATTGATTATTGGCACCCTTATAAACATGTCCTATATTCTCACAAACTCCCCAATTACCTTATCAACAGGCTTACATTTAATCTAACACTTTCATCTTACAATCATGCAGCTGTGAAATAAACCACGAACAGAGAAACCATCAGAGCAAAGCTGAGGATTGAACAGACAGGGATACCTGCATATCTTTAAATCCCAGCAGTGTCATTCATCAGTCTCATCTGAACGTGCAACAGTAATCACAAACTAATCTTCACAACAATTACAACACAGCCTTGGAATCTACTGAGAGCCCAAAATGATCACACTGGATACTCAAATTATGGCTTGGCTTCACAGTCCCAGAACACCTCTCTCATAAGGTCAGGAACGAACCAAAAGAATACAGGGCGGGTCCTGGACTGACTGGAGGGACTCAAGAAAAATAAATTAGTAGGTAAGGTCTAATTTCACCTTCGTCATCATCCCTCCAGTCAAGTCCAGACATGTGGAATGTACCAAAGCAGTGCCTAATCACTGGACGAAAAACAAAAAAAAACAGGCTTGCTTCCTAAGTAATTCAACAAATGCCATCTTCCAGGCCAAAGTTTTCTGATGCCTCTATAACCCCCAAAGAAAAAGGCATACAACCTCTGAGAATTAGAGACCCGGAAGAAGGCTCCAAACCAGGCTCCACCCAAAGAGAAAAACAAATCCTGGTAAGAAACAGTACTAACATTTCTGAAACTAACTAGCCTTTACCAGGAATGATCGCAAAACTCTGGTAGACAGCACCTATAGCACAACCTCCACTGAAGGAAAGATACCATTAAAATCCATCCGACCCTTGATATTAAGGGAGAAGGGTTAACGTATGTGCATTTTGCGCAGCCCTGAAGAACTCAGATCCCTGCCTGACACAAACTCCGGGTAGGATCTGCAACCACCAGAATGGCAATGCCAAGACCACCTAGAAACAAGATAATAACCCTCAAAATTCCTTACGTAAGTGCTACCACAGAGCCTTGGAATCCTACTTACAGATACAGATTGCTCTCAATGTCCAATTCCACCCGAATAAATCTGCAAGCACAAGAAACAGAACCTTTACGAGTGCCTCTCAAATCACTACATGATGCTACAAAGGACACCCTGCAGACCAAACTGCGCTTAAGACCAGTCCTATGCACCAATCCTCAACAGGAAAAGAAGCAAACAAGATATCTTGCCATTAATCTACCACATAAGCCAGCGCTGCCAGCTGCCTCTGCATGAGGGCCATGCCAATGCCTCTTCAAAGTCCAGAGGTGGACAGCTTGCCTTCTTGCCCCAAACCGATAAAGGGCCTCTATGATGGACTTGACAAGTATAACATTTGCACTCACAGAGGGAGACCAACCTCTTCCAAAAAAAATCAATCCTTTGAACACTTCACCAGAAATAGGAAACGACACACGTCCAGCCAGAGGACAACCTCCAGAATGGAACTCATTAACATTTGCCATACAGATAAGAGTTACTGCTGCCACAAGCATCAGAAACTTCTTAAAAGTGACCACTCCAGACCTTCAAAAGGGTCATGCGGAAGGTCCCTCCTTGACCAGACGACAGTCTGAACGCATGGGGAAGCGAAAGTGCCTACCTGGCACCTCAGAACATGTATTTTTTGTAGTTCCTTAAGTATCACCATGGATCAGAACATCTGCTATATGTAAACGATTCCACCACTCTAGGCTGTTATGGTTGACCTTGCCAGCCCCCATGAACCAGAACTGGCTTGAGGACCTATCTGAGCCTTCAGCAACAGAACCACGCCACAAAGAATTGTTTGCCTGCCTCAACTGAGTGACTATTTATCTACTTGGAAATGAAGTAAACATTTGCTTTTAGATTTGCAGAGACCTGGTTTCCTACTTAATTTTGCAGTAAAAGTATACATTTTAAAGTTCCAGGGTCCAGAACTCTCAATCTAATTGACAGGCACTAGGAAATGAAATCAAAGAAACAAAGTAATAATTTTAAAAGTAATTTTAAAGGAATTTAGTTGAAGGAAGACTCCAGTAAGCCCTAGGCTTACGGAACCCTCCAGCTGCTTGGAGGCTGAGAATACTGGAGTGGAGGGGTGGTCCCAGTGGTATTTATACCGCCCCACCTCCAAAAAGGTTTGGCTCAGCCTCCAAGCTGCTGGAAGGGTTGCGCAACCCAGAAGTAAAGGACTGGACTGGAGTGACGATAAGGAAGCTAAGCTTTCTAACTTTACTATTTGGCTGTTTTTTTATATAAAATAGGCAAGGAAAATTACCACCAGTTTTCTACTACTACTTAGGCACTATGGTGTGCTAGGGTAACTTCACCAAGAGAGGAGGACAAATAAAAAGAACCAAAAACACAAACAAACCCACAATCCCTTGCTCTTTCTTTCTATCTGTTCACAGCCACCTTGATCTATAGGCTAGTGGCAAAGGTGAAATTAGACTTACCTAATTGTTGTTCCTTGAGAACTCCAGTCCAGTCCTGAACCTCTGGGTTGAGCCCCTCCTCCAGCAGCTTGGAGACTCAGCACATCATCCCTTTGATGATCCCAATATAAATAACCAAGGGACCGCCGCTCCGCACCAGTAACCTATTGACAAAGCACACTCACAGGAGCAACAAATAAGTAGATAACTTGTATCATAAATCCAAATACTCCACTAACCTTAAGTTATACTAACTCTTAGAAATACTAACTCTTAGCAGAGAAGGATCACCCCCCCCCCTCCCCCTCATCCAGCCCTGCTGAAACTTACCAGACAGAGTTCCACCCGGGGCCTCCCTCATCCCTGATTAAGGAGCAGAACCTCCGCGCTTTCCCCCAGCTCCAACTCCCCAGCGAACCGCCGACTCCGAAGGCCCAACAGTATTCGTAAACAACTGTGCTTCAGGCCTTGGCTTACAATGACACAAGGGAGGGATCTAGGACTGGACTGGAGTTCCTTAAGGAACAACAATTAGCAGGTAAGTTTAATTTCACCTTCCTTATCGTCCCTCCAGTCCAATCCCGAACCTCTGGGGGTGTAACAGAGCAGTAAAATCAACAGGAGTGACCTGCCAGACCGGCCTGAAGCACGGCCGATCCAAAACAGGCATCTCCTGCCGCCTGGACATCCAGCCGGTAATGCTTGACAAAGGAATGCAACAACGACCAAGTAGCCGCCCTACAAACCTCAACGGGCAGCACCAAGCTACACTCTTGTCAACGAGGCTGCCTGAGCCCTGGTCGAATGAGCCCTCAGCCCTGCAGGAATGGGCTTACCTTTCAAAATGTATGTCGACGCTATAGCCTCTCTGATCCACTTGGAAATGGAAGCTTTTGCCGCTGCTTCTCCCTTCAGTGGACCCCCAAACAAAACGAACAGCCAATCCGACTTGTGGTGATGAGTTGTCCTCTTCAAGTACCTCCTCAGGGCTCGTCGAACATCTAGGAGACACAACTGCTCTCCGGCCACGTCCTTCTCACTGCCTACAAAGACCGGTAAGGAAATCGCCTGATTCATATGAAACACTGACACCACCTTGGGCAAAAGGGAGGGAAATCGGCCCCAATACCACCTTCTCCTCCAAGAACACCAGGAATGATTCCCGGCACGATAAAGCCTGTAGTTCCGAAATCTGACGAGCGGAGCATATGGCCACGAGAAAAACAGTCTTGAGTGTAAGATCATTGAGCGAAGCTCTGCTCAGAGTCTCAAAAGGTTCTTGTAGTAACGCCTCCAGAACCAAATTGAGGTCCAACGTTGGCACTGTCGCCCTACTCAGTGGCCATGAAAGCGACACAGCTTGTGTGTCTGGGTGCATTCCCAGCGCTACTCCTTGGACCTTTCCTCTATAAGAGGAAATGGCTGCTAACTGAACCTTCAAGGAGCTAGTTACTAGGCCCTTCTCGAAACCATCCTGCAGAAAAGTCAGAACCTGCGGCACCGATGCTCTAGATGGTTGAACCTGTTTGTTCCCACTCCACGCCTTGAATATACCCCAGACACAGACACATGCCAGCAAGGCAGACCTGCGCCTGGCCTTCAACAAGGTGGAAACCACTCCTGCTGAATATCCCTTCTTTATCAGCTGCGCCCTTTGAAGAGCCAAGCCGTAAGCGAGAATCGATCCACCTGCGACACTGCACACCGGACCCTGCAATAACAAGTCCTCTCATACGGGCAGTTGCCACGGGCGAACCTCCTGGAGCCGAACGAGGTCCGTGTACCATGGCCTCCTCGGCCAATCCAGCATAATTAGAATCATCAGACCTCAGTGGAATTCTATCCTCTACACTATCAGCCCTATTCAGGCCCACAGCGGGAAAACGTACAGAAGTCCTTCCTTGGGCCATCGCTGTATTAGGGCATCTAGGCCCTCTGACATTCTCTCCCGTCGGCTGCTGAAGAAACAGCCCGCTTTTGCCGACTCAAAGGTCGCCATCAGGTCCATAATGGGCACGCCCCAGCGGCATATCACTAGGGAGACCATCTCCGGATCGAGTACTCATTCTCCGGGATCCACTTGGACCCGACTTAAAAAGTCCACCGTTACATTGCCGACCTTTACCACGTGCGCTGCTGACAGAGCTAGAAGGTTTCCCTCGGCCCAACCTAACAGCCAATCGGCTTCGTCCTCCAATGACACACTGCTTGTGCCCCCCTGGCGATTGATGTAGGCCACTGTGGTTGCGTTGCTGAAAGCACCCGAACCGCCTTCCCCTACAGCCAAGAACGAAAGCTCTGGAGTGCCAAGATTACCACTCTCATCTCCAGCTTGTTGATAGAGCAACTCTTCTCCAGCTCATTCCACTGCCCCTAGGCAAAGCGCCCTTTGCAATCGGCTCCCCAGCCAGACAGACTGGCATCCGTTGTCAAAGCAATCCATGATGGCGACTCCAGAGGCATCCCCTTCTCCAGGCACCCTGAGTGCAGCCACCATTGGAGAGCCCACCTGTTTTCTGGCAAGGCAGGAGAGCCTCTGTGAGAGAGAGAGAGTCTGGTGTGATCACCTCCGAGCAGGGCCCTCTGCAATGGCCTCATGTGCGCCCTTGCCCACGACACTAGCTCAAGTGTGGCTGCCATGGTCCCAAGGAGCTGCAGAAAATGCCAGGCTGTGGGGGTCACCCTGGCCAGAAACCGGTGTACTAGCGTGCAAAGGCCCCGCGCCCGCAGCGCCAGGAGAAAGAAAAAAAAAAAACAAAAACCAAAAACACCTTTCCCCTCGCATGTATCGAACCATGCCCCCGGGTACTCGAGGTCCTGCGATGGGGACAGTCGGCTTTTGGCCATATTGACAATCCATTCTAGACTCTGAAGAAACTGTACCACCCAGACCGTGGTTGCCATGCTTTCGTCCCTCGACTTTGCTCGAATCAGCCAGTCATCAAGGTAGGGACGAATCAGTATCCCCTCCTTGCGCAATGCCACCGCCACCACCACCACCATAACTTTGGACTGGCTATGGCACCATGCACCTTCACCAAAGGGTAACTGAAAATGGCCCATAGGTACCGCAAACCTGAGGAACTGCTGATGATCTTGTTGAATCGGAATGTGTAGGTAAGCCTCCGACAGGTCCCGGGAAGTAAGGAATTCTCCATTTCTGACCGCCACCATAACCAATCGCAGTCTCCATGTGAAAATGAGCCACCCACACAGTGGTTTACTTGCTTGTGATCTAGGATCGGGTGAAAGGACGCTTCTTTCTTTGGCACCACAAAATAAATGGAGCATCGACTGCAGCTGTACTTGGTCTGGACGCACAGGCACCACAGCCTTGAGCTGCAGCAGCCTCTCCAAAGTCTGCTGTACCACTTCCAATTTGGCCCACACCTTGCAGGGAAATTGAACGAAGGAACTGACCAATGAGCATTTGAGTTCTAGGGCGTACCCGTCCCGAATGATCTCCAAGGCCCACTGGTCTGACGTGATTTGGATCCAGGCAGGGTAAAGCTCCGGCAGACAACCCCTTACGGGGTCCACCTCCACCTGGGCCCCCCTCGTTTCATTGCGATTTCTTGAAGCCTGAGGTTGAGGGGCCAGCAAACCCCCTGCCTGCTCCCCAAAAACCTGAAAACCCCTGGTTCCTGGAGGGAAACTTCCCAATCTGAAATTGACTGAAACGAGGGGAACGGAAACGTCAAAATTCCTGTTGCTGACCCTTGGGCACCATAGAAGCACGGCCCTGCTTTTGTTTATCTTCAGGCAGCCAACCGCCCTTAGATTTTCCTAGATCCTTTACCAATTTGTCGAAGTCCTCCCCGAAGAGCAGCTTACCCTTAAAGGGAAGCTTACTCAGCTGGGCTTTTGACAAGCTGTCCGCAGCCCAGTTACGAAACCAGACGTAGCGCCAAGCTGCTACCACCAAAGCCACACTCTTTTGATAGGCCCCGGATAAGGTCGTAGTGAATATCCGCCAAGTACGCGGCCCCCGACTCCAGCCTGGTTGCTTCTTCTGCCTGTTCCCCCTGAATCCGCTGGGACCAACTAAGACAGGCTCTAGTGACCCAAGCCCCACAAATGGGGGCTTGAAGCGAGAGGGCATTAACATCAAATACCTACTTCAACAAGGTGTCCAACTTCCTATCCTGGCCGTCCTTGAGAGTCACACTACCTTCCACAGGGATCATCACCTTCTTAGTGACCGCCGAGACTGCAGGCCGAAAAAGCTCGTGGTCCTGATTGGACAAAGGATAGAGCTGAGCCATAGCCCTGGACCCCTTGAGCTCCGCTTCCGGCATATCCCATTCTTCCTGGATCATGTCCCAAACTACTCTATGCACTGGAAAAACAATTTGCGCCTTCCTCACGGCCTGTAACACAGGATCCTCCAACGTGTCATCTTGCGCCAGCAGACCGGAAGGCTTTTCTAACCAGGGCTCCACACATCAAACAGGGAACTTTAATTGAGCACAGTAGGTTGCTGACTCCAGTGACCTCCTCAGCTTTAGAAGCTGCTAACACCTAATCAGGTGTTAGTGGGCCTGTTTCCTGAGTGCAGTTGAAGCCTGCATAAATAGGCTCCTGTGCCCTGCCCCTTTGAGGCTTTTCTAACCAGGGCTCCACACATCAAACAGTAAGTAAGGTTTTGAGGGTTTCTTTGTTTGGTTTGTTTTTATTACATTGCTAGCTCTCTGACTGGGAGCTCTTAAAAGGGTTTTGTGTATATTTTTAAAAGCAAGGTTACTTCATTTTTGCTGTTTTAGGGGAACTTTAATTGAGCACAGTAGGTTGCTGACTCCAGTGACCTCCTCAGCTTTAGAAGCTGCTAACACCTAATCAGGTGTTAGTTCCCGCCCTACCCACCCCGACTCCCACCCACCCCTAGTGAGCAGCCTTGCTTTATAGGGCGCCTCCCCTTTCACAAATCACAGTGAATTGGACCAGCACATTTGTATGTAATTAAAGTGTTTTAACTGCTTTTTCTCTATAAAGACAGCTGCGAAACCGGCTGGTACTTGGTAGATCTCTCTCTTTTGCTCTAACAGATACCTAAGCTCCACGAAAAGAACAATGGCTGGGAAAAACCGTATTGCTAAAGCTGTTGCTCCCGTTACAGCTTCTGCCTCGGTCCAGACAGAGGTCCTAATGCCGGTTGAAGGACCGGTTCCATGTGCAGGGTGCCTGCATGCTGAAGCTCTGAGGAAAGAGGTGGAGGAACTCAGAGAGGAGGTGGCGAGGCTGAGGAGCATTCAAGACAGTGAGAAGTACATTGATGAGATGCTACTTGCAGCAACCAAGCTCTCCAGCTCCGGAGAAGATGGGTGCCAACAGAATGTCGATGGTTGGACACAAGTCACCAGGGCCTGCAAAATCACCAATCCAAATTCTCCATCCCTTGAATTGAAGAACCATTATGCAGCCCTGGAAGTGGAGGAGGTGAAAGCATCCCTGGAAAGGGAAGAACCAGAGTTCAAGTACCCCAAAGTTGCGGAATCAGTCACCAGAAGGAAACGAAGGGTGGTGGTGGTTGGAGACTCTCTTCTGAGGGGTACTGAGGCGTCCATCTGCCGACCAGACTTGATGTCCAGAGAGGTATGCTGTCTGCCTGGTGCCAAAATCCAAGATGTTACAGAGAGTTTGCCGAGACTCATCAAGCCCACAGACTATTACCCAATGTTGCTAATCCATGTTGGAACAAATGATACTGCCAGGTATACCTCGGAACGTATCAAAAGTGACTTCATGGCTCTGGGACAGAGGGTGAAGCAGTTAGGTGCACAGGTGGTGTTCTCTTCAATCCTCCCTGTTGAGGGTAAAGGCCAAGGCAGAGAGGCTTGCATCCTGGAGACAAACGCATGGCTGCGTGGATGGTGTCATCGAGAGCGTTTTGGTTTCCTAGACCATGGGATGCTTTTCCAAGGGTTGCAAAGCAGAGATGGCATCCATCTGTCCAAGAGAGGTCAACGCATCTTTGGTAGTAGACTGGCTAATCTACTGAAGAGGGCTTTAAACTAGATTCCTTGGGGATGGGTGAAGAAAGCCCCAAGGTAAGTGAAAGCCCCCAGGTAGGTGATACATTAAATACCTTTATGGAAATGGGTAACAGGGGTAACATATGGAAAGCAGTGTGTATTGATGCCCGTAGCATGGGAAATAAGATCCCTGAGGTTGAAGCTTTGGTGGGAGTGGCTGACTTGGATTTAGTGGCAGTTACAGAAACATGGTTCACAGAAAACAATGACTGGGATGTAACTATACCTGGCTATACTTTATTCAGGAAGGACAGGGTAGGAAGAAGAGGAGGAGGAGTGGCACTATATGTAAAAACTACTATTAAAGCTTTGGAATTACAGAGCTTAAAAGGGAGAGAGGAGGCATTGTGGGTTAAACTAGAAAGAGGAAAAGAGAAATCTATTTGCATTGGAGTGATATACAGACCTCCCTCACAAGAGGAAGAGGTGGACAGAGAGTTAATTGAAGACATACGCAGCATTGCTAAGAAAGGGGAAGTGCTACTGATAGGAGATTTCAATATGCCAGATGTTGATTGGCACATTCCTGCTGCAGTATCATCTAGAAGTAAGGAGATCCTGGATTCTCTACAGGGAGAACTATTCAGGCAATTGGTAACAGACCCCACACGTGAAGGGGCCATACTGGACTTGGTGCTTACCAATGGTGAAAGTGTTTCTGATGTTGTAGTGGGAGATCATTTTGCTTCCAGTGATCACCAGATGGTGTGGTTCAGTATTAGGACTAGGGCTGTAAGAATCCATTCCAAGGTGAGGATCTTAGACTTTAGGAAGACTAACTTTGCGAAGATGGGCCAATACCTCAGGGAGTCGTTAGTGGGATGGGAACAGCTGGGGGATGTAGAAAAACAGTGGGCAAAACTGAAAGGGGGTATTTTAAGGGCAACCAACCTTTTTGTTAAAATGGTAAATAAAGGCAAAAGGAACAGGAGACCGCTATGGTTTTCGAAGGAAGTAGCTGAAAAAGTGAAGAAAAAGAGGGAGGCCTTCATGAAATACAAGAGATCACAGAGAGCAGAAGACAAGCATCTGTATTTGGAAAAACTTAGAGAAGCTAGCAAAGTAGTCAAGAAGGCAAAGATTCAAAAGGAGGAGGAAATAGCCAATGCAATAAAATGGGGGGATAAGACATTTTTCAGATATATTAGTGAGAAGAGGAAGAGCAAAAGTGGTATTGTCAGACTCAAGGGTGCAGGGGGGGAATATGTAGAAGCTGATAAGGATAAAGCGGAATTGCTTAACAAATATTTTTGTTCTGTGTTCACAGATGAAGAACCAGGAGCAGGACCTCAGAAAACACCCACAAATAAGAACAGAAGCGAGGGACATCTTGAACTATTTTCAGAAGACTGTGTTCGTGAGAAACTAGCTCAACTTAAAGTAGACAAAGCGATGGGACCGGATGGGATACACCCTAGAATACTGAGGGAACTTGGGGACGTTCTAGCAGCTCCACTGACTGACCTTTTCAATGCCTCGTTGGAGTCAGGAGTGGTGCCAAAGGACTGGAGAGAGGCTCATGTGGTGCCTTTACACAAAAGCGGAAGTAAGGATGTGGTTGAAAACTACAGGCCGGTTAGTTTAACTTCGGTGGTGAGTAAATTATTGGAAACGCTGCTGAAAGAGAAAATAGTGAGGTTTCTGGAGTCCAGCGGATTACAGGATCCGAGGCAGCATGGATTCACCAGAGGCAGGTCTTGTCAGACAAATCTGATTGATTTTTTTTGACTGGGTGACCAGGGAGTTGGACCGAGGGAGAGCTCTAGATGTGGTGTATTTAGATTTCCGTAAAGCCTTTGACACTGTTCCTCACAGGCGACTTATAAACAAACTGAGCACCCTAGGGATGGACCCTAAAGTTACTGCTTGGGTTAGAAATTGGTTGGGTGGGAGGCGACAAAGAGTACAAGTAAATGGAGCTCACTCTGAGGAGAAGGATGTTACCAGTGGTGTGCCCCAGGGATCTGTCCTTGGTCCAATTCTTTTTAACATCTTTGTTAGTGATATAGCGGAAGGGCTGTCGGGTAAGGTTTGCCTCTTTGCGGATGATACCAAAATCTGCAATAGAGTAGACACCCAGAAAGGGGTAGATAACATGAGGAGGGATCTAGCTAAGCTTGAAGAATGGTCTAGAATTTGGCAGCTGGGATTTAATGTTAAAAAATGTAAGGTCATGCATTTGGGCTGCAGCAATCCAAGGGAGCAATACAGTATAGGAGGTGAAGTACTTTTGTCCACTAAAGAAGAGCGGGACCTAGGCGTGGTTGTGTCTGATGATCTTAAAGTAGCTAAACAGGTGGAAAAGGCGACAGCAAAAGCTAGAAGGATGCTGGGGTGCATACGGAGAGGAATGGCTAGCAGAAAAAAGGAGGTGATAATGCCTCTGTATAAGTCTTTGGTGCGACCTCATTTGGAGTATGGTGTGCAATTCTGGAGACCGCACCTTCAAAAGGATGTGAACAGGATGGAGTCGGTGCAGAGGGTTGCTACCAAAATGATTAATGGGCTTCATTATAAAGCATATGAGGACAGACTTAAGGATCTTAATATGTACACCTTAGAGGAAAGGCGGGATAGAGGTGATATGATTGAGATGTTTAAATACCTCCGTGGCATAAATGTTCAGGGAGAGAGCCTCTTTCAATTGAAAGCAAGTTCTGCTACGAGGGGACATGGGATGAGGGTGAAGGGAGATAGATTCAGGAGTGATATGCGGAAATATTTCTTTACGGAAAGAGTAGTGGATCCGTGGAATAGTCTCCCAGTGGAGGTGATAGAGATGAGGACAGTAACTGAATTCAAGAAAGCATGGGACCAACACAGAGGATCTCTAAAGGCAAAAAGTGGACTGTTGTAGTTGTTATGGAAGGACAGACTAGATAGGCCATGTGGTCTTTTTCTGTCGTCATATTTCTATGTTGAGAGCCTTAAGGGATTCGGCGATGTGTGCCGGCAATTCCTCCTTTCGGAATACCCGAACCACCCTCACCTGCTCTTCCGGCTCTGGGAGCTCACCTTCCTCCAAGTCCTCTTCCACATCCATCTCTGTGTTGCGGTCTTCAAGTTCTATTCCATCTGACCCCCGGAGACTGCTCCGGCCCCTCTTCCAAGAGACTTGACATCTTTGCGGGGACTATATCCGAGTCCACCCCCATGGAAGTTCTCTGAAGCTTTCCTCCACGCTCCATCTCTGTGGGACTCGCCCCCAGCCCCCATTGACGCAAGCAGAAGGCCTCATGGAGCAGCAATACAAATTCAGGGGAAAACCCCGCTGGCACACCTACTTGTGCTAGGGCCTTGGGGGGGAGAGGGGGGAGAACCGGAAGAACCGGCTGCAGGATCCTGGGACGGCAAGGGAGGAGAAATGGGATCCGGCAGGACAACCCCCTGTGCAGACATCTTGCGCCCTTCCAATCCCTCTTCCAAGGCCTGCTCCATAGAGGCTGCCTCTTGCGCACACCCTCTGCAAATGCCAGCCTCTGACACCGACACACATCGAGTACCACAAACCAAGAACTGGGGCCTGGATGGCATACCGACAGGATATGAACCCTCTGAAATCTACCAAAGCAAACAGATACTGCCATGAACAGGCAAAAAAAAACCCCAAGTCCACAGGCTCTGAATTTAAAACGTTCTCCCCCTTTTACTCTCTGAAAAAAAGACCCATCAGGACTGCAGACCCGAGAGGAGAATCAAAAAACAGCACCAGCAGCGCAACAGGAAGCAACAGTGCTCTACCCGTGCTGAAAAGCTCATCCTGCGCGTCTGCCATGCGGTCGGGCCTGCCCCAAAGGCTCCTGAAGCAAGTTCAAAGTACCGCAAAAAAACTAGCCACTCTCCTACACTTCCCCCCGTGGCGCTGTCCAATACTGGGCCGCCAAACAAGCCTTACCGCCACTGCTGCCGGTGTAATACCCGAGGCTGTGTGCTGCATGGCTGGTCTCTCTCTCCCTCTTCTGCCACACTCAGCCGAAATCGCAGCTTCGGCGCCAGGGGGGGGGGGCGCTCCACAGCCTTCTGCTCCTCCACGAGCCTCATTGCTGTTCCCCACCGGCTCCTCACCCAAAATCGTGGGTTCGAGCGCGGTGCAACAAACCCCGGAACCACGGCGAGCTCTTCACCGGGTAAGGGGGGGGGGGAAATCACCTCTCCGCAGCTGGGATGTTTTTTTTTTTTTTATGACTACCACAAAAATCCTAACTCTACATAAAAACTCTCCTTAGTTGTCCCTCTAGTTAAGTCCAGAACCTCTCAGGCTCACCACTCCTCCAGCTGGTTGGAGACTGAGACTACTGGAGCGGAGGGGCGTTCCCTTGGCTATGTATATCTGGGTCATCAAAAGGATGACATGCTCAGTCTCCATGCTGCTGGAGGAGGTGCTCAACACAGAGGTTCGGGACTGGAGGGACGATAAGGAACAACCTAAATCTTTGTTATAAGCTTAGAAATACTTAGCTTGCCTTCATTCCTTACATAGCCTTTTTAAATCAGAAATCTGAGTGTGCTCTCTGTTCATATAAGGTCTACTGTCCAGGGACACTTAAATTCCCACCTACCCTGTTCCCTCACCCGGCGGGTTGCACTGCCTATATAGTCATCATATAGATTGACATCTGTCCTCCAATTAGGTGTAACACCCACCTTTTCTCCTTGTCCTAGAGCTGCTTTATAACTGTCTTATTTAGCATGTCGTGTATTCAGTGCAATAGCTGTGGTGCCTTCATTCTAAGAAGAATCATTTGGAGCCTAAGAGCTTGCCCTATAATGTCTCAAATTATCTGCTATGCATAAAGAACTGATTCTATTAGCTGCAGTTAAACACACCTCCTCTAGGGTACAAATTGAAAAGAAAAAAAAAAATCCACCACCGCTCCCACAAAGAATCAAAAAGCTCAGGAACAAATATATCAGAGTGGGCTCTGGTAGGTGGCGACCTGTAACATGGAGACACCCTCTCCATCAAGAGATATCCTTGCATAATGCCTTCTCTGCCTTGGAAAATGAGCGTGCCCAATTAGTGGAAACTGAAGTGCTCTTAAATGAGAAGGTTAACGCCCAATCCTACTGATAACGCACCAAATATGAAGAAAAAAAAATATCACAAAACAGGAAACTATTACTACTTGAAGATTCCATCATCAGAGGCACCAACATGGGAATACAGTTCAGATGAGTAAAGATGGTCAAATGCCTCCCAGGCTCTTCACCAGCGGGAATACAAACAAAATTGTTGGCATAGTTAGTGAAGAAAGTGAGCACTCCAAAATTGATGTTATCATCCACTTGGGTACAAATGACTTGGCTAGAAACAGTGCCTCTACAATTCAAAGGGACTTCCAGATTCTGGGAGAGAAACTCAAACCCATAGCACTCTCAGACATTCTACCTGCTCTTGGTGAGGGGGAGAAAAGCTGCATTGCATAATCAACTTTAATACATGGCTCCAAACAAGAAGGATTTAGATATATCGGCAACTGGGGAAATAGATGGAACAAGAGGCTATACTGTGTGTTGATGGATTACATCTCTGTCGCAGGAAAAAGGATCCTAAGTGAAAACTTCAGGCATTATGTGGACAGGTATTTAAACTAGGGAAAGGGGGTGACAGATGGAGAACAAGTTCAGGACGTCACTCCCAGCAAAAACATAACATTGGAAACAGCCACACTATTAACCCACACACCAATGGCAAGTGGGAAGAGGCATGCAGAACAAAATCAATGCAAAATACAGGCAAGGCAGTCAACAAATGCTGGAAATCAATGAGCACAAATGCTCAAAGCCAAGCCAACAGAGTTCCTAACCTGGAAGCCCTAATGGTGGAAATGGACTTGGACATTGTGGCCATTACAGAAACATGGATTAACGAGACAGGTGAATGGGATATAGCCATAGCTGGTTATGATTTATTTAGAAGAGACAGAGAAGGCAGAAAAGGAAAAGGAGTAGCCCTATATGTCAAAAGCAATATTAAAGCTGCTGAAATGCAAGGGATGTGGGGAAAAGAAGCGGCGCTGTAGATTGTGCTGGAAAGAGGAGATGGCACTATCATCTATACTTGGTGTAGCCTACAGGCCTCCACCTCAAACTGAAGAAATGGATAGAGACTTCATTATAGATATTGCAAAGGTAGCCATGATCATATTGGATGTCTTTAACCCTTTCCAGGCCGAGCCCAAAACTCTTGGGATCCAAAGTTCTGACTAAATATTCCTATCAAATGGTATATAATACAATACATGACCATAGCAGAAGGAAAATCACTATTAGAACATATTGAATAAGACAGATACAATTTTCCAGAAATATGCAAAAATTAACCCGGCTGCAGAATGTGGATTAAAAAACTTAAATTAGGCCTTGAAAGGGTTAATCTACCCAATGTGGAATGGAGTATTCCTTCTTGCAAATCTGGACAGAAAAAAAAAATTGTGGATGCCTTCCAAGATGTACTGCTTAGACAAATGGTGATGGAGCCGACCAGGGAAAGTTTGATGCTGGATTTAGTACTCACCAGAGTAATGGTTTATGGTTTATTAAAATTTTTGATATACCGCTCTTCAAAACATCGTGTCAGGATGGTTTACAATAATAAAACGATAGAAAAGGAAAAGGACGCCAATTAAAATTAAGAAAAGTAGTAAGACTGGGAAGGAAGGGAAATGCAGAGTATCGGGGAGTTCCTGATGTTGAATAGCATGTCAAATGTCCCGGTAGGTGCCCATGTGAGCAGCAGCGATCATTACATGGTGTGGTTTGAGATAAAAACCAAGACAGAGTCCAATCACAGCAAGCTCAAAGTCCTAAATTTTGAAGATGCTGACTTAAGTAAAATGACCAAGTGCCTGAAGGAGGAGTTGGCAAGGTGGGAGGTGGTAAGGGAAGCGGAATTGCAGTGGGCTAAACTAAAGGAGGCAATAAAAGAGACTAAAGATACATATGTAAGGAAAGTAAATAAAAACAAGAGGAAAAGGAAACCTATTTGGTTCTCCAAAGAAGTGGTCGCACAAATAAAGGCAAAAAACACAGCTTTCGCAAAATTCAAAAGCTTGCAAACAGAGGAGCACAGAAAAGAATACAGGATAAAGCTAAAAGAGACAAAAAGAGAAATAAGGATAGCAAAATAAAAGGCAGAAGAAAAGATAGCTAAAGATCTAAAACATGGTGACAAAACTTTTTTCAGGTATATTCGGGAGAAGAGGAAGAACAGAGGTGGAATTGCAAGACTCGAAAGTGCCAAGAACGGATTCATGAAAAGAGACATTTAAAAAGCGAAAATGCTAAACAAATACTTTTGTTCTATTTTTACTAAGGAAAATCCTAGAGAAGGACCACCTGTGATTAACAAACATACAAATGGGAATGAAGTAGATACTACACCTTTCACAGAAGATGTGTGAACAGCTTGCAAAACTGAAAGTGGACAAGACCATGGGACTGGATGGGATATATCCCAGGATACTGAAAGAGCTCAGAGAGGTTCTAGCAGGGCCTTTAAATGATGTTTTTAATAGATCCTTGGAGACAAAAGAAGTTCCACAGGACTGGAGAAGGGCTGATGTGGTACTTCTTCGCAAAAGTGGTAATAGGGAAGAAGTAACATACTACAGGCCAATAAGCCTTATCTCACTGGCAGGAAAAAATAATGGAAGCACGCCTGAAAGAGAGAATAGTGGACTTTCTCGAAACCAATAGGCTGTATGATCCGAGGCAACGTGGTTTTACCAAAGGACAATCATGCCAAATAAATCTGATTGATTTCTTTGACTGTGTGACCAGAAAATTAGATCAAGGGCATGTGATGGATGCAATCTATCTAGATTTCAGCAAAGCCTTTGATATTTCCTCATAGGATGCTTATCAATAAGCTGAACAGCCTGGGGATGGTTCCCAAGGTGGTGAACTGGATCAGAAATTGGTTGACTGACAGACAGAACGTGATGGTAAATGGAACTCACTCGGGTGAAAGGAAGGTGAGTAGTGGCGTGCCCCAGGGATCAGTCCTAGGACTGGTACTGTTCAATGTATTTACGAGTGATGTTGCTGAAGGACTGAATGGAAAAGTCTGCCTTTTTGCAGATGACACTAAAATTTGCAACAGAGTGGACTCCCTTGAGGGAGTCGATAACATGAGGAAAGATCTACAAAAGCTGGAAAAATGGTCTAATGCTTGGCAGTTAAGATTTAATGTGAAGAAGTGCAATGTCATGCACTTGGGATGCAGAAATCCAAGGGAATTGTATGTGATAGGGGGCGAAAGGATGGTGTGCATGGACCTCAGAATGATTGTTTTTGATGATCTCAAGGTGGCGAAACAGTGTGACAAAGCAGTGGCCAAAGTCAGAAAGATGTTGGGTTGCATACAGAGAGGATTAATAAATAAATTACCAGCAAAAGAGAGGAGGTACTCTCTTGGACCTCACGTGGAATATTGTGTTCAGTTTTGAAGACCATAGCTCACAAAGGATATAAAGAGACTGGAAACAGCTCAGAGGAAGCTTATGATTTGGAGCCTGCGCCAGAAGACTTATGAGAAGAGACTTGAAGACCTAAATATGTATATGCTAGAGGAGAGGAGGGATAGAAGATATGATTAAAACACTTTAAATATTTAAAAAGGTATTAATAAACAAACCAACCTTTTTCAAAGACGGGGAAGCTGTAAAACTAGAAGCCATAGCATGAAGCTGCAAGGGGGTAAACTGAAAGGCAACGTCGGGACAAGTGCAAAGTTATGCACCTAGGAAATAACAACCCAAACTATGGTTACACGATGCAAGGTTCCACATTAGGAACCACCACCCAGGAAAAAGATTTAGGTGTCATTGTGGATAACATGTTAAAACCCTCCGCCCAGTGTGCAGCAGTGGCCAAGAGAGCAAATAGAATGCTAGGTTATCATAAGGAAAGGAATGGAAAATAAAACAAAGGATATTATAATGCCTCTCTATCATTCCATGGTGCGACCGCACCTTGAATATCGTGTGCAGTTCTGATCGCCATATCTTAAAAAGGATATAGCGTTATTAGAAAAGGTTCAGAGAAGAGCCACCAAAATGGTAAAGGGGATGGAAGGATACCCCTATGAAGAAAGGCTAAAAAGGTTAGGGCTCTTTAACCTGGAAAAGAGACGGCTGAGGGGAGATATGATAGAAGTCTATAAATTAATGAACTGAGTGGAACGGGTAAACGTAGATCGATTGTTTACGTTATCAGAATATAGAAAGACTAGGGGACATGCAATGAAGCTACAGAGTAAACTATTTAAGACAAATAAGAGAAAATATTTTTTTCACTCAACATGTAATCAAACTCTGGAATTTGTTACTGGAGGATGTAGTAAAGGCTGTTAGTGTAACTCAGTTTAAAAAAAGGTTTGGACAAGTTTCTGGAGGAAAGGTCCATAAACCATTATTAAAAAGGGACCCAGGATATCAATGCTTGACCCAATACAAGCATTGTGGAACCTGTGTCTTTTGGGGAAACTGCTAGGTACGTATGACCTAGATTGGCCACTGTTGGAAACAGGATACTGGGCTTGATGGACCTTGGTCTGACCCAGTATGGCATATCTTATGTTCTTATACTTTTCACTAAAAAAGAGTGGTCGATGTTTGGAATGTCCTCCTGATGGAGGTGGTGGGGGCAAATACAGTGACGGAATTAAAATGGTAGTGGATCCCTTTACAGCAACAGGATAAAGTCAAAATAAACGTAATTATCTCTTATATCTCAACAAATAGGGATGACTAGCATGGAGCGGTGGAAACACCCCTAAACAAAGGCATTGGGAGGGGTGATCTGCGCAAAGCAGCGGGTGCACCTACTCTGGCCACTTTGCTAGGCAGACTAGTTGGAACATGCTGGTCTTTATCTGCCGTCATATACTCTATTACTATGTTAGCTGCTCCGAAATTCAAACTCCATAGATGATCTGGAATAAGTTGCTGGAACCCCTCAGAGAGAGCCCCTGGCAGCAACACAAAATATCAAATTCTTTCCAAGACAGAAGCATGAATAAAGCTCATGTCAATCTCAGAGTTCAAGACCAGTTATCCTTTGGCAAGCATACAAGCCAAGCATGTTCCTACTGCCATACCATGTCAAAACACTAGCCCAGCTTAGCATAGTTATACCCAAAGGCAAAACGGTCTAAGAATATAGTACAGAAAACACACACTAATTCTACATCTTCCCTAGGAGGAGATACATGAAAACAAGAGTCAAATTGTACCCCTGACCCTCAAGAGACACACACAACTCCAATACCAGGAACTATAAAGTGACCCAGCGAAAAGACAACTAAGATACTTGTACGGACAACTGGAGGGAGTGTCCACATCTTGCCATGCTTCTCAAACCACCAACGGTTCCTTGCTATGCAAAGAGCTCTATTATGTAGACTGAGCTCCCCTAGAAGAAGGGCAGCTTACTCCAGTGCCCGAAGCTAATGCAGGATAAATTCCAAGCACAGCCCCGCTCAAAGCAGACCACGAAGCGGACCAAGCTGCCCATAAGAACTTACTACAATCAAAGAGTTAACATCCCACATTCTCAGCCTCAAATAACTAGAGAAACCAGAGTAAATCCTGTTTTGTTTTTTTTTAAACAAATGCGAGACCCAAATCAGAGACCTTTGAATTGGAAAGTAGGCACCTTGCCAGATGAGCTCTGATAGTTAGCCCAAGTATCAAGGGAATCTCTCATTGGATTTTCCCGTTTGTTTTTTTTCTCCCAACTGCCATAGTAGTAGCCTGCAGTTGAACCCATATGCAGGCTCTATGCAAAGCCCGATCTTGACAATGAAACCATAATGCCTTGATAAAAGCATGCAGTTCTGAAAAGGAACTGACCCACCAAAATGGACATGAAGCTTCTCCTTATGGAGAGGAGCCTGCTAAAATAAGGCCCATGTAACGGTCATTGAATGAGCAGCCATTTCTTGATATTAGCCACTTGTTTAATTATTGCTTTCCTGCCTCTGACCAATCACTATTACAAGTGTCTTGCTATTTTCCCTTTCAGAGCATTCCAAGCCATACGAACCATCAAACTTGCCAGCCATGGTGGAAAGGGTGGGCAAGCTTCAGGTATGCCACAGATGCCAACACCCCGAACCAACTGTGTGCCTGGCATTGAATAGCAGCCCCAACATCAGCCAATGCCAAGCCTCAGCAAGCAATTACACAGAAATCCCCAAGAGGAGTCTCGAAAGTTCTGACTAAAACTACTGTGGCACACTTGGCCTCCTGTGGGGGGGGCGGGGGGCGGCAGGGGCGGCACTCCCCATTGTCAGTGCACACATGGAATAAGTCCACATGTATGGGTGATGTCCCTGAGAGTCCCACATGGGAATATTCCTCAGCTTCCACTGGAAGCTTTTGGGAGACTCCACTGCACATGCACATCTACCTTCCTGCCTGCCACGGCGCCATCTTCTCTGGTCCTCCTTTTCCACTGAGCCCTTTGGACATGTTCCTGCTGCCATCGGAAAGATTTTTTTGCTTCTGCCCCTTGTGGGTTATTTTTGGTCTGTAAATCGTACCGCCTGCCGTCCATAGTGTCGCGCCTGGGGCTAATGTTCTGTTCATTTTTGTATATTGCTTTTTTTCCCCCTTTCTTTTTAACCTTCTTCCTGTGGCTGGCACCATCGAGTCTTTTGACCTCACTGGGGCTGTGTTTCTGGACATATCCCAGAAACCAGCCAGCAGTTTTAAGTGCACCAAATGTGCCTGGACCATTTTGGTCACCGACCAGCATGATTAGTGCCTTCAGTGCTTGGGTCCTGACCACCAGCCCGCTTTTTGTAATCTGTGCTTGCAAGTGACAAGGAAGGGTCAGGAGAAGCAGAGAGAGTCCCTCTTTGGGACCGGTGGAGGCATCGTTCGAGGGGTGCTAAGGCACACTCAGAACCGAGGAGCTGCAGTGGCCCAGAATGAAGACTTTCCATCAACCTTTGCATAGAATTGGGGATGGACTCTGCTTTGACTCAGTCAGCATTGAAGGGGGTGTCCAAGCACCAGGCCAAGACCAGTTGCATTGATACCAGAGCCCTTCCCAATGTGACATGGAGAGCGATGACCAGGAGTAACCCATGAAATGCCCCGATGTGAGGAATCGGCTCCCAGGGCAGTGGAGGGGCACAGAGCACAGCCAGATGTCCCTACCACTGTGGATTCATCAACAGGGGTGCTGGAGGTCAGTGGCCAAAGTTGTAATCATAAGAACATAAGATCTGCCATACTGGGTCAGATCAAGGTCCATCAAGCCCAGTATCCTGTTTCCAACAGTGGCCAATCTAGGTCATACGTACCTAGCAGTTTCCCCAAAAGACACAGATTCCACAATGCTTGTAGTGGGTCAAGCATCGATATCCTGGGTCCCTTTTTAATAATGGTTTATGGACCTTTCCTCCAGGAACTTGTCCAAACCTTTTTTTAAACCCAGCTACACTAACAGTGTTTACTACATCCTCCGGTAACAAATTCCAGAGTTTGATTACACGTTGAGTGAAAAAATATTTTCTCTTATGTGTCTTAGTTTACCCTGTAGCTTCATTGCATGTCCCCTAGTCTTTCTATATTCTGATAACAAACAATCAATCTCCGTTTATCCGTTCCACTTTGTTCATTAATTTATAGACTTCTATCATATCTCCCCTCAGCCGTCTCTTTTCCAGGTTAAAGAGCCCTAACCTTTTTTAGCCTTTCTTCATAGGGGTATCCCTTCCATCCCCTTTACCATTTTGGTGGCTCTTCTCTGAACCTTTTCTAATAACGCTATATCCTTTTTAAGATACGGCGACCACAATTGCACACAATATTCAAGGTGCAGTCGCACCATGGAACGACAGAGGCATTATAATATCCTTTGTTTTATTTTCCATTCCCTTTCTCATAATACCTAGCATTCTATTTGCTCTTTTGGCTGCCACTGCACACTGGGCGGAGAGTTTTAACATGTTGACCACAATGACACCTAAATCTTTTTCCTGGGTGGTGGTTCCTAATGTGGAACCTTGCATCGTGTAACCATAGTTTGGGTTGTTCTTCCCTAGGTGCATAACTTTTCACTTGTCCACATTAAATTTCATCTGCCATTTTTGATGTCCAGTCTTCCAATTTTCCACAATCCTCATGGGTTTTAACAACTTTAAATAGTTTTGTCTCATCTGCAAATTTGATAACCTCACTCGTTATTCCCTTTGCCAGGTCATTTATGAATATGTCAAAAAGCAGCGGACCCAGCACAGATCCCTGGGGTACACCACTATTCACCTTTCTTCATTGGGAAAACTGGCCATTTAGCCCTAACCTCTGCTTTCTATCTTTTAACCAGTTCCTGATCCACAATAGTACACTGCCTCCTATCCCATGACTCTTTAGTTTTGCCAAAAGTCTCTGATGAGGGACCTTGTCAAAGGCTCTCTTAAAGTCCAAATAGACAAAGGTGAGTCGATTGATATAGTGCACTTGTTTATTCACACCTTCAAAAAAACATAACAGATTAGTAAGACGAGATCTTAAGAGATGGCAGTCCTCGAGGAGCGCCTTTGGGCCATTGAGGCCCATATGGCAGCAGTGATGGGCATACAGCACACACTGATCCTTCAGTGCCCAGAGCATAGCCACTGCAGTCCAAGCAGCTGATTCTCAAGGCCCATATGCTGCCCGCTGAGGTAGGCACATTGGGTCAGTGATCTATACTGGCTCCCACGGTCATCTCCCTCTCGAGTGTGTTAGGGCCAGATGCCCCGGTGGGGACTCAGAAGCACTCAGTGCGCCATCAGTCCCATCAATGCTCTGCCTCTCCACAGAGCTGGATATGGCATCAAGAGGAGTCCTGATAATACTTTGTTTTCCTCTTGGCTTTGGACTCTGATGGCTGGGGGACTGAGGCAGAATCAAAGGTATCCGGAGGGACAGATCCCCCAAGCTTCCTTCGGACCCCTCTCCTCTATATAAACAGCACAAGTCGCCTCCGGGGGACAAGTTCTTCCAGGACTTCAGAGGGATATGGCCAAGGCCATCCCCTTTCCCCTGGAGTCAGAGGACAAGGCTAGGGCGCAGGAGCCAGAGATCCTCCAGTACCCTTTGGCCCCCAAGGAGGCCATGACGGTGCACCAGATCCTGCAGATGAGGATGTGTCCCATAGTAGATTAGGTTATGAGTGTTTGGGAGTGTTGATCGAGGTATGTTGAAGGGAAATCGTGAATTTGGCTTGAAGGAAGTCAGCGAATGTCTGTGGGTGGATAAGTTCATCATCAATTTGGCTGAGATCCTTGGTGAGTGTGTGCACTATTTCAAACAGTTCCTTGGGCCTACTGGCAGATTTAAGAACAAGGTTTGTGTGGTATTCTCATTTTAATTTGTTAATGAGGCTATTGTATTCCATTTGCTTCGTTTGGTGGAGCTAGTGGGTTGTTTACGATTTAGTCTTTCGCCAGTGTCGTTCCAGTCTTTGTAGAAATCTCTTAGCGTTATGGATCTCCTGTGTGCACCAGGGGGCGGATTTAGTTTTAGAACGCTGAGGTTCAGAGTCCGTGTGCTCTGGTGCTTTAGCTGTTGTTGATATAATCTTGTTCCAGTTTTCGGTTAGGGTATTTGGTTCTTTGGCTTCTGTGTTCAGGTTAGTCAGTATTTGTTGTAGAAATAAGCCCTTGAAGCATCTTCTTGATTGAGGCTGGGCTTTATGTGCTGTTATGCTTGGGTATTGTTTCTCCATTCTTATTCTGTGATGATCTGACCATGGCACAGGTGTTATTGATGGGGTGGTGATGTACTTGTGTTCAATAAGTTGGCTGGGTATGAAGATGAGATCTGGTGAGGATCCGTGGGGGGGGGGGGGGGCTTTGATAATATGGGTGTACTGGAGTGAGTCCATTGCAGACAGGAACGTTTCAGCATCGTTGTTGGTGACAGATGTGAGGTTGAAGTCTCCCATAACAACTAGAGGTTTGTGGGATGTATTGACTGCACAGACGGATTCCAGGGTAGACGTTAGCTCATCTGGAGGTGCATTTGAAGCTCTGCATGTAAAGCTAAGAGCTATGTGCATATTCTCGATGATAATCGTGTTACAAGCAGTAGTACTTGAGGCAGATCGAGTCTTGAATCTGAGGTTGCTTCTTGCGAGGATAAGGATGCCTTCTCCTCTGAGTGCGAGGGCAGTTGAATGCTGTGTGAGTAGGGGGGTGAGTTGGTTGAGTAGAATGCTGTCTGTGGGCGAGTCATGCTTCTGTGATACATAATATATCTGTTTGTTGTGACTCTATATGGTCTGCCAGAGTGTTAATTTTATTTCTTACTGATCTAGCATTAATAAGTTCTATACGGATCATGGGTAATCTGTTTCAGTTTATATGTAGTGCGTGAGTTTATTGTGATGAGGCTTTTACAGGTAGCACATTTGTGTGAAGTTTGTGGGGGTACATGAAAGTGAGGTGTGATGATATGAAAAAGTGTGTGTAGCTGCATTGAGTATTTGGCGAGTGTGATGGATTGTGTGTAGTGTAGGAGGTGCACAATGAGGAGACCTGGGAGGAAACTTGTAGTTATCATTTTGAAGGTTTATTCGTGTCGGCAGGGGATAGTAGAAGTAGGTGGTAGAAAGCAATCAGTTTGCATGGAGTGTGTGAGTATAGTACGTTAACTCTGTTAACGTTGGGAGGTGGGGTTTGGAGGTATAATTCAAACTATTCTGCTGCAGATGAAGCTAAAAACCTTATCAGTGTAGGTTAAGTCTAGGGGCAAAACACCACTTGATGCTTCCCAGCACAGTACAGGTAGTGTCAGCAGAATTTTATAGTTTTATTCCAGCATAGTAAAATTACAGAACATACAAGGATTTATTTGGCCCTTGTTTTGTTTCTTAAAATATGTTTCAGAATATATCAATGTATGCTGTGTAAAGTTAAGTTCTATATTTTGAAAGCAAAGATATTCCACGTATAGAATGGTCCCCAAAACTGAACATAATACTCTAAATGAGGCCTCACCAATGACCTGTACAGGGGCACTAATATCTCCTCCTTCCTGCTGGTTATTCCTCTCTGTATATAGCCTAACATTCTTCTGGCTTTGGCCACCGCCTTGTCTCACTGTTTCGCCACCTTGAGATCTTCATATACTATAATCCTGAGGTCCCTCTCTTGGTCAGTACACATCATCCTCTCATCTCCAATCACATACAGTTCCTTGGGGTTTCTGCAAAAAAGTGCCATTTCAAGCCATGTTACTGTCCTCTGATTTTTGTATTAGACCAGCACTAAATCCAACACCCAGCTTGCTTGCTTATTTATTTAGCAATACCACGCTTTTTACCGGGTCAAAGTGGTGTACATTCAGGTACGGTATATATTTCCCTTGTTCCCGAAGGGCTCACAATTTACATTTTTTTTTTGTACCCAAGGCAACAGAGGGTTAAAGTGGCTTGCCCAAGACCACAAGGAGCGCCTGTGGGACTAGAAACCCCAATCCCTCTGGCCTGAGGTTGCTGTCTTCCAATGGGATTTGAACCCCCAGCCCTCCAGCCTGAAGCAACTTGCCACAACCATTAGGCCACTCCTCCCTTCCCTTCCATGTCTTATTACCAAGTTTTCTAATGATCCACAGTTATCAAACTTAGCAAGGCCATTGTCCAAATCATCAAGATATCACCTGGTCATCAAAGTTTGTCTTTTAACCATGACTTTACTATGCATATTACCTCATTGCCTTCTTAGAAGCTAGACTCAGCCATACCGCTGTGCTAGGGTTGCAACCACTACCCTGTGGTGTTACCCCTTTGTTACCTCCAAGGCTTCCGGTGCCACAAAGTTATGCTTCTGCTTTCCCTTCACTTTTTACAAGTATGGATCCTCCATGTTTCTCTCATAATTTTCCGAAGTCCATTACCATTTGAAATCCAAGAGTGGATGACACAACAGGGGAGTACTCACTGTTGTGTCCCCTTTTTTTACAATTTAGAATGCTAGTACACAAAACATAGCAAAATAGATATAACAGCAAATAAGGAGCCTCTAATCCAAGAATTCCCAAATCTGTCCTAAGGCACCCACAGCCAGCCAAGTTTACAGGATATCAATAATATTCATAAATGTGAATTATGCATACCTTGATTATTTACAAGAGTTCTTCACCAGTGGAATTTGCCCATGTCAACAGCTGGAGACAGAGCAAAAGTCACATGACCTGACCTATATCAGCTGGTATGGCCGTAGGATCTCCAGTATCTGATGTTGACAGAGGGTGAACAAGCATCGTGCAGCAAGCGACCCCCACTATTAGTAGACTTGTCCGCCCCAGAAGAAACTACGATGCTAGGTTGGGAATAAAACGGAATCCCAGCCATAGCACCCCATATACTGGGCTTGGACACCTACCCCTCTCCACTAAGCCCTGAAACTGGCAGTTGAGTCTCAACCCAAGCTATGCATCTACGCCACTCCTGAGTTTGGGAGGGAAACAAGGAGAGACTTATCTGATGAATATAGTTCGAGTCTTTTCAGATAAGTATAATTCACATTTCCATATTGTTCTTCACCAGTGGGATATACCAAAGCATACCTCCTACAGGCGAGACAAGGAAAATGCTGCTATGAAAATTTGTCCTGACCCTTGCCTGTACATCCAACCAATAATACCTAGAAAAAACATGAAGGAACCACCATGTCACAGCCTTGCATATTTCATTAAGGGAGGCCGACATCCCCTTTCTGACTATGCCTGTGCTCTGATAGAATGAGCTTTCAGTTCTTCTGGTACCTCTTGACCATGCAGGTGACAATCGATTCAGTCAACCACTGGCCAATGTAGACCGAGGTTGCAAGTCCTTTCCTCCTACTGGTGAAAAGGACAAAAACATTCAGTCTTCCTGAAGGGCTCCGTCACTCTCAGGTAGATCTCGAGTGCCCTTTTAACCTCCAAAAGACGTAGCAGCCAACCATTAAGCCATTGTCACATCGCCCCCAACACCACAAGCAAAATGACTTGATTCACATGAAATGCCAAGACCACCTTGGATAAAAAGGAGGGAGTTGTCCTCAAGAACACCTTGCCCTATGAAAAATCAGAAAAGGCTCTCCACAGGATAAAGCCTGCAAGTCAGAAATATGTCTCACTGAAATAGTAACCATCAGAAAGACCATCTTCAGTGTTGCCATCCTCAAAAACTGAAATAGTGGTCCCACCAGAGACTGCAGGACCTTGTTCAGGCTTCCCGATGACATTGGTGACCTGAATGGAGGCCTAATATTTCTTGCCTAGCCACATGAAGGTACAAGGCTATCGGGTTACACTGTGGCTTTCCCTTGAGCAGGAGATGGCTCTTACTTGGACCCTAAGAACTCCAAGTCAGACCCTGCTTCTTGCAAGAAAGCCAGAATGACCCACACATCAGCAGCAAAAACTGATACGCTTATGAGTGGTACACATTGAAAAAACATTCCCCATACTTGAGCATAGGTGCATGAGGCTGAAGATGTCCAAGTCTGAAGAAGGATGTCAATGACCTAAGTGGAGCAGCCTTTCCTCCATGAACAGCTTCTTCAACAGCCAGGTCATAAGATGAATAAAGGTGAGGGATCCTCCATGGGCACAGGGCCCTGCATTAGGAGACTCTCACCCTCCCAGAGAGAGGACATCCTCAACATGATACCTGACTAGGTCTGCATACCAGTTCAAGGCCACCAGGATCATCTATCCTGGGTGGTTTATAATCTTTCTGATGATCCTGATGACCATTAGCTACAGAAGAAATGCATAAAGAAGCTTGTCCTCCAGCTACCTTTGGATGAGGTTATCCAATCCAAATGACCTAGGCTTGTTCCTGCGACTAAAAAACTTGAGCACTGGCACTTTCCTTGTCACCCTCAAATCCCATGAAGCAGTTCCTCAATAGTTCATAAGGCATCTCCCGCCAGTTCCCATGTGCCAGGGTTGAGAGAAGCCTGACTGAGAAAGTTCACAACCACACTGAGTTCTCCAAGAATGTGTGCTGCAGACAGGGTTGCTACATACTGATATGCCCATTCCAGCAGCAAAGCTGCCTCCTCTGTGACTTGAGCACTCCTGGTGTCGTTCTGCCTGTTGACGTAAGTTACTGCCATGGTATTTTCAGAAAGCACCCTCACTGCTTGATCCCCCACGGGGTGGGGGAGTTGACAAGCGCCATGCGGATGGCCTTCATTTCAAGTGGTTAATGAACCATCCCCTCATCACCAGAAACCAATGTCACTGCATAACCTGTCCCAACACTGGGCTCCCCATCCAAAGTGAGTCATATCTGTGGACAAGATTATCCAGTGCAGCAGTTCCAGAGGGATCCCTTTTGTCAACTGTCTGGCTGCAACCACCAAACCAAGCTCACTCTAGCTTCTATACATAGCTTCAATCAATCAGAATCTGTGGCTCTGAGAGCTGGGACTCCATCTGGAGAGCAGGTCTCACTTTAATGGTCACATTTGCCTGTGAGTACAAGGAACCACATTGATAATCAATGCCATGGACCCCAACACCAACAAATAGTCCCTCATGTTGAAAAGGATCTGAGAGTGCAAGTCTATTTCTGCACCTTGGATGGGGTCAAGGTAAAAAGCCCTGTCTGGGTGAATCAACGAGACACCCAGATACTCAGACTGCAATGGCTGAAAATTGCTCACAACTCATTTCAGGGACTCCATTAACGGACTACTCTACAGATGAAATGGCACCTCTCTTCTTCAGAGGTGGACTGAATCAGCCAGTCACCAGAAATGACTGTTGCCTCAACCACCATTACTTTGGTAAAGAAATGTGGAGCAGTAGCCACGCTAAAAGACACAGCCCTGAACTGCAAAACAGATAGGTCTGGAACTCATGCTTGACTTGAATATATAAAGATATGTTTCTGCTAAATTGAGGAAGAACAAGAATTCTCAAGTCCTGACCACTACCATGACAGTACAAAGGGTTCCATGTGGAATCTGGGAATTTGCAAGGACAGACTGACCTTCCAGAATGGGCCAAGAGCTAACTCCTTTCTTGAGGACTACGAAATACCTGGAATAGCATCCCTGCCCCCTGTTCTTCCAGGTGAATGGGAACTATGGCTTCCAAAACCGAGATACTGCAAAATGATGCTGATCAGACCTTCTTTGAGGAGGGAGGATGAACACTCTGAGGCAAAAAGCTTGTGTCACATAGCAGCTTTCAAAGCAGGCAAAATAACCATGCTGAACCACGCCTAGATCCCTTTTGTGGAGCTACTGTGGAAGAAACCTTACCAAGTGCCCCCCCTACCGGCACTACCACAGGAGTCTGGATAGCATCACTGGGGATGGCTAGGGGCCTCCATAATTACAGCGGATCCCTGTACTCACGGGGCCAGGGAAACCGAAGTGCCAGCAGAAACTGTACTTCTCTGAGGGCCCTAATCTAACCTGAAAAACTTCTAAAAGGGGCAAAAAGTACTCCCAGCCACATCCTCAGTGAGGCAAATGGTATTGCGATCTCCAAACTCTTTAACCAATCCTACTTAAGACAGGTCTTAGAGGGCACATCCACCAGCAAATGTTGCAGAGCTGTCTTTTAGAGGCCTGCAGCAGGTGGCTCATCAGACATTGCTGGATTGCACAGTCCTTGCTGCCTACCTTGTCGCTTATTTACCCTCCTGACATTACAGTATATTAAACTAATGGGTAACTAGAATCAGCCTCTGTATAATGTGAAAGCACCTGTGTTTGGATGTCGGTGCTCACATGACTTTATTCAGCCCTTTATTCTAGTGGAGGGTTTTTAACACTTTTTTTTTTTTTACATTTTTGCCTTTTGTTTGAATCGCTGTTTTGTTTTGTTTTTTATTTATCAACATTTCACAAAGTTCCCCAAAGTTCCCCAAAGTTCCCCAAGTTCTCCTCCATGTTAACTCCCCGTTTCATGTAAACGACGGCCAATCTCTGGTCAAGTGTTCTATTGTTTTGATGTAAACCGCGCTGATGACAAATAGCGCGGTATATAAGAAATGTTAAATAAATAAAAATAAATAAATAAAAATCAAGACAAATCTTGTTCAGACAAAATAAAATTTTCAAGAAAAACTTCTCCTCTAAGATATACCCAAAATGATCTCTTGCAGTCCACATTATGGTTTTGAAAGGGGATAGCTGAATTGCAAATTTGAGGTAGAGGAAAGCCCAACAGCAAAGAAAGAAAGAAAGAAAAATCTTAGAACAAATAAGATGGCTCAATGAATGAACACAGCTACCTTATCCTGTGAGAGTTGATAGTTATACAGATATAGCAACTAAGATATCAATGGGAGCCTGGCAGTTATAAAAGCTACTAAGTCATTAGGCTGGAAGAAAACATATCTAGTTGACTTATATACAAACCAAACATTTGCATGGAAACCCTAAATAAAATGATCCCCCAAGCTTTAACACTCCAGATTTGTGAAGCAAAAATTGCTTCCACCCCGCCTTTTGCGTCTCTTTAGAAAATATCCGGAAACAGATATCACATAACCACAAAAGATTTCCATACTTTTTTTTTTTTTATCAACTTTTCCAATACAATCCAGAGCATACACATCTGAATGAGAATCCGAAATACAAACATAAAACAAACAGCAAGCCTATATAAGGAGAAAGAAATAATCGTAGCTGGAATAGACCACAATACGTTGCCCCCCAATATGGATCCAAGAAACAAGAAATAACTAAGAGATTGGAATAACCAATACCACAAATACAGAAATCATAGGAGCAATAGATAACTTTACACGGCAGCCGGTACGGGAATTACCCCACCCCCACCCTCTTCCCTGCTACTAAGAAATTGCAACAGTTGTTTGGATTCAAAGAAAATATACTGTTTAGTTTGAAAATTCACCACACACTTACAGGGATATCTTAACTTAAACTGCACTCCCAAGGCTTCCGTTCTCTGGCGTAAAGCCAGAAAAGACTTCCGCCTCTTCTGCGTATCCCTAGCCAAATCAGGAAAAATTAATATTTTTGAACCCATAAACTGAGAAGCAGAAATCCTATGAAAAAATTAAACGAAGTACAGAATTCCTATCAGACTCAAAAGCAAAATTAACCAATAATGTCGCCCTGCTAGTCACCACCTCCAGTGAGCTTTCCAGAAATTCTGATAAATCCATCTGCGGTGATCCAGAGTCAGCAACCGGCGTCCGCTGGGCCCCAGACTCTAATGAAGAAATCGAAACATGAAGAAATCGAAACATATTGAACCCTCACCACTGGTGGCAACGAATCAGCTGGGAGTTGAAGAATTTCAACAAAGAACTTGCGAACCAGGTCCATAGGTGCTATCAAAGGAGAGCGAGGACAGTTCAAAAACCTAAGATTGTTTCCTACGTAGTTGATTGTCCAAATATTCAACCTTCCTGGCTTGAATCAATCGATCCTGCTCATTAACAGCACTAAGGCTCTCCTGGCTCTCCACCTTAGCCTCCAAAGACAAAAGTCTTACTGAATGAGCCTTTACCTCTGACTCTGTAGAGGAACACTGGGTTTTAAGAGCAAAAAGTCTTGAGAAAAAGAACTAACAAATGGTAATAGGGATTGCTGCAGGTCAGAGATAGCTTCCCATAAGCTGTCCAACGTTACCCGCGCCGGTTTCTCCACTCTACCCGGCAGCCATGTAGCCGATAAGCCAGACACATCGGGAGAAAGCCGTTTCTTTTCACCCTTGTCGCTGGAGGAAGGAGAGTCTACCCGACCCCCCGAAGCCACTCCAGTAGCTGACACCATCGCGTCACTCCTCACAGGGGAACCCCTGGTAGCTGAGATGACCTCCTGGAATAGAGGTAAATCACCAAGCTGTCCCTCCTGTAGGCGGCTTCCAGGCTGAACCGGTGGTGCTTGTGCGGGACTTAATTCCACCCCCTCGCTCAGATCGTCTGACCCATTCAGAGGGTCCGCCGAAGCCATGCTCACCGAAGGGGTGCAAAACGCCGCAATCAAAGACTGCACCAGCCTATCTGACGTTGTCGAAGCCTCAGGGGGTTTTTGAGAGCGTTGTTTCCTTTTCTTGCCCATCGGAAGGTAAAATGCAGGAGCGGGTCAAACACCCAAATTCGGCGTCTTACTCCTCCGCCATCTTGGATCCAGCTCCATCCTTTTCTTGAAAAATATCTTTAGCAACCATTCTTTGTCTGAGGCAAAAACACATGAGACTAGCAATGTTGCAGATTTATATATTCCTCCAAGCCAGAAACCTCCAGAAGATCAGAGACATTTAAAATGTCTAGATTAGAGCCCATTCTTGAAATCTCCAGCTCTTTATTCCCAGTAGAGAGATAATATATTTGGTCAAAGGTGGCATAAGATCTGCTGGAACTTTCAGTACCTCAAAGATAGCGTTTAAACATCTCCTGGGCTAAGACTCCTCTAACCTTAGAGAATTTCAAAACCTTAAGATTCATAGCATGAGATGAATTCTCTAGCACCTCTAACTTATAGCATAGAGACATGTTTTCTTCAACAAGACAGTCGTTGCAATCTGATAACCTTGCTAGTTGGTTTCCATGATTTTCAACATGCACCTTCATATCCACATCATTCTTAGAAATACTTATCTGCTCCGTATTCTTCTGTATTCTGAGAATTCAGAAGTTTGTCTAGTCACTGCCACAGAAAAACGATGGCTTCCCAAATTATTTTCAGAGTGATTTCCTTTGGTCTCTGTATCAAACAAACTGGAGTGGAAGCCACCTCAGGAACTTCCAGAAATGACTTTTCGCTGATGCCAGTACTGCCTGCCACAACACATCCGCCACCAAGGGTTACATAAGAACATAAGATATGCCATACTGGGTCAGATCAAGGTCCATCAAGCCCAGTATTCTGTTTCCAACAGTGGCCAATCTAGGTCATATGTACCTAGCAGTTTCCCCAAGGGACACAGGTTCCACAATGCTTGTATTGGTTCAAGCATTGATATCCTGGGTCCCTTCTTAATAATGGTTTATGGACCTTTCCTCCAGGAACTTGTCCAAACCTTTTTTAAACCCAGCTACATTAACAGCCTTTACTACATCCTCTGGTAACAAATTCCAGAGTTTGATTACACGTTGAGTGAAAAAATATTTTCTTTTATTAGTCTTAAATAGTTTACCCTGTAGCTTCATTGCATGTCCCCTAGTCTTTCTATATTCTGATAAGGTAAACAATCGATCTACGTTTACCCGTTCCACTTCCTTCATTAATTTATAGACTTCTATCATATCTCCCCTCAGCCGTCTCTTTTGCTGTGGTGTCTCTCCAGACTGATCAGATACCTGCCAGCCCTCTATAGCTGCAGGACCCCCTCAAGTGGCTTCCAGCCACCCTCCATCTTACAAGTCAGCTGGCTCCCAATCCGCAGCAACAGGACCCAGCATGCCCGGGCATGGTGGAGGTGTTCTCAACCCAGGGGAGAGTGAAAGGTCGATATCTGAAAGAGACGCCATTCCCTCCTTCTCGGATGCCACCAAACCGGTTCTAATCCCTTGTTGCATTGCCATAGTCACCTTGACAAACTGGTCCATTGGGCCTCAAATTGAAGGTAGGGACTCAGAGGGAAAATCCCTCACCTTCCTTTTATGTTTAGGCATAGGTATGAGGCATTCATTTAAGCGGCCATCTTGAACACGCTCCCCCCCCCCCCTACCCCCTGTTTGCATCACTGTTGATTATTTCCTCTACTAATAAATTTTCCTTTCCTTATCTGATAGCTCCCTGTCTTTTAAGACTTTTACTTATCTGTAATTTTTATTCCATTTTGTCTTATCTGTATTCACTTATTAACTCATTATCTCCCTCTCCTTCTGACATTTCTTATGGCCCCATATCATTCTTTGTTCTTTTCTTATCCTCCCTAACCTTCTTCCCTTATTCCACCAACCCAATAGCCATCCTCTCTCTTCCCTCTGTCCACCTTTCCTATTTCCTTCCCCATATTATCCTCCACCCTTTCCTTAGCTTTTGAGCTTCACCTTCTCCTTGCCCTCGTTCATCCCTCGCCTTCCTCTCTAAAACAACCTCATCCTCGTTTCCGCTGTACTGTCTCCTTTCTCCCTCACACTCGTCTTCTCCTTCTTTCTTCTGGTGACATTAATCCCAACCCTGGTCCCCCTTAATTTTTCTCTCTCCACCACCCCAATCTCATCCATATCCTTAATCCACTCCAGTCTGGTTTTCGTCCCTTTCATTCTACTGAAATGGTTCTTGCCAAAGTCTCCAGAGACTTGTTCCTGGCTGTCCAAAGACCTTTATTCAGTTCTCTTCTTGATCTTTCTGCTGCTTTTGATACTTTGACCAACTCCCCCTCCTCAACACATTATCCTCTCTTGGTTTTAGGGGCTCTGTGCTGTCTTGGTTCTCTTCTTCTCTCTCGAATCGCTCTTTGTTCTGGTGGTTCCTAGTCTGCCGTCTCTCTTTCAGATGGTGTACCCCAAAGGTCTGTTCTAGGCCCTCATCTCTTCTCATGGCGTTCAGTATCATTTTTATGCTAATGACTCTCAAATCTATTTATCTTTCTCTTATACTCCAAGCTTGTATTTCTGCCTGCTTATTTGACATCACTGCCTGGATGTTCTCACCGCCATTTGAAATGGAACATGGCTAAAACCAGTCTTCTTACCTTTTCCCCTAAACCCTTCTCCCCCCCCCCCCCTTCCTTCTTTCTCTATACAGTTAACAATACTCCTCTTCTTCCTTTTTCCTCAGCCCGCAACCTTGGGGTCATCTTTGACTCCTCTCTTTCTCTCTACACATATTCAACAGATTGCTAAAACCTATCATTTTTTTTCTATAACATTAAAAAGATTTGCCCCTTCCTCTCTGAACACACAACTAAAAAACTCTTGTCCACTCATTAGTTACCTCCCGTCTTGACTGCTGTAACATCCTCCTTGCTAGTCTCCCTCAGAGTCATCTCTTTATTTATTTATTATTTATTTATTACAGTTTCTTATATACCGCGCTATTTAGAATCAGCGCGGTTTACATCATAACAAAACGACCATTACGACAAACTGTCAGGTTTTACATTGAACAGGAGTACAAACTTGGATAACTGGGTTAACTATATACATAATCTATCTACACTGCAGTGTGCGGGCATTTCTAGATCTTCAATCTATGCAGAACTCTGATGTGCAACTAATCTTCCACCAGCCCCGATACACTCATATAATCCCTCTTCTGAAATCATTTCACTGGCTCCCCTTCCATTTCTGTATCTATTTCAAACTTCTCCTTCTAACCTATAAATGCGTTCACTCTACTGCCCCTCATTACCTTTCCTCTCTCCCTATACCCCTCCTCGTGGAACTCTACTCCTCTTCTGGCTTTCTTCTCTATATACCCTTTTCTTCTACTGCCAACTCCAGACTTCGATCTTTCCACCTTACTGCTCCTTAAGTCTAGAACAAACTTCCTGTATCTTTATGTCAGGTCTCATCTCTCTCCCCTTCTTCAAAGCCATGCTAAAGGCTTCTCTCTTCAAGGCCGCTTTTAGATCCTAATCTCTTGTTTCCCTTCTCCCTATTGAACCCTTTTTTCTCTTGTATTGTGCTATCTTAACTAGATTGTAAGCTCTACAAGCAGAGACTGTCTTCTATATGTGTTTGTACAGTGCTGTATATGCTTTGTAGCACTATATAAATGATTAATAGTAATAGTAGTAGGTGACCGATGAGGCCACAAGTCTAGCAGACAACCTGACCATGTCATACATAGAATCTGCCAGATGGCCACAGCTGATTCAAGCAGCTCCAGCCCAACACCAATTCAAGAATCCATGGACTGCTGCTGGACCAAGGACGACTGCTGAAGCCATCTCAAGAGGGCCCACCACACACAGCCACCTGCATGAACTATCTACTATCTACTGACAGAATGACTGAATTTCTTTTAAAACAATCTTCCTGTTGAGATCAGTCAAGGCAGTACCGCTTTCCACAGGAACAGCAAGCACACTGGAAAACAGCCAAAAACTGAGCATCCACCTGGGAAGGTCCAGCAACGTCTCTAATTCCTCCTTCGGCCAAAGATATAATTTACATAAAGACCTAGAGGCCCCCAAGCAAATCCCTAACTGAACCCTCTAATCCATCATCATCATCTCCTCAAAGGCCAAGTGCACTGGAAAGACCTTTTTAGGTTTCCTTGTTCCCTCAGGATGGGGTCCCTGGCTGGTCCCATCAGGGGCTGGACAACCTCAGATATACAGAGGACCTCAGTAACCTGAGAGATAAGCTCTGAAAGCTTATCCTGATCAAACAAATGCAAGACAATCAGCATCTACACCAGATCTTGAAGGTTCCAAATCTCACTTGTCCCCCTCACTGTCTGAAGACCGTGGATCCAACACAGAAATATCTAAGTGGATCTACTAGGAACTGCTTTATGTTTGAGCAAGGAAACCTGTCTTGCCAAATCCGAAAAGGCCTGACTGGGGTCTGGACTGTGGACCCCAGGAGAAGATATGCCATGTCCCATCATTACGTAGGCTGTATAAATAAGAGACAAAACCCTGGGAGAGTATGACTTCAGGATGCAGCAACAGCTCTGCCTTATTACTATTCTGCTCCGTAGGGGTCCTGCCAACTGACTAGCCCTGCTCGTCCTGGGGACAGGCACCCATCATCTTGACTCAAAAGGAAGCTTAGTATATCCTGGGACTCCCCATCGCAGTTCCTACAAAAGGAACCTGCCAACAAAGGTAGCCACCATTCACCATAAGTTACCACAATCCATAATCATCGCAAAGGGTCCGAGCAAGCATCAAAATTCATTAACTTGCAGTCAGTAAACCCCCACCCTCATCGCTGCTCAGCAAACTTCATGGGATACAGCCTTCGCTGCAGGAAATAAAAAAGGAATTTGTTTTTTTAAATACCAAACACACACTGTCCAATGCTCCTCAAGAAACTAAGCTGGTAGCAAAATTCCAGGTTCCCTCTACTGCCTTCAGTATTCCCTGACTGTGCATCACAGCCACTAGCCAGGAAAAGGCTTTGGTTCAGGGGGGGAGGGGGAGAGGAAGGGGGTCTGAACGAAGAGCACATTTTAGGGAACCATTCACAGGCTAGCCTGTCCCCTATGATATCAGGCAGCCAACTGCCACAGCGGAGTACCTGCATCTGCCCCTGCACAGAAAAAAAAACGGGAAGAGAAAGCAGCACTGGCCAGCGGCCACAGTGGAGCTGTCCGCACAAGACTGGCACTTCAACAATGCTCCAACAAATCAACAAAGGAGCTGTAAAAACCATGAGTTCATGAAGTGCACAGACAGGGGATGCCCAAAAGGTTTGGCATTCAATAAACTCTTCCTTTACCATGCTGGCAGCCAGAATTTTGAGAAATCTGACAAGTTTGGCTCAGGTCGCATGCTGCTGGCTGCCCAGGGGAACTAAAAATCCACCTGGAATTTTTCTTTGTAAGTGCTTTCCAAACCAGCCGTCCACTTCAGCTGGAGAATGAGCAAATACTAAAGACCCTAGGGCCACACCAGCAGATATAGGTCTGGTCATACGACTTTTGCTCTGTCTCCAGCTGATGATGTGGGCAAATGTGCCTGGTTAAAGGAATGTCTGGCAAGGACGATATGGAAGATCAGTTTACATGCACCAGGAACTCAATATTTGCACACTGATTTCATGCATATTCATTGCGGACAGCCTGAAAACCAAACTGACAGATTAGGAAAGCCCTAATCTAGTTTGCCCAATTTACTTTACAATGGTAAAGGCCACAGTAGATTTCTGGCTTTCCCTTCACTGCTTGGTAAGAATTTATCTCAGGCTTTCTTGAGTTGTTATGCTTATACCTCCATCATCCTCATGGTAAGCTGTTCTACCATCCTTGTAGTGCTATACAAATCATAAATAGTAGTAGGTAATATAAAGAATTTCTTTCCTTTTTTTTGTTTAGTCAGTGTTCCATCACTCTCTTTTATTCTTCCAACTGAATAAGAAGCAGGGCTGTGTTTCAATAGCAACTACCATGGTATTGTTTTCCTTATTTTTTAATGGATCCTCTTTCCCATTGTTCCTACTTTGGTCACTACAAGAAGTGTTTATACTGAAAAGTCATGTGCCAGAGCACTAAATCTGGCTACTTGGCATTGGCCCTTCCAATGACAATGACTCTGCACTTTCCACAATCCTCCACCTTCCCAGCATCCTCTGTCAACCCAGAACAGGAAGAGCTGCAAGTAATTGTACTTTGTTGAACTATATTGCCTCTGGATTTATTGGTCAATCACAGGACAGTGACAATTTTGCTTCCTGAACACTTTTGGATGCATCTTATGGATTTTGGGTTGCTGATCATGAAAATCGCCTTAGGATTTTCCTATCACGCACCATTTTTTGCAATTGCCTATTTTTGTGATTTCCTCGCATATTTTAAGTCTACTCATATGCTGGCTAGAAAAATAAGCTGTTTTCTTCAGTCCAGGAATGCCTGGGCATGCACTCTGTGCAGGCTCACAACGTGCAGTGGAAATGCTACTGCTCAAGAATGCATGGGCATGCTTAGTCCGAATGGATGTTTGCAATACAGGCTATAAAAGCAGCTTTCATACACAGATGCTATGCATAACGTTCATATCGATTTGTGTACTTTACAATAGCATTTACATTTAAGCTTCTTGTCCAAATGACGATTCAATACAGCAGAAACATCTCGTCAATGTCACAGCAGCCGCCGCGATATATTCTGTTACATTTGTGGTAAGTATATGCTTAAGCCTCAAAGACACAGCATGACTGCACTTATTAAGAAAGCATATGAGCTCTACTTCAGTTGTAAAGTTGGCGATGAAGACAAATCCTGGGCTCCTCACATTTACTGTGCAACATGTGCTGTCCATCTCAGAACTTGGATCAGAGATACTCTGAAGTCAATGCCATTTGCAGTCCCAATGATATGGTGAAAACAGAAGGATCATGTGACGGACTGTTACTTCTGTCTGGCCAATGTATCTGGCTTCTCTGCTAAAAATAAGAAATCTATTGAACACCCCAGTCTGCCTTCAGCCATGAGACTAGTGCCGCATGACGCCAGTATGCCAGTACCGAAGCTACCAGAGACATGGAGCCTAGATAAGGCAGACGAAAATGCCACAATGCACAGGCCAAACATGGAAAACAACATGAACCCAGATTTTGAACCATTTATGTCTGGTGTGCCTCATCTGATAATAGTCAGAATTGAATGACCTGGTGAGGTTAACAGCTGAACTACTTGGTTCAAGATTGCAAGAATAGGATTTGTCGTCGCCAGGTATGAAAATTTCTGTCTTTTGGACCCACCAAGAAGATATGAAAAATTTCTTTGCACAGATTGACTACCTCTGTTTCTGCAGTGACATTCATGGGCTCTTCACGGCTTTGGGACTGCAAGCATGGCCCACAACAATGGTGCCTTTTATCGAATCGTCAGCCATCTTGTTACACAATGGCATAGGAAAGAAACCTGCAAAAACATGGAACTGTTCTTGTTCCAGTTGTAGTAGATGTACTGTATGTGTTTCATCTGTGGTGATCTAAAAGTAGTGGCACTGCTACTAGGTATGCAGCTCGGGTATACCAAGTACTGTTTCATTTGTGAATGAGACCCAGTGCTAGAGAGTCCCATTACATTAAAAAGAACTGGCTGCTCCATAAGCGCTTGGTTCCAGGACAGAAAAACGTAGCACATGAACCACTTGACAAGATATTTTTGCCTCCTCTTCATGTAAAACTCAAAACTGATGAAAAACTTTGTGAAAGTGATAAAAAAGGAAGGTGAAGGATTTTGATATTTGAGACAGATGTTTCCAAGAATAACTGATGCCAACATTAGGGAAGGTATTTTTGTGAGTCCACAAGTCAGACATGCCATCAATGACAAGCAGTTTGAAGATTTGCTAGTGGGGCCTGAGAAAACTGCATGGAAGGCATTCAGGGATGTTGAGAATTTTCTTGGCAATTACAGGGCCCCAAACTATGTCCAACTGGTTGACAACATGCTCCAAGCATACAAATCCATAAAGTGCAACATGTCGCTGAATATTCTGCATTCATACTTCTTCCCTGCTAATCTTGGTGCAATCAGCAATGAACATGGAGAAAGGTTTCACCAGGACATTGCGACAACAGAAAAGTGGTATCAGGGCAACTGGAACCATCAATGCAAGCCGCTATTGCTGAACACACACGAGAAGCATCAGATGCTGAATTCAAACGAAAATCAGGCACAACATTTTTAGCGCAGGTGAACTTATGCAATATCTTAACATCATTGTGTAATTAAATATGCAAAATTCAGTCAAAATTTAATTCCATGTTTCTCCGAATTCCTACATCATACAGTCAATCTGAAATTATATTTCTGTTCAGCTTGAAGCTGCATATTATAATCACCACAAATTTTTCAGGAAGCAAAACTTTTGAACAAATTTGTTGTCCAATCAACATCACTAGGCAGCTGCAATTGTAAAATTATCTGCTGTGGGACTTAACAGTTCCTGGGGAGGGGAGAAGAGAAATATATCAATCACTTCTCATTATTGTTTCAAGCAACATACCTCTGTAAAAAGATCTGGTCATACTTTGATCAGCAACAATAGCTGTATTTCTATAGGCTTCTGTGTCTAATCTCTTAACTCTTGAGCTCTACCTCTCCGTTCTTGCATCCTAAACGAACCAACATGGTCTGCTTTCGCAATCACTTCAGCTTTCCCGTATCTATCATCGTGCATGCCTGCCCCTTAGATGCTACTTCTCACCACCCTCCCCCTCCATTTATTATCTGCTCGTCACCAGGCCCCTTCCCTTATCTGAGACCCCAGCCTCACCCCTTCCCTTCCACCACATTCCCGGTCCTCACGTCCTACTTCAAGGGAACCCCGCTTCAACCAAACCCCGAGGAATCTGACGTGTGTATGCTTTCAGCCCGGTCCTGCCACTACTAAACGGCATTCGGTTTGACCCCCAAACCAGGGAGACCTCTGCAGGCGCACCACCGTTCGTTGCCAACGCTGTGTTTTTACTGTTTAAAGGAGCAGACAGAGGGTTTTAACGAGCATAGAAGCGGGGTCTGGCGTCTCGCGGGAAACGCACCTGCCACCAGGAGTCGGGCAGCCGATAACCGCAGCAGCGCCGCCATCTTGCTCGGGATGAGGGCGGGGAAGAGGCGGGGCGTGGGTCCATCAGCTGACTGCGTGATGCGTCAGCTCCCAGGAAGTAAGGTGCTCCAGAAGCCTCAGGGGGAGCGCTTGTTGGTGTTATTGTGGGATTGGGGCTGGGGCGGGGGGGGGGGCGGGGGCGGGGGGGGGGGCGGGGGCGGGGGGTCCAGATCGCATGAAGGCTTCCAATTGTGGATTATTCTTACTCAAACTATGCCTAAGGGTTGGGAAAAACAGTATTCTTCGCCTAGAAGAGGTGGAAGAAGAACAGGCACAGCAACAGCATAAGGAAGAGACTAAAGTTAGGAGGGGAAGATGGAAGAGTTGATTGCACAGTGGAGAAGGGAGGGAGGGTAGATGGGAAAGCAAAGAATGGGAACAGGGCCCGTGCGAGGATATTAGGCACCTTAGGTAAAACTTAAACCTTCCACCCTCTCGAAAAGAGTAGTTACTCACCTGTAACAGGTGTTCTCCAGGAGCAGCAGGAATCATGGGTGACGTCTGCGCCGACGTCACCCATATGTGAGGACTGCCTTCCTGCTTGGTCCTGGAGAAATATGGATTTACTAGGGGTAGTTTCTCCAAATGGGTTAGTTTTTGCGCATACTATGGCAGTCTGAACCTCACTTATAAGTCAGGGTATGTGGAATATGATCATACTCTCTCAAATTTACTGCTAATGCTCGGTTGTAATACTTGCAATCGTGCCAAATGCATATTGCCTATTCTTGCTATAGATAAAAGTACACACTGATGACTTGGAGTTTGTGCGGCTGCAAGGATCACTGGCTTTTTCTGTAGCTGCTCTTTGCTGGTGCTCCAGGCAATCACCACGTTTTCCTAGTGGTTGGTCCACCCAACAGGTCAAGGTTTCAGGATATCCCTAATTTCTCCCAGGGCAAGCAGGATGAGTCAGCCAGAGTGGTGACGTCATCCGACGGCATCAGGGACGGAAGTACTCTCACTAGCCCAGAAGGCTTTAGCCTTCTGGGTCTGACCAGTAGCCACACCCCGATCCGCCCCTAGCTGACTATGCATGTCCCTAATGACTATGCATGTGAGTTTTGCATTTTCATAGTATACAAATCTCTTCATGCATATTCATGGCAGATAGTCTAAAAAGCTGATACATTGGTCAGGGGAGATTTAAGATTTGGTGCCCATAGGCAAGACAGCACTACAGCAGTGTCACCCTGAGTGTGCTTAATCTAGTCTGATTTCAGAAGGTTAACAGGGTTGGGCTTGGTTAGTACTTGGCAGTGAGACCATCTTGGAATACCAGATATTATAGGCTTACTGCACAGAAGAAAGGCCTGGTAATATATTTCCAGTCACAACGGGCCAGAAAACCTCTCAGAGGATATTCACAACATGGTCAGCAATTCACAGGGTGCCATGAGTTATCAATAACTCAACAGCATTCGACAACAAGCAAGACCAGAACATAGATTCATGGGGTGGGGAGGTAATGTCAGAGATCCCAAACACTGACCAGCAAGAAGAGCAGAGGAAGGCTACAGTGATGTCTCCTTGAAGCAGCACATGTACATGGCCCTCAAGTGAACAAAAAGCAGGCTCCTCTTTGGTGCCTTCAAAATTTGGCACCTTAGGCAGTTGTCTAGGCATGAATCAAGGACTGCAAGTGTAGACAAAGAGATTAGGTAGAGCTGGAAGACTTGAACGATGGCTATACCACCGTCTTCACTCCCAGGCCTAGAAAGCCACAACAGGACAGGTTTTCAGAATATCCTTAATGAGTATGCTTATTAAGCCAAATAACCGCACTAGGAGTGGAATATCACAAAAATAATATTAATATACGCCCTCATTCATTCAATATTTCAAACTATCAACATTAATACTTCAATAGGACTAAAATGCCCAATAAGGTCCCACTATAAATCCAGTCTTAAAAAGAAAGATCAGCCAGTGCATTAATATTTTTTTTTGTATTAATAAATATGCCTGTGAGAGATTTCTATGTAAATCTCTCTCTTGCATATTCAATAGGTATATCATGGAAACCTGGTCTAATGAATATGCAAGAGAAAGCATGTAGTTACTCACCTGTAACAGATGTTATTCCTGTTGTCCACGGAGACGTCCTCCCATATAGGTGATGTCCCCAATGGAATGCCACATGACAACGCTTCCCAGTTTCCATTGGAAGCTTTTGGGAGGCTCTACAATGCATGCACACCTGCCTTCCCATCTGCCACGGTTGCCATCTTATTTCCAGGTACAATGACATAGCTAGTAGTCAAAACATAACTCATCGGGGGTTGTGAGGACTTATTCCTTTTGTCCACGGAGAACACTTACTCCAGGTGAGTAATTACACTTTCTCCGTGGACAAGTAGGAAGTAAATCCTCACATATGGGACTCCCAAGCTACTGGCTACCCTAAACAGAGGAGTCAAGCCCAACAGGGGCAATAAAACTGGAGAACTGGAAGAAACAGTGTGGGTAATCCCCTCAGGGAACCTGACTGATTCAACATCCTGAGAACACAAACATCAAGAAGACTTTTTGTTAGCCTGGACGGACAGAAGGGCTGGTAGGAAAGGAGTTGAACCAAAGCCCCAAAGAGATGCCGGAGTATGGCTTGGCTGCAGCAGTTGCTGTCCTGTCAGGAGAATCCCCGTCCAGACAGTAATACGCTGTGAAGGTGTGGACTGAAGACCTCATAGCAGCCCTACAAATCTCCTTCATGGAGACCGAGCTCAAGTCGACCACCATGACTTGGACATTGTGAGCTGTGACATGAGCCTTAAAGCTCAGGCCTGCATAGAATAAATGAAAGAGATGAGGTCCACCAGCCAAATGGAGTGCTTTTGGAGATGGCAGCACCCAGCTTGCTGGGGTTCAAACGAGAATGAACAGCTGGGAGGAACGCCAGTATGCCTTCATCCACTCGAGGTAGCTGTAAAGGCATGCTTGCAGTCAAGCATGTGAAGCATCGCCTCACCATGTTTGGCGTTGAGGCCAGGCAAAGAAGGTGGGCAGAACCGACTGATTGATTTAGATGGAAAGCGGAAACCACTTTCAGCAAGAAAATGCGAGCGCATTCACAAAACCACCCGATTATGGTGAAAACAGGTGTATGGCAGATGAGCCACCAAACCCTGGAATTCACAGACACGATATGCCAAAGTGATCGCCTCCAGGACCAAAACCTTCAAGGTTAGGAACTTCAGATGGCAGGAAGTGAGCAGCTCAAAGGGAGCCAACAGGAGCTGCGTCAGAACCACATTAAAGTCCCACGCTTTACCGGAGGTTTAGGGGTGAGTAAGCACAACATGAAGTGAGCCACAGGGGCTGAGCCAAGATGGGTTTTCCCCTCAGAACATCGATGATATCCTCCAATTGCACTCTGATGGACTCTGACCAAATTGGACAAGACCAGAGCTTGTGAGGTGCAGGAGGTTACTCACAGCCAAACTTGTCCCATAGAACAGAAGAGATCCAGGAGCTATTGTCAGCACACTAGGTGGAAAACCTCCACCACTTAAAACGCATAGGATCTGCTGTTGTAGAATCCCTGCAGGAGGCCCAGAAACAAATCCATTACATCCCCAGGTAGATTGATGTTGCTGGAGAACTACCCGCTCAGCAACCAAGCCGTGCAGGGCCAAGGACCAGACCTTGGGGTGCCAACTAGGATGCCACATCCTCACTGAGAGAAGAGATGATGGTCCGGGGCAGAACCCCAAAAAAGAAACAAAAAATGGAGAGGACTCCCGCCAAGAGGGTCCAAAGCAGCAAAGGGGAAACCACAGCTCCCTGGAAAAATATGAGAATCATAGTACTCCTGTCCACCTGAAAGCCTTCAGCGAGGTCTTCAGCACAATCAGGATCAGAGGGTACGCGATGTGAAAGCAAGACCCACCCCCCAGTGGAGAAGGAATGCATCCAGAGCCAAGCTGGATCTCTGGCAGCCATTCTGGAGCAGAAACGGCCCCACCTGGGCATTGTGTGTTGAGAGGCAAAGAGATCTATCGCGGGGACTAATACACTCCCGAAGATCTGCTCTAACCACAGTCTTTGGTTGAGGGTCCCATTTTTTTGTGGCTGGAGGACCCAGCTCAGGTGATCCACCAGGATATTGGAGTTTTCCCAGGCAGAGAAGTTGCCCGCAGCTCCATCCCCATGGGTGGCAGCGAACTTCCACACGTGAACCGCTTCCCAGCCACATGTGATTCCGATCCCGGTGCCTCCCCTGCTTGTTGATGCTTAGAACATCGCCACTGGTTGTCTGTCTGGATCAGAGGACAACCTGGTTGGCCATGTGCATCTGAGGAAACCCTCCTCCCTCCCTCGCCGCAGGCATGGATAGGGAAAGCCCGCAGGGCAATGTGCATCTGGAACGCCGCAGGGCATGTGCAATTGCACGCAGCTTTCAAGGAAGTTTGTATCTGGTTGCAAGGCCTCTCCTGCTTGGACCAGAGGCCCTGTATGTGCAGGCCGTCCAAATGAGTCCCCCAGCTTGAGCTTGGATGCATTCATGGTCAGCATCTGCTGGACATCAATGTCTGACAACGGAAGACCCCTTGAGCAGGTTATGCAGTCTCTACGCCACCACTTAAGAGACCTGCACTATAGGTGCAGTAAACGCTACCCGGTCTCGG